>CM037785.1:12550469-12600469 GCA_021229015.1 Solen grandis
GGACGGAAGAACACTATGCCCTCTCACATACATGACCAGGAATTGAACTTGGAATGCATTGTTGAGAGGCAAAGCGCATAACCACTATGCCTTTCAGGCATCATTTTCTCTTAAACATATTACAAATTTTAAAGGCGTGCTTTTTTTCATCAGTTTAATAATGTATTGAGCCCATCTAAAAGTGAAACAAACTGTGATCTCTAATTAAAAATTAATGGTCTCTTCTGAGAACATTAAATATAATATTAATCTTATATCAAGAAAGGTAATCACCATACTACGTTTATATATACACATTAATAATACACTTGGCTGGGCAAACCCATTTGACTCAGATAAGATTATCACTAAATATCAAAACTATCACCTCCAAATGTCGTCTACATGGATTCAGAAACCTCATGGCTTCTGTAGAACGAAGCTCAGCCATTTTTTTCTTAAAATTTGAAATCCACTGAATGAACTGTTCATTTCCTTTTTCGTTTGGGACCCTGAAAACTTGTCGAATATCTAGGTCTTTTCCAACCAACTGAAGCATGCCTGGAATATGACAAAACAAAATTATTGTTTAAACAAAAAAGGTTACAGGGAAATGTTAATTGACCATTATAATTACCGTGAAATGTGCTGAAATTCATAAATATACTATGCAAAATAATAAACTGATAGGTTTTTCTTCTAAATCAAAGGAACTTGAGTCAATTATAATGCTCGCAAAATTGAATATTATGTAAACCAAACAATATCCCACTATCGCAATATAAATTATAAATGTAATTAAGATTAACAGGGCATGTCAAATACGACATGAGTATGTTATCAATGAAGCAAAAGGTAATTATCGGTAAATGACATCTAAAAGAGTCCAATGTGCATATGCAACCAGGTATATATTGTCATCTTAATTTGCCTATGGTAACTTCAAGCTACAAAAAATCCAAGAAGCAATCCTCTTACATTTATTTCAGACCCAAACTCGATTTTTCCATGCTTTGAAAGAAAGGAAATGACATTGGTATTAGAGACAGAATTCTTCTATGTTTATTGCAGAAAAAAATTTGTCATGCCACTGAAAACATTATTTAAGATACGATGCACAACTTCGGATCATTCTAGCAAACATACATGGTTTGTTCTCTATCATGTTGTCAATCTCTTCCATTATTTCTTCAACATCTGCTCTGAATGCGTCGTTCTTTCGTGGTGGCGCCTCCACGATTTCTGTGTTGAAAATAAGAATAAACATGACAAGTTACAATTTATCAAGGTTTAAATTGCTGAAGAATATGTGAATGAGATAACCAGTCTCTAAGAATAAGCTATTTTACCAGTCCTTCCACATCAAGCCAAAATATATCTGATCTCATTTTTCTGATTGACATACACTTGTTTTTTTCTGCAGGAGTACTTGAATAAATACAATGCATGATTATTTGCTTTTTTAAATTAATTAACAAAGTGTGCTTTGCTTTTAGAGTATTTATTAATAGTCTTATTACAGTCAAAACAGATGTAGTTTATTATACAAAATGGACCTTTGGCACTTACCTAAATACAGCCAGCCTTAATAAACCCAAACAGGGCCTGCATGTAACCCAGCCAGATTTAAATTTTGGTTATAATCACATATGACCATCTCTATGATCAAAATATGTAAAATTTAAAAAGAGTGAACACCATCCACAGAAGTATACCTTCAAAAGGTGGGTTCTGATACTTCTCCATTTCACGTTTGCCAGCCTCCGTTTTAACTGTAGAGGGAAACTTGGCATCCATGTTGGCCATGATTTGCTGCATATGCTGCAAGGCACCCTGGTCTGACCTGTTGCCACCTACACCAAGTGATGCTGTCAGACCTACAATCTGTGAATTTTAAAATTGTCTTTTAAATACATTAATATTTCATTTTTTCTTCTGTTTTAAGATCTATATCCAAATCTTCCTCTTTCTGTAAGGTATCTACCTACTAAGTCTGATAACTATATCTCAATTCTTCACGAGTTTTTTGACAGAAACAACCTGTTTAACACCGCCCATTATTACATTATTTCCCCATTCTAATAACTAAGATTTTTGTCGAAAAATCCACACACAAATTTGGCCGTAGAATGAAAATTCAATAGAAGGCAGCTGAGTTATGATAAACATCAAAAAACTTTTTTTCCACACAAAACATTTAACGAGGTTTAATTTTTTGGGGGGGCGGAGGGGGGGGGGCAATAAACAGGTGGGTGATACTCCTAGCCCAATCAATAAAACTTTTAAGAAATTTATACCTAAGTTCTAAGCCTTCTGGTATCTGAAAAGAAGAATATTTAAAGTTTTGTTCCCAAAGTCTATGTTAAAAAAGTGAACATCCAGCGTATCCAAATTTGATAAAGGTCCAAAAGGCCATATTGCAAATCAAATATCTAAACTCGAGTCTTTGTTTTCGGTCAAAAACTTTTTGAAAGTATTTTCAATATAAATCTTTGTAAAATGAAGATACACCTAGGGCAGGGCCAAATTTGAACCCAAGTTCATGCTTTGAGTAAACCCGGTAGAGGTCAACTTGATGATGCTACCCATCAAATACCTAAGCTCTTAAGCCTTGCAGTTTTTGAGAATAACTTTTTAGTTTTAATATTTAAAATCTATTTGAAGCTCCTGTGACCAAGATATGCTATGGACAAGAATCATTTGAATAACTGTTAGAGCTATATCCCAGGGGCAACCCAAGCCAGTTGCATCAAATTTGGCAAATCTCTCAGAGATGTTATTTAAATTAATTGTGAACGATAATGGACGAAAGACTGCCATTGATCTTAAAAGATCAAAAAGAACTGCACGCTCAGGCAAGTAAGTTTTAAAGGGCCTACCTCCATTAAGATTTGTTGGATTGCACACTTAAACTAACTTGCCCTGTTATTTTTTCTTATATGTCCTATGAAAGTTATGGAGTAGAAAATGAAATATGACTTTTAAAATATCTCAAGAAATAGCCATGACTCCACCAATATTTAATAACCAAAACTAAACTTTGCCATTAATTTCATGTAATATACTTACATGCCAAATATGAGTTTTATTAACTGAGTATTGATCAGAAATGAAATATTGACTTTGGAATATGAAAATAAAGGTAAATAACTCTAAAAAAAGCTAGTAGATTGTAATCAAAATCATGTTTTACCTGTATTATATCATATACTTAAAAACCAAAATTCAACTGAGTATGACTAGTCCCTCAGAAGTTATTGATCAGACACTAAAAATCCACAGTCGCTCAAAGGGACTGATGCACAGATGGAAGATGACAAGGGGTAACTTTTAATGACCCTTTAATATTCTACGAATGGGGAACGGCATAAAAAAACTTTCAAGTGGTCACTTTATATATACTTTTATAAAATGCTCAGGCAAATCTTTAAAACATACTTCCAAAGCCAAAATTACGAGTACATGGTTCACATATAACGTTTCAATACCTGTGGCAGATTAGTCATAACAGTGTCAGATGCCAGCTTCAGGTCAAGGTATTTTATCAGTATCTGGTTATATGGGTGGTCGTCATTAGCGTGGTGACACTCGTCAAAAAGCAGCATAGAGAAAACTGTTAAATTCTCTATCTCCCCTGCATTCAGGCAATTCACCAGGACCATTGCTGTGACAACTAGAATGTCCCTCCTGCAAAACACAAGGGATCGTGTTTCAGGATGTGAACCATCTAGCTAATGTAATATACATAAAAAATACGTTTTTAGTGTTGATTATTTTATAGCGACATGAAAAACAGAATATCTTAAGAAGAAACTATATTTATAGATATAAAACTATTTACCTCAATAGTCTTCAATTCTTATCAGTAGATCATAATAATGCATATCATTAGAATTTTATAACGCATGATTTGAAAACCAAATGTCACAAATAACTCAGTGGATTTTTTGATAAAAATAATAGTTTGAGAATCCTAACAAGATAATTGGCTTGAGGACATTTTCTTTAGAAATGCACAAATGTATGACTGGTTTTATAGATGTAATAGATACAAAATACAAAACAACTACAATGCTGATATTGTCAGAGGCAAATCCAAAAGAATGTTCCTCTCACTTGTCCAAAAAGTCTCTCAGATATTGCCCCTTGTCACGCTGAATTCGTCCACTGATGACTTTAGTTCTATAAGCAGACAGCAACTCTGTACACAAATTTCCTTGTTGAATGGCAAGGGCCTCATTTTCAACCACAAAGACAATTTTTCCTATTTTTCCTTCTCGACGACATTGACGCATATGCTCCTGAAATTAAAATTTAAAATTAATCTAGAAAGAAGATGTGACAAAAACATGACAATAAATATTTCATAATCACTTGTTTTCAACATTATACCCACAGTATTTCAGTCATTTAAGGGCTCAGGCTATATGGATAACAGGTAAAATTTTGCCTCACTTAGAGGTCACATCATAGACAAGTGACGTGATACCTCATTAAGTCAGGTTTAATTGACATTGGATCAAAACTGTAAATCTAAAATTATGAGGTGGAGTCTCTAACTGCTCGGCCACCAAAATTGGTACATTTATATATAGATCATGCATATATTATAGACATTCTTCTTACATAATTTAACTTTTCTTCTTACATAATTTAACTTTTCTTCTTACATAATTTAACTTTTCTATTTTTAAATGCAAACAAGATAATATGCTTCTGTGATATTGCCATATTTTTTTCTTTATTTGTTTATTTCTTACTTATTAGAATAGTTAAATTTTCAAAAGCATTAAAATTATTATTATACGAGTACTACATTGTCATCAGAATTAAGGCAACTGACTTCATCATAAAGTTTTTCATCAACCTCATTATACTGATGACTATCCTACATCCGCCACCACATACCTGCATAATGCTACATCCCACCCATGTTTTGCCAGTGTTTGTTGGTGCCAGGACTATCACATTCTCTCCCTGCAATCCCTCCTCTGCCAGTTCCTTCTGGTAGCCCCTCAACTTCAGCTGAATATCTTCATCAACTGTATCCTCAAGTGTGTCCTGGTCTACAATAATCTTAGACGTATACCCCATAGAAAAATGACTAATACTGAAACTGTACATCCTTTGTAATGCTGTTTTTTAGTTAAAGTGGACTGCCTTGTAAGTTTAGTTTATGAAAATAACTAAACAAGAGCACCGCATGCGGGTGCCAACGCTCGTCTGTTTTTGCCAACATTAAATATTAATGTTAAACATTTAAAAATGTTGACCTTGAAAATCACAACTATAATTGTACGCCTTTACGTGCAAAGATGAAGTACCAACCCTTTAAATTTGATCTTTGACCTTGAAGGATGACCTTGACCTATGTATGGAAAAGAATATATACAAGACAAAAATGTAAATTTGTAGACAAAAAATTGCATTTTCGATAATCAATACAAAACTGTAAAATTTGAAGACATTTTTTTTATGCTCCAACTTTTTTATCTGTCTAGTGATCATGACCAAAATCACACCTGCACAGGTTCATATGATGACAAATCAGTATACAAAGTTTAAAACAAGAGGCCCATGATGGCCCTAAATCGCTCACCTGAGATAAATAGGTTGACCCAAGGAACATCTGTACCAATTTATTTTAAAATCTGGCCAGTAGTTTTGAAGAAGATGATTTTTAAAAATACCATACTTTTTTTCTTTTTGTTGCCATGGCAACCAGAGTTCTATATGGATCAAGTTTATTTTAGGAACTTTTGTGAATGTTGACCCAAGGATCATTACTGCCAAGTTTAATCAATTTCTGTCCAGTGGTTTCAGAGGCAATGTTGATTAAAGTTTTCCCTATATACATATAAGGCAAATAAGCCCCGCCCCTGGCGGCCATGTTTTTTATGGATCGGAAAATTTTTAGCAACATTGGTAGAGGTTGACCCAAGGAACATCTGTACCAATTTACTTTAAAATCTGGCCAGTAGTTTTGAAGAAGATGATTTTTAAAGTTTTCATATTTTTTTTCATTTCGTTGCCATGGCAACCAGAGTTCTACATGGATCAAGTTTATTTTAGCAACTTTTGTGAAGGTTGACCCAAGGATCATCCCTGCCAAGTTTAATCCAATTCTGTCCAGTGGTTTCAGAGGAGATTTGTTTAGAGGTTTCTCTATATACATATAAGGCAAATAAGCCCCGCCCCTGGCGGCCATGTTTTTTATGGATCGGAATTTTTTTTAGCAACTTTGGTAGAGGTTGACCCAAGGAACATCTGTACCAATTTATTTTAAAATCTGGCCAGTAGTTTTGAAGAAGATGATTTTTAAAGTTTTCATTTTTTTTTCTTTTTGTTGCCATGACAACCAGAGTTCTACATGGATCAAGTTTATTTTAGCAACTTTTGTGAAGGTTGACCCAAGGATCATCCCTGCCAAGTTTAATCAAATTCTGTCCAGTGGTTTCAGAGGAGATGTTGTTTAAAGGTTTCTCTATATACATATAAGGCAAATCAGCCCCGCCACTGGCGGCCATGTTTTTTTACGGATCGGAATAATTTTAGCAACTTTGGTAGAGGTTGACCCAAGGAACATCTGTACCAAATTATTTTGAAATCTGGCCAGTAGTTTTGAAGGAGATGATTTTTAAAGTTTTCATTTTTTTTTTTTTCGTTGCCATGGCAACCAGAGTTCTACATGGTTCAAGTTTATTTTATCAACTTTTGTGAAGGTTGACCCAAGGATCATCCCTGCCAAGTTTAATCAAATTCTGTCCAGTGGTTTCAGAGGAGATGTTGTTTAAAGGTTTCTCTATATACATATAAGGCAAATAAACCCCGCCCCTGGCGGCCATGTTTTTTTACGGATCGGAATAATTTTAGCAACTTTGGTAGAGGTTGACCCAAGGAACATCTGTACCAAATTATTTTGAAATCTGGCCAGTAGTTTTGAAGGAGATGATTTTTAAAGTTTTCAAATTATTTTTCTTTTTGTAGCCATGGCAACCAGAGTTCTTCATGGATCAACTTTATTTTAGCAACTTTTGCAGAGCCTCACCCAAGGAACATTCCTGCCAAGTTTCATTAAATTCTGTCCAGCGGTTTCAGAGGAGATGTCATTTAAAGCAAATTGTTGATGACGGACGACGCACGACGACGGATGCCATCGAAGGGCGATCACAAAAGCTCACCTTGAGCACTTTGTGCTCAGGTGAGCTAAAAATGACAGAGAAACATATATTTTAAAACTTGTCTAAAGTTAAATAAGATCAAAATAAGATCAAAGGTCAAGGTCGATAGATAAAATACTGATGTATATCTGAATATCCTTTGTCAAGATGAATATTATGAAAAATAAAAGTTGAATGTCAAATAGTAAAGAAGTTATGGCCAACATTTAAGTTTTTCGTTAAACATTTCAAAAATAGGTAAAAGTTCAATGGTCAAGGTCTTGCCACAATGAATTCATATGTGAAATATCAGTTAACTGTTGGTAACGGTTCTGAAATGACAGGCATTTTAAAGTTTTCAAAAGTTACAGCAGAAATGGGTCAAAGGTCAAGGTCAAGAGGTGAAATATTAGCATATGTCGGGAGAGGCCTTGTCAAGATGAATATGCATACCAAAAATGAAATTTGTATATTGAATAGTAGAGAATTTAAGGCCAATGTTAAGATTTCAGCCGACCACAATGAGGACGCCAGAGTTACGACAATAGCTCGTATTTTTTTCTTAAAAAAAAACAACAGACGAGCTAAAAACTGGACAGCTGATTTTAAGGAAAACTTCTTCCTTCAAACTGATAAGTGCTAATAGTAGAAATTAAACTCCAAATGTCACTTATTTCCATCATAATGGTCATCAGAGCAAAACCTGGCCAAGAATTCAGGAGCAAATAGCTAACACTGAGAGTTTTGAACATTCAGTGTGACAGAAAAATTGTTTGGATTGTGAAACAAGAGAATTATACCAAACTTATCTTCTTGTAATTTAGGTGTAAGATATGATTTGACATGACATCGACTACAAATAAATTTCAACTTCAGTGCAGTTAGGGTATAATTAGAATTTACACTGTTTCTTATTCATCAAAACCTTTAATGTACCATAGTAACAATGTGCAACTATTCATAGTGTTCTCAAATGTACAAGATCATATTCATTTTAGCATTTTTGTAGAGAGTCATTAATTAACTATCTATGACAATTCTATATTCTGATTATATTCTAACCTAGGTATTTCATGTTTACGTATATTACATAATTAGCACCTTCTGTGAAAGATCATCTTGTGTACTGGTAATCAAATCAATTTATAAATATAAACCGTTATGGGGTTTCAAAGATGTATAAAATTAGATGACACAATTATGCTTAATGTATGACTAGATTCTGTAAGTCTTTTCTATGTTTTTTTTTAAAATAAAACGTTACCTGTAGCATCATTCAGCTCTTTAAGAATGTCCTCTTCAAAGATAATGTTACTATTCAACCGAATGTATCCAGAGCATACAACTTCTATATCTGATGTCCCTGGTAAAAAAGGGATTATTTTCTTCAAGCAAACGTAAATAGCTAGAAAAGTAGACAAGTTTAAAAAATATTCAATTCACAAAGATTGGTAAGAAAGTGATGCAACAACTTTTTAAAATCATATTGTATTTCAATATAACTCTATCAAATGGCTTTTTGCACTGTGCTTAGTGGGAGATAAAACTGAATCTAGAGAGGCAGCAAAATCAGACCAAACTAGAAAGAAGTTTTATTAGTTAAAGACAAGGTTATACTGTGCATGTAAAGTTTTCTCACATACCTAGATCATCTCGCAGCCTCAACACCTCTGCAGTCTTCTTGTCGGGTGTCAGTGATAAATCATTTAACCCCCTTGCCCCATTAATTGGGGATCTGTCCCTTCGTTCCCTGTTTACATCTTCTCTTTGAAGGCTTGGTGAGCCCTCTAAATAAAAAGAAGGGTTCGAGTCATAATAAGATACAGATATATGCAAATTTTATTGCAAAACAGATCCTATTCAACAAATGAAAACATATAATATACAAAATTAATAAACTTTGTGTCAAATAAATGCTATTGGCACATACATAAATGAGTTGTCAATAAAACAGTGTGCTCAACTTATTAATTTAAAGTCGTACAAGTACAAAAAGGTCATACTTTGAATTAAATTTGTTCAAAGGCTATCTCACCTGTTTGTTTAATGTAACTCAATACCTTAGTGAGGTATTAAATCAATTAAGCATAACTGGGAACTTACTAGGATGTATGTATTCTAGTAAATTGCAAGCAAATTTTGACCAAACTTAGTTACCTATTTTTATGACCTGATGAGCCTTAACACCTATATAGATATAAAGTTTCAAGTCAGTCCCATAACTGAATACTGTGTTATAGGTATAATAATATGTTGCATGAAAACTTTAACCAAAATGTCTAAGTCCAAAAAGGGCCATAATTAAAATTGGTCAGAGTTATCTTATTTGTTTCTTTAGTGCCACTGAAAACCTTAGTGAAGTACTGAATCAAAGAACATACCTGGTTACTAAGATGTATGCATCCCTGTAAATTGTATGAAAATTTTTAAAAATTTAGTTGAACATAAAACCTTAGCTTCTTGTTGCATTCACCCCGTAAGTGGTATAACAACTTTTAAAAACTGTTTATTTTTTATTACAACCCTTATGTTTGTATGCACTGTGCTTGGTGTGAGATAAAACTGAATCCTGAGAAGGAGCAAAGTCAAACCCAACTAGAAAGAAGTTTTATTAAAGACAAGATTATACAGTGCATGTAAAGTTTGCACACATACCTAGATCATCTCGAAGTCTCAACACCTCAGCAGTCTTTTTGTCAGGTGTCAGTGATAAATCATTCAACCCATTTGCCCCATTAACTGGGGATCTGTCCCTCTGTCGCCTGTTTACGTCCTCTCTCTGCAGACTTGGCGAGCACTCTAAATACAAAAGGCTTACATGTAAGTCATAATCAGATAAGCAAATTTTATTGCAATGCAGATTCTATTCAACAAATGAAAATAAATACATTATATACAAAAAGAAATTTTATTTTATGTTATTGGCACATACAAAATATATATCTAACAAGTTGTCCATAAAACAGCGCGCTCAACATATTAGTTTAAAGTGGTGCTAGTACAAAATGGGTCATTATTTGTATTAAATTTGTTCAAAGGCTATCTTACCTGTTTGTTTAATGTAACTCAATACCTTAGTGTGGTATTAAATCAATAAGCACAGCTGGTTACTATAATGTTTGTTTGTTTAATGGGTTTAACGTCCCACCACCAGTTTTTCAGTCATTTGGAGACGATGTCTACTTGAGACAGATATAGTGCTGCCACACTGCAGTTTCACGCCGTAGACATGTGGCATGATACCACACTCAGTCACATTATCCTGACACCAAGCAAACCAGTCCTGCAACTACCCTTATATGTTTAGCGCCGAGCAAGGGAGCTATAACAGTACCATTTTTTACGACTTTGGTATGTCGTGGCCGGGCATCGAACCCACGACCTCCGCTCCCGAGGCCGACTCTTTAACCACTTGGCCACTGGGAACGGTGGTTACTATGATGTATGTATCCTAGAAAATTGCAGGCAAAACTTTAACCAAACTAAATTACTTGTACCTCTCTTGATGACCTGGTGAGCCTTGACACCTAAATAAAGTTTCAAGTCAGTCCCATAACTGATTACTGTGCATAGGTATAATAAGTTGCATGCAAAACTTTAACCAAAATGTCTGAGTCCAAAAAGGGGCCATAATTAAATTTGGTCAAAAAATTATCTTATTTGTTTGTTTAGTGCCACTGAAGACCTTAGTGAAGTACTGAATCAATGAACATACCTGGTTACTAAGATGTATGCATCCCTGTAAATTGTATGAAAAATTTTAAACAAATTTAGTGGAATACAAAACCTTAATGTCTTGGTGAAATTAACCCGTTTTACTTCACCTAATTTATTTCTACTCCACAAAGTGACTGCTGCTGCAAATTTATTGACAGTTTAATAATCTGACCCGGCATCCACACCGATCACGGCCTCTCACTTTGCCTATCACTTTCCTCCACGTTCTCATGAAAATCTCGTTTTGCTCCACGGTGGCCTGAAACATGGTCGCCATGGCCGCCAGGAACACAGTGTAAACAAAGCATGACTATAAGATATATGAATGATAGTAAGTTGCATGCAAAAACTTAACTAGTGTAACGCCGATGCCGACACCAGGGTGAGTGGACTAGCTTGACATACTTTGTATAGTCAAGCTTAAAATGAAACAAATCATATTGGAGGTATAAATATCAAAGGGACTAAGCTAAGTATCTATAACCATTAAAGGGAAACAATATTCTTTTGGTAAGTTAATAACAGATTAATTTCCCAATAAGGTGAAGAATAACAAGAAGGCCAAGATGGCCCTGTGTCGCTCACCTGAGTAAGATGGCTGTGTTAGGCATAATGACAAAAAATCTGGCATCTAAAAGTGTTTTTTCTAACATTTGACTAAGTGACCTACATATTGATCCTACCTGAATTTGCACTCAACTGGGAATTCATGCAGTCATCATTCATATTAAGTTTAATGAAGACTGGGACAAAAATGTAGGCCTCTAGAGTGTTCACAAGGTTTTTCTTAGATTTGACCTGGTGACCTAGTTTTTGACCTCATGTGACTCATTTTCAAACTCATCCAATATATCAATTAGACAAACATCCTGACCAAATCTATTGAAGATTGGGCTAAAACTGTGGCCTCTAGAGAGTTCACAATGCTTTTCTTAGATTTGACCTGGTGACCTAGTTTTTGATCCCACATGACCCAATTTCAAACTCATGCAAGATATCATGTAGACAAACATTCTGACCAAAATTTATGAAGATTGGGCCAAAACTGTGGCCTCTAGAGTGTTCACAAGGTTTTTCTAAGATTTGACCTGGTGACCTAGTTTTTGACCCCACATGACCCAATTTCGAACTCATCCGAGATATCATGTAAACAAACATCCTGAATAAGTTTGATGAAGATTGGGCCAAATTTGTGGCCTCTAGAGTGTTCACAAGGTTTTTCTAAGATTTGACCTAGTGACCTAGTTTTTGACCCCACATGACCCAATTTCGAACTCATCCGAGATATCATGTAGACAAACATCCTGACCAAGTTTCATGAAGATTGGGCCAAAACTGTGGCCTCTAGAGTGTTCACAAGCAATTGTTGACGACGGACGACGCACGACGGACAAAAGGCGATCACAAAAGCTCACCCGAGCACAAGTGCTCAGGTGAGCTAAAAATTCAAAACATTTCATAGAGAAAGAATGTTAACGAGTATATATATCTAATTTGCTAAAAAGCTTACTAGTTACTTTTCATAAGTAAAGCATTAAGTAAAGACAATGTCACCTAAATGTTTTTCTAATGGGGTTAAAGGACAACAGAAATCAACCCCCCCCCCCACCCCCCAAATACTAACTTAGGCCAAACATAGTAGAGATCTGAGGTCAAGTTTGAAGTTCTAGAGATCTGAATTAAATAAATGTCTATTTAAATTATAGGTAACAAGACCCATGTTGAAATGGCCATCCCTCGCCGAATGCTTGCTCGTTAGCATGTGTTGGCGAGTAGAATAATTCTTTTTAACAGAAAACTTTTGGTAATGAAGACTGGTGATTGAAGTGATTATGGATGTGAAACCCATGTGAAGACCTATTAATTCCCCTATTTTGAGGACTACATGTAAAGTGTTAAGGCCACTGTGACATAAATTAAGCCTGAAAAAAAAAGGGCAATAACTCAACAAGAGGGCCAAAGAGGCCCTAATCGCTCACCTGAGTATAGGGTTACCCAAGGAATATCTGTACTAAAACATTTTGAAATCTGGCCAGTAGTTCTGAAGGAGATGATTTTCAAAGTTTTTATATTTTTTTCTTTCTGTTGCCATGGCAACCAGAGTTCTATGTGAATCAAGTTTATTTTATTAACTTTTGTGTAGGTTGACCCAAGGATCATTCCTGCCAAGTTTAATTAAATTTTGTCCAGCGGTTTCAGTGGAGATACCGTTATATACTTTTACGGCCTTTTTTTTTAAAAAATTACGGATTGGAATAACTTTAGCAATCATAGTAGATGGTAACCCAAGGAACATCTTCATTAAAACATTTTGAAATCTGGCCAGCACTTCTGAAGAGATGATTTTAAAGGTTTTTACATTTTTTTCTTTCCGTTGTTATGATGACCAGATTTCTACATGGATCAAATTTATTTTAGCAACTTCTGTGAATGTTGACCCAAGGATCATTCTTGCCAAGTTTGATCAAATTCTGTCAAGCGGTGTCAGAGAAGATGTTGTTTAAAGCAAATTGTTGACCACGCACGTCTCACAACAACGGACGCAGGGTGATCACAAAAACTCACCTTGAGCACACAGTGCTCAGGTGAACTAAAAATTATGAAAGGTAGAGTTATCATTTTTGTACACTGCACTCCCTCAAATACTTTGAGTTATGCTCCAGACAAAAATTAAGCCGGAAAAATAACGAAGGGCAATAACTAAAATATTATGGAAGGTAGAGTTATCATTCTTGTACACTGCACTCTTACTCAATAAGCTCTATCCACCTATGAAGTATCATGTTGATACCTCAAAAACTTCGAGTTATGCTCCAGACAAAAATTAAGCCGGAAAAATAACAAAGGGCAATAACTCAAAAATTATGGAAGGTAAAGTTATCATTCTTGAACACTGTACTCATCCTCAATGAGATCTATCCACCTATGAAGTATCAAGTTAATACCTCAAAACTTTTTGAGTTATGTTTCGGACAAAAATGTGGGACAGAAGGATGGACAGAAGGACTGACGGAGAGTATTACCATATCCTCCGCCACCTTTAGCGGGAGATGATAAAAGCAAATGCCAAAGGGACATGGTGCTAACTAGGTCATTCTGTGATGGATTAGTGTAATGAACCTTTCCAGTGTTCAGCAGTGAACCTGCTCACAAAACAGCATCAGTTAAAAATCTTCTTTGATTGTAATGGCTAGCAATCATTTTCTCATTATTATGGCCATATTTTAGACCTTACAGTCAAGGATTTCCCACGTGTGGATCCTGTTTTTTTTTTTGCTGAGAGACAGTATCAAAAGAGACAAGGGAGCTTAGCTCATATTGCAATTAGACCCCTTGGTTCTTTTACATGCCCGGTGTACAGCACCGATACATGGGAGACAAGTCCCTGGGTAGAACCATTAATTAATACTCAGAGTTCCCATAGCAACCCCATTTTGATGAGTGCCAGGCAAGGATGCATCTGGTTCCAATTTCATACTTTGGTGAAACTACTGGATGGTCTGTAAGACAACTTGAATTCATCTGTAAACACTGGAAAAGCACATTTGATGATAGCTTCAAGTGATCTTGCATGTTATCGAACACATAACCAAATAGAGGTGAGTGTCAAGAACAAATTAAATATGGTGCTACATTGTAAACAAGGTCAGTTCAAGATTGGTAGGGTAGTAACTGTCTTCTGCTCTAAATTGTTTCAGATCACCAAGTTGTATCTAAGGTTTGTCCTCTTCACAGCAGGAAAGATCTTGAGAATCATGTTTAGGGATAAGACGAGATGGAATGCAGAGGCTAAGATAGCAAAGCATAGTTTCACGTCTATATTTTCCAGTGTATACACACCCCTTTTCCTTGGCAGAGGGATGCGAAGTCGAATTTCTGGAAATTTATCTATTTCAGGAGGAGCGTGTTGTGAGTGAGGGGATTTCTGCACAAACGCAGAAATTCAGGAGTATATTTTCTTAGGCCTGAAGAAGTCAAAAAAGATTTAAAAAGTTATCAGAGCTTCATACATAACATTTTCTTAAATAGATAATTACTTGTAATATGTTTTACTTGCTCTAAACCGAAACTAAGTAAAGTTCTTTTTGTCCTTGTAATATATTTTTATTTAAAGTATGACCCAGACTTAAAAACATTTAGTTCAAGAACTACCATTGAGGTTGATGAATACCACCATATAAAGATTTCTTAGAGTTATTGTAACCATGACAGAGAGGGTCTTGACACAGTTGAAATAGAAGGGAAAATCGCACTTACAATAAAGTTCGAGCTATGATATATGTTTTGCAAACAAAATATATTCAAAGAATATATCATAAAGGAGAATAGATCAACATAATTTAAATTTAAGCCAATAATAAAGCCAAGGATATGGGCAACTATCGTTGGTACTTATAGATGCTGTAAAGATGAATCAAAATCTGAGCAATTATAGCTGAGAAAAAAGAGAGCAAACAAAAATGATCATTAAATATAACAAAGGGCCATACCTCAAGAAATATGACAAGGAGGCATAACTGCATAACTCAGTGAAAACTGAGGCAAGCTTGGGGATTGTTTTTTTTTTTTTTTTTTTTTTTTTTTAATGGGAAATTAACTTCTGGTATCTGTTGAATAGTGTGGACAAAATTATTTTATTTAATACATATAATAATGGGCCATAATACATTCAGAATCAAGCCAGTCATTGACATGCAAATGATATGCACAACTAGGCTTTATACTTATAAATGCTGCATGAAGTTTAATCAAATCCAACCAGTTGTAGCCACAAAATAGTGTGGACAAAATGTATTCAATAATAAATATAACAAAAGGCATTAACTCATTTAAAATCAAACCGGTCATACTGTACTAACGATATGCACAACTAGACTTGGTACTTATTAATTCTGTATATAAATAAAAAACTGACAAAAGTAGCCAAGAAATAACGCCGATAAAAAAATATTCAGTAAATATAACAAAGAGCCAAAACATTTAAAATCGAGTCAATCCTGATGTGCCAACGATATGCGCAACTAGGCTTGGTAATTATCAAAATGTGGCCCAATGTAGCCGAGACATAAAGCAGATAAACCTTTTGTATTCTTCAATCACATAGAATAATACACTATGCACCTCTGAAAATTTAGACTATGAAAGAAAAAAGTATATTTTCCTATATTATTTGTAATAACTGTAAACGTATTCATGGCAAGATTCATATAATCATCTTTTACTTGATAATGGGGAAAGAGAAACCACTCAATTTGGACAAAAATAAATTATTGATGTGGAAAAATGAAAAAATGTGGGAAAATACCTGATGTCTTAAGATTTGGCAAAAGATTTTTGCAAACATTCTTGAAAAAGACAAAAAATGCCGATACTTTGAAACCTTCACTACTTGACTGCTAGCAACGACACAATATATGTCAGCTAGTATTGGGAGGCTGATCAGGTTTAATTATGTCTGCTCTACCTCAAATTATTTGAGACGAGAAGAAAACACTATAAAACATGTTCAGTCTGAAGGTTGCTTTCATTTAATATTGTTTTTACTGGTAGGTGTAATAGACCGACTTTTTCCTATCATTGAAGAAAATGACATCCCATTTATTCTCTCATGCAATAAAAGTGTGGTGTTCAAACTATCTCAATGATAAACATTTTGCTAGCAGGAAATATAACAGGCTGCATCAAGGAACAAAATTCTTTTTTCAAACATTTGCAAATATTTTTTAAATGTAATAATTTTTTTCATGTATTTAAAATGGAACAAACAGTATTTACACAAGGAGACAAAAATAAATAAATTATCCATGTTATTTTCAATGATTTTATCACTCTTTCAACCAAAGGCTTGATATGAAGAAGAACAATTGTCATTTATCAGTAAGAGCAAAGGGGTCTGGTTCGAAAGTTGAGTCATATATCACTATATATAATACATATTATGACTCTTTCATGCCAGACCCTTTTGAGTAACAATAGAAATTACCAGTAATCATGCATCAGTATATCAAACTTATTAATACAAAAGGATAAAATAAAGACCTTAAAAACTGACGGGGAAAGTAGCAACGGCATCATCATTTCAAAAGTTCCTTACCTGTATGATTTGTTTTTGTTTCTTTCTCTGTTCTGGACTGATCCATTGCAACTTGCTTCAAATCAGTTTCATCATCCAAATCATTAGGGGAACCAGTCAATAGTTTCATTTGGGTTTCATCGTCATTGCATCCCACATTAAGAATCAAACTTGCAGTGGACTTTGTGCTTTCAGGATTTTTAGTGGATGTAGGGTGTTTCATTTCAGAAACATCCATATCTTGTTCATCCAAATTCTTTGTACCCAAGGTCACACCAGAAGTGTATTGGTCCATCATATCCACATCTGCACCTCCACTTGCTTTAAAAAGAAAGTCTAAAAACTGATATTCTAAGACACTAGGTATAATATTTATGTTAACCCTTTCCCTCATATATACTCATTTTGACGCCCTCAATAGGTATCACATAAAGCCTGATCTGCAGAAAACCACAGTTAAACGTTACCAAATTTAATTACAAAATACTCATTTCCAGACCACTGAGGAGCAGCGAACAGCATAAAACCTGATCAGCCTGCGAGTTACTCGCAGGCTGATCTGGTTTTATGCTGTTCGCATAGGTCTTTTCATGGTGTCCTCTATGAGGGAAAGGGTTAAATAACAGTAATTATCTCTGACATACAAAATCTGTATGATATATTTTGTTGATTATTTAAAGAGAATTTGATTGCTTTCATACTTCATAATGGTATGTTTTAATTTGATATGTTATGAATGTTCCACGTTCAGTGTAAACTTCATTGCTAATGAAAATGATTCTAAATGGGGAGTGTAATGTAAGTTTCATCTGAAACATATAATGCTAAACCTAGATGGCAAATATCTCCCTGAGAATGTAGAACAAAAAGGAATACAATTGCATTAAAGCATAAAAACTGAGTAACAGATAAGGGTAATTATATAATGATGGAAGCATAACAAAACCTGATACCAAATATTTAAACCAATGATATTGTGCTTTCTGACCGAAACTTTTAAAGACTCCCCTATATAAGTCTATGTAAAATTAAGTGACCCCTGGGGTGGGGCCAATTTTGACTCAAGGGCCATGATTTGAGCAAACTTTGTACATATCTATAAGGCCATGTGATACACCAAATATCTAATCTCCAGGCCTTTTAGTTTCTGACAATTAAGTTTTTATAGTTTTCCTATTTAAGTCTATGTAAAATAAAGTGACCCTGGGGGCGGGGCCAATTTGTACCCCAGGGCCATGATTTGAACAAACTTAGTAGAGGTCCACTAGACAATGCTACACACCCAATATCTTAACTCCGGGCCTTGTGGTTTCTGACAAGAAGATTTTTCTAGATTGTCCTATATAAGCCTATGTAAAATAAAGTGACCCCTGGGTGGGCCAATTTTGACCCCAGGGTCAAGATTTGTACAATCCTGATAGAGGTTCATAGACAATGCCATACACCAAATATCTAAGCTCTAGTCTTGCAGTTTCGGGGGAAGAATATTTTTAAAGATTTCATAAACAAGAGGGCCATGATGGCCCTGAATCGCTCACCTGATTATAAATGAGCAACATATGTTGGATTTTTCCATATTGACCTACTTTTTGACATCACATGACCCAATTTCAAACCTGTCCAAGATTTTATGGAAACAAACATTCTGACCAAGTTTCATAAAGATTAGGCCAAAAATGTGGCCTCTAGAGTGTTAACAAGGTTTTTCTAAGATTTGACTTCATTACCTACTTTTTGACCCCACATGAACCAAATTCGAACTTGTCCAAGATTTTATGGAAACAAACATTCTGACCAAGTTTCATAAGATTGGCCAAAAATGTGGCCTCTAGAGTTTAACAAGGTTTTTCTAAGATTTGACCTCATACCTACTTTTTGACCCCACATGACCAAATTCGAACTGTCCAAGATTTTATGGAAACAAACATTCTGACCAAGTTTCATAAAGATTAGGCCAAAAATGTGGCCTCTAGAGTGTTAACAAGGTTTTTCTAAGATTTGACCTCATGACCTACTTTTTGACTCCACATGACCAAATCACTGTCCAAGATTTTATGGAGAGAAACATTCTGACCAAGTTTCATGAAGATTGGGCCAAACATGTGGCCTCTAGAGTGTTAACAAGCCAAATTGTTGACGACGAACGACGCACGACGCACAACGGATGAAGGGCAATCACAAAAGCCCACCTTGAGCACGTTGTGCTCAGGTGAGCTAAAAACTATTTTTAGCTCCTGTGACCAGATATGCAACGGACTGGAACCATCTCAACAACTTTGGTAGAGCTTCATGCAAGGATCATCAAAGGTGAAATTTTATCAAATTTGTCCAGTGGTTTCAGAGGAGATGTCATTTACAGAAAATTGTTGATGCCGGACACACGCACACACAGACGGACACACGAACGGACACTGGACACGTTTTGCTCAGGTGAGCTAAAAATATGCTGAAATTCTTTACAGAGTTATGTAATCTTGCCTAACCCCAAATACAAGTATTCAAATTCATGTGTGAAGTATGAGGAACATCCACTGAAAGAAATTGGAGATAATAGCAATGTTAAACAAAACTTTTAACTCCAAATAGGGTCATAAATATGCAAAAGTAGTCACTATTCCTGTTCCTACTGGTTGGTCGGGTGATGTTAAACACATCTGAAGTTTGAGAGACATCAATTGAGTATATGTGGCTTTAAAAGCAATGTTAAACAAAACATTAAAGATTTTCTGATTCAAAAAAGGCTACAAATATGCAAAAATATTTGGAAGAATTATTGTTCCTGTTTCTACTGGCTGGTCTGATGATGATAAATACATTTGTGAAGTTTTAGGGACATTCATTTAGTAAAAGCTGAGATAATGGTAATGTAAAACCAAACTTTAACATTTTTGTAATGCCTAAACTGTTGTGACTACAAAAGCAAATTTTATTCTTTGAACAGTCAAGCTTATGAACTGGGTCAAATAAAAATATTCAGTCAGTTTTTAAAACTTAAATCAAATAGAATATATAATTAATATAAAAATGTTAATAGAAGATACACAATTAATATCAAAGTTTTAATATAACAAGTTAACTTTACCAGATACTGTATGCTCTCCAACTGCAGCAAATGACTGATGCCTTTGCTGGGTCTCTGAAAGTCTGAAATCTCTCTGGGTTTTTAATTCTGAAGAATAAAATTGTGTCACATATAAAAGGTCCACATTTTGTATTTCTTTAAAACAGTTCAGATTTAAAATCGTTTTATATTTCATTTTGATATTTAATGTCAAACAGAGAACCAATATTTTCTTAACTCTGAAACCAAGTCTTGCAGCTTATTCTGGACCCTCTCACTCAAATATTCCTGGATTGGACCAGTATCTTGAATCTGGGAAGGTCACTTGTCACCTCAGGGGTAAAACCTTCAAACTTCAAATCAAAGATATTACACTATATTTGGACCAAGGAGATAACTTGAATCTGGAAACAAAGGTTACAAGCTTGATCCCAGAATTAAGAACAAAATATTCTTCAGTAACATCTCCAGAAGAAGAGATCAACTACAAAGAGGAATTGAAGAGGTCGATAAAGAACTTGGGGACTATCAGGCACCCAGGTAAAACCAACAACCTACATCATATCATCTTCATGGCTTCCTTGAATGAAAATTTGAGTGCCCAGACTGAGACTCAAACCAACAACTGTGAGGGCAAAATACCGATAATATGAATATTAGCTCTCAGCCACAGAGGCCCCATCACTTGTTGAATGCTAGATAAAAGTTACATACTGAATACGATGAGGTATCAGTATAAATACATGAACATCATTTGCTTAATACAGATCACTAATGGCTCTGTGTTTAAAGCTCATTCACAGATGATTGGTAGAAATTATAAAAATAATTTTCTATTTTCCCTTGTTAAAGTTTGTGAAGTCTATGTTTCCTGACAAATAAACTTGGCAAGTGTAGTACACAGTGCATTTCTGTAAACACAAAATCGGTTAAATATAGAATATATTAGATAATAGAGTATCCCCAAAGCAACATGTACCACATCATAGCGACTTAAGAAGTTCCAAGTAGTAAATTTGTAGGTTCAGTCTTTTAAATTTGTGCATGCGCGAAGAGTGAATGTGATCATCCAAGTGACAGCAAATGAAACTTGATAATTTAAATATAGGTTTTGTTATTCTAAATATAGTTTAAAACTGTCTGTGACGCTATTGTCTGTGATGGGGAAAGTAACCATTCTTTCACAGATGGTTGCATTGGGTGACCATGTGTCTGTAGATTGGTATTGATAGACATGATACTCATATACAGTTAAAAATCTAATTCTTATTCAATGACCATATGTAAACAAGCTGCTTTAAATTAACAGAATAAGTTCAGTAAGAGTTGTATAAACAAAATAAATGATTTATACCATAGCACATACTAGAAAGACAATACACCAAATATTGAAAATAAGACTGAATAAAGCAATGATACTCACTTTCAAACATATCTGGATCTAACATTTCTGCAATATCTTCATTTCGACATTCTAGTAAGGCCTGCATAAAATTCTTGAACCAATGTTCTTCCCGACATGGAAGGTAAAACAGCAGGACCCATGATGCTCTCTGATTCCCATAATTCATTTCTTCTTTGCGTATTTCCTCTGATTCTGACTTACTTAGGGTATTAGATTGCTCCAAATGCACTAGTAATTGAATAGGGTTAAGCCTTTCAACAAGTTGTGGAGTAAACAGATCAATTATCTTTTGATAATTAGTGTCATCCAAAACTTCCTTTCCTTCCAACATTTTGACTATTTTTTCATATCCTGAAAATAAAATTAAATATGTATATGAAATTTTGCTAGTGATAATAATTTGATTTTGGTATATAGTAGGGTTTGCCCCAAAAATGTAAACCCAAGAAATACTGTACGCTTTTTAAATAAGGCTATGAAAAAAATCTTGTTTACACTCACCTCAACTAAAAGTGACATCATTTTTAATTTTAAATAAAAAGGCCATAAAAGTCTATGATTTGTATTTTTAGCTCGTCTGTTTTTCAAAGAAAAAAATACAAATGTCTGAATTACTGTTGGCGAGACCAAAACCAAGGAAATGAAAAAACAGTTTCATACTCAGCTCGTTATGTGCAAAATAAGAAAGAAGGGTGTAACAGTTGCTGATACCTAATATTTCCATTGCGTTGAGAAATTCTCGGTATTTTCCAGGTTCGTCAGAGCTAAAGTACATATCGAGAGCCATTCTGGTTGCTCCAATGCTATCCAACTTGTGCATTTGGAATATTTTCTTCCGCTGCTCTGAAGTGTAAATATTGTATAGTGTTACATTTTACTCCGGAATGTATTAACCCTTAACCTGCTGAATTCCTCAAATGGACTTAGCCGGCATCTTTTTTGGAACTGTCCATTATCAATTTTAGGGATAACGAGATGAAAACTTGTAGTTGGTCAGCCAACAGTAAAGAGCCAGGCCAGCCTGCACAGATGTGCAGGCTAGTCTGGCTCTTAACTGGTAGCAAAGGTTAGCATTTACGGTTCCAGCAGGGTAAGGGTTAAGACATGGGACTCCATACAGCCCTGTAATACAGCTGCAATGTAATCAACCTTCTGAGACATTATTAAGCTTGGCTTTTCTCTACAGTATAAATAAAAACTGGGTTGTAAGCAGTATTTAAACTAAATGGGTTTTAAACAAGTGATCAACTTAAAAACCAGGTGTCAGACATAAAAGAACTTTGTCTGGTTAACATTTGTAATAATTTCCTTTTCATAACACTGTCCCACCAATACTTTTTATGAATGCATGAAATCAGGCATAGAATTTTAGGTTTATGACAGTAGTATATCATTCCCCATCCCTGAACAGCTTGTTCTCTTGATGTTTTTCCAGAGTATAATTTCTTGTGAAATTGCGAAAACCTGTGTTCTCTTAATGTAATTTTACACATTTATTTATAATATTAAAACTTTAATTTTTAATTAAACAATTAAAAAAATAATATGAACTAAGGATTTGTTTTCATAGAAAACTAATGTCTCCCCCAACCCCCTTACATATACATATAAGGCACATTAGGGCACACAGTGACATATGCAAATAGTTAAGGTTAAAGGGCTGACTATATTGATAAAGCTCTGCACAGAGTTATGGACCTTGTGTGTGACACTCCCTCTCATCAATTTCTTTCCATAACTGAAATTTTGTTTTAATAGCTTTAGTAAAACAAGAGTTATCTTGCATTCAAGAAATTGTGAAAAGGGGGAATAACTCCAAAAATACTGAGACTAGAGTTATGAACCTTGTCCATAATTCTTTCTCTCATTAATTTCTTTCCATAAATGAAATTTAATTTCAATAGCATGAGTCGAATGGGAGTTATCTTAAGGACATGAAATAGTATACAAGAGGGCCAAGATGGCCCTAGATCGCTCACCTGAGAATAGTATCATTCATTGCCTATACAAAACAGATTGCTTTAGAATTAAGATGATGAGGTGAAACAATGTTCAGGAATTTTCTGACCCCATTCACAAAAGATATCATCATGACAAACATTCTGCCAAAGTTTGAGGATGATTGGACCAAAAATGTTGCCCTCAGAGTATAAAGATTTTTCTAAGATATGACCTACTGACCTACATTTCTATCCAGCCCCACCCATTTTCAAACTGGTTTGAGATATCATCATGACAAACAATCTGACCAAGTTTGAGGAAGATTGCATCAAAATTGTGGCCTTTAGTGTGTAAACAAGATTTTTCTAAGATTTGACCTATTGACCCTGCCCATTTTCGAAAGGGTTCAAGATATCATCAAGACAAACATTCTGACCAAGTTTGAGGAAGATTAGATTAAAATTGTAGCCTCTAGTGTGTAAACAAGATTTTTCTAAGATTTGACCTACTGACCTACTTTTTGATCCAACCTGACCCATTTTCAAAAGGGTTCAAGATATCATCAAGACAAACATTCTGACCAAGTTTGAGGAAGAATGGATCAAAATTGTGGCCTCTAGTGTGTAAACAAGATTTTTCTAAGATTTGACCTACTGACCTACTTTTTCATCCAACCTGACCCATTTTCAAAAGGGTTCAAGATATCATCAAGACAAACATTCTGACCAAGTTTGAGGAAGATTGGATCAAAATTGTGGCCTCTAGTGTGTAAACATCAAAATTGTTGACTGACGACAAGATTTTTCTAAGATTTGACCTACTGACCTACTTTTTTATCCAACCTGACCCATTTTCGAAAGGGTTCAAGATATCATCAAGACAAACATTCTGACCAAGTTTGAGGAAGATTGGATCAAAATTGTGGCCTCTAGTGTGTAAACATCAAATTGTTGACGGACGACGGACGACGGACGACGGCCGACGGACAATCAAGTATCCCAAAAGCTCACCCTGAGCTATGCTCAGGTGAGCTAAAAAGCTGAAAAATTCCAACAAGAAACATTGGAAATGGACTATGATCTAGTGCACTGCATTCTTGTCCATAACGTGTACCCACCTATGAAGCTTCAAAGTTATATGTCTCATAATGCTTTCAAAAAAACAAGTATGAAATTGAACAAAGGTTATATGTCTTATTGTGCATGAGAAATGCTCTTGACAAAAAATAAGTACATGCATGAAATTTAACAAAGGGCAATAACTGCAAAATTATAATATGCTATGAGTTATGGTTCTTGTGTATAACACTTTTTCCATTATGAGGTCTATCTACCTGTGAAGTCTCAAGTTAATAGCTTTTATAATTTTTGAGTTACGTTCCAGAAAAAAAATAGTTCTGAAATTTAACAAACGGTAGTACCTCAAAATTTTGATGTACAGAGTTACAGTTCTTGTGCATGACACTTCTCCTCCTTTAGATCTATCCAGCTGCAAAGTTCCAAATTAGTAGCTTTGATCCTTTTTGAGTTATACTCCAGACAAAAATTAAGTATGAAATTTAATAAAGGGCAATAATCCCAAAAATATGATGTGCAGAGTAACTGTTCACGACACTTCTCCTGTGAAGTTTTTTGTTAAAAATTAAAGGGCAACTCCAAAAATATGATGCACAGTTACAGTTCTTGTGCACTGCACTTCTCAATGAGTTCTATCAAGCTGTGATTTTTACAAGTTAATAGCTTTGATACTTTCTGAGTTATACTCTGGACAAAAAGTGTGACAGACAGACAGACAACTCCAACAAAAACAATATGCCACCCCCATATAAATATTAGGGTAGACATAATTCCTATACTACAGAGCTTTCACATGACAACTGCCTAGATTGCCTGAGATTTGATTCTCAAAAGCTTGTACAAACATTATCTCATTTGTAACCTGTTCGTTGTAATCTTGTTTTTAATGACTTACTTGCACAATGAAATATAAAGAAGAGAGACACATTTCATTCCATAGCACAAAATAATTACTTTTCATGAAAAAAAATCAAATCATAGTATTTAAGCTCTATGAAATTTGCACATCCTGACATTTCTCTCTGTACAAAGTTTAGAGTAACATACCCCAGATGAACATTGCAAAAATCATCTGAAGTTGATATTCTCATCAAATAAAATATCTAAAATTCTATATCACTTCTATTTTGACATTCTGGTGACACTGAAGGTCTTTCTTTTTTTTTTCAAGTACATGCTAATACTAACATTTAAACAAGTAATAATATTAACAGTGAACTGTTACTAAGTCTCCCAAACGAAGTTTAAGAAATAACCCAGTCATAAGTAAAAGTAAGGGGGTGGGGCCTGACCCCTTGGTTACCCATGTGAACATAAAATAAGTAACATCCAATCTGTTTCACCTTGAGGAACAAGAATATATATGATTTAGGGGTGTGGATCTCAATATTTTTTTAGATATAAGGCCGTAAATAAATTTGTTGCAGCAGGGCCTGACATGTGAACTAAACAGAAGTATTCATTCAATCCAACTCATCATGAGGAACAGATATACATATGGTTTAGGGGTGGGGATCTGAACAGTTTTTGAAATTTAAGGCCTTAAGTAAATTTGAGGGGGCGGGGCTGTCCCTGTGTGATCTTTGGGGTAACCGAAGAAGTGCCATCCAATCTGTCTCATCATGAGGATTAAGAATATATATGGTTTAGGGGTGGGGATCTGAACAGTTTTTAAGATATAAGGTGATAAGTAAATTTGAGGGGGCGAGGCCTGTCCCTGGGTGACCTCGGGGGACACCCCAAGTAGTACTATTCAATCTCCTCATTTTTAGGAACAAAAAAATAAATGATTCAGGCTTGGAAATTTGAAATATTTAACCAAAATACATTTTTTATGCAAAAATTTATCTCTTGAGGGGTGGGGCCTGACCCCCAGGACCCCCCATTTACAAAAATGAGGGAGGCCCCACCACTCATTGAGGACTATAAGCGTGTGAATTTTTGTAAAGATAGGTCAAGCGGCCTCTGAGATATGGCCTGTACAAAGTTGCAGGCGCAAGAAAGAAGAAGAAGAAGAATGATAAGAAACAGAGTAAAAACAATAAATCTCCAAACTTCGTTTGGGAGACTTAATAAGAAACAGAGTAAAAATAATTAGTCTCCAAATTTCATTTGGGAGACTTAATAATAATAACAAGATGGCCCTGAATCGCTCACCTGAGAAATTTTGCTTTCATAGTCTTTTATAACAGAGTCATACTGAATACAAAATCCATACAGAAGAACAGCAATATAATTTTAATTCCACGCAAAAAGTTTACATGTGGTCCAAAAAAACAAGTTAACCCAAGCATGGGACCAATTTAGACCCCAGGACCATGATTTGAAAACTTGGTTCAGGTCCACAAGGCCAGGTTACATACCAAATATCTAAACCCATTATCTTGTGGTTTCTGACAAGGATTTCTTTTAAAAATCTTTCATAATTTCATAATTTATGTAAGTCCATCTTAAATCAAGTGACCCATGGGGTGGGCCAATTTTGAGCCCAGGGCCATGATTTGAACAAACTTGGTAGATGTCCATAAGGCAATGTTACAAACCAAATATCTAAACTCCAGGCCTTGTGGTTTCTGAGAAAAATTTTCTAGATTTTCCAATTTAAGCTCATGTAAAATCAAGTGACCCCTTGGGCGGGGCCAATTTTGACCCCAGGGCCATGATTTGATCAAACCTGATAGATGTCATAAGGCAATGCTACAAACCAAATATCTAAACTCCAGGCCTTGTGGTTTCTGAGAAGATTTTTCTATTTTCTATTAAGCTATGTAAAATCAAGTGACCCCTGGGCGGGGCCAATTTTGTTCCCAGGGTCAAGATTTGAACAAACTTGGTAGATATCCACTAGACAATGCTACACATCAAAAATCTAAACTCCAGGCCTTGTGGTTTCTGAGAAGATTTTTCTAGTTTTTTTCCTATATAATTTTAAGCCATGTAAAATCAAGTGACCCCTGGGTCGGGGCCAATTTTGTTCCCAGTATCATGATTTGAACAAACTTGGTAGAGGTGCACTAGACAATGTGTAGCCTACACACCAAATATCTAAGCTCTAGGCTTTGCAGTTATGCAGAAGAAGATTTTCAAAGTTTGCATTTTTAAAATCTATTTTTAGCTCCTGTGACCTACTTTTTTCAACTAATCAAAATAATTTGAACAACTTTGATAGAGGGCATCATAAGGATGATTCCTGTGAAGTTTGTTTAAAATCCATTCAGTGGTTTAGGAGGAGATGTTATTTAAAGGAAATTGTTGACGCACGGACACACGCACAGACGCTGGACAAAAGGCAATCACAAAAGCCCACCATGACCACGTTGTGCTCAGGTGAGCTAAAAACGGAGTAAAAACAATGTCTCCAAACTTCGTTTGGGAGATTTAAATATCAATCCTCTATGTTTATAAATAGGGAAATTAAATATCAAATGACATTTTGAGGTGATGGAAATCAAAAATTGATTTGTTTCATGAAATGCATGCTCAGACAATGAAGTACATGCATTACATGTATGTTTGCTTGTTTGTTGGCTTAAACATCTCAACAACATTATTTCATCATTTGAAGAATATAAGTCTAGAGACAGATATTGTGCTGCCACTCTGCAGTAACTATCACACCGTAAACATGTGTCATATTATCCCAACGCTGGTCCATTCAGTCCTGGAACTACCCTGTATATATTCTGAGTGTCAAGCAGAGAGCTAAAAGCATGACATATTATGTCTTAATGTTTATAGTAACAAGGGGCTAAGTGACTTATGAATGGATTGAATAGTTTTGTGACGATGCGTCGTCATGGATATAAGTACAATCTCTGACAACTGCATCAGGGAGTCGACTCTTTGGCTCAGTGGTTAGAGCACTGGGCTATCACGCCGGCAGACCAGGTTCAATTCCAGGCTGGGCCGTGTTTGTTACATTTGGTGTCAGCAGTGGGATAATGTCAACTGCCATATCGGAGATGCCTTACCCACATGTTTCCCAGGCCAAGTCTCGGGTCGGGACTTCTCGGAGGGGGAAGTAATGTGACGATGCGTCGTCACGGGTATAAGTACAATCTCCGACAACTGCGTCAGGGAGTCAACTCTTTAGCTCAGTGGTTAGAGCATTGGGCTATCACGCCAGCGGACCGGGTTTGATTCCGGGCCGGGCCGTGTTTGTTACAGTTTCTTGTCGTTTTGATTAGAATATCTCTTGCATGCATACTAACAAACTGCTGGCCACATCCCTGGTAACTATAATGAAATTGTATAGTGTGTTACATACCTTTACTAAATGATGTTAAACTTGACAGAAGGTGGATAGCCTGTACACTCATCTCTATGTAGGGCAAGTACACACGCACACTATTCTCCAAGATCTTCTCATAGCTGTAGTCATCTGATCCTTCAGCCATAGTGTTGTTAATTCTAAATGAAGCAAACAAGAAAACCATGATGGCCTTTGCAATGTTCCAGTTTTTAGCAGTGAAAAATTAAGCCAAACCTTTCCCATTCATGGCAGGGTCACCTGCTCATTAAGAGAATCATAACTTTAGTGTGTCACCTGTTGAAGTGTGACGGAAAAAGTTTAACGGACGGACAGACGGACGACAAAAAAGTGATCTCTGTGTATCATCTCTACTTACAGCAGGTGACACAAGAAAGCAAAAAAATCTCTTAAAAGTTTACTGAAGACAATTTTAGAAACCCAGCACCATTGCTTGAGTGTAAAAAAAAAGTAAATATAGATACATAATAACGTATTGGTCCAGTATACAGTATGTGTGAATTGTCCTTGTTGATTTTGTTATTTGCTTGGGTTTAACATCTCATTGACTGTTTCAGTCAATTTAGGGACTTTGGTCTTCATGAGAAAAATACATTTTGTAGTGCTGCCACAATGTGATACCATACCATTGTCTGATAGACTAGAGGCATGGTACCACACCCACTCACAATATCCTGACACTAGGCCAAACAGTCCTGGAACTAACCTTATATGCTGAGGGCCAAGCACATGGGAATATACCTTTAAGTGACTTTGGTATATAGTGGCAAGGGATCAGATCCACACCCGTCAGTTATTTGAACATTTTACCTTTGGCCACAGTCATATAGTAAGATCTTGGGTGTAATAATGTATTAAACATTATTTCCAAGATTGGAAAGGATTGCTCAAGAAATATGGATGCCATAGTGTGACTAACTAAGTTTTATTTAATAACTGTTCCTGGCCATGGTCAAACTTGGCTGATATCATAGGAATCAATGTGATAAAAATTTGATTTCAAAGTTTCTCAAGATATGTGATTCTCCTTTAGCATACTAACAAATCAATAAGACAGACATACAACCACCCTTTATACTCACTGTGCACTTTCTGCTCAGGTGCTTAACTAAATGTATTCATACAACTCCTGAACGTGTTTTAACGTCTTAGACTCCTGTCAAGAGCTGTCTTATCAGTCTTCTTTGTTGCTCATATTCTGTACAGTTCACTGTAAAGAAAAATCCATGGTTGTATCTAATATTTAAAATTCAGTAAATTAATATTCATCACGTCATAAATTTGTACATGAATATTCATGAGGCAAAGCATACCTGTCAAGTCTCACGCTTAAATCGTGATTCTCACGATTTTAAGTTCATGGTCACGATTTCACGATTTTTGGCCATTTTCTCACGATTTTTTATAAAAAAAATACCAAAAACATTGTGGGTCAGAAATTTTGTCTAATTTACCTTCTCTAATCGTTAAAACAACACAGGATGCAAGCCCCAATATACAGCCCACCCTGTGACGCTTGTCTAGGGGCATTCCAATATACAGGGTACGTCACAAAACTGGTTATCGCCGGTCTTGCTTATACTCGTATATCCCAGGGCATTCCAGGGCTTCCCGAGAGAAAATCCACCAATCACAATGTTGCTTGAATTTCCGAATCCCTCCGAGTCATATACGGGAATTATCGGTAACTATTACTTAAATTCCCGGACATTGCATGATCACCATTCGCGCACTTAATGTCGACTGCAAAACATGAAGACTCCAGAAAAGAAGAAAAAGAGTTATGCCTCAAAGTACAACAACGCGTGGGAACTGGAATTTTCCTGGCTTTCAAAATCTGACACAGGACCCAATTTTGCTTTCTGCAAACTGTGTAGGAGGTATGTTGCATTCGTTTCATTTTTTTTATTGTCGTAGGTTTAAGATAATTGAATGGTATTTCTATGTAATTAAAATTTATATATCGATTGTATTTAAAATTTATATATCGAATGTTTAAAATATTCGACGTAACAACATATTTTGAAAGTAATACACATGGAGTGCAGCAAAAAACATCAAATTAACGCGGATTTACCCAAATTTATTCGTCAGCGTATTATTGATACCACTTTTTGCGCATGCGCCATCTAAACGACATTTTGATACTATGGCAACAGCATTTGATTTGTAAACAGACACTTAAATGTTAATTATGAATCACTGAAGCATACTTCGACGTTCCTTCTTTTCATAACAATAAAAGTACTAACTGATTATTGTAATCTTTGTTATAATCGCCGTGAAAAAGACCGCTCACAATTATTTTTAAACCGAAAGTACATTACAAATCGAATGTCTACATGGTATTTTTACTGTTATCAATCGGTCATTCACATATAACACAGCCACTATATGATGATTAGAATGATATAATTGCATACCAATATATTTAATCATATATAAAAACTGACTGAATTTATATAATAGATCTAGATCTAGCTAATATTTATCCAGACTTGTTAAAGTCAAAGACATCAAAATTTTAGGTAGATCTAGATCTATCTGTTTTAGTCAGTTCTTTGTAGGATTTGAACCTTTGACCTCACATTTTTTAAAATAAAGTAATTCTTTTTCTATTGATATATTCTGAGTAATATACTTAAATGCTTACTCAAACCTCATGTATACATATGTGTCATTTCAGGAGCTTTTCAGTTGGACATGCCGGCAAGAATGATGTGAAGAAACATGGACAGACTGTGATTCACAACAAGGCAGAGAAGTCCGAGCTCCATACAAGTAGTGTCAGAAGTTACTTCACCAGTGTGGAAGAGAAATCTGATGTCATCAATGCAGAGATCATCTGGGCACAGTTTGTGGCAGAGGCAAACATATTTATCATGTATCATGAAATGAAAAACTTATCTGTTCTTTAAGATGTGTCTATTATTGGTGCTTTTCTAAGCAAAAATGTGCATAATTTATTTTGTTGTTTTTGATGTTATTTTCTTTATTACATTTATGCTATGCATAGAAAACTATTTATCATGTATCATGAGATAAAAAGCTTATATATTCCTTTTTAATATGTGTCCAGTATTGGTGCTTTTGCTAAAGCAAAAATGTGCATTTATTTATTTGGTTGTTTTTCATGTTGATTTCTTTATTACATTTATGCTATGCATAGAAACCTATTTATCATGTATCATGAAATAAATTTTTAAAAAATGTAATTTTTTCTTATTAATTTTGTAAAAGCATGGTAACACAGGACACAAGAAATTCATACTTAATGATCTCAAAAGGCACCAGAATGCATAATTTAATGCATTTAAAAAAAAATTCTCCCAAACCCACACTCCCATCCGGTCTTCGCGACACGTAAAAATCTCACTCCTTGCCATTCTGAAATGTTGACAGGTATGGGCAAAGGGTTAAAAGACATTCAGGGAAAATGATATCAATACAGACATGCCTATTTAATATTTCATAAAAGCAACTTTTTCATAGTTGATTTGTAGAAATAAAAAGATTTTCTACTCTCCCTCATTTATGCCGGTGATATTTATTTTGTTTCCTGACAAAGTAGATCACATTGCATGGGAAAACACTATTTTGGGGGAATTCCAGATAAACATAGAATATGGTTTCACTGAAGAAAGTGCTTACTGTACCATGTGACACATTCCGCAACATTGCGTCTTCACCAGTTACACATAGAATATTCTTCAGTGTAGGGTATTAAAAAGTTAAGCCTTTGAACTAAGTACATGTGCCAAGAGTGTGTCTGTTGATAGGTATTTAAAGTGGTAAGAAAATGATAGCTGTAAATGAAATTCATAGTCAATGAGTATCTATGAATGATTTGCTTTAAAGTACATGCATATTTGTTCAAATTTTAATTTATAATCAAATATCTTTATCCATAAAAGTAATTATTTCTTTCACTCTTTGCTCAGGTTAAATGTCAATGTCATAAGAAATTCATGCTAATTTGCACTGCAGAAATGTAATGGAAACGATGCTTTCAAATATAGTACAATCTGTAAATGGGTGAATTATTTTAAAGAAGGTTGGGTGTCAGCTGAAAATGATGCTATGGGAGGTAGGCCTGTTTCCGTTGTCACCGAAAAGAATGTTGTTGAAATCAAAACATAAAGGTTGAACAACTCTAATACCAATCTCAGACAAATTGTCCCATGTCAGTGTTTTCTGTGCACTAGGATGTCAGCTATATAAGTGTGGAGGAACTTGATAACTCACCAACACTGCACAATGTATACATACTAAAACAGGCCATCCTTTCCTGTCCTACCCAACCCCCTTTACAAACTGCTTTTATTTTTAATATCTTCAGCATGGTCACTGTCTTCCATGATGTATGGGTAAGCCATCTATCTAATTAACTCCCCTATTCAATAAACTGGTACCTAAATATTTAGAATATTAACCTGAAAGGGATCTATACTAAACAGGGCCTTTTTACCCTTCTTAACTGTAGCCGGTAAAGGGCTGCTTCCCCAAGCCAAATAACCACCTTTTTTCCCCAAAAATAGTCCTCAAATTCCCCACTCTTAAATAAAATTCCCCATTAAGGAGGTAGCTGATCATTGAGAAACCTAGAGAACAATATTATGACGCTAATTTAACTCTGTTTAACTCTATTGATTCTTAAACAAAATATTTGATTAGTCTTTATATTTAGTTTCTAGTATGTTTTGCTGTGCCAAGACCAGTTTATGCTTATATTTATGAATATGGTAAAAAAAAAATCCCTTAATAAGTTGTAAACAAGTGGCTTGCTATTTTCCCCATAAAAAGGGCTAGGGCGCTTTCCCCAAAATTGGAAAAAAAGGCCCTGTTAACTAAAGCCTAGTCCCATCAATGAGCCACTCAGCGCGACATGCTATTTTTGGTACTGGTTGTCACGCCTCTAGGGGATATCGCCAAATCGAAAGTAGAACGATATCACAAATTACAGGTACACAAATGTTGACTATACAGAAGCCATACAGGCCTTAAATCCCCAAGGGTCCTCTGCAGATTCTAAAATCTGATCAGAATAACCATACTCTTAAGTAGAAGGCAGCTACAGGCCTCTCACCACAGCCATTATGTTGATCACAGTCAGGGGCCTCTAGATAAAACCTGAGGACAGCCAAAGGATCTAATAGTCAATATGTGTGTAAATAGTGATTAAAGAATCTATACCTACATCTGTATGTGGTCTTCAATTTCATTTGAAAGATAGATGTATAGAAACAATGCTGAAATGTGTATGCATTATCATATAATATGAATTTTCTGGTATAGAAAAGTAACATAAAATTTAATTTACATCCTCTTTATTGCTTCTGTGTCAATATACATAAGCTGCTGCAGAGATCTACGTGTTCTGCACAGCACAGATCTACATTCCAAATGGAAAGGGTGTATAACTATGTAATAAATACTTTATGTCCAACCATTACAACAAATCAATGTTTTCTGTTTTGATTTAATAGTGGAAATCAAAATTTTAAACAATATTTTCCAACTGGCCTAAAACAAAGTGCCTATGAAATAATCTATACTGTACTGTACTGTACTGAGATCCGCTCCGGTTATTTTTTTCGCATTGGCCTCCGGAGAACACAAATATAATTTTATCCAGTCCTGAGAAAGTTTTCCACGATTCACTGTCAAAAGTTTAAGATTCACTAACATGATTATTAGAAAATAAACAAAATATAAGTTATTTACTAACTTACCGGTGTTACTTGCTGCTGTGGAGTGATTCTCGTATTTTCCAAACAGCTGACTAATCATCGGTTTGCCCTTTGGATTTTCCGAAAATCTTCTTTCGCTTTCAACTGCTTTCCGGCAATCAGATATCCCGCATAAGGATTAAGGAAAGAGTACTCGCGTCGGGTACCAGAGTATTGAAAAACCTTGGGCTTTTTCAAAATATAAGTATCCTGCAGTGGTGGGTTGTATTACCGTGGTATTTAGCTTTCAGAAATAAGTTACAAATAGAAGAAGCAGCACACACATGAAAAATTTATCTTTCAGTAATCCTCGACATTTCACTGATAAAGTAAATGATTGCCACTTCTCTAAAACAGTTTCTCTTTGATAAAAATATTGACAATGTAAACACTACGTAATATATTTCAGAAATTTCTTGGTAGGGTATTACCAAATGCATATATAAACTTCACCTGTAGTAATCTTTTTAGATCAAATATCATCATAATAAATTTTCTGTGACGTTCATTATGCTGTCCTGCAACATTCAGAATGGTTTTTAATTATGTTGTATATATTTATTTTTTAATTATTGTTTCGATATAAGTCGGGTAGAAAATATGTTAAATTTCTATAGAATTTTGGTTGTTAAAAGGGCATTTTAGAAGAAATGCAAAATCTCACTTGAAAATAGCTCATACCTAAGGTTTTAAAGTTTTGACAGCACACAGTATGTGTTTACTTATAGTATACAGGTGATATTGAGGCAGAATTCATGAAACCAATATTCTTCTTATTTGTGAATACCCCGGTAATATACGACCACAGGTAATACCCTACCCGAGTATACTGAATAACTGAAAATAAAAGTAGATATCTGAAAAAGCAGCATGACATCAAATCTTGAAGAATGGAAATGCACGAAAAATAATCTTAAAAGATTTTTAGTTACCTTTTTGAAAATAAAGCTAGCAGACGGTTTGCTGGGTACATCACGTTGGTACCAGGTTATAAATGGGACATAGAGATATATTTTCTATCGAGTGCGCACGCGATATTTAAAACAAATTTTCCATGTCCCTAAATTTATGCCAGCCGGGATCTAAGAGACCCTATGCCAGTGTACGTTTTTGATTACCTTTTCTGTCATTCAAATCCCAGATCTACTAAACCTAGATGTAGGTCTATGAACACATTTCTAGGCTTTAAGCTGATGGAATTGCTTTGATTTGGCTTATTTTTGTGCTCAGTTTTGGAAATCCCTCGCCCGACCATGCAGTCACCCAGACCTGACCCTGCTGATAGAGCATCCGCTGTCACCTATATGTATCATTACTGGCAACATCACTGTGTTTGCATAATCCATTAATCCGAATACTTTCAGTTGGCTGAAGCAGCAGATATATTCTAGATAAGTAGATCCAATATATATATTGCAATGCATGGCTTTGCGAGCTGAGCTTACGTAACCTGTACGCTATACATGAGTGCGCGCATGCACACGAATGTATGTGGGAGGGTTAATCAAATCACGAGAGAAGCTAGTGTAATATATATGTCTTGTAACATGGCAAAATATAGAAAGGAGGCGGTACTACGTACGGTCTCGTGACTTTTTTGAGCAGATAGGGATTCTATATACAGGGATAAGAAACGGGGCCATCATGTAAGCCTCGCTTTGGCCACACGAGGGATTCACGAGACCGCATTCGCGCGTTTTGACTCAAGTTAGAATTTGTAAATTAATTGATTAATATACAATTTTAAGAGAAACAATCGAGAAAATAAATACTAGCAATGTTTCGCTTTTTTGTTTCTTAATATTTTCGTTAATTTTGAGTTTGTATTTTGTGTTGAAGAGATCATTTTCAATGTTGAGTTTCTCATGGCGACAATTCAGAAAACGAGCATATATAGGCTTGTACGGTGAACCAACTAGTGTTCGCTATTGATATAATATACACATTTAAAGGAAATATTATACATGTTTAAAGCTTGGATTATGCCAGGAATAGTTTGATAAACAAGTAAGGTGCCGAGAGACACCTAGATTTATGGGACAGAAATCGTTAAAATATAGCGTTAAAAACAAAGACAAATGGCGGCCATCAGGTCATCATGACGAATATAGGCATAGACATATAACCAACACTAGTTTTCTCCATTGTTGTAATAAACATATTTTAAGATAAATATTATCAATGTTGAAAGATTATAGTATGTCCAGAATAGTTTAATAAACCTGTTAGGTGACGAGAAACATATAGATTTATAGGACAGAAATCGTTAAAATAGAGAGGAATGGTGGCTATCAAGTTAAAATGACGAATACAGGCTATACGGTGAACCATCTAGTAACGGTTCTCTGTCAGGGCGCGTGCCTATAGGCTTACGCAAATACGCAGTTGCGTATACTTCGTCCAGAAAATCGAAAATCTAAAAGTGCCAAAACTGCAATAAAAATCGATGCCTAACCCCATTTTTTTTCCTGGGGAGCATGCCGGACCCCCCTAGCAAGTCTGCGTATCCCGAATTTAGCCCCAGGCACGCCCCTGTCTGTTGTTGTTATATACACACATTTAAAGGTAATATTATAAATATTGAATGATTTGGCTATGCCAAAAAAAAGTGTAATAAACCTTTTTTTTTTTTTTTGCTGCCGAGAAACACCTAGATTTACAGGAGATAAGTCGTTATGATCGTATGCTTGTAGAAAGGCTTCATTTGGATTCCGCTCTCTTACTGATAACTGCAGATATTTGTTAACCGAGTGTCCGCCATTACTGTGCGGTTATCTGGATAACTGCACGGTTTTTCATCAGTTATTGCATGGGCGTGGAAACTCCACCCACTAAAAAGCCATTTAGTGTACGGTATCGAATTAAACATGAGTACTTTTCTACAGAAAACTACCCAGGCCGTGTTACAAATTTATAACAGATTTTAACAGATTTTTTCCGCTGAAGTCAACAGGATTTAAATGTAATCCTTCCAAAACTTTTTTTTATCATGGTCCATCAAGTGATCATGGAAATTAATATAGTAATGGGGGCCCTTTTAGATTAAGCTCAAAAGAGCCTTAATTTAACCCCAAGTCAATGGATGCTTGCATCTGCACTGAAGTCTTTTAAGCATTTGAAGGATCATGCGCATCCATGGGTATATTAAACTTAATTAACAAAAGGATCAAAACTTCAAGCGAACCCAATTTCATGATTTACTTTGATTTGCATAAAACAAGATCGTATCACGAAGATATTTCTATAGGTAATGTAAATTTATATGGTCGTAACGAGACTTTTTTAACATTTTTCATGGACGGTTTACAATAAGCGCGTTGCCCCCCCCTTCAACATTTTTAGAAGATTTACCAATGCCCTATTATAAACGCTTATTTAACAAGTCTTTGTTTTGCGCATATATATATAGAGAGAGAGAGAGAGAGAACTGAATACCGTCCAGAAAAAAAACACGTTTATGTACGGGGCTTATCTTTTACTATATCACACTTATTTATTGATAGAACTTCAAACTCCTGTGTTCAAACGTATGTTCAGCAACCTGGAAAAATAACAGCTGTCTATTGATGGTTGTAGCAAAATAGTACAGCAATGAACTTGTTATAGTAAACCATAGACATATTCACCATTTGCATATGTCTGTACTGGTAATTTAGTGTTTTTTTTTGTTTTTTTTTGGTTTTTTTTCCTAAATGTCGATCTAGAAGCGGGGGAGAGGGGGAGGGGTCATGCCTCTGGACCCCACTAACTTGGATACGCTTCCCCGGTTATAAAGTCCATTCATGCTCAACAATCTATAAATAGAGTCTGTGACGTCACTACCTTGCACTGGTCCGGTGCTTGACACATTGCAATCTCCAAGCAGAGTTGTCGTTCGTTCCATATTATGAGCTGTCCTTACGTTTGTGTAGTTCTGATGACTGCCCTTTATTCGGAATAAACGTATTTTATCGTTCAGATTTATGTCAGAAACAAAGCGGAAATCACACAGCTGTTGACGTTAAAAATGTTAATGACAAACATCTAATGATCTACAGGATATCAACATGACAGAAGAGGGTCAACATACCAAAGAAAAATCAGACTCTTTTAAAATGGCGGAGGAACAATTTAAATGTAAGATCCGAAGGACAACTGCGTGAAGACATATGCATTTCTAATGCATAACTGTTCTTTCATTTAGAATGATAAATCCTTTCAACATACTGACATTTTATTTGATCATTTTTTTAATCTTACAAATTTGAGTCACCATCTCCTGTGGCCGAGTGGTTAGAGCGTCCACCTCAGGAGCAGGAAGTCATACAGTTTCGATCACCGGCAGGGACATATCAAAGTTGTTAAAAATGGTACTGGTATTGCTTGGCGCTCAGCTTATAATTGTAGTTCCAGGACTGGTTGGCCCCATGTCAGGATAATGTGACTGGGTGTGGTATCATGTCATATGTCTACAGTGTGATGGCAGTATGGCAGCACTATATATGTCTCAAGTAGACATCGTCTCCAAATGACTGAAATACTGTCAGTGGAACGTTAAACCCAACAAACAAACAAACTTTTCATAATCCTATTAAGGTGATGCCGTAGTAAAAGCTCTAGTCTCTAAAAGTTTTTGCCCCTCCCCTTTACTTCTATTTAAAGAAACTCACAATAAACTTACTTTGTACTCCTACAATAAAGCAGCCTTGTTTTATATATTTTCACTTATGAATCTGGCTTTATTGATTTATGATCTTTAAATAAACTCTTATCAAGAGAGCTCTTAAGGAAATTGTCTACCCAAGCAGTATTAAATAGTCTCCAAATAACTGTAATACTGTTGGTGGGACCTTAAACCCAACAAACAAGTTTTAGCCTACCACCTAAAAGTTCCTCCCAACGCATTTCTTAACTTCAAATGAAAAAATTATAATCATCAGACATTGCTAACTTAGCAATTTTGAAGTAGCCGATCTTAGTCCTATTAATGAGCCGCTCGGCGTGACCTGCTTTTTTTGGTACTGGTTGTCACGCCTCTCGCCATGATATCACAAATTATGGATACACAAATGTGGGCTGGGCCTATCTCAAACCTGTGGCAACTGGTCCTGCAGAGACCATTTGCCATATAACAATACCAGTGTCTCTTATTGTTATACTAGCAGGGAATCAAAGTACTGTATACCAATACAGCGATTATTTTACACATGCTTTTTGCATATTTTATGCATTATATATTTTTTTAAAAAAAACCCATTGTTTTCAACATTTGCATCATCTTGATGCATTTGCTATAAGAAATCCTTAAAAACTTCTGGTACAAAATTGACTTGTTTACACATATGGAGAATATTTCAAATGATGTATATAAGAGTCGATAGGACCTATTTTGGAAGGTAAGATGAAGTTTTCACAGTCTATTTATAGGGTGTGACGTCAGTGTCAAAGTGCATGCGATCTACACTGTACCCGTACTGTTTACAATAGTAGTTACATCCCTTGCGTTTATCTTAACATTAAATTTTCATCTGCAAAATGCCCCCCCCAAAAAGAAATTAGTTGCAGATCCTAATCAGCTAGGAATCATTTTTTTCTGCATTTGGCCAAACAGATCCCAGTAATGAACAGTCAGAACAGACGTGTGCTAACCCGTCAGATTCTGCGAGTAAAAATGTTAAAAGTTTTAAATGGCTTGCTAACATATGACACATCTGATAAATATATATACTGCACAGCATGCACCAACTCAGGGAAACAGAATGGCATGGTTAAAAAATATCAAAATATGAAAATCCAACATTCATCTTTGATAAGGCATGCATCTTTGACCGATCATCAGTCTGCCATCCAGGACCCTGTTCTGCGAAATGATGACTGTTTGCCAGGCCAAATTAAAGTCTTGAGAAGACAAAGCTATGACTGTCCTTTTGAAAACTTTAAACTGTTTTCAAGAATTAAAGATTAGTTCTGTGTTACAAGTATTCAGTGCATGGAAATCATAATGTCCATAGACTTAATAGTTAAGAGTTTTGTCCTTCAGACAGTTTATAAAGTGAAATCTAAGTAAAGTTGTGGTTTTGATAATGACACTGTTGAAGTGGTAATTCATTATATTTTGCCATTGTAATGACACTGATAGATCTGTTATGTTTGGTTCAAAATGCTTGAAATAATGATTTTGACCCATTGATTTTGTTAAAACAGCAACATTGTTTTCAAATATGTGCATCCTAAAAACCCATTGTTTCAATATGTCCCTGCCATTAGTGTGCCACCATATTAGAGAGACTGGCTGTCACCCATCCAATGGCTGACTCTACGTTATATTGCTGAGCTTTGAAGATTGGGGTGCAAGTAACCAAATCAGACACACACACACACAAAAAAAAGCTCAACTACGCAAAAATTAAACTTGACTAAATTACTAACATATCTTAAGTTGCTTAAGATGTTTTTGAAATTCTAGATCAAGATCATGACCTTGTGATATTACAAAAAGTATCTTGTGAGTAAATGGAGTCAAGGGGGTTTTCTGCTATGTTTCTTTCCCTTAGGAAGGAAAATTGACAGCGTTCACTTGAATATATGTAAATGTTTAGCTTGAATATATGTAAATGTTCAGAAATTTAATGGAAAAGAAACAAATGTACACTACTTTCTATGCTTATGCTACCCCGTTTTTAATAAGAGATAATAATAATGCATATATATCTAGAGTCATTTTTAGCTCGACTTTTCGAAGAAAATGAGAGCTTATACTGTCACTCGGGCGCGGGCGTTGGCATCGGCGTCGGCGTTGCAACACAAGGTTAAAGTTTTTTTCAAACATCAATAACTTAAATACTACTAAAGGTATTCCACCCAAACTTAAAATACTTATTCACCATCATCACTTCTACCTTACTTCTAAGGCCCACAACCCTGGCTACCCTATTTTTGGAGTTATGCCCCTTTCATACTTACAAAACAGCCAAAATCAAGGTTAAAGTTTTTACAAAGTTGTGTATCTTCAATACTATCTAAGGTATTCAACTGAAACTTCAAGTACATATTCACCATCATTACCTCTACCTTACTAACAAGGCCCATAACTCTTGCTGTACTACTTCTTAAGTTATGCCACTTTCATACTTAGAAAATAACCAAAATCATGGTAATTTTTTTTACATAGTTGTACTATCACATGTATTTGACTGAAACTTCAAGTACTTATTTACCATCACTACCTCTGCCTTACTAGCAAGGCCCATAACCCTGGCTGTACTACTTCTTGAATTATGCCCCTTTCATACTTAGAAAACAGCCGAAATCATGGTTATTTTTTTTACAAAGTTGTATATTTTCAATACTATCACAGGTATTCCACCATAACTTGGAATACTTATTTATTGTTTACCCACACTACCTCAACTTTACTGGCAGGGCCCATAATCCTATATCCAGTGTATTTTCAATTTTACCTTTTATACTTAGATATTTTTTGGCTGTATTTACAAATAGCAAATAGGTTGGGCAACAACCTCTAATAACATCAAAGATTGGCCCTTTCTTTAATGGCGTTAGTATGTTTTGTTTAAATTACGTAAGCACAGACCACATTCTCAAATTGATTCTCCATGCAATTTCCAATTTTTTTCTGGAGTTGGGGCCATTCTCAAATTGATTCTGCATGCTAATTTCACCAATTAAAAATGTCATATTTGTTTATTGGAGGTGATAGAATAATTTATACTATAACTAGAACATATCATCATTGATATGTACCATACTATTAAAATCCATAAAACTGTGTCTTAGCAACTAAGAAAAGTCGAGCGCGCTGTCTTATGGACAGCTCTTGTTATTCTAAGTGAAAGGAAGTACCACATTTGGGTACGCTTGGATTAAGTTTCGATATTATTTGACTGATGGTTACATAATCAGCCATATCACATGTATGTCAATAGGTGTATCCGCCCTTGGATGGGAAATATGACTGTTTTCTTAAATATATGTAAATGTTTAGAAGGAGATAGAAAGCTAATGGAAAAGAAACAAATACACTACTTTCTATGCTACCTGTTTTTAATAGAAGATAACAGTAATAGATAGCATTTCATTTTATAGAAATGTAAAAAAAAATTATTCAATCAAAATCAAAGTCAGCTTAACTACCCAGGCCCAGATTCACTGGGGTTGGTGGAAGTGGGGAGCTTTGGGGACTCCAGCCAATAAAACAAGTAATAAAACTACTTAGCCCAAGGCTTAGATTTCAATATACAAATCCTATATCTAACTTTTAAAAAAAAGCTATCATATTTCCCCCAGATACCCCTAAGAATGCATCTCCCTCATCCTTGAATCAATTTTTTTCCAGACCCCCCTAGCACTGACATCACAGTCGCGTCTTTCACTTGTAAAATTCTGGATCCGGGCCTGCTGCCATACTTCTTCTTACAGTTTATGACACCAGTCTTTACAAAATTACAGCACAGCATATCAAGACTCACAATCACATAAAATTATGTGTAAAGTAATATTTGTGATATATCATTCTACTTTCAATTTGGCTCTATATTATGATGGCGTGATAACCTGAGTACCAACAACAGCATGTTGTGCCAAGAACAGCTCACTGATAGGATTAGCATTCACCCATCTAAGCACTGACCCTTCTCAACATTGCTTAACTTAGCAAGTTAGGAATAGTAAGTGACCCTTATATCCACCCTCTTTTGGAAGTGGGCCCATCTCAAATCCCAGAAGAAAAAGAATGGTTTGAGCTGGTAAAATATCATAAAATTGGGAACTTTTCCACATAGGTAGTTTATGCCTCTGTAGCAATTGTTGATAAACTGAGCAATATTTCTTTTACTTCCATCCCCTAGTTTTTCTGTAATTTCTTACTTTTTTTCTCAATCTAACATAATTGCAAGAAAACTCCCAATTTGAAAGGTAAGGTCCATTTTATGCAAAAAGCCCTACATCCCTAAAGCACATGCTCTCAATGATACAAATCTGTATTATTGAAACTAACGGGCATTACTATAGTTTAAGTCTTGAGTATGAAAATCATACTTGATTAACATTTTTATTTTATTTATAATTTTTAGTCCTGACCTATTGAAATTCTAAAAAAAAGGATCCCAAATGGCCATTTGTTTCGGATTATTATTTTGACTACTGACAGTATAAATTATGATATGTTGGAAATACATACACGTATAGATGAAAACAAAAGTGAGATTTGACACTTCCTGTTTTACAGCTGTGTCTGTGATGAAGTTTTTCACCTCTGAGCTCACCAGAGGATATCTGCTTGAGAGAGAAGAAGAAAAATATGCACAGAAACGCCAGAGAGTTTACACGTTCATGAAAACACCAAGAGAACTAGAGAAGGTATAAACAGTTTATATTTTTAACCCTCACAATGCTGTGGGCACTTGTGACTGCCTTTGCAACCAGTGCAGACAAAAAACCAGTCTGCACATCCATACAGTCTGATCATGGTCTGCTCTGTTTCCCTATTTAGTCAATAATTTTTCAGCAATCATCCCATAAATAATGCCAGTATATTCAATATGTTAAATGTGGGCAGCAGATGGAAGAAGACTGGACTTATCACTCTTAGAAGTTTATAAGCTAGACAGACCTGTTGTAGGTCTATATTTGAACCAGACAAAATTAAATGACAAAGCCAATAATCAATACTGGTCAGAGGTGCTATGTTTTCTACTGTAAGATTTCATAGTGAAGTACTGTTGACGAAAAGCCCTGCTTGACTGAAAAAAAGTATTTTGAAAAGAAGCAAATATTGCGTAAAATGATGCCATGAACTTAATAAATCCCGAATATAATTCCTTTCAAAATTTGGGCATGCCCTTTGCAAATACTTTACGGTCATGTTAAATTTAACTTTGACCTTATATATGACCAGTGATACTTTACACAATATCATATGTGTATAATTATATTTATGAAATCAGGTTCTAGAAAACATGTGGTCCACAATGCAGTAAATTTCGTGTGATTAACCATTTTCCTCCTATAGACTCAATTTGACGAACTGGTAAACAGAACATACCAAGCTCATGCAGTAATGTAGTTCAGATTTCAAACAATCTGCATGGCAAAAACGTTTTGTATACTGTTTAATGTTCAGGGAATTAATATTCATCAATTCATTAATCTGTTCATGAACATTCATGAGGTAAAGGGTTACATAATATGATATACATGTATCATGATATATTCATGGATAAAGCTATCAATGAAAGCAACAAAAATGAATCCACCATGAAAATAAATGACTTATGGGTTCTGAGTCAGATTGGGTATTATGTCACCTCCATTTTTGTTTGCAGTTTTGTACCTATGGGCTATTCCAGTGTTTAGATGCATTTCTGTTTATCTTCACATTCCTTCCAATAAGAATTGTAATGGCTTTTGTCAAGATGTTCACCATGCCTTGTGGACTCATGAGGTAAGTGCCAAGGTAACATATGATTCGGGAAAAATAAATTTAGTCTCAAAATAATCCTTCTAAACTAATGGCCATATTTATACCTCTTACATAACAGTCTGTAATCAGGCGCAAGCCATTAAGAATATAAGGTCATTATCAAGGGCTGCCTGCTAAATTGTTCTGAATGCATTTAGAATTTGAAAAAGACGGCACCGTTTTGCTGTCAGCCCTTGTTTTAGTTATAAAATTTCATTCAAAGGCCAGTCAACTTGTTATTTTTGAATGGTCATATTCATTATTCCAATTTAACCTTAGCACAGAATTTTAACCACCATCTGGCAGTATAAAAATAACAAAACATAACCAACAGCAAATGGAGCCCAAATTCATAAAAATCAGGGAGAAATCTTGTTTATAAATATAAAGGAAGAAAGCTTCAGCTTCTCTTTATAGCAGGTACCACATAAACTGAAATTATCAAGTTATCATACATATGATATCGGTACAGATGTGCAATATACGAGCAAGAAACCTGGCCTTTAATGATATGTTATCATATGGGTGACCTACTAAGACGGGTATTTCATATTTTAGGTCCAGGAACCTACTGGAGCCATCACAGATCTGTGATATATTGAAGGGCATCATATTGGTTGTGTGTTCATTCATCATGCTACATATAGACACATCAATGATGTACCATTTGGTGAGGGGCCAGGCCACGATCAAACTCTATGTGTTCTTCAATATGCTTGATGTAAGTTTTAGGCCAAATGATTTATTATTTTCTGTAATTATACTGCCTTTTTATTTTGTGACAGACCATTTGCAGACCATTTTATTTCATTACATCATCTACAATATGCATATTGTATCTTAAATATATGCAGTGCAGATGTTACATCAATGAAACTTGTATGTGTAAGTTATTAAAGCATAAACCTCCTCCAAGTCAAAATTTATATCATAGAAATTACACTGGTACATACTAGTCCTGTGAAAAGGATCCTTGGGCAGTATCCATACTTAATGCCATTAAAGAACTTTTTAACCCAGTGACTTTGATTAGAGGTTTGCTATATATTCATTTTAAATTGGGAGGTTGTACCTTAGGTAACCCTGGATGCAGCCTACCAAAGTTGTTAAAAATGACACTGGTATAACTCCCTTATTTGGTGATCAGCAGATAAGGTTAGTTCTGGGACTGGTTGGCCTGGTGTCTGAATAATGTAACACGGTGTGGTATCATGTCACTCAACTAAAGTGTAATACTGCAGTATGAACCTTTTTAGCCTTAATTTACCACATAAAGACTGATCTGCAGAAAACCACAGTTAAACCTCACCAAATTTAATTAAAAAATCCTCATTACCAGACCACTGAGGAGCAGCGAACAGCATAAAACCTGATCAGCCTGCGAGTTACTCACAGGCTGATCTGGTTTTATGCTGTTCACATAGGTCTTTTCATGGTTTCCTCTATGAGGGAAAGGGTTAATATGATAATTTGAATTCTTTTAATTGCTTTATTTTTAAGATGGCTGATCGGTTACTTTCAAATTTCGGCCATGACATATTAGATGCATTATTCTGGACAGCAACAGAACCCCGTGGTCGACGACGAGATCATCTTGGTACTCTTCCTCACCTTGGCATCGCCATTATTTATGTTGGTATCCTTTGATATATAAAGTGATGGGTATATTGGATCTCATTATAATATCTCTTATTATCTCATAGGGATCACTTTTCCGTCACCTGTCTGTCTGTTCCGTCCGCCCGTCTGTCTGTGCTCTTGTATAGATACTTAAGTTACTATAGGAACAATAGGTAAGAGTAAATGTCCTTTGATGTATTTTATTCTGTCTGCTCTTATGTGGTTATAATTGGCTCTTATGTGGCTAGAGAGAACAAAAGATTATTGGTAGCCACAATTATGTATCCATACATGAGAATATCCATCTGTCTGTCTGTCAAACTTTTTTCGTCACGTTTCAGCAGGTGACACATGTGTTCCAGAGAACACTCTTGTTTTATACTTAATCAATGTTGTTATACTTTATGAATTAATTTGTTGAATGTTAAAAGAGACAAATCTGCTATTATTATATGTATACAGGCAGGTAACTATTCTGTTGGTTTGACAAATACTAGTATTCTGCTTTGTGTTTTGGTATGTGTCCATACCTCAGGAGTCTTGTGAATAGGTCTCACATTGTCTCAGGGGCACAGTGGTTGGATTGTCTACAGTATAGCTGATGTTGTGGGTTTGATCCCATTTTGTAATAAAAATAGTATTACAGAAGTGGGGTAGCATTCTTTCTTGGCCACCAGCATGTAAGTGTACTTCATGGACTGAGTGGCCAATATCTAGATAAGGTGATATTAAGTCTATGTATAATCATTTTACATATTCAGTGTATAAATGATCCTTAACTTTCATCAGTTGCACACACCTTGCTGATTCTTTTCCAAGCCACTGTGTTGAACGTTGCCTTCAATTCTCATAACAAGTCACTTCTTGTCATCATGATGTCTAATAATGTAAGTATCATTGCAGTATAGTATTTTAACCAGTAATCAACTATACAGATTAAATCATTGATGTTGTATGCACATTTCCAGATTTCTAGCAGGGAAAATATCTAATCCACCTTTCCCGTTGATGGCTAGGTAAATTGCTCACAGACAGTATCACAAACATTACCATGTTTTATTTTGTGTAAACCAGGTCAAACATTGACTGACTATAATCCCAGTATAGTTATTGGACAGTTTATACATCAGTTTGAATACATCTGTAAAACACCAGAAAGGTCCATTGTTGTAAATCTATCAAATACATATCCGAAATAATTTAACAAAATCACCTGACAGCATTTTTATTATACCCCCCTTCAAAGAAGAGGGGCATATTGTTTGCAAATGTCTGCTGTTTGTCCGTCGGTAGACCACTTTGTTTCCAGTCAATAACTGGAGAATGCTTGGGCCCACATTCCTCAAACTTCATAGGGTGATTGGTCATGACTAGTAATATATATATGACCCCTATCTTGTTTTTAAAAGCAGTGTATTTCTACATATTTTGCTTAGTAAATTGACAGAACTGTGTCACATTTCATATGATTCAATAACCAATTCTAATGTTGTATATTTTGTGCGTGTGCAACAGTTTGTGGAGATCAAGGGGAGTCTATTCAGGAAGGTTGACCTGAATCATCTGTACCAGATCGCGTGTAGCGACGTAAAGGAGCGCTTCCACTACGTCCTGCTGCTCTCTGTTGTCTGCATCCGCAACATGACCGAAGTTAATTGGAACATCGGTCAGTATTTATTACAGAGGTATTGGATATTCAGGTTGGCTGATCTGTTGTTAAGTTGCAGAGAAAGTGTTCACAATGTTTTTAATGACAAAAATTTTATTCATTGATGATATGAAATAGACAATTTATTTTACGAAGTTGATGACCATTTTAGATTTATCATAAATGAAAATATTTGTTCAGTTATGGACAATGCCCTAGAAAAAAATATCTTAATTGATACAGGGTATGTAAAGTAGCAATACAGCCAGTAGGAATACAGCCTTAAAGAATTCTTGCTCCAAGACATTTTTTGTTTAATATTAGTATCTAACTTCAATGTACGTAAGATTGTATTCAGCTGCATTCATGATAGATTCTTTTTATCATATGCCCTAAGCAAAATAAAGTGATTATAAAAACAAAACACGACAGACTGTTTTTAATCTTACACCAAGAAAATAGTTCCAAACAATAGCTGAAAATAACAATTAAATATGTGTATTTCTCATACATTTTCAACATAACAGTAAATAAAACCAATTTTCATCAAAGTTAGTTCCTTCAGATACATTTAATCCAGCTGTTTGAGTTCAACATGATATGCATATACACTGCACTCATGAGACATGGATAAAAAAGTAGTTCTGTTATTTATTTGTAACTTTTAAGAATAAGACAGATGATCATACGAAACCAAAAAAATCTGTTTTCATGATGGAATAGATACCATTTGCAGTATCATTTGATTTTTTATCAAAGGGATTTGTTGTTAAATTTATCAGTTCCTATTAATTCAGGAATCTGTATGTTCTGTGTCCAGTTCTATTTTTAATGACCGGACACAAAGTAACGGTCCAATCAGGAAACCATTACGGATGATTTTTATATACCACTTCACTTTATGAAGCATTGGCAACCCTGAAATCAAGCTTATCACTTTCCCATCCAATCTGGTCATGTCACGTCTCTTATTTTTGAACTATTTTTTCCTGCCATACTTTCTTCCAGTGATAATTCTTCTAGTCAAAACTTGCGTATATGAAAGAAATTTAATTTCGATGTATGGTACATGTGTGTGTGTTGACAGATCACCTGTGGGTATTACTGCCAGATGCTCTCATGGTCCTGATATCAGAGGTATTTGTGGACTGGGGAAAACACGCCTTCATCCTTAAGTTTAATGAAATACAGGCTGATGTAAGTCTCCCTTTACGAAAGTATCTTTAGATATTGACAATGTGAGACAAAATGTTCAATAATACTTTTCAAAAGAGTAGGAATTCATATTAAAATGTTGACAAATTGTAGCTTACATATTTTTAGCTTGACTATTCAAAGAATATGAGATCTATTATAGCCGCCCTTGCGTCGGCGTCGGCATTAGCGTTGCAGCTTTTGGTTAAAGTTTTGCATGCAAGTTACTATCAACCTTGTATCTCAATAACCATTTATGGTAATGACTTGAAAGTTTATAAATATGTTCAGGGGCATCAAACAAGCAAGTTAGATAACTCTTGACTGAATTAAAATATAAATTATGGCCCCTTTTTATTTTTGAAATTTTGGTTAAAGTTTTACATGCAAGCTACTATCCAGCTTGTATCTCAATAACCATTCATGGTATTGACTTGAAAGTTTATGAATATGTTTAGGGGCATCAGACAACCAAGGTAGATAACTCTTGATGGAATATATTACAAATTATGGCCCCTTTCTAACTTAGAAATTTTGGTTAAAGTTTTGCATGCAAGATACTCTTATGCTTATATCTCAGTATCCACATGGATTGATTTGAAATTTTAATATTTAGGGGATCACTTTCAAGGTAGATAACTCTTGATAGAATATACCTTAATAGTTTG
>CM037785.1:12600569-12612806 GCA_021229015.1 Solen grandis
AATCAAAAATATCTTTAGAATAGATGAGTATGCCATATTTATAGACATGGAGATAACGTTGTGTCCTCATTTAATACATAATTAATTTGAATATGTACTTCTGTCTATGCTGATACGAACTTTTTGTGTTGTATTGGGGTTTACCGTCGCTACGATAGTATTTCAATCATATAGCGACGTCCAGCTAATTACAGGTGGAGGAAGACCCCGAGTACACAGAGGTACCCGGGTAGATCCACCGACCTACCGCAAGCCAGCTGAAAGGCTTCCTCACATGAAAAATCCGAAGTCCTTACCGGGATTTGAACCACAGCAGTGAGGGGCTGAGAGATTTGTAGTCCACGACTGTAACCGCTCGGCCACGGCGGCCCCCTTTAATTTATGTGTGACAGCAAATGAAAACAAAATAAATAATGAATAAATAAAAAAAAAGTTGGTCCATCCACTCGTTAGCACATACGAAAATTTAATTACGTTGCAGCTTACATAGTAACACAGTGTCAATTGTGTTGATAATGACGCAGGAAGTCATAAGGGGGTGTATATGGGCTTATTATTATTTTTTTTTTTTTTATTCATTTTTTTTTCAAAGTGCAAATTCTTGTCACATGAAGATAAAGAGCTTAATTTCCATAACAGGACTTGAGGATAGTACTACGTACGACTGCCATCACACCGGGATTAAAAAACCCAAGTTGATACTTATATTGCCTAGATTGGTTCCACTCAGATATTTACCTAACTTAATTCAGCAGTAGATACGAGTGAGATAAGGTTCGTGTCTGGAAAACCAAAGTAGAAATACGAAGTTTTGCAAAACAATCTGTTGAAATAATTATATGAGATGTAACCCAATGGCAAGGACTCAATGCCTGTTGGGAAAATTACAATCTTCATGTAAATGATAAAGATCAGAGGATTTTATACGGTATTCATTAAAGGTTTCTTCCACCAAATGAATAAATACAGACATGTAAAAATCCATTGTGCAACGATAGACGGGTTGGTGCATACAAATACGTGACACGATACGCTCCCATGTAATTAACATGCTTATTAATTTATAAATGTCACTGATGTGAATATAAACATACATACTGAAATTAATAATAATGAAGAACATATGACAGCAAAAGAAAGAACCATTCAAATAAATTGAAAGAAGTAAGAACTGTTTTCTTTACCCCTGCAAATGATTAAACCTTATGATATTACATAGACCAAAACCCAGGACCAATCTTCTGTGCAAATTATGCGAAGCACTTAGAACCTAGGCTGTGTCATTTATACACTACATACCAAACGTCAAAAATCATAATCGTTTCTAAATGGATGAAATTGTACGCAGTATTAACCAGGAATGGGGCGACAGGTAATGGATACTGGATAAAATTATATTTTTTTACGGTAATTTAATGGGTAATGGAGCTATTTTCTCATACATTTAATGGTAATGCAGATGAGGGAAATGGTCAATTACTTTTCCATTACTTATATATATATATATTGAGGCAATTAACGCTTTTTCTGTCTTCAATAACAAAATTAACTCTCTGGTTGAACAATACATAGATTTACCAAATAAAAGGTACAAATAGTTGGTGTGAAGGGTGAGCTTTATGGAACAAGTACCATGATATATACATGTATATATAACCTGTTATATAGTATAATAAAACCGGCAGGTCCAACACATACGATAAATTCTAATATTTAATCATTTGCTACTGTTATTCTACTATACATTTTATCGTTTTTTATATATAAATAATAAATTATACACTTTGTAAAATCTCTAAACATGTGACATGTCATTCGGAGATTGCCAGAGTGTAGTATCGCTAACCAGTCGATAAATAGGAAGCTACCAGCGCCATTTTAAACTCCTTTAGTGTGTTGCGACCGAGTATCGTACCGGTGACATCTAACCACTAGACCAGAAGGGAGGGCCATTGTCTAGAATACAGATTTACAGACAAGCCAACTCCTTCAATCCAGTCTTCCATTTTCAGGCCACATGTATGTATATAACATATGTAGGTCGTCTTTTTTCCTCTAGTAAGTTTTTGGTTATCATCATTATATGCATACCGAAAATTTAAAGACACTGTGTTGATATCAAAATAAGAAAACATGATGGTTGTTTCTTTGACATTTGTCTCAACATAAATCTAAACTCACTCTCTCTCCCCAAAACATTGGGTTTGTATGCATGTCTTTGCGATATGAAAATATGAATTCATGTCGTTATAAAAGTAGAGGAGTTTATACGTTTGATAATAATTATCAAGTAATAATTATTCATTAGATTACTTAATAACAAGACTGAAAATGTCACGTTAGCTATATGACGATGCGTCGTCACGGGTATAAGTTCAATCTCTGACAACTGCGTCAGGGAGTCGACTCTTTGGCTCAGTGGGCTATCACGCCGGCGGATCGGGTTCGATTCCGGGCCGGGTCGTGTTTGTTACATTTGGTGGCAGCGGTGGGATAATGTCAACTGCCACACACGCCGGCGGATCGGGTTCGATTCCGGGCCGGGCCATGTCTGTTACAGCTATATCAGTCGATATTTCAAATGTCAAAACTATACAGTTTTGTTTAAACGTGTCTACTTAATATTTACTGCAAACTGAAATCAAGGGATAAATGTTGACCATAAAGGGTCAGTACAGAAGTTCTACGATTAAAATTATTTGTTATAGTGCACAAACGCAATACGCATAGTATACATTTTTTTTTTAAAGCAAGAAACGTCCATTTTCCAACTTGACAATTTCTAAACGATTTAGATCGTCTAATCATGTCGGGGGATGTATGTATCGATGAATCGCATGATTGGCAACATTGAAAATGAGATGAGCTGTTTAATAAACACAAAGGCATCTGTGGCTGAGTGCTTGTAGTCACTGACTTACTCCCACCACTGGGTTCGAGCCCCAGCCTGGTAAGTCCAAAATTCGGAGTTTATAATCCGGTGACTCCGTGCCATCTCAACCATGTTTATTTGGTTCATTCAAATATCAGTAAATGACAGTCACGTATTATAACCCAGCCTCTCAAAGAAAGGTGGGAGCTATATGAGAATCAAACGCATTGTCCCGTCTCACGCCCGTCGCGTTCCGTCCCATCGTAGCTCAAGATCCTTATTAAACAATGTATGAGTCAAGGTGGTCTGGCGGAAATATGTATCAACTTCATTGTTAGTTTTAATTTTACATACAACTGTAGTTGCTTGAAATATTTTTTCATGGTTTAAATCTTATATATATATATATTATATATCTTAACGTTAATTAAGCCATGTCATTCTGTACAAGTTTAAGCTTATTTTTACAATGTGTGTTTAACTGTATATGGTATGTTAAGGAATGAGTGTTCACTAGTCTTGTAGTCTGATTATTGTTATAGTTGTAATATATAGATGACATAACAACATAACAAAGGGGAGAAGTCGCATTATCCTGACCCGGGCTAGCCAGTCCTGGAACTACTCTTATATGCCAAGCGCCAAGCAAGGTACAACCAGTACAGTAACATTATTAACGACTTTAATATGCCGTTGTCTAGGATAAAGTCCACGACTTTCCGCTCCAGAAGCGGGCTTTCTAGCCTCTCGCCCAGCAGGGACGGTAAACTGCTGAAACTGGGAGTTCAGGTTCAAATACCAGAGGTATTTTTTAATTTCTCTTATTTTCAAGATAAATTTTTTTTTATACTTCTCTTTAAAAATGATAATCAAATTCCAAGCGCCTTGGTAAAAGTTCAAATTGTCTAACTAACCCAGAAATATTTCAAAATTGGTCTTTATCTATGTATTAAGGGGTCACTTGACCTACGCTTAAATTGATATTTAATATCTCATGTTTGAAATGATTCCTGGTGAATAGTTTATTCAATGATAAAATGCCAAAAATGTTGAAGCAATTTCCATAATTGTACTCAAACTATGTTACAGAGAGCATATTTTTAAAGATTCATTTTTTTATCAATCTTGTTCAAAAACCACATTTGAACTGAGGGTATGTAAACAATATTTATAAAGATCAAAAACGTGTCTTCTCAGTCCTGTTTCTGTAGAATATATAGAATTGTCTATCAACGTTTTGGTTAAAGATGTACACATTTCATAATAAAAATACATATGTTTGTACTTGTAGTACTTGTAGTTTTTCGGCGCCAAGCTAAAACGGTTCATCTATAATTTATGGAATGCAATGCATTATTTATTGGAATTAAGGAATGAGTTTATTGTACAACAATCATTTCAAACTCGTTTTGATATAAACACTTTTCATAAATATTTTCCATACAGTAACTTGCAATATTTCTTCCTGTAACAAGACAAACTTGGTAAACACAAGATCGAATGACCTTTGTAATATGTGAATTTTTACGAATCAATCAGTACGTGTACAGCTATGTATTTGAGACTAATATATCTGCATTTTTTCCTGTTACATTACAAAGAAAACTTTGAAAAATATTATAAAAGATCTTGTACATCAACAGTTTATCCTTAATACGTGTATTTCAGGCCCAGTAACAGGAAGAAAAGGTGTGCCTGACTGGTATTCTGTCAGGTTTTCAATCAAAAATATCTTTAGAATAGATGAGTATGCCATATTTATAGACATGGAGATAACGTTGTGTCCTCATTTAATACATAATTAATATGTACTTCTGTCTATGCTGATACGAACTTTTTTTTCGATTTTTTTTTTTTTCAATTTATGTGTTGTTGTATTGGGGTTTACCGTCGCTGCGATAGTATTTCAATCATATAGCGACGTCCAGCTAATTACAGGTGGAGGAAGACCCCGAGTACACAGAGGTATCCGGGTAGTACCACCGACCTACCGCAAGCCAGCTGGAAGGCTTCCTCACATGAAAAATCCCTGCCAGAATTCGAACCCACAGCGGTGAGGGGCTGAGAGATTTGTAGTCCACGACTGTAACCGCTCGGCCACGGCGGCCCCCTTTAATTTATGTGTGACAGCAAATGAAAAATTAATAAATAAATAATGAATAAATAAAAAAAAAAAGTTGGTCCATCCTCTCGTTAGCACATACGAAAATTTAATTACGTTGCAGCTTACATAGTAACACAGTGTCAATTGTGCTGATAATGACGCAGGAAGTCATAATGGGGTGTATATGGGCTTATTATTTTTATGGACATGTAAAAATCCACTGTGCAACGATAGACGGGTTGGTGCATACATATACGTAACACGATACGCTCCCATGTAATTAACATGCTTATTAATTCACTGATATGAATATAAACATACATACTGAAATTAATAATAATGAAGAACATATGACAGCAAAAGAAAGAACCATTCAAATAAATTGAAAGAAGTAAGAACTGTTTTCTTTACCCCTGCAAATGATTAAACCTTATGATATTACATAGACCAAAACCCAGGACCAATCTTCTGTGCAAATTATGCGAAGCACTTAAAACCTAGGCTGTGTCATTTATACACTACATACCAAACGTCAAAAATCATAATCGTTTCTAAATGGATGAAATTGTACGCAGTATTAACCAGGAATGGGGCGACAGGTAATGGATACTGGATAAAATTATATTTTTTACGGTAATTTAATGGGTAATGGAGCTATTTTCTCATACATTTAATGGTAATGCAGATGAGGGAAATGGTCAATTACTTTTCCATTACTTATATATATATATATATATATATATATATTGAGGCAATTAACGCTTTTTCTGTCTTCAATAACAAAATTAACTCTGGTTGAACAATACATAGATTTACCAAATAAAAGGTACAAATAGTTGGTGTGAAGGGTGAGCTTTATAGAACAAGTACCATGATATATACATGTATATATAACCTGTTATATAGTATAATAAAACCGGCAGGTCCAACACATATGATAAATTCTAATATTTAATCATTTGCTACTGTTATTCTACTAACATTTTATCGTTTTATATCTATAAATAATAAATTATACACTTTGTAAAATCTCTTGAGTTTTACACATACAGTCGGATCTCGGTTTTTCGAAGTCGTCGGGTTGACGTTTCACCTCGAATAAAACATTTGTTTGAATATTCCATTACGATCAAATATAATTGCTTTTATACATCCATGAATGATTAATGTTGTGTTTCTGTTCGTTTTCAGTTATAACAAAATATATATATATTCCCTTAAAATAGTCTAAATAAAATAATTTATTTTCGTAAATTATTAAATAGGTATTAACAAATACGCTTTTGTTGTTAGAATTACTTTACATGTCGGCCATTTTGTTTTCCGTTGTTCTGCTACGATCGCGGTGACTTAAATCCAGGTGAAACAAATATAATATGAAACAGGTCATTCCTCATTTACATTTATCAACACATGTAACAGAAGCAAAACTTCACAGTCGTAGACGTCATGACTGCGATAAAGGACCTACTTATACCCATCCTCCTGCAAGTTTGCTTTATCGGTAAAACACATGGTGAACTCATTTTTATTTACTTTAATCGGCGTGTTATTCCATTAATTAGACTGCTCATCTGTCGTAATCATTTTATGGGACCCTTTAGCTGACTGGCAATCAAAATCATATTTCAATTAATGTGCGCTGTACTGAAGACATTACAGTGACGCCCCTTCACTGTTTGGCGGATAGGATGTGAAAACACAATAGCAAGTGATCGCATGACAGTTTCGGATGAAATGTGTGAACAAGAGATGAAACTGTACGCTGTACTTTGGATAAAGAGTTATGTTTGAATAAACCAAACGAATAAAGGGTTATATTTAATATCAACTTATATAAAGAAAAAAATCAAGACAGGAGGTTCGTTGTGGAAGAAGGGTAGGTTTCGGATATCACGTGTTCGAACAACCGAGATCCTACTTTAATATTCTTTCATGGTTCTGTGTTGTTATTACTGTGTATAAGCGAATATGAACTTGATGAGTATGTGTGAGCGTGCATGTTTGAATATGTAACAAAATTACACGTGTGATTTCCATGCTTGAAACTTACAATGCATTACAATTGCAGTTATATTAGAATCAGTTTCAGTGCACACAGTTTTTAACATTAATTATTGTACACAATTATTATAAATGTATACATATTATTCTTGGGTCAATAAAACAATTACCCCAAGTTTTGTTTACAAAACACATGATATTTACAATATACCGTGTTGCACAGTATATTTGATCCTTTCAACTTTTATTTAGGAAGAATACATATAATTACATATATATGTCAATAAAATAAGCAATACATTTTTTTTAAAAAAAAGAAAGAGAAGAAAACAGTAAAACCGCGCACACATAGTTTCATTGAAATTGATTTCTATACATTTCAGTACAGAGTGAAATCTGCAAGTGATTTTTTTTTTCAGATACGAAATACATGTACGTTATATTTGAACAGTAAAACGGAACGATACTTTTTTTTTCGGCGTAGCTGTCACCTTTGACATATTTCCTGATGATGGCGGAAGATAAAAACAAATGCATATTTGTAGAATTTGCCTTTACTTAGGGAAAAGGGTTAAGCACACGTATTTGTTAGTTTAAGTGACAACAAGCTGAAAAATTGGCGTCGTAAACACGAACTTTAAATTAAATATCCTCACTGAATTACACTTTCCTTCTCTTAGATGCACACTGAGGCCTGTTTCGGACAGAACATTGTAAACATCTGTGGAATATTTTAGTCTTCTCCTCCGTATGGTAAAAAAGAAAGAATACTTATTTTGTTTCATTTTTTTTTTTTTTTTTTTTTTTTTTTTGTAACCATAGTCAATATTTTGCTAAGTCACTGAAATATTTTTTTTTTTTTCTCTTTCTCGATTTAATTCATAAACGTTTGAACAGTTAAATAGTAGATTTATATTCTTAAGATACTTTATCTGTTTATTCTTACCCGTAAACTCTCTCTCTCTCTCTCTCTCTTTCTCTCTCTCTCTCTCTCTCTCTCTCTCTCTCTCATTTTAGGCGTGTTAGGCTCACCATCCCCTCAAAATTTGTATGTATATACATGTATGTATGTGTTTGTGATTTTGATATAGGTCTGTTTGTTTACCCGTTAAATGTTGTTTCACTGTTCCTATAAAATATTTTTTTTCTGTTGTATTTGTTCACATGCTGTTACAAATGTACTTTGTAAACTGTGACACAATAAAAGATATGTTCTGTTCTGTTCTGTTCTGGTGCGCTTTTACTCAACCTCGTGTGTGTGTGTGTGTGGGGGGGGGGGGGGGGGGGGGGGGGGGGGCTGTACATTATTTCTCCACTACTTTAATCCCCATCAATGCCGATATCTTTTAAAGATTTAAAGGTATTTCTTGTTTCTGTTGCTTCGGTCATAAAAGCCAAAATGGTGGTATACAAATGTCAATATAAACTTTATATGACAGTAATTTTATTTCTTTATTTATTTTATTTGTATTAATGAAACAATACAGATAAAGAAAATGAATAGTTTAATAAGGTCTAGAATAGTGCTGATTAAATGCACATATGTTCTATAGCTGTGTGGTCGTACGACAAAATTGATCGTTCTACTTCAAGTTTACCCTTGCGTTGAAGCTGTTCTTTTATGTAGACTTTTTTTTTATTTATGAAATTTGCCATGAATAATAATCATTATATGATCTACTTAATTATACGCAATTTTATGGCTGTGACCTATATTTCGCGGTTAGATGAACATAGTCATTTTGGTTGTTCTGTCTAAAGTTTACCCTAGCGTTTATAAGCTGATTTTTATATATATTTATTTCATCGCTGAGGCCTGAATTCTATGGTAACATTGGACCGCCCTACATCAGATTTACACTTGCGTTTTAACTGGGTATTTTTCGCCTCGGAGTTGCTCCCAATGGAAATTGGTGGACTTCGGGAAGCGTCTAGAACAAGTTCCCCGGTGGCCCTGGGAAACGTCGGGACCGCCGCGAACCATTTGAAGGCCTCGGGAGAACTAGGTCCTTTATCGGCGATGTGGAAATAAACATTTTCTACGGCTGGCTCCCGAGGTCTGAGCAAAAAAAAAAAAGAAAAAAAGAAAAAAGAAAGACGAAGCAGCCCCATGAAAAATAGCACTTATTAGGTATCGGGGATGATAGTCCATTAAACGTTCCCTATGGCCACAAAGCTTATGGGAATGTCCCTAAACAATGGACTTGAATCATCGGAGATTTCTCCCGATTTTCGGGAAAGATCCGGAGGCCCAAGTGTTTTATCGAATACGAAACCGCATCGGGGAATATTCTCGTAGTTTAAGTGGATTGCATCGTCGAGTATATATACGAACTATCCAAGGTGCCTCGGGGAAGATTATGTGATTATGAGAATAGAGACAGAATCTCAAGATGATATGATGATAAGCATTACAGACATTGATTTTTTTGTCGACGCTCCGAAAACTTTCCCGAGACATAAATTTTCATTAAGAGTACATCCCCCCTGCCCATTGGAACTACCTGAACAAGATCATGGAACATTGCTGGAGCCATCCACATAAACCAGGGCTCAAATTTAATATTTGTTACCATTCGCAAAAAATGCGAGTGGTTTAAAACATAACTGGCAAACTTTTTTTCTACTCGCATTTTGCCGAAAATGTGAGTGTTTATCTTTTAGCCCGGACTCTATTTTAAGTTTGACAAGCAACTCTTTATCCCATTTCTTCACTGTCTTTATCACCAGTGCGTTAGATCTATGTGCTTTCTTCGGTTGGTCGATTTCAGATTATATGCAAAATTTATTGACATCACAAGATGTAATAAAAACTGGATATCTTTCATTTTGACATTGTTAAATTGATGATCGAAATCAGCATCAGACGTGTTTCCATTGGAAACCGGGACTTGTGTAAAAAAGGTTTCCATGATCATTACGAGGGTGTGGATAACTTTTAATGATTGAAAATTAAATCAATATTGTAATTTTAAACTTTAATAATTAGAATCATAATTAGATAATAAAGCAATATCAAGTATCAATATTCATTAGGGGAAATATTAATTGAAAACAGCAGATGTTTTAACATATATGTGTTCATGTGTTGTGTAACATAGTCGACAGACCGGACCCACGTATGATACTTAAGTCATGTATACAACAATTTACTGGTGTAAATTTTACTTTTGATATTAAAAACAAGCTAGGATTGTTTAGTTTTGAAGATGTTATTGATTATCTTATTGAAATTATCTCATTTAGACATGTTTAATAAAATGTTTAAGCCAAACTTTCCACTCGCAAAAAATGCTAGTGGTTTAAAACGTAACTCGCAAATTTCATTTTCTACTCACATTTTGTCGAAATGCGAGTGTTAATTTTGAGCTCTGTAAACCCTTAAAGTCATCTTTGATTCTCTCTCATTCCACCATCAAATTATCATTATCGCTATAATTTTCCCCAAAGCACCTGGGATGGTTTTCAAGTACTCACCGATACACCCCCTTATCTACGGGGATCATTTTCCAATGACGATAATCAGAGAATCCCCGGAACATCGGGCGCATGTCGGGGACATTCCCAGAAGGTTTGTGACCACAGCCGAAGCAGTGAACGAGGCATCGGTAACACAGAGACACAAATTCTTGTTTTATCAACAATCATATGTATATGTGGATTGCAACCATGTTGATAAATCAACATATTCATAAATCTTATTGTTTCTCTGTTAACAGATAGTAAAAAATATCCAATTTCTCCTTTAACCCGTGGAAAAAATCTGAAATGTTGCATATAACTTGGAAGTGCACACACAAGTACATTATATACATTTAAAAGGTTTGCAGACAAAAGTATTATCACCCAATTACTTTAAAGACCGACCCGTAATATTTCATAAATGATACAATTTTATGACAAAGAAATATAAAATGACATTGACATATTGCAGACTTACACAAATGGTACATAATGTGCAAATATCGGTTGTAAAATAACAGTTAAACGCATTGAAAATGTTATTCAAATTACGCCACTCCACTCAGTATTTTGTATGGATGTCGGAATACTCTCATTGTTTACAATTTGCATTGGCGAGTATTCCCAAAGACGTCGGTAATCGTAAATAATTTGAACATGAAAGTTTTGTTTATCTCTACGTCATCAATTCGTTTCGATTCGTTAACGGACATATACGGACGGTCTCTGGAAAATGTGAGAAAGTATTGACGAATATTTGCGGAATATGCAAACTATGTTGTTTTTTTTTATTGTAAAGAATTGAATGATGTTTTGGAAAATAATTTTTCTTATTAATTAATTGTAGTAACTATATTGTCACCGAGTGAGTAGATATTGCATCTCTTATCAAATCTGTAACCGAACACACATTTTGCTTTTCTGTCCGAAGAATTTACACTGCTTTTGGGAGAAAAATAGGCTTTAATGATACTACCCCAGGTATTTATTGTCAGACACTGGATCTTTCTTGCTGTAGATACTGAGAGGGAAAGAGTGTTCTTCCTTGGTGTCTAGATTCTTGGCTGAGATAGTTTGTATAACTTTTTCTTTTGATTTTGTAAAAAAGTACATAACAATTTAATCTTGACGTACGCGCGTGTGAGTGATGTTGATTTAGCATAAATCTCAGTTTAAAAAGTCTAATGACCATCACATGTACTTATAGGGCGATGTTCTCTGACTTCAAAACGTCAGCAACAATTCCTTTTCTGTGGGTGCATTATCAAGCAAAAGGTTAACGTACTAAAGTCTTATTTTGAGGCGTCAACTTTAGCTGTTACCTTTGCCTGTGACTGCTCTGCCCTTTGGCACAGCAGTTTGTATATTAACAATACTTGAGCAGTGCTTTATTTTCGTTGTTCAGATTCGGATACACAAACTCTGTACCGGTTGAAGACAATACACTCAGATTTGATCACCAGTATATACATTCTTAAAAGCCCTTTTACTGTTTTGGACAGTAGTTATTTTGCCATTGTTATAGTGGTCTTCTATTGCTCAATAATTTGTTAACATAAAGGGTATCAAATTTATAATATTTATCATTTTAGCTTGAAATTGTTTCTTAAAACATTCTATGAACTCTAGCTAAAGACGTGCTGTCTGATTATGAATCTATCATCATTTATTAGAATGTTGCGCGCGCGCGCGTGTGTGTGTGTGTGTGTTTCGAAAGCTGTAGTACGGGAAATCCTGCCTGCACGAGTTACAAATAGTCCTACGAGAACTTTAACAGAGCAAACAAAGGAGACCC
>CM037785.1:12612906-12662906 GCA_021229015.1 Solen grandis
ATTGTTTCCTCCTTAAAACGTAAAACGCACTAAAATCGAAACTGTCAATAATAATTATAACAACTGTTAAAGTTTTCTAAAAAAAGGCTTCGTCAGCATTTTTTTTATTAATCTCACTAATGTAGTATTGATTTCATCTGTACTTGTCTCCTTGTCATTTAATAGGATGCCTGTTAACTACGCAGGGACGGTTATGTTTTTTATATTGAAAAGCAGGTCAGTCAATTAAATTAATTCGTGATACATTATCAGAAAAAAAATCACTGGCGAAAATTTTATCTCACGAAGCTCGTGTAAATGGTATGGAACTTGCTAAAAGTTCCGGGCAGCATATATTTGTAAGGCATGAAATGACTGGGGATATTAAAGTCTAATCAATGTCTTCAGCATACTGTTTTATAAGGTTTTTATGATATTTTTTTTACCAAATGTGTTTTGTAATCAGATTTCATAAATGGCATTACAGCGTATTTCGCGTTATTGGGAAGCCAAAATAATTAGATCGAAGTATTATCGGTAAAGTTAACTTGAAGATTAAAAGCTATATGAACATACAAATATGTCTTTATCTTATGTTCTATAAGTTATCATGATGGTTAATAATCAATTGCTATGTTTCAAGATCCATGATGTCAAAAGCAACACAACAACAATATTAAGACTTCACTCTGATAGCGATATTTCAGCTATTAAGTGATTTCGTTGTTGTTTTGTTTGGTCGTTATAATTTGTTCTGTTAAAAATATCACAGAAACGTATTTCACAGTATTTCGCGCTCACGAGATATGAAATAATATTTAATTTCATTTGTTGTGAACAAACAGACAAAAAGGTGATATGCTATAGTAACTGAATTCCAAAATACAGATAAAAGAGTGAGTTCATAAATAGTGTTGAATTATTTATGGAATATTCTATATAAATCAGCATACCTAGTGTTATCTGTGAGATAGATACGTATGCATCTAACACAACAATTCTTACATGTTATATAAGGTTTAATTTAAACGACAGATGAAATGGCCTTGTCCGTGGCCAAAAACGGTTTGGCAAACATAGTCTCGGTGGTAGTAGTGCCAGCTTGTCTACCTGTCGGTCTCTGGTCCGAGACAGTCAGCAACATCTGCTGATTTCAATTCTGTTATAGCTGATTTCTATGTTACAATATTACAAGCGTTATTTGATTCAGTTGTTTTATATCATAAAAGGATATTTGAATAAATGACTGCTTTTGGTGGTCGAAAACATGTAAATATGTATGGCACCAGGCTAACCGAAAAATACAACAACAATAAAGCATTCCCCCTAACCGCGTGGGTTCGAATCCCGGCAGGGTCATTCAGATTTTCATGTGAGGAAGCCTTCCAACTGGCTTGCGGTAGGTCGGTGTTTCTGCCTGGATGCCCCAGTGCATTCGGGGTCTTCCTCCACCTGTAATTAGCCGGACGTCGCTATATGACTGAAATACTGTCGAAGCGACGGTAAACTCAAATAGTCAAGTCAAGTCAATAAAGCATTCATTTGCATGCAAATCTAAAATGTAACATGCGATACCATACTCTCCCTCGACAAATAATGTCCTCGCGCAGTTACACTTAATATGTATCACGCCATTAAGTCTGTTAATACATTCCAAATTATACATAGGTCCATTTGTCTTTGCCCTTATATGCTATTGGGATGTTGTTATTGGTTTGATGTTAATAATCACTTATGTGTTGACAGTAATGATAAATGGTACCAAACCATAAAAATCTAGTTGCTCTGAATTTTATCCAATGTCTGTGGAGATATTTCAGTTTAAACTTCATAAAGCAGTGCAATGTATTTAAGGATAAAAACAAAGGAATCCAAAAAAAGAACCTACACATTTTGGAGAGTTGCCAGGGGAAGTTATTGACCAAAGTCGCCAATTAGTCAAGGTTGTGAAACTTAACAGACAGCTAATTACTCGAGAACATTTGGCACAATCTTGACTTTAGTACTTCCTTGCTAAAACTATTCAATGACAAATTATTTTGTCTTAGATCTTACACCCAACCATAGTGAATTATTTTCAGCAGTCAGGAAACTATATATTTAATTCTATCGCATTTTGCCACTTACGTTTCTAAATAAATCTTTGGCATTCAAAGATTATTGAAAACTGCGTAAATTCTTCATTTGGCAAAGCTGCATTATCGTCAAGAAGGCGGATAATAGTTCGCAAAATGTTACAAAGGTACACGCGTCATTAGATTCCGTTGTTTTATATGCATGAAATACTTGAAATATAATTATGTTCACAAATGATAGATCTATTGCTGCTTTAATAAATATATAAAGGCTTCATATAAAAAAATAAACGTACATTGATATGAAGGCAAAATATTTTTATTGAATATAAGCAGATCTGAAGAAATTTTAGAACCTTCATTTATCAAATAACTCTATCTTTTGGTTATGTATTATAGAAATTCTGTTTTTAATGACTATTTTTTATTCTCTCTTTAAATGTGTGTGTGTGTGTGTGTGTGTGTGTGTGTGTGTGTTGTTGTTGTTGTTGTTTGTTACTACGTCATATGACATTCCATAATGTATCAATACTCGAGGCAGATAGTAAAAGAGACAATGTTATCTTGTATAAGGTCTTCTTGAACCACAATTTGACAGATATTTACATATATTTGACTTAAGTGAGACTTATTCTGCAATGCGTTATTCTAGATATTGGATACTAGCACCTTTGAGACAACTGTTCGTCAAACATTCAAAGACGAAGCTTTTAAAATGTAAATTTAATGATAAAATAGTATCTGACATGCATGTGAACTGAATGTTTTTCTTTCTTTCCTCTCTAAAATACATTCGACTGGAGACATTTAAATAGGAAACAAATTGCCTTTGAAAACATTTACGTTCAGAATTGAATGTGTACGAATATAATTTATTGGCATTATGTTGATGTGTTGATGTCTTCTAGAAGAGATCAATTGGAAATGAATGGTGAATCGTGTCGAACCTAAAGCAAAATGTTGACCTTTAAAGCCAATTTGTATTGATTTATAGATGATATTGTATATAAAGATAAATCTAAGTGATAGCCATGTGTAAATGTAAAGTAAACAGTAAACATGTGATACAAATTATTTTATAATCATCGATTTGCAGGTACTTATGTGAATGATCCAAATAAGCGCTTTACCTCATGAATATATGTGTGAAAATTTATGAATTGATAAATATTAATTAGATATTAATTAAATTAAACAGATAATATTTTCTTTGCTGAGAAACAGGGGAGACCCTGGGACGCAGCTGCCAGATCTTGCCAATGGTCAAAACGAGTCTACATGAGGTAAAGTGGTCAGTGTTTTGTTTTCTAGATTGGTAGTTTGGTAATTTTCTGGATGAAAATGATTAATCACGACTTTACTGCCCAATACATTTAGACATTGTCCTGACTCCGGACTAACCCGTCATATTTATTTTGACTCGGAACACCTCGACCTTTCCCAAATGGGCGAGGTGTTCCGAATGTGTACTCACATGTATGCAATATTACTAGTACTACACTACCGACAATCGAGCTTGCGACCTTCTGCTGCAGGGATTGATGTTAAAACCATTCCTCCACCAGAAGCGGTCCCAAAAATATTGCACAGTTTCTTTTTGTCAATACATACAAAATGTGCCAAGAAACTTTACGGCCTTGACATTCGTTGCAACTGTCAACAGAATCTCGGCAATTATAGTCGATTTAGATATTCAATTGGGTGTCGCATATTGATATTGGCACAGTCTTATTGATGCAGGCACCACTCCAGATCTTGATGAATGGTTGGTGAATCCTTGCTGCAGGCAGTTTTTTCTGCTTTTCATGTAATGGAGATAAAGAGTTCGTCAGTCGATTACGTCAAAATACTTCAAAAACTGAATGAGCTTTGAAGCTGTTTTACGATGTACTGTATACGCGTACTTATGTCATCTTATATCACAAACTACGCACATCGGTTACGTCACGCTACGCTACGTTAACCACTGCCACCAAACAAGTCACGTGATGATAGTTGAAATCATGTGACCAACACTCATAATTTTCTAAATTAATGCAGGGATGTGAAAACAGTTTAATGTACCTCCGTGATTAATGTTGTTTGATTTTATTTTTTACTTTTCTCATAATCATAAATGTTATTTTCGTGAAATATAACGAAACTGATGTCATATATACAAAACTTAAGTCAAAAGTGATAAAAGTAAATCCGGCCTATATCAGCCGAATCTACTTGTGGTGGCAGTGGTTATCGACAAGTGTAAGGGGAGGTAACTACTGCGACTTAGTTTGCTTATATCACGGACATACGGGGTTTTTGTACTGATCAAAATTGTGAAACACAGTTCCTTACACATGAAAAATACTTATAATACGACACCTCACAATGATTAAAAAACGTGAATCTTACATGCAGGGGTTTTTAATATTTGTTTATGGTTTTGAACTTTTTTTTCTTGAAGTGCAATTTTAAGAAATAGATTCAAAAGAATAGAAATAGTTAGTCAAAGTCCAAAAGTACAGTAAGAATTTATATACTATCTGATAGCTGTAATAAGGATTGATAGTTTGTCTTCACAACGAGAAAATTCGACTGCATTGCACATATTACATAACGAATTTACAAATTATTCTTATTTATGTACTAATATCATGTAAAGATCCAGCAAAGCTACCCAACAAACAGCAAACTTAATTTTTTTATTTATATTTTGAAGCCTTAGGAAGAATATCAATTCCTCGTAAACCGTGAGGATCAGTAAAGGAGAGAACAAGGGTTTTTTCATGGGCCATATATTCGGATATACAAATTACACTCCTTGGACTTGTCAATTTACTTCATGTATGATAAACGTTTTAAGATCAGGTATGAGTAGCTTCACATTCCATTGAAATAAATTTCCAAGAACAAAAGGGTGTCACATATCCGTTAGACGGATGGTTGTGGAGGGGGAGGTCGCGGGTTCGACATCTAGCTGTTACATATGAAAGTCGTGGAAAGTGCACTGACAGCTCCCTGCATAATGCTCAGCTTGGATATACTAGGTTAGTTGCATGACGTACTAACCCAGTGGATGGGTGATATGAATCTTGTCTCAGTAAACTTTATCTGTCTGTCTCAATAACTCAAATGACTGATTGATTGATTGATTGATTGATTGATTGTTTGATTGATTGATTGATTGATTGATTTATATATATTTTTACTTTCTTTTTTTTTTTTTTTTGGGGGGGGGGGGGGTCGTGGATGCCACAGAGTAAGAAAAATGTGTAGCCTGACTGGGACTCAAGCACGGGGCCTTTCGCTTACAGGATGAATTCTCAACCGCATTAGCTATACATTTCTCCTCTGTGATGAGCAATCGTTACTGTGACAGAAACACAACAGATAAACAATTTGAGTTATTGGTCATATTCATTTCAGTTTATCTACTTCATGAAGAACAAACATCACTAAACGTTATTTTAATATGAGCGACCGGATAACGTGATGGTTAACCATCCGGCTTATCACCACTGCAAAAATTTGAGTCTAGGTCGGTCCCAAATGGTATCAAACTCCGCCGCAGTAGTTACCTCCCCTTACAGTAGTTTTTTTTTTTATTATTTTTTTTTTTTTTTTTTTTTTTTTTTTTTTGCTTAGGAGCTCACTGTGTGGAGTTTGTGGAGTTTGACATTGTATATGAAAGGGTATTTGGTTATCTGCTGAGAAACGTGGGGATTCTCCTGGTACTCGGACTTCTTCCTATACCAAGATCCACCATCAGTACCAACAACCGACATTGCCTTCTGTTTAATTGTTAAAATTACTAAAGTCAAAGACAAATTTAACAGAGATAGGAAACTCCCGTAAAAGCCGGTGGGAAAATATTGTTTAGGTACACAGAAGATCATTGAATAATGCAATCTTTCAAAAAAAAAAATATAGAAAAATCACATAGGAAAATGTAACCATATAAAATAATAATTTCTCTACTGCAAGGAATTATTTTTGATTTTTTTCTTAAATCATTATTTAAGTGTAACCGGTGTAGCAGAAAAACAACACATATGATATAGCTATCATCAGGCAGGTACTTTTCTTTTTTACGTAAAATGTTTTTATTTATTGACGTATTTTAATACATTTCATACATAAGGTATCGTTTTGATGGTATTGTAATGTTCTATTGTAAGATACAATTTACCTTCACATATTTCAATAGAAAGGGATATATTTGAAAACGTGACTTTGGACAATTTGTTACGTGCTTTTGTGAGATTTAGACTATCTGCCAATTCTTGTTTAATAAGTCTTTGCTAAAGTTCATACTTTTGCCTTTTTTTTCCTATCACCTATCATCACAGAGAGAGAGAGGAGGGAGAGAAGAGAGAGAGAGAGAGAGAGAGAGAGAATGCATCTATGTTCATGGAAAACATTTAGCGTTCATTCTTTCCCCTGACGGGTTTTAATTAACAGCAAATATATAACAAAAAATCCTTTTCTATCATTTTATTTATTTATCATTTCAATTGACACTCTTGATTTGTATCATTATTGAAATATAAGATGATGTGTTTTTATTTGATTCAGCTCGCGAAATTCTCCCTAATGTTTGAATTCTGTTAAATGTAGTAAGAGGATAGTTGATTGGTCAAAATGTATTTTAGATTTAAAACAAAGAGAGCAGAAATACTGGCGTTTCTTGTTGCTGACAGACACATGTAATTTGAGAATGCGATTAAAAATGAGTGTTTAAGATCTTACTTTATTTCAAGGACAAAAATGGCATTATGACTTTTCTTTTTTCAATTTTTCTATGACCGAAAAGTAAATATGATACATGTTGCAATTTTGTATGTTACAAATAATACGTGTTTGACTTAATTCGGTGTCAATTGTTCGTTTCTATTAGCGTCAGTGTAATAAAATGTGATCTTTCTGAAATACCAAACGTACTTGTAATTAATACGAGTAAGAATATGCATCCTTTATTTAACGATCGTTGCTACTCTTTATCATTCTATTAGACAAGTATATTCGAGGACTTTAAAACTGCCCCATGGATAAACCTTTGAAACTACACGTCATTTTGTTTTGCCCTCATTTAAATATGTGTTTTCTTATAATAAGGGATAAAATAAAAGTAGGACATGAAACATGCACCAAAACATCGCCTTTGTATGTCTCATTAAAATACAAGTATTCAAATAATCTAAAATTGTTTGAAAAACACGAAATAAAATGTTCAACTAGGTCATTGAGTATACGAGTATGTGTTCAGTAAACCCTCATTTAAAGACCGCCCACTACTGAGGACACCTTACTGTTGAAACCATTATATTCAGAAACATTAACCCCGTCAACCGTCTGATTTAAAATTCAGACCATCTCATTATTGAGACCAGATTACCACGGTCCTTATTGCAAATCTATAATTCTACCGTATAATGTCTTTCGTTGCATTAACTGGAAATGACAGACAAGAGGCACTGCATATTTCGGCTGCACAAAACTGCATCACATTACCAGGATCAATTCCGTGGATAATTGATGTAGCACATTACTAAATCATCGAGTAAGTGACAGGCTCTATTAGTAATAATCTGTTTCCATTGGAAACACTTATGCATACATAATGCTAATTGAATCACATAGTGTAATGTCACAAAAAATAGACGAATTGCCCAGCAGAGTGCTCTAGGAGAAAATAAAGACCAAAAATCCAAAAATTGGTATGTATAACTATATATACTGAAGGACTTTAAAAAAAGCCTTATGTATAAAACTCCGATATGTCACGTCATTTATTTTTTTTAACAGGCTGACCCTCCTCTAAACTCGTATTTTCGCTAATGATAAAATGATTAAATAAAATTAGGAACAAGCTCTTGCTGAAATAAGCTTCATTAAATCTACATTTCTCAACAATGTAAAATCCTTTGAAAATACAAAATAAAATATTGGACATTAAAATTCCTTGAGTCTATCTTTTAAAATTCATAAAGTCTACCTACCTACCTTCCTACCTATAACTCTGTCTGTCTGTCCCTCTGCCTATCTGTCGATAGAAAACCCGTCTATTGTAAATGTCTATGGAAAAATAAAGTGAGAAAAAAATGGTATAACATATCCATTTGCCTATGTCCGTATAAAGATATAAATTATAAATAATTAAGTATTCAATATGTCTCACTTTAATTTTATTTGTGTTTTACTATTAAATTATCCTTTTGATACAAAGATATTTAATCTTGTTATTCCTTGCGGCATGATAAATCAACACCAAGAATGGATCGTGACACATCGGAAAGTTGTTGATTTCCCTAACGTCAATATTGATATTAGTTATATGCTTTTGGGTGGATTACTGCAATTTCTTTTATGCTTTTCGATGGAATACCTAGAAATAACAGTGGATTATATCCTGATAATTTCACTATTTTGAACAGTGAAATTATCAGGAAAACGGAGAAATTATCAGGAACGTGAACGCGATCCTACGTTATAAACCGATCGGGGCGTCAATTGTGCTGAGTTTTACGCAAGAAATGACGTCATAAATAATTTCAAGTACGCGGGGTAATCCCGCCAAGTTTGATGTCTATTGTGAATAACACAGCTCTCTGGCCTTTAAAGAATTAAATAAAAAGATTTGTTTGTTTGTTTGTTTTGGTGAGAGATCGATGTATAATTTCATTTGTGAACATAAAAGATGCATTTTGACTCGTGGCTTTGCCACTCGTGAAAATATCACTTTTTTATGTTCACTTAGTGAAATAATTAATCGATCTTACACCAAAAACAAACAATTATCCTCTATTTATTTAATGCTTTTCGTTGGATTATAGGAAAATATCAGTGAATTAAATATGGTAATTTTACTATTTGAAACAGTGAATATAACCATTTTCATAATTTTCATTCCGACCCTACATTATAAAATGATCGGAGCGTCATTTGTGATGGGCTTTACGCAAGAAATGACGTCATAAAAAATGTCACGCACGCGAGGTAATCCCGCCAATTTTAACATCTTTTGTGAATAACACAGCTAATTTATGGCCTTTAAAGCATTAAATAAAAAGAAATATAGTTTGTTTTGGTGAAAGATCGATGTATAATTTTATTTGTGAACATAAAAAGATGCATTTTTACTCGTGAAAATATCACTTTTTATGTTCACTCAGCGAGATTATTAATCGATCTTACACCAAAACAAACAACTTATTATCTTCTATATAAATGAAAAAAAAAAAGATAATTTCACAGCGTAAATAATGAAAATATGATTTCACACTTTCCAACGTAGACTAAAAAAAGAAAAATATTTAAAAGATTTTTTTTTTTTTTTTTTTTTTTGAAGATGCAATATATTTATTTTATTTCATCTGGTGAAGTTCGGAATTTATATTCTCGCTCGTGGCTACCTCACACGTGATTTCAATTTTACGAAGTGGGAAGTTAACTTTATGTAATAAAAATGTATCTGCCGCAAAAACGAACAAATATCCTCTATATAATGATACACTATAATAATTCGTATTAGCTGTATTATAACGCAATTTTAAAACGGAAACGAATATGGTTGAATTACGATAAAACAAATTGCATTTTGTTTGAAAGAAAATAATATGTTTCTGAAACTAAGTAAAATTTAATTAAAAAAAAGTTATATGAAATAGAATATGTTGCTATCTTGACGTTATTATTTAACTAAAATACTGTCGCGGCGATGGTGAATTTCTAAACGATATATAAACGCAATTCCGCTATATAAAACTTTGACTGAGCTGATACACAGATACTTTTGTTCAAGTGCCAATTTATCACCTTCCCTGAAGTTGTTACAGAAATACGTTCATAAGAAACAGTTTTGCAAAATCTTACTTATGCTATGTTTTACTTTGGTATAGCTCCTTCATGCTTTCTCGATCAACAAGCCAGATCTTGGTCGATTAATCGCTTACACATATCAATTAATCGTCAATCAACAAGGAACTATTTTACTGTGAAGACAGGCGTGCTATCAACATCCTTTTGTATTTTTTGAGGTCTATATAATGAACAGAGTGAAGGAAAACACCGAGGACTTAATAGAATATCCTTTCGCCGGAGAGAATAAAATGTCATTTATGATTACCCAATTGTTTTAAATGCGGTTACAATTAGCAATGGCATCAATCTGGAAGATTGTGTTTTTTTTATTTATTTGACTTTGGATCAAACCAATCAAACTGTAGAGAGTCTAAGAGACCAATATAATGCTACCAAGCTGATGTGTGTGCCCAGAAATTACACGTTGTCAGATCGAGTACATGTACATGTATTGTGTTTCGCTACTTCCTAAATCGGTCGCTGTCGGTGAACGAACCCATAACCTGCAGCTCCCGAGGCGCACTTTGACATCATACTTTGATAATTTTAAATAGATTTTAGTTGTGCGTGACGTTTTCTTGTCGGAAACTGATCCCAGTCTTAAGAAATACTGATTCACTGCGGCTTATCTACATGTCTCTGTGGCACATTATTTACTACTAACTACCCGGCCTACTTTTCACATCCTCTCTGAAATATTAACCAAAAGAAAATACGTAATCCCCCGATCTACAGAGATAACACTTTTCCTACCAACGTCTTAATGGTTACTGAATGTCAACGAGTTTTATTAGATTTAACATCAGGAACAAAAATATGATACAGGGGTACTTTATCACAGTTTTTTATTCTGTAAGAGTTTTGCATTGCAAAGCCAATACATTACTGTTATGTTTTTCGTTTATGTGCTAAATATATCAGTATTAGCAGAGAGCTATTGCAATAATGTAATAAAGAAACATTTAAGAAACGGTAATGCATCATATAGAGGACAAAATTCTATTTCACTCCCAGTAGCCATAAATATAGATCTCTCTCTCTCTCTCTCTCTCTCGCTGTTACTCTAAGCCATGGCTTATACATTTTCCAAAAGACCATTTCACTCCGAAATGAAATGTTCGTAAATCAACGATCATTTCCCGAACACCTCATCTATATGCTGGTTTACTATTTCACGCATTATTTCATGGGAAATAAACATACACGTGAGCTTTCCCCATGTCACTGATTGGTCAATTAAGCAACGTTAAATATCGCACCAGCGCTAAATGTCGAACTTGACGTTATATGTCGCAAGGCTGACGCTAAATGTCGCAACCAACGCTAATTGTCGCAAAACCTCCTTGCCGATCACCGACATAACAGCTTCCGTCAGGATACTGTATTTAGAGTTTGATGGTCCACTCCCTTTAAATTTATATTGTTTTCATTGCTTCATATATACCATTTTTGATATATAAATTAAAAATATATATATACGGACATATCAACACTTATAAAGTAAATAAAGCAAAATTGACACTAACTGAAAACATTTACACATGTTGATTTTTTTTTTCATTTAGTTTATATGAATACAATATTTATTAAATATATTGACTATATCAGTTAATAATTAATCATCATTCCAATAATATGACCAGTGGTTTTCTTACATTTGCATTCTGTATGCAATGTTTTTTTTGCTAATAATGCAATGTTTTTATTTTGATGCATCCACTGAATACATAATATATACAGACAATGCTATTGAAATCAAGGAAGGATAAATGCATACTTTCTAAATTCAGGGACTCATATAATGTTAGCCTAATGAGTCCTTGGACTCTTGCAATGAAAATTGTAAAAAAACAACAACCTGTAAATCATTATGGAATATATACCTGTTGCATTTAAACCTCTGATGTAATCAGAGTAAATGGCCCTGTGCTTGGCGACCAAATTCTCCCATTTCTTCTGTAGGTCGGAAGCCTTTCGGACACCATTCAATGCATTTGCATTGAACGCCTCCCCCAGTTCTCTCCACATTTTTTTCTTTGTGGCACTTGTTATACCTACATTTAGCAGACATATCAATGCTAACATCTAAACAATAAAGAATATACTCTGTATACATAGTATAGTATTGTAACAGTGGCAAAGCCGACCAAAAAATGAACTTTTTCTTTTATTAGTATAGATATAAGCAGAAGTAGTATGGATTTAACAAGTAACTGGTGTTGCACGCAACACATTAGTCCCCTACCGGTTGGGTACATAAATTTCTTTTTCCATAACAAAAAGAAATTTTGGTGCAAAAAAACAAAAATACATGCAGAATCTCCATACTGCCATCTTTTCATATTCTAAGTTTTCGAATATCATCTTAAACAGTTTTTAAGTTATCGCAGGGTCCAAAATTTCGAATTTGACAATAGATGAAATAATGTATTGCATCTTTGCAAAAAAATAAAATAAATAAAAGAAAAGTTTTATTTTTTAAAAAATTTTTAAAAAAGCATGAAAGAAAGTAATTTAAATAAATGGGTTTCTAATGTTTTAAATTACATTGATCATACTCATTTGAAAAAGTATAAATGTTGAAAATAAACCAAACATTCTTTAAGTAAGCCACAGTGTTGTCTGATATTGTTCAACCCTTATGCCATATATAGGTAATGAAAGATTTATACGAGTGTAAAATTAATATATACTTACTCTCTGTGAATCGATGTTTGTCGACCTTGTGACGCGACAAATTTGTTTCCAAGTAATTTTCACCCATCAATCCTGCAAGTAAATGGCATTCTTGCAGGGTGAAGTTTGGAGCTCTGCATTTGGTGTCAGATTTAGACTCCATTCTTAGTCGTCTGCTTTCGGTTTTTGTTTTGACAGATCTAATTTTAGACAGCTATTTTTAGGTTGGGAACTTCCGATGATTTAGCAAGGTCAACAAGAACGACATGCGAATAAACTGATATCATGTAAAAAGACGTCAGTTTCAAACCATGTCACTAATGTTTAACCCTCAATTAATACTGATGTTCCATTTCCAACGGCGATTCCAAGTTAATCCATTAAATACTTGATATAATTTAATAAAACATGCTGTTGACGGCACGTTGTCCACATATATTCCGCCATCTTTGTTTCGTGTAGCCGGTGCCCGCAAGCCTGTAGTTATAAATAGAGGAATTTTTTTTGGACGAAATTTTCGCCTTAGGAGAAAATATTTCCTTAGGAAATTCTCACCTTAGGAATTTCCTTAAGTGTTTAAGGAACACAAAAGTAAGGGATTTTTCTACCTTAGGAAAATTTTACCAGTTAAGGATTTTATTTCCTTAAAAACTAAGGAGCTTTATGAATACGGCCCCAGGCGTTAAATGTCACATCTGTAACGCCAAATGTCGCAAAAATTGCACTGCCGCTATATATCGCAACATCAACGCTATAAATGTCGCACTCCTTTATAAGTGGAAATTAATAATCACATAGAACAACATACTACAGAATCGCATTACCAGACAATCGTTAATACTCATTCCGAGTTGTTTCCCTTTTGAATAGGTAAGAGTGGAATCTCACAGAGACTATAGTAAACAGTAAAACACACGGAGCAGTTAGCAAGTTCAAACGGAACATTTTTGGGGCAAGTACACACGGAACAGTTAGGGCAAGTTCACACGAACCAGTTAGGGCAAGTTCAACATGGAACAGTTTGGACAAGTTCACGTGGAACAGATAGGGCAAGTTCACACAGAACAGTTTCGGCAAGTACACATGGAACAGTTAGGGCAAGTACATACGGAACAGTTTGAGCATGTTCAAGTGGAACAGATTGGGCAAGTTCACACAGAACAGTTTGGGCAAGTTCACACATAACAGTTAAGGCAGGTTCACGCGGAAAAATTTGAATTTTTATACTCTGTCTTCACTTCATTTGTTTCTTCTTTCCCCTGGAACAACTTTGAATGAGAAATGGGTGTTGTACATCCACGTTTTACAAGTTAATATAGTACAAATGCTCAATGGATGAAATGTAGGTCCTTTTCAAAACTTAAATAAATGAACTATAAAATAGAATAATATTATTATAAAGTAACAAGTTAAGTTAAATAGCCAATAAAGTAAATAGTCAGATAATTTAACACTAAATTATTATACACTTATTTATATTTTAATTTTCACCTCAATACTGAGATACTGCGAGGAGTGGTAGACGGTCCTGTCACTGCGCCACTTCGGAGCCTTATTGTGAATGTAATTAGAACACCTATAACATTACCATTGGACTGTTTAATAAACGATTCGTTTTCGTTGGGAAAAAACAAATAAAATAAGCTCTATTTTGTAATTACTGAGTTAGCTAGTTGTATTTTGTTGAGCTTCTGGAAGGTAAAATAACTCTGTATATAACATAATTAAACGAAATGATAAATACCCAAAGAAGTACATATATATTTATTTTCATGAAAAACAAAAACAGTTGAGTGTAGAACCAATTTAATACCCGAAAGATATTACAAGTGTTGATTATGAGAGACAGAAGTCAGGTCTCAAGTAAGATTCTGCACAATGCAGACTTTTCCTAACGTTCGCGTAAGGAGACCTCAATCGGCCTTTACCGTTGTACGGTTAGGTCTCAATTCAAACATGATCCTGGTCGTGGGCTCTCATGCAAAGTGTTTCTCTTTCTTTGTTTCAAGTCTTCATTCATTTTAAACTTTCGTGCTATATATGGTCTCTTTTATAAAAAAAAATCTGTCTCAAAATCTTTATACTCTTTCTTCACTTCATTTATTTCTTCTTCCCTTGGAAATCTCTCTTTCTTCCAATAATACAATAGTCACTCTGTCTCATACATTCACTATTCCCTCTGTAAAAGTCTCTTCTTCACTAGCAGCATTTTTTTTCCATGCCGTTTTTCTTTTCCATCTCTCCTGCAATGTCTCTTTATTGAAAAAATTCATACATCCACCTCTTCACACACATCTTCCTTCAAAGTCTCAGCTTACATTTCATCTTTCCCCAATAATGTCTCTCATTCTTCATTTGATTCTGTGTATTTAACAGGAAGTATTTGAAGAGGGAATAGTTTATGAAATGGAATGACTGTGTTATTTGAAGAAAGATGGATTGTCAGAGGGAAGAACTTGCTCTTAACTGCTCCCTGTGTTTGTACTGTTGACTACAGTCTCCGTGAGATTCCACTCTTACCTATTCAGAAGGGAAACAACTCGAAACTAATATTAACGATTGTCTAGCACTGCGATTCTATTGTCCCACTAGAATTATCAGTGTTTTGATTTTAATCTTGACATTATATATCGTCAACTATTTTTTAATCCTAAGACGTGCACTTTCAATTTAAAATTAAACCTGACGGACAGTATTACGGATGAATTACGGGCCCATGAAAAAAGTCCATAACGGCCAATGTTTTTGTAACAGGACATTTAGCGTTGATACGACATTTAACGTACTACACAGTGGATTATAACGGGTATTGACGATCCTCTGGTGAAATGACCTATTACAGAGGATTAAAAAAACAAAGTAGTACAGAGTACAGTAGTACAGAGAAATCAAAGGGCCTACATATGGAATGTTCTTTATCTGAAAAATCAAATTTCCTTCTTTGTTTCTGTTGTCTGCAAATTACTTCTGTCATACAAATGAATACATCATACACATCAGAAAGGTAATTACAAATAAAATAAAAATCAACTTAAAATAATTATTATAAATAAATGATAGAATATGCAAGTGAAATGAATATTATACGATTTAATTCACGTTCATCAGAGTAGCAATTTTGCTGAAAACAAAAAGTTAATTTATTTAGACATGATTCTCAAATGCGTCAGCCTTCATCATTGTGTAGTTCTCACGATCACCGCAAATTACTCTTCAAATTAAAGGTATTAAAATATTGGCAACACGAGAGGCACATTTCCCGTGTTTTGATTTATAAAATAAAAAATGGCAGACGATGAAGACTGCCATCTACTTGAATTTCATGAAATGGGACTGGATGATCGTTTGTTGAAGGTAGTTAACCATTTTAAAGGCATTAATTCATGTAGTATAGTTTTTCATGTGTTTTCGCGAAAAGTACACTCGAACTCGTCGAACGACCCCCCCCCTTCTTTAAACGGATGCTGTAAAACACCCGTTTAAAGAAGGGGGGGTCGTTCGACGAGTAAAAAAGATAAACGCTTCCCTTTTCTTAATGATAAAAGCATGAAATGTCAGTTTCAAAAACTTTACATTGTAGCAAAGTTACAGGAAATCTTAAAGTTTGTTCTTTTCTTAAATGATTCACTTTAAACCAGTACCTCAGCATAGTAAATTAACCTGTTTAAGGCTTTTTCAAATGTAGATCTACAACCAATTTCCCAATCTCATGATTTGCGATTCTTTTTACTTATTTTCGCAATTTAAAAATGCCAGTTTGATAGGTACAGGACCTGTTTCCAATTTAAAGAGAAATCCATTGTTGTTTTTTTTATACCGTTTAATCACAGGAACCTGATATTCAGTCATAAAAATAAAAAAATGGACCCCTCTATATATAAATAAACACCAGGAATGCAATGCCTTCCATACCCCATCCACCTCTCCGATACAGGAATAATTGTTTGGACAGCTTTACAAAGGATTTTTCTGGTCTGGACAATCAAAGGGGTTAATTATCTCTCAAAATATAACCATACCATTAATGTTTCATGTTTAATACCACTGAAAAACACATATCTACCGCTAATTTCTCATGTCGTAGCAGCCATGACGTGACGTCACAGTTTTACACCCAGCAGTGAAGGTAGAATTAAATATAATTATTTCATAAATTTGCTTTATGTATGCAGTGTTCTCTATTTATCTTTCCAAATTGAAATTTAGATGATCTATCTGATTTTATATGAATGCAGGTTTTAAAATTACAAAAACAGAGGGGGAAAACCCAACAAGCGAGGTAACTCTTTCAAACTGTCCATAAACAAGTAAACTTACCTTCACTGCGGGTGTAAAACTGTTACGTCACGTCATGGCTACTACGACATGTGAAATAAGCTGTAGAGTTGTGTTTTTCAGTGGTATAAAACACGAAACATTACCGGTAAGGATATATTTTGAAAGATAATAAACCCCTTTAATTGTCCAGACCAGAAAAATCCTTTGTAAAGCTGTCCAAACAATTATTCCTGTATCGGAGAGGTGGATGGGGTATGGAAGGCATTGCATTCCTTGTGTTTATTTATATATAGAGAGGTCGATTTTTTTTTTTAAACTGAATATCGGTGTCCTGTGGTTTGATGTACAGTAAAGTGATATTTAGTCCTAAATTTTAACATGAAATTGAATATTCATGAGGTACAGAGTTAAATCCATTTCCTAATTTTTACTAGGGCTGGGCCGATGGATCGGACTATCGATTAATTGCAATGGTTATGAGGACGATAGTACTGCATCGATAGTGGTTTCTGACCATCGATAATATCGCCGATAGTGTTCCTGACTATCGATAGTTCAGTAATATATACACCTGACCACAAAGTCTATCTGTTAAGCAAAAGAAAAAAACCAACAAACATTCCCTAACGTTGCAGTTAAAAGAGTAATTCATATCGTGTCGGTTTTTAGGATTTGTTGCCAGTCTAATGTACATGTAAGGGATGGATATGGCTAAATCACTGACGAATGACGATAAAACTGACTCATAATTATAGCTTTTGAGTTCGAACAACAAATCAAAACAATCTCAATTTACAAGTCAATAACGTTTTCTTGAACTGTCTATAAAGTATAACACATTTTATTTTCGTATGTTTATATAACATGATTAACATTATAGCTGAAAATAAACATTACGTTTATCGCTGACGTGAGCATGCTATGGTTCTGGAATTATACCGTACCTGAAATAAACATCATGGCGACTCGCTCGCGTGACATTCAATAGTATCGCAATGCATTGCAATATTAATCCTGCAATAGTTGAACTATTGCAATAGCAACATACTGACTATCGATAGTATCACAATAGTCATTTTTGGGGTCAATGGTCAGCCCTAATTTTTACATGTATTTCTGATCAGCTTATACACAATGCAGATGTGTAACTGCTTTATTCAGGCAATTTCAAAGCTTGGCTGGAAGAGTCCCACACCTATTCAAGAGAGAGCCATACCTCTGTCTTTGGAAGGCAAGGATGTCCTGGCTAGAGCTCGAACTGGATCAGGAAAAACTGCTGCATTTTCTATACCTATCATACAGAAAATATTGTCCTCAAAACAGGTAAGTTATTTTAAGATAAGCTAGATGATACTATATTTGTGTATTACAATATTAAATGAAAGAATCCTTGCTTGAAAATGAGTTGTTCTTGACTTCTAGTGAGTAAATATGTTTTTAAAGTGTATATCAAAGTTTAACAATTTTCATTAAATGCACCTTGAGTTTCATAAAATTTCATGTAATATTTCAGATTTATTGTAATTTGAAAAGATCAGTGATACTGAATTTCTATGATGTTTTTAGAATTAAACGTATTTCTGAAGTCTTAGTACTTTTGATAACAAAATCTGCTGATAAAGGCTGTGTGATGGACATTATGCGTTTGTTGTCTCCCTGCAGACAGCTTCCGAGCAATGTGTGAAGGCAGTAGTGATGACTCCAACCAAGGAGCTCTGCAGCCAAGCTCACAAGAACATTCAGGTGATCATATATACATATTTGTGTACCGGTACATACACAGCAATACACATGTACAACTGTATATCAGAAATTTATCCAAGGTTTCCTTTGACATAAATATATACAGTTGAACATGTATTAGTGGACACCTGTACTAAACCGTAAACCTCCTTTAGCAGTCATTTTTATTTTTAATATCACCAAACTGTAGTCTTTTGTTACATGTATGTATCTAAACTTCATTTAGCAGTCACCACTGTTAAGCGACCACTTTCTCTTGTTCCCTTGAATGACCGCTTAAGACAGGTTTGTCTGTATCTTATTTATATACATTTATAATTATTTTGAATATTGTCCTTGGTTATTTCTCATGACAGTTTGGAAATATCTTTAAAATTATTATACCAATTACGACTGTACTTTAGAATGTTCCAGGTTTGGACTAGTACTGTGTGGTGTGGAAAAAATGTTCTTTCTAAAGATACCTCCAATCAGTGAACATGACCAATGAACCATGGCAACTTATCTTATTGTTGCTTCTGTTATTCAGTGTTGGCAACTCTGTAAAGTATGTGCTTTTCAGAAACTTCTTCCTCTTGAATTAGTAACTAATAAACGAAAACATGAAGAAGTTCCTTAAATCTTGACTTGAATATTTTTCTGCATATGTACGAGTTTTCTCCCTTGGTTTGATACAGTGTTGAATTATTAATTTTCAGCTTCTAGAAAATGGTAAATTATTAAAAAAAATAAGGCCTCCAGAGAGTGGGCAAGTTTGCTTATATAATCTGAATTTTTTGTGTCTGAAATTTGAATCTGGTTGATGCTGAAGGTAACAAGGTAAAGTCAAGTGACTTTAACTGTTTTGTTTAGGCTTATAGTTCTCTTGTATCATTCTTGGGCCACCATGGTCCTTTTGTCCTGGATAATTAGTTAAGTCAATTTTAAATATGTTTAAACACTGGATATGTCCATTTTAAACGAACAACTAAAAAGAAATACTTAAGGTTATAAGATCTCTTATTCTCACAAAGTAAAGTTTAACATCTACTCTCTGTATTTAATATCAACCACAACAAAATTCTGTTTTTTTTCATCAAACAATTTTAAAAAAAAAGATCTCATTCTTTGCATGAATGTTAGCTGAGAGATGAGGCCTGTTCCCCCAAAGTAATGTTTTTTATCCTTAGATATATTGATTGACCTTTCTAGGAGCTGACCACAAGCTGTTCAAGAGAGGTCAGATGTGTGGACATCTCACCTCAGGCCCCTTTACCAACACAGAGGTCAGTACTTGATCCTCATAACATTCCTCACTCTTCACGTCACTTCACTTTCTTTCTCCTTTTTAGCTCACATGAGCACAACGTGCTCAAGGTGAGCTTTTCTGATCGCCTTTTGTCCGTCGTCCGTGCGTGCGTGCGTCCGGCGTCAACAATTGCTTCAAACAACATCTCCTCCTAAACGGCTTGGCCAATTTGAAAAATATTTTGCAGGAATGTTCCTTGGATGAAGCTCTACTAAAGTTGTATAAATGGTTCTGGTCCATCGCATAATTAGGTCACAGGAGCTAAAAATAGATTTTAAAAATGAAAATTTAAAAAATCTTCTTCTCTGAAACCACAAGGCCTAGCCTTTTGATTTTTGGTATGTAGCATGATCTTATGACTCTCTACCAGGATTGTACAAATTATGACCCTGGGGTCAAAATTGGCCCCGCCCCAGGGGTCACTTGATTTCACATAGGCTAATATAGGAAAAACTTGAAAAAATCTTCTTCTCCGAAACCACAAGGCCTAACCTTTTGATTTTTAGCTCACCTGAGCATAAAGTGCTCAAGGTGAGCTTTTGTGATCGCCCTTCGTCCGTCGTCGTGCGTCGTGCGTCGTCCGTCGTCAACAATTTGCTTTAAATGACATCTCCTCTGAAACCGCTGGACAGAATTTAATGAAACTTGGCAGGAATGTTCCTTGGGTGAGGCTCTACAAAAGTTGCTAAAATAAAGTTGATCCATGAAGAACTCTGGTTGCCATGGCAACAAAAAGAAAAAAAAATGAAAACTTTACAAATCATCTTCTTCAAAACTACTGGCCAGATTTTAAAATAAATTGGTACAGATGTTCCTTGGGTCAACCTCTACCAAAGTTGCTAAAATTATTCTGATCCGTAAAAAAACATGGCCGCCAGGGGCGGGGCTTATTTGCCTTATATGTATATAGGGAAAACTTTAATCAACATTTCCTCTGAAACCACTGGACAGAATTTGATTAAACTTGACAGGAATGATCCTTGGGTCAACCTTCACAAAAGTTCCTAAAATAAACTTGATCCATAAGAACTCTGGTTGCCATGGCTACAAAAAGAAAAAAAATATGAAAACTTTAAAAATCATCTTCTTCAAAACTACTGGCCAGATTTTAAATAATTGTACAGATTTCTTGGTCAACTTACCCGTAGCGATGGGCACATTGCCTTTGTGGTAACACATTTATCTCTAAGATGACAGAATTTAGGGATAACTTGCACCTTGGCACTTACAAAGTTTAAATTAACTTGATCCATACTTAGAATTGGTTGCCATCTACCAAGATTGTACAAATCATAGCCCTATGGTGATAAATGACCCCACCGGGGTCACTTGTTTTAACATAGAGTTATATAGAAAAATCTTAAAAAATCTTTCTTCTATGAATCCATAAGGCCTAGAGCTTAGATATTTGGTATGAAGCATCATCTTATGGGCCACTACCAAGATTGTACAAATCATAGCCCTATGGTGATAAATGACCCCGCACCAGGGGTCACTTGTTTTACATAGAGTTATATAGAAAAATCTTAAAAAATCTTCTTCCATGAATCCATAAGGCCTAGAGCTTAGATATTTGGTATAAAGCATCATCTTATGGGCCACTACCAAGATTGTACAAATCATAGCCCTATGATGATAAATGACCCCACACCTGGGGTCACTTGTTTTACATAGAGTTAAATAGGAAAATCTTAAAAAAATCTTCTTCTATGAATCAATAAGGCCTAGAGCTAAGATTTTTGGTATGTAGTAGCATCTAATGGTTCATTACAAAGATTTTCAAAGTCTTGGCCCTACGGTGATAAATGACCCTGCGCCCAAGTCTTCTCTGAAACCATATAGCCCATTGCTTAGATATTTGGTGTGTAGTATTGTCAGGGGTAAAATGTTTTAGATTAAGTTATATCAGAATCCTTGTCTGTTTAAAAACCTTGACATCAGTTGAAGCAATGGTACTCAGGTGAGCGATTCAGGGCCATCATGGCCCTCTTGTTACTATCTTTCTATCTCTTTTTCATTGGCTTTTAATTTCTTCTGTTCCATTTCTTGTTGTATTGATATAAATAGAGGATATTTGTTTGTTTCGAGAGGATATTGGATATATCTCATCCAGAAGTAATACAATTTAAAAAATATATATTTTCACCAGCGCATAACACAAGTGAAAATTGTATCACTTCTCAGTGAGATATATTCCATATTCACTCAAAAGAAACAATTTTTAACCAGGTTTTCCGAAGGAAAACTCTGGTTATTAGATTGGGTATGTTGGCGGGTGGGCGGATGGGTGTGCATAAACAATTTCTTCTGTGCGCAACTCCTCCTACATTTTTCAACGAATTTGGCCCAAACTTTTACAAAAGCGTTATTACATAGTGACCTGGCGCATATTGTCAGGGATTTGTGGTTCGACTACATGTATTTTTGATGCAGTTATGGCCCTTTGCCCCTTAATGGATGTAATAAAAAGGGAAATATTCTTCTGTGAACAACTTTTACATTTCTTGATAAATTTTGTCCATACTTTAACAGAATTACCTTTACTAAGTCACCCTGGAGAATATTACCTGTGTTTTGCAGTTTGACCATTTTTGATGGCGTTATGCCCCTTTGATAAAATTCCTTGTCCGGATCATAACTCCTACATTATAAGAGGTATTGACTTGAAACTTTATAGGTGCATACATCTCATTGAGGCAGAATGCAGTGCCTAGGAACCTCACCCTGTGGTTCATAATTTTGGAGTTACATGTTTGCCCCTTCGTAAAAATTCCTGATATGGAGCATAACTTCTAAATAAGTAAATTTTATTAGGTCTGTTATTGATTCAAGTTTTTGCATATCAATGGGATCAATATATATTGAGATGCAAATATATAGTAGTTGTAAATATATATAAATATCTTGATATATTGTTATCAAGATAATAATATACATTTACCATATAGAATTCCTTTTTAGCTTTTATCTTATACACTTTCTGCCTGGTGTAGTAGTACATCATTATTTGTAACATGTTTATGTTATTGAGGAAAATAAAGAGAACTAGAATTGTGTGTAAACATACAAAGAGATACCTCTCCCACCTGCAAATGGTTTAAGTCTAAATTATTAAGTAATAAACTTTTTTTTCCCATAATAACATGTTTCGTTCTCATCTTCACATGCTTACACACACTAGCTGCTAAAAAAAAATTGAAAATGGATTATCTCCCCTTTCAGTTGTCAAATTTGAAAACCCATACTTCATGCATATTTACATATGATGTGCCATTGTTATGTAAAGTTTGTGTGACATCCAACTTACGGTTTAGGAGGAGTTGCACTTACAAGCTATTTTTGTTAAAAAAAAATGAAAATGGATTATCTCCCCTTTTGGTGTTCAAATAGGTTTAGGAGTTGTGCTTACAAGAATAGGGATAGCCAGACAGACAGACAGACAGACAACTGGTGATTCCTATATACCCCCACAAAAAAAATAAAGTAGAATTTAGTTAAAGTGAATAATTAAGTGACATTTTCAGAATCAGATTGTTGCATCATATTCATGTCTTGTTGCAAGTTAAAAATCCTTGTTGCACACATTATGTATGTTTGCTTTATACAGAATTGCATTAGATTTAATAGACATTGAGCACAAAATTAGTTGACTGATACAAATAATCTGTACTGGGACAAAACATGGCGAAAAGAAAACCTGGTTTTGTGATAATTCCTGTCACTTGTCTTTTTATGCCCCCGAAATCTGTGAACGGGGGGTTTTGTGTTTGCCCTGTCTTTCTGTTGGTTTGTCAGCAACTGACACACTTGAAAACTACAAATGAAAACTTCCCTCAATATGACTTATAGCAATTGCTATTAACACCATGGAGTGAGATCTAATATAGCCTTTCAGGATATGGAGGCACAATTTTACTACATGTAATACAATGAAAGCCATTCAGGAAGGAAGCAGTTCTTAGTCTGATCTTCATCTTTATCCCGTTACTATATATAGAAACATTTTGACGTATTGGATTTTGACATATTGGCTTTTGACGTATTGTCTGATCATGGCCTGCTCTGTTTATTCATACACTATTCTTTCTAATTTTCTACACAGTCTTATGGGGCTATCACACTCTTCCATATGGCACTAATGTATGCGAGTGTATGAGAAAAGATACTCTTACTCCAGCTTACATAGATATACGCGAAGAGTAGGTTAGGCATATTTTTATTAGATGGAGGAAAAAAATTTTAATTAAAATTTCGCATCTTACTCTAGGCATAAACTGAATAAGCTCACAGAGTGACGCTAAACATATGTTAATATAGGTCAAATACGCTTCTTATTCACTGCATGAAGGTGGCCAGTTAAACTAGCGTATGAAAAGTGTATCAGTAATGACATTGTAACGTATGTCTGATGAATGAGTAATGTATTTAATGTACTTAACAACTGAATGACATATTCGACCGATCAAAATACAATGACCTTGTGAACGTGTAACAAATATATATAGGGTCCCATTTCCACACTTTAATCAGTTGCAGATGGATCTCTTGAAAGAGAAGATGGAGGTGACTCTTCTCCAACACCAGTATGATCTGTTATATTTGTCAGTTCACTATATTCAAGAGAAAAAAGAGCAAGGAGGAGAAAGATAAAACTTGAAATTTTGAGTCTCTGCTTATTAGCTGCTCATTTGTTACCCATACCCTCACATATGTTACTCATACGCTACTCTTATGCTGATATACGCAACACTGACGGTGACATAAGTTGACATATGCTCGCATACGTTTCTCATAGGCTGCCTGTATGCCAGTTATACGCTACGCATACGGTCATCAGAAACAATCATTGAAAATCTGCGATCACACCCTGAAAAGTTGTGTATATTAGCAATTTTGTGGTATCTTCCTACGCTCTTCATATGTCCTTTCATATGCTAGAGTGTGACAGGGGAAAAATCCATAGTTTCACATACATGTACCATGTTAAGTTCAGCAAATTAATATTTGTCAGGCTGGAAAGGGGTTAAGATATTAATTAGTAGTAAACAATTTAAAACCATTACTCTTAGGCTGGTCTTCCTGGTAAAGGGATAGTGAAGGTTGTTCCGTAAAAATGACCCAGGCCTTTCCACAGACGCAACAAGCGCCCCGGGGCCGGGGTGCCTGAATTTTGAAATCAGAGTCACCAGGGCGCCTAAAATCTCAATCAGAATCACCGGGGCGTCTGACTTTGTTTGCTTACCAAATCATATCTTGCCTCGGTAACAGAGAACCACGCTTTCGCGTCTTGTCTCGCAACTTCCCAGCATGACACCAGTACACACACCTACATGATGCTGTCAGACAGTGTCATGTATATGATGCTTATCAGTACCCTCCAAAGTGTGAAGACAGTGGCCTAAGGAAACAAGTTGAGGGTTGAAAGTGAAACTATGCTAGGTACATAAGAACATACCAGCACTTAGCATTGTTTTGCTCTTAACCCTCAATGTTTACGCGCCATATGTCGAAGTCAAGTCGGTCATTGACCATACAGGTCTTTCACCTGATTGTGAGACAACTTGTTATTATGATAAGCAGATAGAGGAGAATCATTTCAACAGTTATCACAAACCAACCCATGTGTGATTATTACATTTATTTCATGTACTAGATGTCGACAGTTTTAAAGTTCATGGGATGAGATTTGTCAAGTCATTCATACCCTGCTTCACAAATTGTGAACCCATTAACCATTTCCCTCATATAGACTCATTTTGACGCACTCAATAGGTACCACATAAAGCCTGATCTGCAGAAGACCACAGTTAAACCTTACCAAATTTAATTACAAAATCCTCATTTCCAGACCACTGAGGAGCAGCGAACAGCATAAAACCTGATCAGCCTGCGAGTTACTCGCAGGCTGATCTGGTTTTATGCTGTTCGCATAGGTCTTTTCATGGTGTCCTCTATGAGGGAATGGGTTAAATGTGTAGAAATCCTGTATACCATGTCCCAGGCCTGCTGCATGTTTATCCCGTCCTGCTTAAAAACATTAGAATTGTTCAGTCAAGGGAGTTAAATCCTTTTCTGTTAAAATTACAGATGGAAATTAACGTTTTGTTAGGGACACCACTTTACAACCTGTTTCACTTGCCTAAAAATGAATAGATATTCTTGAAAAAAAAAAAACACCAGTGTTATATGCCAAGTATCACAATGTTAAATCAGTGCATTACAGCTTGTTATGATGTGTTATTTTATATAGTCCAATTTTAAAATACAAAGGTACTAAAATTTGGGCTTTTACAAAAAAAAATATATAAAAAATTGTCAGATTTATCATAAAAACTTGTTAAAATTTGTTTATGTTCTTGCATAGATTTTTGAGATTGCTTTATATTGTTCTCATTTCCATTTTTCTTGTTCTTACATAAACTGAGGAGTGATTGTACTTTTGAAGATGACGTATCTTATATTAGAGAAATTTTCAGTTACGTGTGTTTGGTTGAACATCATATTCTTTTTTATGAAACAAGTCCATTGAAGGAATGTACATTTCATTAACATAACAGCCAATGACAATTAGGAACTATAAAATTGCTAATTATTCAGTCAGGTCATATTATCATAGGTGTTTTGTCTTTTCTTCATTTTTTCTCTAAACAACTCCTGGAGAAACTATTGAACTTCACATTTGATAATATATGGTAATTAGCATCAGAAGGGATCAAATAAACAAGTTCACTAGGAATGGCTTGGTGCGTTCTTTAATGTCATGAAAATGAAACTGGGAGTGGGGAATCTTTTATGTTGAAAAAGATTCTTCATGAATGATGTAAATGGACCGGGGTTATCAGTATTGTCTAAGAAGATAAAAGCTTATTAGTCTCCTACAGGTGTTTACACTATAGAACTATAGGTTTGTCCTCCATCTGTCTGGATGTCCGGAAATCTGGATCCCGCGATAACTTAAAAAAAAACATTTAAGATAATATTATGAAACTTGGTGCATGAATAGATGGCAGTATGGAGATTCTGCACATCACTTTGTTTTTTTTCTTGGACCAAAATTCTGGGTGCTATGGTAATGGAAAAATTATGCACCTCACCGGTAGGGGACTTAGTGTTGCATGCAACACCAGTTTCTTGTTTATATTGGCCTGTAGGAGCATTTCATTTTTAGAACATTTTATTTCATGTCTCATATGCAGTTAATGGTAATGTATTTTGGAGGTACATGTAATTTTAAAGTAAATCTGTTGGTAGAATTTTACTTTAAGAAAAGAAACATTAAGTTTTTTTTATGGAATTTTTGGTCTAAACAATGTCCTTGAATTACCTGATGTTTATCTTCTTAAGGGGCATATTCCTGTCTAAAAAAGGTGACTATTTTTCCCAGAATCTGACATGCAAAAAAAATCTATTTTGATAAAGAATTTCAGATAATTTTCATATTTCATAGAGTGTTTCTGAACAGAAATAATAATGTCTGAATAAATATAATCATTTACAATTTTTTCATTTTATCCCTTTTCCCCAATTTGGGAAATCTGACCCCATATACCTTTTATTCTCCTTCTAGGCCTATGTTAGCTGAGAAGCCAGATATTGTGGTTGGTACCCCAAGCCGTCTGCTGGCCCACATACAAGCTGGGAACCTGGATATCAAAGAATCGCTGGAGATGCTTGTCATTGATGAGGCTGACCTTGTCTTTTCATTGGATATGAAGAAAACGTTAGGGCTATCCTGTCGTGAGTTTATTACATGTACTCCTTGTTAGTGACTTGTCAAATATTTCAGAAAAATGTAATAAATCAGTATAAACTATAAAACATTGCATAGTAGACTTATACAAAATATGTGTAATTCATTTGCATAAAACATTTACTCAGACATAATCATTTATGACAAATAATTAATTTTAAATTTTAATCTTAAAGATACTAGAGATGCATCATCTCAGTCTTGTATTACCTTTCCTTTTAAATTGAAATGTCCATTGTTAGTACTATTGCATGTGTTTTCAATCCTTGGAATTAAAAGTAAATCCCTAGATATTCACCTTTAACTTCCAAGAAATCGCAAAGAAATCCAATGCGTGTAGTGGCATCTTGTTTTAATTGCTTTTCATGAGCTTTTGACAAGTGATATTATACCCCAACTTCACAAACATTGGGGCTATATAGGAGTCATACTCATTGATTCTGTCACTCCCCGCCATGCCCCACATTACATGAAACAAGGTGCTATACAGGGGTAGTAATCACATTCAGTGATAGTTCTAGTTTTCTCTTTCTCTCTCTCTCTCTCTCTCAGTTTTACTTGACTGTTTCAGACATATGCCAAAGATTTACCAAGCATTTCTGATGTCAGCCACTCTTGGGAAGATGTGAAATCTCTGAAGAAGATGGTTCTACATAATCCAGTATGTATAAAATTGCAGTCAAACTTGCCCTTCGTGGTCAGCCACCCCAGGTGGTCAAGTGATACAAGGATCCACCTCAGTGTCAGAAGGTTGTAGTTTTAATCCCTGGCCGTTACATACCTAGCAAATGGTATGTGAATAATTATCTTCATTGCGCTCACCATATAAGGCTAGTTAAGGACTGCTTGGCCTGGTTTCAGAATAAAGTGGCTGAGTGTGGTATCATGCCACTTGTCTATGACGTGAATATGTAGCTGATTTAAGTAGACAATATTTTCAGAAACAATTTCTTACAACTAGTGGGAACTTCTCTCAACATTTTATATAAATTTTGTGCATGTTACTATTCCATTCTGTCTTATTACGTCACATCCCATGAGAAAACCAAAGTGGTTGAATATAGGCAATTACTGAACCTTCTCGGTTGGTGACTAGGTATTTCCCAATATGTTTTCTTTCTCAGGCAGAAATATGTACCATAAACATTGAAGCTGAATTTCCTATTATGTTTTAACCAGGTGATTTTGAAGCTGAATGAATCGAAACTTCCAGAGCCAGCTCAGTTGACACAGTACCACATCAAGTAAGTGTAAACTTTGACCTCACAAGCAGTAAAGGGTATTGACCTAAAGATCTAAAGAATCTTGATATATTTGCATTACTAATCTATATGTGACTGGTCCCAGTGGGCAGGTGGTTAGAGTGTCAATCGGGAGTTCCCAGGTTTGATCCCTGGCCGCAACATACCAAAGTCGTAAAAATGGTTATGGTATCTCGTTTGGGCTCATAAGGGTAGTTACAGGACTGGTTGGTCAGGTGTCGGGATAATGTGACTGCTAGTACTATCACGCCATATGCCTATAGGGTAATACTGCAGTTTGGCAGCACTATATTTGTCTCAAGTAGACCTCAAATGACTGAAATACTATCCACAAGATGTTAGCCCAACAAACAGTCACATATGGACAATATTGGGATGTTTGGTCTTTAGAACTGTCATACAGTGGTTACCCCCCATCCCAGCTGGTACAGCTGACCTTTAACCCTTTACTTTATGAATATTCATGTACAGATTTATAACTTGATGAATTTTGATTCACTTAACTTTAAATAGCATATGAAACAATGGATTTTTCTTTGCCATGCAGACTGTGTAGAATCTGAGTAACAATTTTATAGGACAAAACCAAGGAGAGCCTGATCAGACAGCTGCTCATCAGACAGCTTCTAAAAGATCTTGATGTGCCCTGGCTTCCAATGTTAATATTAATATTCCTTAATATTACCTGGTACCTTGTGCAGTTTTTAGCTATTGTGACCCATGAATGTCCGGTGTCAACATTTAACTTAAGATAACACCTCACCTCCTTCAAAACAACAGATAATTTTCATAAAACTATACAGGAATGTTTCTTAGGTGGTCCCTTCTAAAATTGTTTAAAGAATTAACTTCCATGCAGCAATATAGTGGCAACAAAACGGGGAAGAAATGTAAAGTTATTAGGCACAGATTTTCCTGGCTCACTTTCTACTAAGGTTAAAATTGTTTGGATCCTTGAAAAACATGGCAGCCAGGAGGCCGAGCCCATTGTCCTTACATGTATATAGTAAGTTTGAAAAATCTTCTTGTCCAAAACTATTGGCTGAATGTCAAATTTTTTTTGCACAGATGTTCCCTAGCTCACTATCTACCAGGATTATTAAAATTATTATATCCATTTAAAAATCATGGCCTAATATCATTAAATATTTGGTTCTCAGTTCTGTGACCTGTGGGCCTTCATTGCCCTCTATTTTATTGTTTATCGTAAACTTTTCAAATATTTATATTAGTTATCTTTTAGAAATATATTTCATCAAAATAGTGAATATTTCTGTACTGTAGCATGTTAATTTGCTATTTATTCCTTTGACTTGTTCAGAAAATTGTGATTTAAAAGCCTTTTAACTAATTGGAATGGAGTGTGCCATATTATGATTTTAGCACTCATTAAAACCATTTGAAAAATTTAGTTTTCACATATCATTTGATGTGAAGAAATTTTTTATAGAAAATGAAATACTCCAGTCCTACATTCATTTAGCACTAAACAGTCATGAGAGCGTGCATCCCTTATATCATGGTATAGAATGCAAGTAGGAAGTCACATCTGCTAGCTCACATAAGCATCTGTTAGCATTTAATGAATACAGGTGATGTGTGTACAAGACTTTGTATTTTGGTTTCATTAGATGTGAAGAAGAAGACAAGTTTGCACTCATCTACGCCCTCCTGAAGTTGAGGTTGGTTAGAGGAAAGACGATATTGTTTGTCAACAATGTGGACAGATGCTACAAGTAAGTGTGCTGTGATACTTCATATGAGCACTATACACTCTAGGGAGTGTGGATATAGGAATCAGTTTGTGCCTTCCATCCATTGGTCTATCAAAGATTTTATGACATTTAACCCTGTACCTCATTAACATGTGTTTAGACAGTTTGGCAAACAGATAAGACCCAGATCAGACAGCTCCTGGAAAGGATATTTTTTAACCCTTTCCCTCATAGAGGACACCGTGAAAAGACCTATGCGAACAGCATAAAACCAGATCAGCCTGCGAGTAACTCGCAGGCTGATCAGGTTTTATGCTGTTCGCTGCTCCTCAGTGGTCTGGAAATGAGGGTTTTGCAATTAAATTTGGTAAGGTTTAACTGTGGTTTTCTGCAGATCAGGCTTTATGTGGTACCTATTGAGTGCGTCAAAATGAGTCTATATGAAGGAAAGGGTTAAAGTGTTCATGATGGGGACTTGAATAGCTTGTATTGGTAGTGCTAGTTTTAAATTCTTGTTTCATACTTCTTAAATTTTGAGTGAGGTTTACAATTACTTATTTAACCCCTGCTACCCAAAGTGAAGTGTATATAGGTCCTGTCCCATTTTCAATATTTTATCACATTGTTAACGCATTCCATTGCAGCAGGGGTATTCATTACCCTCAGAGATATCTTGTGTCCAGTCTGTTTCAAGTTTAAACATTAAGACATTATACAACTTTTTTTCTTTGCCATTGATTTTTTTTTGTGTGCAAATCACTTTTTTTTCATTAAATATTATTTCATTTACTTTTGTAAGTTTCTCAAAAAATTTTAATATTTTCATAGTTACATGTATTTATTGTCGTCTAGTCATATGTTTTCACACACATACGTTTTTGCATAGTATCGTAATTTCCAGAATTCCTATTTTATTCCTGTTCCTAGATTAGAGGCATAGTCTTTAGTAAAGAAAAAAAATATTACTTTTAAAGTAGTTTATTATTTACCTCCTAAAATTTTTAATGAATGCATTTCCCTCCATATTTTTTATTGTCTGGTTACCGCAATCTGTCAAACTGGTCATGTGATTGTCATATGGTATATTGTTGCATTTTTGGAAAGTAACATGCTTTAATATTAGGATAATTTCTTACCTGTATTTCCTGCTTTTGATATACTCTAGGTGGTAGCATCAGTATTAGCTGGAATAAATGTTTCCAATCCTACTTGAAATTTTTTTAATACTAATTTACTCTTTAATGTCACTTTATCAGAACAATTTTTTTCTCCATTTTTATTTACCAAATCAGGTGGTGTAGCCCACTTGACATATGTCATGTTTAGAGTAGAGGAAATTCATTTTTTATTTTGAAAGGATACCTAATATGACCTTAAACAGTGTGAATAAACTTAATATTTGTGTGACTTTACACTTAACATACAACTGAGATAATTTAAGTATTGGAAACAATATTTCACAATGCTGAATGCCAGAAAACCCCCTTATATATAGCATGGCATGTAGTGCGCAAAAACATACGATTTAATACACAAGTTACCTACGTTTGGGGTATCCCCTAAAAAAGTCTGCTGCTTTGTGAAAATACAGCCTACCCTTACAAATGTATGATATTTCGTTGAAAGAGAGCAAATACATCTAGTTGCAGCCAGGGTAGTTAAACAGTTAATTTCAATTAATATCATCTGCAATGAGCTTAATACATAAGTGTGTGAAAACTGATGACTCCGGGATATCATACAAGAGTCACAAAGGCTATAAAGTTATCTAAAAAGTAAGAATAATGAACAAAGTAAGTGCTGATATTCATCTTAAAGTTATTTTTGTCAATTAAGTAGATCTTTTGTTTCTAATACATTTTTGTACATGTTCTGAATTTTATTTTTAATACCTTACTACAGATTGCGACTTTTCTTGGAGCAGTTTGGGATAGCCTCTTGTGTGCTGAATTCAGAACTTCCAGTCAATTCAAGGTATAGTATACAATCATTCTATTTTTCTAAGACAAGTAAGAATGGTGGTCATGTATCGCGCAAAAGTTTGATAGGTAAATCCTCCCAATATTCAAACACATTACTTTGTAAAAACATACAGTAATGACCAGGTAACTGAAGGAAGAATGCCAAATCCAGTGATAAAGTTTCCAACTTATTTGATGCCTGAATCTTTTCATACCTTTCCAAGACTAAAAAGGAACATTCAAAAAGAATAGTCAGAATTTGCTTGTTTTCCAACAAAGATGAAATTAGTGTTGAACTAGAAACATTCCTTATTCCTTGTTCTTATTTTCTTTCTTTGCGAAAGGGCATTGACTTTGTCAACCCAGCTAACCAAATAACGTCAGCAAATAAAAGTGTTAATTGTTTACTTGAGGACCAGGTACTCCAGTCTAGTAAACATCAGGAGGTGTGCCAAGTGAACAGGATTATTACAGGCATGGCCTAGTAATGTTTTGTGTATTAACACCTTGTTGAAAGTCCCTGGATATGAAACCAGCTGTGATGCTCTTCCCATCTGTTGTGGTAACTGTCAGGTACATCAGGTGTGCCTTGATAGAGAGTTACTCTCCGGAGGTGTGACATCAAGACAGGAATGAAGTTGAAGACAACATTTTCTTGGTCACTTAAAACATGTACAAAGGATAGTACTAAAAATCATAAATTTTCATTAACATTAAATTTAGTTTAATATGTTCTTAAGGGAGATTTTGTGAGTATTTTAATTTGTAGATTCTTGGTTTAAGAATTTTTGAGGTCTATATAAAGAACAGGATTTTTACAAAAATTTTGACTATTTCAAATTCAATGTACACCATATGGAGTATAAAGATAAGCATAAAGCAAAGAAGATTATTTCTGTCCAGCATTGTGAAAGGAGAAGTAGAGTGAACATAATGCTTATCTTAGGGTTGTTATATGGCATTAATCAGTTAACCCTTTCCCTCATAGAGGACACCATGAAAAGACCTATGTGAACAGCATAAAACCAGATCAGCCTGCGAGTAACTCGCAGGCTGATCAGGTTTTATGCTGTTCGCTGCTCCTCAGTGGTCTGGAAATGAGGATTTTGTAAATAAATTGGTAAGGTTTAACTGTGGTTTTCTGCAGATCAGGCTTTATGTGATACCTATTGAGTGCGTCAAAATGAGTATATATGAGGGAAAGGGTTAAACAAAACTCCTCCAATTTCTTTATGGTTTTCAAGCAAACTTATCACAATTGTAGTACACTAATGGGGGGAAGTTAGGTTTAAGCTTTAATTTATTATACTGTATTTAATTTCTTTTTCTTTTGTTTCTTTTTCTGTGTCAAAACACACAATATTTGAGATTTGGAAATTCATCTTTTTCACTGATAAATTAATTCCTGATTTTTTTTCCCCAATTTCGAACTCAAGATTTTTATGCAGCGTTTTTAATTTCTGATCTGTTTCCCAAAATCCAAAGCTGCGAGCTTTGGTGAAGAGTTCTAAGATCATTTTCAGAGTGTATTTTACATGGTTAGAAAATGATGTAAATACTTGTAAAATAATTGTATATCTAGGGTAAGGAAGATCTAGCAGAAATATTCATTATTACCGGATATTGAGGTCCAGTTCAACCAATAAATGTATTAAGAACAGATAATAAAAGTACATGAGTTAATTGTTCATAAATATGGATATTTGAGTTTTAGATTGGCCAAATAGACTAAACTGACATATTTTTAATAATTTTTCAGTGTATCTGTCTATCCTCACTTTTGACCTATTTATGGAGGATAATGTAGAATAAGACCAGCTGAATATTTGAATGATTTTCATCAGTAGAAAATGCCTATATGTAGGGAAAAGAGTTACATACAATTATTTGTTAGGATGACAAATAGCTGAAATATATGCTTCCTGATAAGCAGAGGTAACACATAGGGATAACTTTTCTATCGTCCGTCTGTCCATCATACTTTTTCCCTCATGCATCAGCAAGTGACACATGTGTTCTTGTTACAATTATGACTGATTGTGTATGTGTGTGTTGACTGATACAAATTTATTAATGTGTAGATCTACTCTAATAATGTTGATGACTGTTTATTTCAGATGCCACATTGTGAGTCAGTTTAACGACGGGTTGTACGATTACATCATTGCTAGTGACGAAACATTATTGGCCGACCCAAAGAAAAAAGCACATGATTCAAATAATCCAAAACGGTAAATTTCAAAAAGACAATTTCATTTGTATGTCCAATATGTATTTAGAAATATATGTGATATAAAAAAGTACAGTCAGTCAACAATACATCGGCATTCGATATAATGGCATACTCGGTTTTCGGCAATTAAAGTCATGTGATGGATTTTTTAATCTTTAAACAACAGCAAATTTGTCTCCTGGTTTCGGCAGCAATCCTAGGTACATTGCCGGAATCAAAATTTACAAACACTGCCTGTGTATCAGGGGCTGACTGTAATTATGTGAAATACAGAGATACTCATAATTATTGCATCTACATTATTCATAACTATAGTTTTATTTGTTTGTCTTTAAATCAGAGCAAACCAATACCTGTCTGCCTGCTTTTTGATCTTGATGTCAGCATTTTACATACGTCTTTGATATGGGTTTGAAGCACTAAATCTTGCTAATTGAGACAGGGATTGCCTATGTTTAGCAAGTCAACAATTTGTTATGTCTGACGTAGAAGCAAATTAATAGATGTGAATTTTAATGTACTGTACCAAACAGCTTAATAGTTGGTAATTCACATTTACCATACATCTTTGACTGTGAGGCATAGAGAAAGATTAAAAAGGGAATGGCTTAATAAAGCAACACTGACATAGATACCAGCATACTGTAAAACACGTTACATCAGATAGATTATGCTTTTTAGTGAAAATGTTTTAGCATGTTTTGATGACAATTTTCAGGCAAAGAAAGAAAGACAAAGAGTTTGGGGTGTCTAGAGGACTAGACTTTCAGAATGTTTCCAATGTGATTAACTTTGATTTCCCGAGGACTGTAGACGCTTATGTACACCGTGTTGGCAGGTAAGTTAAGGGCCATAACTGTACAATAATTTAGGTTATATTTACAGTTTTACATATAACCGCATTTTCTTTATGTTTTACATAAATATATAACTCTAATGTTAAGAAAATATATACTTAAACTGATTGGAGGAAAATTTTACTTTCTTAAGAGAAGAATCTGGTATGATTACATGTACCTACCTATACTGTGATTTTTAGATGCATTGAGATTTTTTCAATCCACTACAGAACAGCCAGAGGTGACAATAAGGGGACTGCACTCTCATTTGTGTCAGTGAAGGAAAACAAACTGCTGGAAAATGTAGAGCAGGAACTTACAAAAACTTCAGGTTGGTACCAAGTCACAGGCGGAGACGACCATAGTTCGCTGCCACACCTAGTTTTTTGTCGCAAGTCTCATTTCAAAGGGTATTTAAGTACACAACTATCATGAACTTAACAGTTCTACCCAAAATAAACCTAACTAGTCAAAATATCATCTTTATGTATTGACAACAATAAACTTATAAATTAATATATGGGTGGTCACAGTAATGGCAATGCAAGCATTATACATTTTTGCATATCATCAATTATTTATTATGTAAAGTACAAAATAAAACTTCCAGTTGAATCATAACAAAATATATAAAAATGAAAATGTGAACAAAGATTTTGTAAGCATTTATTTTACAATAATGTGCTAGGAATCACAAACAAACAAAAATGTACAGACAAGTGTATACATTTACGATAAAGATTTAATAACAAATTAAGGAAATCTACCTATAGTCTTAAAATTTTGGAAAAATATGAAGTAACTGAATTATCGAATTTATCGTACATAATATGCATCCCATTTTCAAAAATGAAACAGCAGATAAATGTGCACTATTCATGGCACTGTAGTAGATATTACTTATATTTTAAATAAGAAGGGGGCACCCTATACCATTCTAGATTTGCAAAGTATAAAAGAAAAAGCCTGTGTTGACATTGTTTTCTCTTGAAAATTAAAACTCAAAACCACAGTGATCACTTTCACTGGACCTCTGCACCTCTTATCATATAAACATGGTACAGAAATATAGGGTTACTGTTTGTGTTCTTCAGATGAAAGTGGAGCCTCATTCAAACCCTACCAGTTCAAGATGGATGAAATTGAAGGTTTCAGATACAGGGCCAAGGTAAATATGTTACCTCTCAGTTACAGTGTTATTTCATTTCCATGTACACCATCACATGGGTGACAATATTACAGAAGAATTCTTTTTCACCTAAGAATTTAGTTCAGACTTGCCTGAGATTCAGTTGCGCGTGTGTAGAGGACTTTATCCGGTTGAGCTTTTGCAGACGAAGCATTTTTCGGTGTTCTGGGAATATGACCCTTGCTTCACAAAGTATAGTGGAGCTATGAAGGAATCAAGCCTGTTTTCCTGTCTTGTCGTGTGTTACCACATTCTTTACCTTCTCATTTTACAAAAAGCTCAACAACCTTACTAATTGTTTAGTGAAGACAGCATAACAGTAGGATTTATCACTATTTTGATATGTTAGTAGTTGCTAAACAAAGTTACAGCTATTAATCACTTTTATTAATAGCTCTGATATGGAGTTTTTGTTAAAGCAGCTTGTTCACAGATGATCAGTAGAAATTCAAAAAAAAAGTTCAACTCAAACTTTGTTAATGTTGATGAAGTCTTAGTTTGCTGACAAATAAACTCAGAAAGTTTAGATCACATTGCTCAGGAAAATGCTTTTTTTGTAAATGTAACTTTGAGAAAATCAGTTAAGTATAGAATACGGTATCCCCAAAGCAGGTACTTGCAGTACAATGTGACACATTCCATAAAATAGCGTCTTCACTGGTTAAGGGTAGCGACTTTGTAAGTTTAGACTATGAAGTTAGCACATGCACAAAAAGTGAATGTGATCAGGAAATAGAAAATCTAAATATAGGTTTTTTAAATTCTAAATATAGTTTCAATACCATCTGTGATGGTGTTGCTTATGATTACGGATTGTTGCATTGTGTGACATTGCGTCTGTAGATGGGTATTGATAAACATAATACACATATATAGTTTAAAATCCTAGTCCTTGACCATATGTGAATGAGCTGTATACATATGTCATATTAAATCTATTATTATCATTTTAATAATTATGATACAGCTTGCCTTTGATTAGTGATTCTATCAATGTTCTGTCTGTACACTAATTAATGTACATTGGTTCCCTTGGGTCTCCCTTTGTTATGAGCTTTAGGTTGTTACATGGCTGAAATGATGATGGGGAGGTTATATTGGAAACAGAACAGTATTAGAAGTCTTAACAATTAAATAGAAATGATGTTATTCCTCTTATGATACACGTATGAATTTTTCCCGATTAGAGCCAGTTACATAGCAAAAGCAGATACACTATCAGGCAAACACGGGTAAATATATGTCTTTCCTCAAACACAGATTTTTCTGTGAATTATTACACTATTAATACTCTTACGGTTTGTTTTTCTGCTAAGTGGTAGTCAAATTAATATTTGAAATAAATTGTCATTTCTGGAGGGCTACTGTTGGCTGGTGAACACAATTTGACTGCATAATCCAGGTGTCATTCACACCTGTAAATGTACTGTCGTCTGCTTCAAACATGCTTTTGTCTTCTGCCAATGTGTTGTTGTCCTCTGCAGGATGCAATGCAGGCCGTGACACGGGTGGCCATTCGGGAGGCCAGACTGAAAGAAATTCGACAGGAGCTACTCAACTCTAAGAAACTGAAGGTAAGGATAGGAACTAAAAAGTTGTTTAAACTTAAATGTAACATTTCCACAAAATTTATCATAAAAAATTATACTCCCACACATATAATGCTTTTTTAGCCCACCTGAGCACAATGTGCTCTAGGTGAGCTTTTGTGACCGCCCGGCGTCCGTTGTCCATCGTGCAACATGGGTGCGTTGTCAACAATTTTGCTTGTTACACTATAGAGGCCATAATTTTAGGACTATCTTCATGAAACTTGGTCAGAATGTTTGTCACCATAAAATCTTGGAAAAGTTGAAATTGGGTCATGTGCGGTTAAAAGTAGGTCATGAGGTCAAATCTTAGAAAAACCTTGTTTACACGCTAGAGGCCACATTTTTGGCCCATTCTTCATGAAACTTGGTCAGAATATCTGTTTCCATAATATCTTGGACAAGTTCGAAGTTGGGTCATGTGGGGTCAAAAAGTAGGTCAATATAAAAAAATCCAACATGATGCTCATTTATATCCGGTGAGTGATTCAGGGCTATCATGGCCCTCTTGTTTTTCTTTTTCACTCTTTTACGAAATCATATTGTAAATACTTGTGCAAGTGTATTTTGTGAGTCCATATTTCTCATTTTGCAGATAAATATCTATAAACATTTGATCAGAGCAGCATAAACTTATTAAGGGGCTAAGGATCCAAAGGTCACAAATCAGATCCACACAAATAGGGACAAGAAATGTTCAAGAACTTCTAAGCATAAGGTACTGGTTCAATCCAGGAACTGTCGAAGGAGATTAGTATAAATTATAATTTTCTGTTTCCCAGTCATTAGAATACATTTGAGTTTCTTTTTATATATAATTGATATTTCTACTATGGTTGTGAAAGATTTTAACAAAAGATTTGGCATAAATTGCTTTTTTTCTAAATAAAGCTATTTCTTATATTTTTTTACTATTGACTTTTTTATATTTTTCAAATTGATATTGTTTTTACCTAGAAAAAGATTGAATTCCCTATAGATTGTCCAATGGCTGAGTGGTTATGTATCCACCACAGGACCTAGGGGTCATCGGTTTAGTTCCTAAATTAAATTACTGGCAGTCTGATGTGTCAGCTGAAAGGTTGTGTGAGACATGGCATGCTGAAGTTGTTAAAAATGGTTCTGATGTAATGCCCATACTTGAAGCTCAACACATGAGGGTATTACCAGGACCCTTCACTTCATGAATATTCATGTTCATATTTAATGACTTGATGAATATTAACTCACTGACCTTTAAATGATATATGAAACGGTGAAGCAGCACAGTAGGATTATATCTTTCTCATTTTGACAAATGGTTGAAATTCTGGTGGGTTTTACATTAATCCTAAGCTAATAGATGAATCATGAATACACGTGTTCAAAATCATCCCTTCAGCATCAAAACTGTTTTGTTTTCAGTCACATTTCGTGGACAACCCGCGTGATCTGCAGATTCTCCGACACGATAAGAACCTGCACGTGGTGAAAAGTCAGCAGCACATGAGACACGTGCCCGATTATCTTGGTGAGTCAGCCTGCGAATGTCAATATATCTGAGGGTCTACATCACAAACTTGCCAACACTTAGACCCTAACTGCTGTGGGTTCATGTCTGGTTGGGTCACTGAGATTTTTTAGCCTTCCAGTGAGCAAGTGGTTGATGCATTTACTCACAAGAAAAAAATATCTTGTAACCTGCATCTTGGAACAAATACAGTGGTCACGCGATTCCTCGAGGTCGGACAGGATCTGTAAAAAAACTCGAAGAATCGCCGTATTCAAGGAATCATTTATGTGTCAAAATTCAATACATTTACATTTGTTGATACCTTAACGTCGTCTTTTCCTTAATTATTTCGTTAAGTTTTGACTTTAATAATACTTTATAAACATAATATACATTTAAAAATACAAAAATAACATAGCTTTCATTGTGAAAATTAAGTCAGAAATAAATTCTTTTTTTACCGATAATATGATTGAAACCCTTTGTTTTAGTTTGTGTATATGGTGGCGTAGCGTATTTTTTACATTCTTGTTATAAACACTTATACCGTGGTTCTTCAAAGTAATGATTACAGAGAAAAAGAACAACACTCAAACAATCAAAATCGGCTCCTTTAATGACAAATAATTAATCATGCAGACCAATCACAGTTTGTTACATGATCAGTAGGTGGAAAATAATTTCTGCATGACCGTGTTGATATAACGGTTCACCGATGTACTCTAAGGAGGTTTGACAATGTGTGAAAACAAAAAGAAAACCATCTCGACCAAGGTGTTAATTACAGGTGGTCATAGGGCCGGAGTATGGTTGTAGAGAAACACGTGGGTTTTGATCAAAAAAGGGGGCCAACGCCGGTATTCAATGAATCGCCACATTGAGGAATCGCGTGACCACTGTACATGTATTCACATTTTCGTGTTTTTATGCAAATTTGACTAAAATTTCAATAAAAAAGCAGTTTTAATTAAAAAAACAAATCTTGTGAGGTATGTATTTTTTTAGTTTTCAGAAAGCATTTATATCAGAGAACTGACTTAAAAAAATAATGGAAATCTGTCCATTGAACATTTTTTTATTTAGAAAAATATATATGAAAATTCATAGTTTTGGGATAGTTTTTGTATACATTTTGGTCTGGGCACAAACAAGATTTTATGCCTGTTTTGTATTTTCAATGCCTATTTGATAGTATTTTTATCTGTAACTTATAGAATACATTATAAGTTACAAATGGTGATAAAAATATTTTAAAAATATCATTTTAATATGCTGTTACAGTATTTAGAAATGAAATCTTTCTTATTTTTTAATGCCATGTTTTTCAACAAATTTTAGCAAATAGTGATGCTCTACCATAAACTTGATCCAAAAAGACAGTTGCAATCTCAGAGTGATTCTCTCAAACTTGTAGTACCAAAATGTCGGACTGTGACATATGGGGATAGATGATTCGCATATGCTGCACCAAAACTCTGGAACTCTCTTCCTATCGGAATTAGACATTTAAACACAATGGATTCTTTCAAAAGGGCATTAAAGACACACCTTTGCCTCCAAGCATATAGAAATTGATCTTTGGATACTTTTGGTTTGTCATCTTTTAGATGACATCAGTTTCAGTTGGTCACTACTGTATTTGGTTGTCATCTTTTAGATGACATCAGTTTCAGTTGGTCACTACTGTATTTTGGAGTTAGTCCTTCAACTGTTAGCTGACCTGACTGTTAGTCGGTCACTACTAGTGATTTCTGTCCAAGGACAGTTATTCGACTTGACTGTTACAGTGTCACAACTGAGGACTGAGTCTGCTTCTGGCTAGGATACTTGACTTTTAGTCATTAAAAGGTTTCCTGACTGTTAACCGGTAACTGTTCAAGGACTTCTAATCATGATTTACTGTTAGTGAATCAGTTATTTTAATCATTTTTAGTTTATTTCATTTTACTGCAGTTACTTGGTTCCTTGCTGTTGGGGGAGTTAACTGTATCTAATTCCTCCATCAGAAACCTGATGCTTTATTAATTATATATTTTTATATAATATATTTTTATATTACAATGTGAGTGAGCGTGGTGATTTGTGTGTATGTTTCTGAATGCAATTGTAAAGCACTTTTGAACGTACATTGCTATGAAAAGAGTGCTATATAAATGTGGTATAATAATAATAATCTCTAAAACAAGCATGGTGACCCCTATTTTTAAATCATATATCTTTTAGTTAAAGTCTAAATTAATTATATGCAATATTTCAGAAAAATCTGGCATGAATGTCAGATTTTCAGTATATTTTCATTATAAAATAGATGTATCCAACCAAAACTTCTGAAGCCCACTTTAGGATAAAAATAATTAGCAGTATTCCTAGGTCTTTAAAATCTAAAGATAATGTTGCATGTAGAAAATATGTGTAACCAACAATTCTGAGAAAAATTTATCAGGAAAGTAAAGATAAAATGTTGAAAATAAAATTGTATCAGATTTATCTAAAATTGTTTGTCAGCACATTATTATATCCACCACTTCTCACTTCTCCACGTGTCATGTTGGGAACTGTACAGGAATCCCACGTGTCGTGTTGGGAACTGTATAGGAATCCTACGTGTCGTGTTGGGAACTGTACAAGAATCCCACGTGTCGTGTTGGGAACTGTACAGGAATCCCACGTGTCGTGTTCTGTCACTTCCCATCCTACATTCATATGTACAGTCAAACCTGTCTTAAACAGCCAGGCAGGGGAACAAGAAGTGGTTGTATAGTAGAGGTGACCGCTAAACAATGGTTAAACATATAAAAAAATGCAATAATTTGGTGATATTAAAACTGACCGCTAAATGCAGGTTGACCGCTGAATACAGGTGGCCACTAATACAGGTTCAGCTGTATGAAGAAAACACGGGATGTGGGGGTATCAATCACCTGTAGTCAAGTTTAAGTGATAGCTCTAGTTGATACTGCTTTTTATTTACTATTTCTCTTGCCTGGCAGGACATGCATGAACTGTCAAATACAGGGTAAACACTTGTTCCTTGACAACATCTATAAACACTTACTTGTTTTACTTGTTGAGTTAAATTCTCATTAAACATATAATTGTACAGTATTCAAAAAACGAGAAATACATCTATTTATCTTTAGATAAAAATAATGAAATAAACCCAATCCATACAACTAAAAGTACACTGCTGAAGAGTTACTTCCCTTGTCCACAAAATATATAAATGTAAACTCCATGAATTATTATCTTGCATCAGTTTTACTAATGTTCTTGTTTATTTGTAGTTCTTCCATTTATGTATCATATTTTTGGATTAAACACATGACCTTACAGCCAAAGGTCTATTATTAAACCATTTAATATTGATATATATCTTCCCAGCCTGTTACCTGTTTGTTTGCTTTTTGATCTGAGCTCAGCTCTCTTCGCACAAACATTTAGTCTTTGATTTGGGTTGGCAGCAGTAAATCTTGCTAATTGAGATGGGGATTGCCTTTTATCAGCTTGTCAACAGTTTGTTAAGTCTGACGTAGGTGCAAATGCCAAGCCTTGAATTTTAAAGTACTACACCATACAGCTTAATAGTTGCTAATTTGATTTTTCATGTTTGGCTGAAAGGAAGTTACATACAGGAAGTTAGAAAAGGGAATGACTTTAATTTACAATCAGAAACATATACTAGATAACAGTTTACAGGAGGAGATCATTCAGTGAGGGTAATGTATTTAGCAATGAAGTTTTCTCATGTCTGGAGATCTATCTTCTAGCTGGCTTACAATAGTAGATGGTCCTATTTGGGCACCTCTGTGTTCTCAGGGTCTTTCTCTACCTGTAAGTAGCTGGACGTCGCTACATGACTGAAATACTGCCATGATGAACTCCATCAGAATAACAATGATATTGTAGTTCATGCTTTCTATTTTATTTCAGTATTTGTCTAACATTAATTCCTTTAGAATAATCACAACAAGAATTGCAATCAGTTAATCCGGTAGATATGTCTCGAACAAAATGTTTTAATGGTAACAGAATACAACAAGAAACTATTAAACACATTTGAATGTTGGTTTCCCTCAAACTAGCAAGGTTTGGTGCAGCTTCTGGAATAACTCTTGCAATAGACTCAGGAACCACTGCTCAAATCTCATTGAGTAGAATCAAATGAAAGCCACATATGGCAAAGGCCCATTTAAGGGGTATTTGAGTTTTTAATTTTGTTCATGTATGTGATACTAGAACTTGGTGCTTTTAGGAATCTTGTGTTTTACAAAAAGTGTTGTGACTTTAACACTCATTCAGCCCCTCACTGCGTGGGTTCGAATCCCGGCAGGGTCATTCAGTTTTTATGTGAAGAAGCCTTCCAGCTGGCTTGCGGTAGGTCGTTGGTAGCCGGATGCCTCCGTGCGTTTGGGGTCTTCCCCCACCTGTAATTAGCTGGATGTCTCTATATGACAGAAATACTGTCGAAGCGACGGTAAACTCAAATAGTCAAGTCAAGTCAAAAAGTGTTGAGTCAAGTGATACTGCAGCAATACTCATGACCATTATTTCTATATATTCTAACTATAGATATCATAATATGGTTATGTTTCACCCATGTTTGTACCTCATATAGTCTCACTTTGAAAACTGGCAAATAGAGCAGACCCAGATCAGATGGCTCATCTAGGTCTCCTCTGTTTGCTTATACGCTGAGTTGAGGAAGCCTTCCAGCTGGCTTGCGGTAGGTTGGTGGTTCTACCTGGATGGCTCCGTGCATTCGGGGTCTTCCTCCACCTGTAATTAGCTGGACGTCGTTATATGACTGAAATACTGTCAAAGTGATGGTAAAACTCAAAAAGTCTAGTCTTTATACACTGAGCATTGATGCTCAGATTCTACACAGCATAGAAATATCTATTTTTTCATACCATTAAAAAATCTGTTAATTTATATATTCATCAGGTCATTAATTTGTATATGAATATTCATGAGATAAAGAGTTAAGTATCAGTTTCTTGATAAATTCATGAGACCTGTTTGTATGAAATTGATGTTTTGATGAAGAGACCCCTTTGTTTCAGTTCCTGAAACACTGAAGAACCTTGGCAGTGCAAACAGGAAGTCCAAAAGGAAGAGAAACACAAAAAGGACGGGTCCTACAGAGGGTCAAGTGAAGTTCCAGGTCAGTCTAATCTACATTATAACCTTCAGGAGAACATTTTAGATTTTACTGTCAAAGATAAGGGAACTTTTTAGTGTTTGCAGATGTACTCTGATAACAAAGTATTCAAAAGCTGAAGGGACTAATAGGTTGCCAATGGTTGACTGATTTTACACAAAATAACTCCTAACTTCTGTGTTATTATCCATTTTCGTGAAGGACTAATTTTCATCAATTTGTAGATAGCTTTATCCATGAATATTAATCCCCATGAAAAATGTCCATTTAGTGGACCTTCTGTTTTCCATAACATGAATCCACAAATATATGTTCCAACAAAATTGACCATTATTCAAAATTCACGAAATTTAATGTCATAAAAAGTTAATGATTTTAAAGTATCTGTGAGCAGATTTAAAGTATCTGTGAACAGATTTAAAGTATCTGTGAGCAGATTGAAAGTATCTGTGAGCAGATTTGAAAGTGGTGCGTAGATCTTCAGTGATGAAATCTGGAAAGGTGTATAAATGTTTTGTGATAGATAGATAGCTTTGTATGTAACAAAAAGCAATAAAAACATAAATCATATGAGGTACATAAAGCATACCATGCAGAAATCTGTATAGAATAATGGGGACAGGATGTACCAGATCTTTCATAAAGGATAACACAAAAACAGCAAGCATCATGTCACCGTGTTTATGTTAGAATCGTTGACTTAGGTAGGCACGCTATTCTGTATACATAAATTAGATATTTGATTAGAATATGTATAAAACCAGTTTACATGTAAAATATCTATCCTCAGAAAAAAAAGTTTAAACTTTATTTATTACATTGATTACGAAACAAAATATCACAACTTATATTAATCACTCCCGATGGCTCTAGTGGCAGTGTATGTGGTCATTATTGTGGAAGGAAACCGGTGAGCTCAAAGAAAACCTACGTGTCTGGACGGACGACCACTGTACCCTCTCACGTACGTGACCAGGAATTGAACCCAGGATGCATTGCTGAGAAGCAAAACATGTTACCACTACGCTATCCAGGCACCCATTCTAAAAAAAACCAGCTGTAGTATTATAGCTTCTGAAAAATAGATAATGATTATAAACGGACAAGATACAATGATCACTGAGAACAGTTCAGCACCCAAGGTATCGAAGTTTGAATTCAAGGATGGTCTTAAGGTCTCTAAACTATCTCTGTCTGCTGGACATTCAGCTGGTCAATAAGTAGCTATGTGCAACTAATTAATAACACAGCAATTGGCAATTAATTACAAACACAAAATAGGCAACTAGATACGACAACCACAGAGGCAGCAGTTATATAATGAGGACATAATGCAGCAATAAACATCTAGGTAATATGTCTCATATGTTTCCCGTATGCCGGTATTTAAGGCCCAGTTTGATAGCAAATGACACACTCATGATACATGTCTGGAAAGGCATGATGGTCCATTGGTAACATACATGACTGCAGATCTGAAGGTTGTGAGTTTGATCCTTTGGAGGGGGTAAGGGGGCATAAATGACAAGTCCAACCAAGGAACCGTCGAAAGAGGTTAGTAAGAGTTGTTAGATATTGTTGCCAATCAACATGGAAGGAAATAAGTTCTTAGATAGTGTATGTTTTCTTCTTTCAACAGAAGCGGAAGGCTGATCCCCTCAAAAGTTTTGAAGCCGTGGCTGGACCAAGCAGAAAGAAAAGGAAGAAAAAGACGTGATTTAGATTGGACTGTTTCACTCAAAAATTGTAATAAATGTGATTGTGATAAAATGTAAATAAAATGCCTGAATTCAAATAATTGTTCCATTTATCTATAGAACTTTGTTAAAAATGATCTTAAGCAATTTGTAATTTTTGAAAGAAAAGAAATCTTTTCTTTGGTGATTGTAACTAGACTGTGTTTAGAATATATTTAAGGTCTATTTTTAGCTCGTCATATCACATGCTTAAGGTGAGCTATTGTGATCAACCCTGCGTCCATCGTCCATCGTCAACAAAATGCTTTAAATGACATCTCCTCTGAAATAACTGCTTAGAAATTGATGAAACTTGACATAAATGATTCTTGGGTTGCCCTTCACAAAAGTTGCTGAAATGAACTTGATGTATGCAGAACTCTAGTTGCCATATCAACCAACACATTTTGTTTTAAAAAAAATCACCTCATCTCCTCTGAAACCAAAAGTAGGAACTTAATTTCCTTTGGCACAAATAGTCACCTCATGGCCTTCCACAATATTTGATAAAGTGAAGTTGATTCCTTGGAAAATGAGGCCCCTAGGATATCAGCTATTTCTGTTTATTCTCTATAAAGAACATTTCAAAAATCTTATGTGGAACCATGGTCAGAATTGAATTTCAAATGACACAGATGGTCACCTCATAGTTCTCTACCATACTTGTTGAATTAGAGTTTATACCTTGAAAAATGAGGCTCCTGTGGGGGGTCAGCCAGTTTCCTTATATACTTTATATAGAATATTTCAAAAAATCTTCTATGAAACCAATGGTCTGATTTTAATTTCAATTCCCAAAAAAGGTCTCCTCATAGTCCTGTACCTTAATTGCTAGAATAAAGTGTTAATTTAACAAAGAATGAAGCCTTCAGAGGTTGGCTAGTTTTCTTATGTATTGTATATAGAAATAAGAATTCTTTGTGTCTGAAATTTGAATATAGTTAATGGAACTTTTTATTGGCGAATGATCAAGGGCCACCATGGCCCTCTTGTTTAGGAATTGGTACCCAATGAGGGACGTCCCATATGTGTACATGTATGTGGAGGAGAAATATACGACAAACTGAATTAAGGTCTTCCCAGCCTTATAGCCATATTCCGTATCTTGCCACTGGATGGTAATATTACTTCGTCACTTTGAAGACATTCAAAAATGAAAATATTTCACCAAGAGATTTTTCAAGTTTTATCTAATTTTTGGGAGATAATCCACATATAAGTTAACATTGAAGCCTATGGAAAATATGTATTTTCTGTGAGTATGATAAACTGAATTAGATTTATGAGAAAAACTCCTGGTAGAAAGATACATTTTTTCATGGGAGATAACTCATGGCAACAAAATAATCAAGGGGAGGTAATAAAAGAACTTCTGTCACTTGCCATGTCAGTTTGACCCAAAGATTACCATTGATCGACATTTTTAAAGCTTATATACATATGCATTGTTTAGTTATATGCATGGCTTTTTATGGAATTGATTGCTATTAGAGTGGGAAAACCTTAAAAGCAAAATATATTGAATTGACCATCACTAGCTTTCATATCAGCTGTACTATACTGAAAGTTAAAAACTTTAATGATGCTTAGAATTTTCTTTTTAACGATTTTCTTAGCTTATTCCTTCAAAAAGTACCCTCATAGATATATATTGGTCAAGAATTATGAAAAGTGCAAATATTAAGGTCATTGCTGAAGTATTTTTTTCTACATGTACATTGATAAGCAAATACAATTAATAAAGACGGATTCTGATTTAAAAACAATAGATAGTTGATAAGAATTTACATATGAGGGAGATTCAATACTGGCATCTGTTCAACCTCCAATTTTTACCTGGAGCCAGGGTGTAGACTGACAGCATACACTTCCATATGATCAAAACTTAAGTTGGAGTAAAGTGACTTGACAGCTTAAGAACGTTGAGTTTCTTCCCTTGAGTTACCTACCCTATACTACATATTGCATTTATTGAGTATATATACAACTGGGATTTGTGTCCTTCTTACCAAATAATTAAGGTAATTCGAGGTATCAAATATGTGTTTTAAATTTCCTCATACTTTTTCATACCAAATTATACTGAATTTTAGCGAAAAAAAAATGTTAAACGTTCTCACATGTATCTAACTGGGTTAACTGAGTGACGCTTCAATGTTTAAAGCTCAATGCTTATGTCATCTGGTGATGTTTTGGAATCTCTCGACGGTAGTGACATAAAATAGTTCCATTTCAGACACAGGAATTTACAGTAAAACTTGTATTATTTATTCGAATCTGAATATGTTACCTTGTAGATCCCAATACTGGGTTTTACACATTTGAACGCTGCGGCTGCATCAGGTACTGTATGTTATTTTGCAATAAATAACTTGAAATATTATACGACTTATGCCAGATGTGCACAATAAACGCATATCTGCAGTGCGTTCAGTTACGCGAACAAAAGCGAACGTTCGAGAAAATTTTGAGGGTTCGCGTTACTGAACGATTTGTTCGTCACGAACGTTCGGACCAATCGCGAACGTACTTTTGACATAGCTCACTCAGCGAACAAAATGGCGGAAAGGTAAACAAAAAACAGACGATAATTTTGATTTTTTTTAAATGTCTGCAGCCATCTTGGAATTGTTCCGGTGCGTTCAATAAGCTAACCCGTGATGACGAACGTTCTCCGTGCGAACGTTCGCATAACTGAACGCAGGGCTGGTCTTATTCATTCCTTGTCGAACTGGATGTTGACTGAAAATGCAAAATACAACGTTAATTACTAAAACTATTGATCATTAATAAATACATGGATAGTTTTATGTCGGTCACGGTGTGGTAGACAGTTAATTAGTTAATACCGAGAACAGCAGGCCTGCTTCACAGACATATGTAGTCTACAAGGCGTTCATCACGTTCGTTAAAACCCATCACTAATGTGTGCAAAATGGCAGTTATACCTCACGAATAGTAAAATCAATATAGCTTAGTTGTTTCAATGTAATGCAAGATTATTAGGTTTTGCGAGCGCTACTGTACATGCATGTACTTTGCATACGTCACTTCTAGAAAAACTGCTATGGTAATTACTGTTCTGACATATAGCATTTGCAGGTCCTTAATAGCATTATATGACCTCTAGTGACGTATAATTACGACAAACGAGAGTTTTTTTTATTGCGGTAAATGAAAAAATAACAAATAACT
>CM037785.1:12663006-12713006 GCA_021229015.1 Solen grandis
GAATATAAATGTCACCACAAAAATACATTAATAATTCTAATATAAAGTACACACTTACTTTAATAAATATTGTCCTTTTAAATGTTTCCCGACTATGGGGCATTGATTGCTTTCAACCGGTCCCGGTGGTCAAGTGGTTAGAGCGTCATCCTCGGAATCGAGGAGTCGTGGGTCGATCCCCGGCCACGACATACCACAGACGTAAACATGGTACAGGTTGGTTCCCTTGCATGACGCTTTGCCGGGCCGTATATAGAGGGTTTTTGACCCGGTGTCTACGACATGATACTGCAGTATTGCAGCACGATATCTGTCTCAAATACTGTCCGCGGGACGTTATTCCCAATTGGAAAACATAATTGCTTTCAAACTGTACAACATTTATCCATCACTCATTAGCGCAATACTAAACGAACTAAGAACTTTGACAGGCAGCTGAATACATCAGCTTCTGATGCTGCAACTTCTTTACCACGGCACCTTTCTCTTTATTCTTCCTGTTGACCCCACACCCTCACAACGAAATTATCTTACGAAAAAAATAGTCACACACAAACATGACGACGAAAAAACGGTTTGAATTAAGAATAGCTCATTTTATCTGTGTTTCTAAAGATACAATATATAACATAGATAAACGCATTTTTAGCCTGCTATCGGTTCGAGTCCTGATTTTTTTATGTGCTGAAACCTAGCTAGCTTATGGTAGGCCGGAAGTTCTATCCGTATCCAGCTGTGTTGTCTGGGTCTTTCTCCACCTGTAATTTACTGGTCATTGGGGTCATCGCCTTGGAAGGTATTGATCTGCACGCGTTACCCGACAGTGCAATGATAAAAACGCGAAATCATGATAATACGATAATGAAAACACGATAATACGATAATGAAAACACGACAGTACTGTAATGAAAATGCGACAATACGAAAGTGCGATGATGATGATGATGATGATGATGATGAAACTGTATCGGGTTTTTACCATCGTACTGTCGCGTTTTCACAATTGTAATTTCTAACTTGTACTGTCGCGTTATCATCTCCACAACTTAACATTTCATTATCGCAATCACCATCGCACCTTTAAACGTGAAAATACCTGATCAACAATAGCCATTCCCTCCACTTATTTCTCGTGACTTTCATTTCTATAGTAATTGCTAGCAATCATTTATTGATTATGATGACCATATTTGGACCTTGCGTTTAAGGTTAACCTACAAAATCGCTAGTATTTATCCCCTTTCCAGAGAGGGTCCTGTTTTTATATTTTATTTTATTTTTTTCGCCGGAGAGACTGTGGATGGATACAAGGGAGTCTGGGTGCGATACCCTAAATCATTTTTCATTTACGCGCCCGATGTATATCACCAACACGGGAGACAAGTTTGTTGAACCAGTACCAGGTTCTCCGAGTTCCCATAGCAACCCCAATTTGCCGAGTGTCTGGCAAGTGACAAGGGTACGGCTGGTACGAATTATATATGCCTTTTACCGGAGAAAAGTGAATTGGAAAGTCACAAAAAAGACTATTGCTCCACATCAATTCGAACTCAGGATACGAGACCACGTGCTAAGTCACTGTGTTATATATATATATATAAGAATTGGACAAGGTCTTGAAGATGAACAATTACAACTCAGAAGGAAGAGCAATCACTGCTGGTTGGAACTGTGCGCCCAGTCTAAGGTGTTTCTGAAAATATCAATAATATGCTGTAACGGTGCCGAAACAATAAATAAAAAAAAATGTAATCTCCGATCTCATTGCATGCATTGTTCTTTGTTCATAAGCAAACATGACCTAGTCTGCAGTAACTTACACCGGTATTGATAGAAGCGATTTCCCCGGCAACTGCATTAGAGCTCGTTGCAACCTTGGCAAAACCCCCGTCCTCCCACTACACATGTATACAGTTCCATCGACCTGTCCGCAGAATAAACTATTTCTATGCAATCCGCAGAATCGACACGGCTCGCAAGTACATAAACATTGATATTTTCCCTGCTCAGCCTGGGAACCTCGATCAATGTTCCAAAATCCAGCCAATCACGTGGAAGTTGAGGGTGGCAGCGCTCTACTTATTTCACTTTTATGATGTCTGATGACGTCAGTGGTGTTACACTTACCTTATTTGGCGATACTGTCGTCTGCTTTTGGACTAAAATAAACAAGCAATTCTGTGATGTCGGAATCTAATAGAAGAATAATCTATTTCTAGCTTTTTAATGCGTGCTTAGTCAGGTGTCATTTTTTCCGATAGTTTGTGACAAGAGAGAGTCGGAATCAATGAAATTCAAAATAAATGACATTTCCTAGATTTAAAAAGCATCGGAGTCTTAAGACTTGAATTTTCCATCACGGCGTATCTTATGGGACTCGGTCCATCATATGTATTCTATGAATGTAATCGAAATACAGCAACCGAGGGTTCTGCTGATGAGAAAGAGTAGAAGACTCAAGTTGCAAACAGGGATTATTTACTTATTTTGTTTCCTGAAGCCCTCTATATGTTGATTAAATCGAGGGCTGGTCACGAAACTCTTCTTAATGAATATTTGAATAAAAGGAGATGAAGCAGATTTGCGGTCACTCCTCGAAATAAAGATGAAATATTAGAGACTTATATTTTTGGCCGAATGTACGTTAAATCTCCCCAGCGCACCACGTTTTCTAGGAGTACATATACATCGGGGACCATAATTAGGCTTATAGAAGCACTATAATCAACAGCTTAAAAGTCACATCCGCTATACAGATACATTTGTACTTTGTTCTAAAAGCAAAAGCACGTTATGTACATCTTATTTATTTCTCTGTATGGATAAACAGTAAGCTACAAACGTGATTTTCAGACACGTACTGTACCTGCAGTTTCTGTTGAAATACGCTTTTAGTTTTCAGTCGAACGCATATACATATATACATTATGCCTAAATAACAAGACTATTTAAGTATTTCCAAAATTCAATACAATGGATGGACGTAATTTAAAAAATAGTGTGTTTTGTCCCCGGTGACTGACGTATGTATTTAGAGCATCGAACCTGGACCCAAAAGTTCCAAGTTCCAATCATCACATCCAACATTCGTCATAAGTCACTGTGACCATATCGGTTGTCTATCTGCACAGAGATCTCTATATCGGCAACCTCTCTGCATTCGCAAAGGTCATTCTCTGCAATAATGAACGGAAGGCCAAGAAAAGGACTCATTTTCATTTTAATCAGGTGAGTTGTTCAAAATTAAGTATTGCACGGAAAATTGGAGTATCTTTGTTGTGCATATGCGTGTCCGCTTTTCAATTACATGTATCAGCGACTGCTCTCCGAAACTCGGACAAACAGTTCAGCAATGTAGATCTACCAGCATGGATCACAACTTCGGCACTTTCTACAGGCTTAAGCGAGATCATGCTTTGGTTACGTTCATAAATGAACATCGCACGTATTCTTTTATGTATATTCTTCAAAAGATACCGATAAATTTGCCGATATTTATATAAATTTATCGATAAGTTACCACCTACTTTCGGTTTTGGGGGTCTCTCTGCACACCACTTTTTGACACACAGGCAGGATCTCAGTAAACCACTGGTTTCATTAATTTCAAGCGGCCCTACCCTTACTTGGTGTTTTTATGTTCCTACTTTGTATACAATCTGTAGGGCTTTCGTTGTCAGATACAAATCTTTTAACTTAATAATAAATGTGATCTTTGAAGCAGTGGACTTTATGTTCAACATCTTCCCCACACACAAACTGGAAAAAAGTCTCTTACATAATAACAGTATTCAATCTTTTTCACTGAAGCATGCTCTAGTTGGTAAATAGAACTGATAAAAGGGCGAGAATTTCATAATTAAACAAGGATTGCTCTATGGACATGGAAATGTAAAAGAAAGTTTCATGCATAAAATTTGGCAATATCTTTGGTATCTATAATATAATATGAGTAGAATTCAATTAAAAACTTATTTCGTAATCTTATGATGATCACACAGAACAGATACATCACTGTAAAGTCACTAAATATTACAATTACTCCCTTTTACTGGTGTAATTTCAAAACCTTATAATATTTATGCAGCAACGTTCTATTGCTGTTAATATGTTTGACCGATTTTTTTAAAAAAAAAGATACTAGTAGGTCTATGTCACAGAAGTCTATTTGAGAAAATAATTATTCACTTTGATATCAATTTTCAGTTGCCGTAGCAAAGCAAGGGACCCGCCTTTTAAGCTTTATTACAGTACGAGTTAACAATATTCATGAGAGAAAAAAAAACTTTTATCCCCAAAAACTTATATTTCAAGACTGATTTCGGTGACAGAGTGTTAGTACGTATCGAATGTGAAATAACGTTGACACATTTCGCTACAGAACTGACGATCTATATCCTTGCACTGGAGAGAATGAATGGTGTGCCTTGGAACAAATGAAGGGCGAGAGACATGAAAATGTGTGCTTCAAAAAGACGTGTGCAGAGAGTACTCCCGTGCACAGCAAAACCAATATATATATATATATATATATATATATATATATATATATATATATCGGCCAATTCATCGGTATCTTTAAACTGTATGTCCGAGTTTCGGAGCGCAGTCGCTGACAATTAAAAAGTGAACATGCATAAACACAGCAAAGATACTCCAATGTTCCGTGCAATACTTAATTTTGAGCAACTCACCTGTTAACGACTTGTCTTTTTCTTGGCCTTCCGTCCATCGTGCATTTTATTTATGGCTGAGAATGACCTGCGCAAACGCAGAGAGGCTGTCGATTTAGCGATTACTGCCGAGAGACCGCCGATATGGTGTTGTATTGGTATATTTTCCTGGCATGATAAGGCTGTTTCCCAACTGACTGGAGCCGTGGTAAGGATAGTGAGGCATCATGTCTTTTGTCTATAGCGTGATACCACAATAAGACATATTAATGTACCTTATCTGAACATTATGTCCCCTGATGACCGGTATGATGCCAGCGGTAGACAATTCAATCATTTTTCCTAAATGTACACCACAATAAACTTGATAGACAAATGTTTTCTTCTGACTTTTCATTGCTTATGAAGAGGCAAATCAAAACCTTTCTCAAGCGACTGGTAAAGGAAACAAGAACATGGACCGTTTAGTATGGGTGGCCGCTGACTGGATGTACATGTAATGCCTTCACCGGAATATCAAAGTTGTCCGCTTGAGACAGGTTGACTTGCTCAGTACAGGCAGTCACATATATACGGGATTTGCCCGTCTTCTGCACCCTTCTTACCACTGGAACAGTCGATAAACATTTAGTATTACTTAATACCATAACAATTATTATACTGTATTTTTGATATACACAGGGATCAATGGTAGACGAAGTGAAGTGGTCCAAAGATGACGGCTGTTGGTTAGAATTACTTCGCCTTCCTTCGGAATTACCCGAATGATTTTCGGAGAGAACCGTTGATGACTTGCTGGATTGCAGTCGTTAAACGTCGATTTTCTTTCTGCCAATGCCCATTCTAAAAGAGTTCAGCACGTGATCCAGACCATATCTATAATAATGCACGAATTTTTCCACTCATGCTTAGTTTGCAAGTATTGAAACTGATTCGACTATTACAATATACGTGCTGGGCCTTTAGTTGCAGGATAGATTTTCAATAAGCAGTCAAATTTCACGAACAATTGTTCCTAACCGATTTGCCGCCGATTCAGTGTATATCCAAAGTAGCGGGCGGAATAGGTAATGAGGAAGCATTGATTTTGCTGCCATGGGAGAAGTCCATATTTAGATGTGAGTTACGACCAGAAAACTTTTTAACGTTATTTTTCTCTAATTATAGACGCCCCGGCTTTTACATGTCCTGCTGTTATTTGCTCTGAGAAATTGTTCGTTGCCGTAAAGAGTGGGGACCGCACGGTGAGACGGGTATTAAAGTGTAGAGTGCTACCATAGCTTCAAGGAATAAAACGTCCACCATTAAACAGAAATCTGTATATAATTTACGAAAGAGACAAAATTACTCCAATTAAGTTACAGAATGTATTGCAATATTACTATTCTAATTAGTCAATAGCATTGATTATCTTATATGACATCAATCATTATGTAATACATAATTTACCAGGATGTTAACTAAGGAAGAATATAACACCTACAACCCAATTCAAAGTCGTTTAAATGGCACTGGTAGCTCCTTGCTTTTCGTATATAGTAGTTCCAGGAATGGTATGCCCGGTTTCAGGATAATGTGACTGGTTGTGATATAATGACACATGGCTTTTGATTGATTTTTGTTTTCAAAATAATTGAAAATTAAGTTAACAAAGGCATGTCAGAAAGGCTTTGCGAATTCATTTTAATTTGTAATATAATCTAATTATCTTTTTTATTTCACGATTCTTAGTGACCATATATCAAGTCAAGCTCTTAAGTCGACTAACGTTATTTCGTGTCTTGTATAAGTTATGACAAAATATTTATGTTCAGGTATATTTTATTCATAATTTGTCACCGCCATGATTAAACGTTTCACGAGCTACTTCAAAAAGAATTTAGAAATAAGAATGGTAAAGGTAGTATTAGAAGTCGAGTTTCTAGTTACTGTCCTAGAAGACGTACTTGAAAATACTACATACATGTATATGATAAAATAACTATTAAAATGGATTCTCGGCATGTTAACCGTTATTCATTCTCAGTTGAACCTGTATTACCGGCTACCTGTACTAAGCGGTCAACCTGCATTGAGCGGTCAATATTAACATTACCAAACTAGCATTTTGCGGTCACAAATTTCTATTGTTCCCCTGACTGACCGCTTAAGACAGGTTTGACTATATATTAAAAACGCCCACCTTCCAGTGGACTTTTGAAGAGCAACAAATGCCGTAATACTACATAGAAATATGAGATCCATATGTTCCTGTTTTGTTAAGCCTCACATGGAATGGCTTTCATGTCATCATGTACATGGGCTGTGAAGTGTTTCGTGTCGTTTTCATGGCAGTGTGTCCGTAGTTTGCAACCCTAAATCAAACCCACAACCTCTGCCTCCAAAATATGAACAATACTACCACAAGCAGTGGTCCTTGGCAGTCATAAAATAGAACCAAGACCCATTAAACAGAGATAGGAAACTCCTGTAAAAGCCAGTGGAAAAATGTTGTTTAAACACACAGCAGACCATATTGCAAAGTTTCAAAAAAGTAGGAAAATCATATTGGAAATTGTAACTACATTATAAAATATCAATAACACTAATCATACTGCAAGGACTTATTTTCAATTTCAACACATTTTACTTAGCTATCATCATGCAGGGACCTTTCTAATTGACATTAATAACTTTTGTTTATTGATTTATTCATAAGGTATCATTTTGATGGTAATGTAATGTTCTATAATAAGATACAATTTACTTTCATATATCTTCGATAGAATACGAGAAATTTTAAAACGTGGTTTTCCAACTAAATGTAGATCTTAGAGTCATTTCTAATTAACTATATAAATGAACTTCAACAGAAAGGATTAATGGTGTCGGTTTCATTCTAATAACGTCATTGACCTTATAACATTCAGTTTATATTTTCTATTCTTCAAATTAGATTTCTATATATGCAACAAAGACATGGGAGAAAAAAGTAAATTTAAATGAATACGGCTTATATCTGTATATATTAAAACGCCCTACTGACATACTATAGTGAAACTTAATACACAATGAGGATGGATATAGGAAAATGGTGTCTGGTTTATTTCGGGGAAGTAAGTCTCCCTGGAAAAATGATGATTAGTCAACATTTTCCTGCATCATTGAGTCTTTTCTAAAAGGTTTCTCTCTCTCTCTCTCTCTCTCTCTCTCTATCTATCTATCTATCTTCTGATACTGTCAACATCTCTTTCGAGTGTTCTAGACAGGTCTGTCTCTCTCTCTCTCTCTCTCTGTTTTATCATGCTTGTTTGTGATTAAAGAAAAAATGGCAGTATCAGGTCATCGGGTGATAAATGTAGTTCGATCCACAGTCATTACAAACTGTCGTTTTGAAAAAATGGGTATGGTACCATTCTGCTTGTCTTTGAACTGGTACCGCTGTCCCAGGTCAAAACGATGGTAAACCGTTACTTCTCTAACATTGGGCTTCCCACTTAATTTATCTGAATTTTTGGTTTTTGTTTTTAATTGCTTATTCATGGACCCAATGTCAGACTACGCTTTACCTGTGCTTATGACTGAAAAAGAAAATCACGAACAAGACTTCTAATGTAATCAAAGTCTAAGAACATATGCACTCTCAATATATCTTTCTGTAATACATGTATATATTATAGGGTATAAAACGCATTTCGAACGGTTTAGCCAGATCAGTAGGATGTACATCAAGAAAATGTCTTGATATGATGTGTTAAGTTTCATTCCAATCATGATATATTCATACAAGAGGGAATACATTTAATATTTTGAAATATTGTGTTTACACTTCCTTTGCAAATGAGTATACATCTATGGCCACATGGATCTACAGACATATGTTTTAATAATTTCTCTGGTCAAAGTAGTCTAAACTGATTCTCGTGCCATCGTCATTAGCGTGCATTCTTTCAAGACTTTCAGAGAATTTCTACAAAGCTTTATATGTCAAAGCCCCTCTATTCGTTTCACGGGGATAAAAGCAAAACCATTAATGAAAGGCACACTCCCTGTCAGAAATATATTTTAACGTGGATTTCTGTCATGAAAATAGCATTGATCTATTTGTCAAGATTATTTCTGTTTTCTGCTCCTAGTAATGAACATCGACGAAGAAATGGCTGATTCTTTGACAAGGGATATTGGATCTTTTTCGTCACCATAGCGACCAAAGAGCATATGTAATCCCTTGGCTTTGACGCAAAGATACGCGTTAAATTGCAATTATCACGTATTACATGTGGTTTGGCCTTTTACATTCAGTTAAACAAGAATGAGTGAAAGGCTAATAAAAATGAAACAATATTTGGAAACAGTTTTACTTGCTAAACCTGTTTAAATATTTGAATTAATGACTACTTTATTCTAGTTTGAACGATGGTTAAATGCAGATAGAGGGTCAGGGATTGTTGCTTATATGTATACGACTTGTTTTTTTTTCTTCTGAAAACCGAACGCAAAGATTCTTTATAGGTTCAAGGAAAGAAGTAACTCACGAGAGACAAAGGCATGCAACCCACGTGAATTTAAACCGGCTGTTAGAACTGTCAGAAAGTGAAATTCAAATCTCACAAAAGCAAAACCATGGTGACCCTTTTGATATATTGTTGTTTTTCATTTTCTTTTCGGCGGCTCTTTCTAAATGTTCAAGTAATTATTTCCACCTGTTTTGTTTTTTCGAACGCTGTAAAGAGTTTAACAGTTTTTACGGAAATCTAAATATTTTATTTAAATATACAAGTGTGCTCGCAAAACAGTTTTTCTTGACAAGAAAGGCGGTAATAATTCCTAAGGTACAAACACTGCGCTGCAGTTTATTTAAATTAATTAAGAAACTGGCTCTTTCTTATAGCTTATTAATAATTTATCGCTAAGTAATACTTAAACACGTAAGAGCGGGTTATTCTGATATTATTTTGATTAAAATGCAGGGCTATCTCATTTTTTAACAAATGCGTATAGTAATTCAGATAAAAATGTATGTCAACTTTGTCATAAACCTGAACAGTTCATAAAACAGGTACTGTGAAATGCGTATCTAATTTAAGAATTTAAGTATTATTTAGGTATGTTACAATTTGCAACTTTATTACAAAGCGGGTACAACTGCACCAATTGTTATTTTTTTGCACAGCCCATTTTGTAACAGAGCTAAGTATTGTTAGTAGAATTCAAGCCTGAAAAGTTACATTGATTTCGCTCTTTGTTGGTAAGTTGTATATAATATTCCACGGCTATATTAACGCGAAGTTTACTCTCATCAGACACAAAGAAAACACGTCATGTCATGTAAATTAGAGTCTTATCTTGAATAGTGAATGATAGCTCTTCACTTTAACTGAATAAATTGGTGAAATTAATTTCGAAATTGAAGAAAATTGATAATATTTTTACACCTGCATATGTTTACTCTGGTTTAACGTTTAAGTCACTTCGTCTACACGATTTAATGCGACAGGCATGTGACATGATACCATGTCTAGTTCTACTTTCCTGATTCTGATACCGAGCCAGCCAGGCCCACAACTACCCTTAAACAAAAGAGACAAACAAGCACTATTTTAACGACTTGGTATGTCTAGCCACTCAATAATTTGTTTTAACTTCAGCTTTGAACTATAAAATGTTCAAATTTTATATGCCGAATTGTATATTTCTATGAAATATTCAAAGATAAATATATTTCAGTTGTTGCCAATCTCATTAAACGCTCTTCTACTATCCGCGATTAGGATCTGACAACATCCCATTGAAGGTCACATCAGATTGACCTTTGAAGTAATTTATATATATAACATGTGCTCGATTTTAAACCAGTTAAATAGCGCGTCTCAAACTGACTTCGGTAAAACATTAAAAATGGATGCCTCAACAACTGCTGTGAAAAAAGGTCTTACTAAAATACGGATACTAGAATTAAGGCTTGAACAAAAAGAAGTTGATTTGGCACCCGCAGGACTGTGTGGTTTTTCTCACATCAGGATACCGTCTTGTATTTTTATATATATATATTAACGTGGTTACATCTCCTGGTTATACCTAACGATTTTGTAGGCGCCGATTTGATTGGCTTACACAAAGGTCAATTTGGGACGACCTTTTTTTATGATGTGGTCAGAGACAGTTAGCGAAATATGAGCAAATATACTGAATCTGATTTTAATGAAATTGAGTGGTTGAAAGTTGGCCGGGATAGTCAACCCGATAATTAATCCAACATTTATAAGAAGACTGTCATGGGACAACTTTATATCGCGCCGTTGTATCACACGCTATACTGGAAAGATATCACACTATGTTGGCATGATATCACACTATGTTGGCGTGATATCACACTGTGTTGGCATGATATCACACCTTGTTGGCGTGATATCACACTATGTTGGCATGATATCACTATGTTGGCATGATATCACACTATGTTGGCATGATCACACTATGGCATGATATCACACTATGTTGGCATGATATCACTATGTTGGCGTGATATCACACTGTGTTGGCATGATATCACACTATGTTGGCATGATTCACAATATGTTAACATGATGTCACACTGTTGGCATGATATCACACTATGTTGGCATGATCACACTATGTTGGCATGATATCACACTATATTGGCATGATCACACTATGTTGGCATGATATCACACTATGTTGGCATGATCACACTATGTTGGCATGATATCACATTATGGTGGGATAATTGTCCTATGTTGGCATCATATCACACTATGTTTTCAAGATGTCGCAATATGTTAACATGATGTCACACAATGTTGGCATGATATGTCACTTTCCCGCATTACATGTACATGCTGCCATACTGTATTGTCAAAGTGTCACATGATGTCACGATAGGTCGCATTATCCTTACACCGATCAACTAGTCATGATTCCTTATTTATTGCTCTTTTTACATGGTTTTCAGGGGAATGTATAGATATAATTTTACAGATTATCTTCAAATTATGTTAAATTAATTGCAATTAAAATCGTTGGGTATATTTTGTAAAACGTGAACTATTCCATCGTCCGAGTGTGAGAATTGTGGCCCTGATGCAACCAGACTAGGCCTAAGTGTATTTTAAACTGAGGGCGCTACATTTGAACAAGGCCCCGTGTTCTCGAAAAAAACTTAAGTACAATCTCAGGCTCAAATATGAGTATCATACTTAAATCCTTATTGAAACCAATAGGTGAAGTTAAGTATGAGTATGAAAATCATACTTAAGTACCATTTTTATTTTCGAGAACACGGGGTCAGTTCTAAAACTAGGATCAATCCAAAATCGGGTAGAACTAGCAACTTACGAAGTACCAAGACCCATGGCGGTGAGAGGCTGAGCGACAGTAATTCAGCGACTGTAACCACTCAACAACGAGTCGACCCGGACAGTAACCGCAGTATTGTTGGTAGTCTGGGGTAATTTCCCCTTATTACAAAGGTAAAGTCTATTGTCAGCATCTAAAACTGATACAAATGTCATCTTATTTTCTTATTATTTCTTTGCTTAACAGGTTATGTTGGTATTTTTTGCCATGTAGGAGATGTTTTCACACTATTTGTTATTTACTCGGTGTGTTTTCGACTCAAGATGCTACAAAACATGAGAACGTTGACGTGTATAGAGACCTGATTGTCTGAGAAAGTAACCAAAGGCGAACGAACAAAAATAAAACTGAAAAATATGTATTTTCTGTAAGGTATTTTTGTCGTTTTTTTATCTGATTATCTGGTGTAGTGAAGTTTCTTCCGGAATGATGAGGAAACAAAATATAAAGAGAGATATATGCTATTATTTGCAACAGGATGTAAATGGGTTTAATGCCAGTTTTGATATACAACTAATTGAATCGATGGAGGATGGAGGGTTATAACCAGTTTTATGACTTGATTATTAATTCACTTAACTTTCAAAGACTGTGTAGCATCTGAACATCAATTTTAGATGAGCAAACAGAGATGATCCTGATCAGACAGTCCAAATCTTGCTAGTGCGTCTGAAAAGCCTGTGTGAAGTAAAGAGTTATAATAAGGTTACAAATATGGTTTATAACGATCAGTTTATACGGACAGACTCTCTGGCTTTGACCGCTTAACTGACTGTTCTATTTAATGGCTGAAATACATACTAAAGTAAAGCTGGACTGCTCACAAAATCTCTAGAGACGGATTTACTATTCATTTGGATGAATATCTGTTCCTTTAAATTACACCCGGACTGGGTAAATGGATGACGCACCTTCAAACTGGCAGTTTATTGTTGTTGTTTTTTTTAACAATGATGCCATTAATAATACTAATAATTCAACTCCTGAACATGATAAAAAGTTAAATATAGTATAAACAGTCATGTCCTATAATAATAATGTCACCTACCTACGTGGACTAGTTCTACTAATTTGATAGTTGATACTGGTGCAATTACAGAGAGGAAAGTTCAGCGGCTTATGAGACTAGTAATTGGCCGAAGATTGCGTGACGAACCACGACAGAAGAGATGATGGAGATAATTCTGTGTGGCGATAGAAATTGGCTTTCATTTGCCCATTGTCAAATTTCATTTAAATTGTTCATGTTAATATGCGTTTGTGACGGACGGAGTTTATTGAACCATAAGCAAATAGATCTACCTTTGAAAAAGAAATCAAGTGTTACAAAACTACAGAATATCAAAGAATCAGGACTAATAATCTGTTAGCATGTCTAATTAATTGACGTGGAATTCGTTATTGACTTATGGCCAACAGGCCTTTGCGTCATATCGCTACCTCAGTGTAACAAATCCACTGTAGTGATGCTAAATTAAATACGTTTGTATCAACTTGAACCTCGATCAGAGTACATGCTTGTTTTCAGAAGAAAATGTTCAGATAGCGTGCTTAGAAGACATTTTCAGAGTTTTTCTCATCACCGCTTACAGGCAAGTTCCGATCAGTAATGTAACACACAAATATAGCTTAGTGCCAAAAATAGAATTCCAACTCTTATACAGAAATGACGTCTGCAACTGATACTGAAATAGACACATAGCAAACTTGTCACGTTTGTTTCATCGAGAGCAAGCTTCCAGGAACCCGGAGTAAAATTCTATATTCGGCATGCGTCTAGGAGATTAAGATTAAATATTAACATGGAGATTCCCAAAATATAGTTATTCCCTGGTGACTAAAAAGCTAAACAGACTTGGGCGGAAATAGAAACATTAGAACGGAGAACCAATCGTTGAAAAGTTGAGGGTGGCAGTGTTCCATTAATGGAAACAATTAAGGGGATGTGGAAAGAGACTATTTTTGTTGTTTTCAATTATATCTACGAATAAAGGGTATCGATTCTTGTAAAAGCGACATTACTGAGAGGTATTAGTGATAAAACATGTCACTTGTAATGAATATTTTAAACGGTTGCAGCCCATTTGCCGTGGGAAAATGGCGATATCAGCATTTTGAGATTTTTAATCATTTACTGCACAACTGCAGGGGTAAATACAGATATGGTGATGAGCAGATGCGCGCCCACACACTGGCTTAAGTTTGGAGCCTCCACGACCGAGTGGCTGTAGACGTTGAATTAATATATCATTTAGCCCCTTATCACCGTGGGTTCGAGTCCAGCAGGGTCACTCGGATTTTAAAGGTGAGGAAGCCCTTCATCTGGCTTGCGGTTCGTTGGTGGTTCTGTGCACTCCTCTAGAATACTATATGAATAAAAAAAAAACTGCTGTAGTGATGGTAACCTGAAGCAAAACATCGTGTCCACACTTTATTCGCAAAAGCTCCACTCTTTCATGATATTTGTTCAAGTGTTTTAACTCCTACAGTGTCCCGATTGGTCATTATTTCACTATCAAAAGCTTTAATAACAACATATGTAGCTAATTTGTCCCATATTTATTTAATTTTTTTTTTTATGTTTCTTGTTTCACTCATACACAATTCTTATATATTCATTTATTACACAATTATTCACAGTACGAGTAAAGCTTCAAATTCAGTGATAAATACTTATTTGACCTTTTTTGACCACTTTTTAACAGCCAGATTCCTTTTGGCGGTCTCATAAGACAAGACTCGATAAAGCGTTCCCCCTTCCCGTCTCCAAATTGTTAACCGGCAAGTGAAGGCTGTTGGGTGGAACATTTAACAATTAATTTTGGACCACTTAGAATCAGATTTAGAGCATTCAAATGAAGGATTAAGAGAGCTCGATGATGTGCTCAATGGCCTCTGATGAATTCCAGGATCCGCCACTGTGTATGTCATCCTTTTGGGAGTTATTCTTCTGATCTTACTTTACAGACTCTGTATTTTGTTACGGAAGAAACACTGCCTAGTTTTATAATAGTTATAGGTACGCCCGTCGATAAAATATCTATATTTGTAAAAGCAGTGTTTTCATGCCATGCACGATATTCCAAATATTATGTTCAGAGATACTATTTATAAAATCTGACAAGTGTATTGGGAAACAAAACATGCAATGTTTTCGTCAGTATCTATCTCTAAATTTTCAAATCAAATGATGACATATTAATGCTGATGCATTAACAAATCATCAGTTTTTGAGATATTTAGGGTTGGGCGGTATATCCTAGTAACAATTTATTTTGGATTTTATGTTCTCAAATGTATGTAATAGGATGGTAACTAAATAAATAAAGCATCTGAACGAAACTTTCGATTTCTCTTCTCTTCATATTTAGGAAGTATCGTGACCATTTAATCATGATATTGATAAGTTAAGGTCTTCGAAAACTGTAGGTTGAACTAGACTTCATAGAAAACACAAAATAAAATAAATGGTGTCATGATTATCATTACAGAACATATTGAATTTTGAATTAATGGCTATATAAGCATTTTAGGGAAAAAAATACAATTAGCATATAATTGATTCGTTGAATGGTCTGGTCATATGTAAATAAATTAAATGGAATCGAAGCATTTTAATGCGATGGAAACACTGAAATTGTAATTTTATTTAAATTCAAAACTAATTCAAAGGAAATAAATCATCTCTACACGTTCTTGTCTCGTTATTGCGCAAATAGTTATGACGTCATGTTAGAGATCCGTAGGTGACGGGTTCGAGTTACTCCACATTTTATTTTTATTTTCAGAATATTTCCTATGATCTAATCAAGATGCCTCCTGATGCTCCGACTTTACCTCTGGCTCACCCAGGAAAAGAGGTAAAGTCACTGACTTTAACAATCACTCGGCCCCTCACTGCGTGGGTTCGAATCCCGGCAGGATCATTCGGATTTTCATGTGAGGAAGCCTTCAAGCTGGCTTGCGATAGGTCGGTGGTTCTACCCGGATGCCTCCGTGCATTCGGGGTCTTCCTCCACCTGTAATTAGCTGGACGTCGCTATATGACTGAAATACTGTCGAACGCCAAAAAAAAAAAAAGAGGAAGCTCGATAAATGTACGCTGCATCATGAGAGCCTTACTGCTAGCCTATAAAACTAGTGATTAAGATCATGTTTCTTTAACTTAAAAAGAGAGATTGGTATAGCCTTTACATCATTTTCATTTGTCACGTGATTGTAACCCTTCAGAGTTAGTCTTTTTATGAGCCTATGATAGAATCTATTTCTAGAAAATATTTATACAGAAGGCTATAGCGAGGGTAGCGAGCGCGTAGGCTTCCATTGTCTTGAGATACTGTCCGATTTAAAAGTCGCCCTTAATTGTGAAGCACATGATTTTGTCAAGTAGATCGGTCTATTTCGTACATGTTTAAGTAAAAAAACAACTTTTCTCTGATAAATTTGAATTTTCATAGCTTCTGATTGGGCTCACGTTTAAAGTGATTTGATTTCTAATGGTTTAATGTGATTTATAATAGTGTAAATACATGTATGTATACAGTTCAAAACCTGCAGGATAGGTGACTGACCCTACCTCCAACACTCTTCTTTGTTTGCTTGGGGGTTACGTTCCAACGTTGTTATTTTAGCCATATTGTTGTAATTTTATAACATAATAGTACTTGCAAGGTCTTTTTTATGTAAAGTAAAGTAAACAATGTATTCAAATATTATCATAATAGCTTTAAGAGTTAATTAGTAAACAGCTCTTTATTAACATATGTTGATGATAAATTTAGCTAACGTTTCAGATCAAGCAATATGCTACAGTTGATAGCATTTTGTAAGCCTGTTTGTATGCATCTAAAAATAGATAAACCAAAGACAATGAATGTTACATTAGCATGCTATGAAGCTAAAATGACCATTAGGTATAAAAGGGGTCGCACAGAGGGCAGCGGGGCTTTTAGTCTTTGAGGATTCTGGGAGTGGCTTTTTGGTGGGGTTCCATTTAGGATCTTTCAAGGCTTGTAAAAATGATTTGGTTATGTTAGGATTTTATGGCTTTTTTACCATGTTGAAAATTCAGAGAAGGAATTCAGAATGCAAGGAAAGGATTTATGGACTGTAAAGCCTTTTAAATATTAGTAAATGTAAATAAACAATGTATGTAGAAATCGTGTTTGGTTATCTGTGTAAGACAGACAGGAGAGAAAGAAAGTGGTATGAAAAGAAGAGAATAAAATGTACACACTAATGACAGTGGTGAGAACGTGAATTAAAGTATGTGTGTAAAAATCGGAACACGAAAGATTGAAACACTGGTGGCAGAGATGGGATGGAATCAAACACTGCTGTCCTCAGTACAAAAATGTGTATGTAATAAAAATGTAACAATTTGGGGATTAAGTCTATAAGAGAAAGGTTTAGTTTTGTATGATGTATAAGGGCACAACCAGTCGCATTTCCTTGAAATCTGGCTAACCAGTCCTTAAACTACCCTGAATGCCATACAATGTATACTAGTATCATTTAGCGACATTGGTATGTCGCGGCCGGAGATCGAACCACACACTTCCGATGAAGGGCTAACCACCAGACCACCGGGACCGGTTAGCAGAGAAAACTCAGCCAAAAAAATAACTAGCATGTTGTTCATGCTTTATATTTTTCGTTGCATAATATTATAAATACTCCAGCCATAAAAGCATAATATAGATATCAATGTTAAATGTATGATTGCTAATTTCAGTAATTTGCTTTAAATCGGTCGAAAATATGCACATTCAATGTATGATATGCATTTTACCAAAAAGGAAGTGATAATGTTAATCTGAATGTGCGTTGCGATTACGCGACAAACCAAATAATTCGACAGTTGAACGTTCAAATCTCACCGGGAGTACGATCTCTGTTGACCTGCTCTTTAGACTTAATGTGCTAGTGCAACCAAGGAATATTCGAAAAGAAGCATTATTTAAGTTGGATATGTTTTAAAAAACACAAAATGTACCTAAAAATCACTTGAAAATACAAAATACTTCAAAAAGACTCAAATGTTCTATTAACGTATTTCCCAGTTGACGTAAAAATATACTTAACTAAACTATATAATGATTCAAAATCTCTAAAGGAGTCTTCTCTGCCACCGAATGAATTGTCATCGGAGACATCTGACAGCCTCTTGACTTCATAAGTGAGATGATTTGATCTGTGACATGTTTCATACTTTCAGAAATTGATCATGATATCGTTTAGGACAATGATATATCCACCATAACTGTTGTTCGATATAATCAGCACCATCATTCCTGATATCTAATAACAGTTTGTGGAACACTCCAAGTTCACAGAGGCCCGGATGTAACCACCGACATACCGCAAGCCAGCTGGGGGATTCTTCTCATGAAACCCCAAATGACCAGACCGGGACCCACAGCGATGAGAGGCTAAGTGAAGTGATAGTAGGTCATTGACTATAACCACTTGGCCACGAAAGCCCCTCTCGCACCCTTAACCTTGTTTAAAACAGGATAAACGATGATAAGAAAACTGGACACGTCAACCACAGAAATCCATTTGTTATCGTCATTAGGGGACAATTTGTCGCCGTTCAATTGCTTAATGTGTTGAAATATTGCGTTTAACTTAAGCATTAAACAAACATCTTGCCATGAAGTACTCTTCAAAGTGGCTTCAAAAGATTTGTGATGCCGCGAAAATATGGGAAATCAGACGACCTTTATTGAAGCAAACTCGCTTATTTCAGAGTCCTAAGTTTTTTGTCAATAATTATAAAAACCCTTGAAATGTTGCTGACAATTACAACAATCAAAACTGTACCATAAAGTACAAAGCCACCAGCACTGTGTGTTTGTGCCATCTGATCGATCCTGGATCAATGTTCCAAACACTTAGACCAATCGCGTGCAAGTTGAGGGCGGCAGTGTCCTAGTTTTCTTCCAAGTCGAATTACCTTCATCCAATAAGCCCAAATAAGGTTATGGTGTTCTCTCACTGTTTCTCTGTGACTCTGCATCATAAAAAGCACACCATGGTTTCCCAATATATGGCACCGCATAATAACTGCTAGGTCTCGAGATATATCTGATACAAGAGGTAGGAGGAAGCTGGAGCTATATGGTACGGTATTGACGTTTTTTTCAGTCAGGTAATTTCCATTTTAAAGCAGACGTAGCAAAATATTTCTGCAATGATATCAAAATGAATTTCCTTTTCTTTAAAGCAAAGATTTTTTTTCAGTTTGAGAATTACAGTGTTTCGTCTGCATTTGTCATAGTTCATTTTCTTTACCTTGCACCATCATCATCATCATCATCATCATCATGTCCTTTTTATCATTCTTCTTTTTACTATCTTCTTCGTTTGCGCACCCATTTAATTCTTTATTAAACATATATCTACACAATCTTTCTGAAATTTTCAGCCATGCAGGCATTTTCTTCTATTCTAAAACAAAGTCCTATAATGTATATCATTCAACCATTCAACAAAGCCATATATAGAGTTGTTATAATCATATAATCATAACCACAGCATGTCGTAAAAGATAGTACTGGTACCCCCCAGGCCTGGCGCTCAGCATATAAAGGTACTTGTAGTTCCAGAACTAACTTGCCCTATGTAAGGAGAATGTGACCGGGTGTGGTATCATGCCACATGTCTACGGCGTGATACTGCAGTGTGGCTCATGAAGACAAAAGTCCCAAACTTAGTAAAATGCTGCTGTAGGTGTGACGTATAATCACCCCCACCCCAAAGAAGAACAGAAAAGTTATATAAGATATTGGATATTTCTCCCTCACATTGTAAGATTACATTTTATATTCCGGGTAGATATTAGTTTAGAGAGTTAAGAGAGTTTATTCCAAAACATACATGTAGGCATTATGTCCATAGCATACACAATGTAAAATATGTCATGCACAAATAAACATTGCATTTTTGTTTTATAAATGATCTAAGATCAGTGGCATCAATATAAAATTTTCACATATCTAAATGATCTTATGCAAACTTTCATAAGTATAGCGCACCATTCACACATATAGTTCTGTGCATGTTTGTATATGTATATGAGTAAATTCCAATGCACACTTGTTCTTATATACTTACAAAACACACACACTCACACACATATATATTTATATAATAACGATAAATGAGAGGATTAGGGGGCAAAAATGTATGCACATAAATTAAGCGGTAATAAAAATAGTTCTTTTTTCAAATGCTTTACAAATACCAATATTTTATAACATTTGAGCATAGATGGAATTATTTAAGTTACTATAAGAATAATTATTATCATACTTTAGTAATCCCCTGAGTTTATTGCATTCATTAAATGATATATGTAACAAGATACATTATTGATAACTGAACCATCATTGCTACTTAATAAATGATAAAAATGGTGGAGTGTGTATCCTGAGGTGTACCATGTGTACAAAAAGTGTTCTCTGATATTTTCATATTTAAGGCATGGAATTCAGTCAATGATAGGTACATTATTTGATGAACAATATTTACAAATTCTATGTTCTTCTGGTATATGTGTATGTCTCCCAACTTCAATGATAAGTTTGTGATTTGAACATCGAAATTTGGCTAATGCTATTTTAAATTTTCTTTTTATGCTTAAGCAAAGGTAACGTTCGGGATTTAATTGGGTTTTAAAATGTTTATAAATGTTTATATGTTTGCAGTAATGAGCAGTCTTAGCAGAACAGAAATTATATTTTCGACATAAACTATACAGTTTCTAGTCGCAAATAATACAAAACATATACATACAATTTTCACGTGAACCATACAACGAACGCTTAGCTATTAATATAAAATATACATACCAAAAAGAATCAAAATCTGCCGCTTTCCTTTCCCGAAAACAATCAAAGTTAAATTAGATACAAAGGACAACACATATTTACTATACACATGTATATTATTTTGGATAATTGCATTGCGAATTATGAAAGCCTCATAAACATATTTAGACAATCGTTTGATTACTGATGTATTAGAACACTGTAATAAATCAACAAACTTGAAAACACTTGGACGTCTATAGTAATAAGAATTAATATACTTTTTTCGAATATTTTCATAAATAGGACAGACAAGCAAAAAGTGAAATTCATCTTCTATGTCTGTAACGTGACAAAGATTACATAAACGCATGTGTCGTTCTTCCCGGTTTTGGGTATATCTACCAGTTACTATACGCAAACTATGTGCTGAAAGTCTAAATCTAGATAAAGCAGATCTAAATTTCTTAGGCAAAATACCGAGATTATCTTCAATATTAAGAGTAAACTTAAAATTTGTATACAAAGTAAGTGTAGTACTATTTTTCAGATCACTTTTCAATTGCCGTTTAAAAACATCGAGTACCTGCTTTTGAATATATATATGGAAAGTGTTTAATTTAACAGAATATGGGCTTGTCCATACATAGGAGAATCCATAGTTGTCTTGCAGCTAATTTTTCACATTACTAACCCAATTAACTTCCCCAGCATGACAATCGCCTAATAACAGTTTGTATAGTGTTTTTATTAAAAATATTGTCTTAGCAGAGAGGTTCCGAATGAATCGAAAAAGAGCTACTTTTTGACACGGAAGGCATAAACGATAGTAAATTCAATCGTATCTAGGTGAAAACTCCCCCACTCTCCACCCGGCCGTAATTCGATCGGCCTGAACCCGCCCCAGATACCCGCTAATGATGTAGGTCATGTAGAGCTTGGGCATATTAAACCCTCAAACATACATCTTTGTTTACTTTTTCGCGTGTTAAGAATGTCAATTGGGTTAAGAAATAATCGAAAATGGCTTAATTTGTTGAGACTCGGAGTCTCCTGTGTCGTTCCCAAGGTCATGGCATTTTAAAAAGGTCAAAACCCTGAATCCTATATAAGCAAAAGGTTGTGATAAACATTTACTGTAGAGGGAATGACAAGTTAGAATTAAAAGAAAGTATGCATGAATTATACATTAAACTAATGTATAAGTATATAAGTCTTACAATAATTCATTAAAAAAAATGAAGGTCAACGCCCCAAAATAGCATCTTTTTGGGTTAAATTTAAAGAACAGCAGTTATTTTTTATTTACATATATTGTTGTTATTTTGTTGTTGTTAAAGAAGTGTGTTTATTCTTTATCTTGTACTTTTTACTAATTCGCCTTTATTTTTTCAATATGATGTGTGTCACTTTGATTTACTCCTAGCTAATTGTTTGCTTGATCTAGTGAACGTCCAAACGACAGTGTCTAAGACATCTAGAGACGGTGTCCTCTTGTGATTGATGTATAATGCCGTGAAGCTACAGTATCATGCCGTGAACCATCCAAATGGCTAAATTAAAAAGGACAGACCTGTTTTCACTTTTCAACAATTCAATGAATTTAACTCGGTCGAATTTAATAAATTTTTCTCTAATTCTTTATATGTAGGACAGACTAGTATAAAATGAAATTCAGTCTCTACTTTTCTCATTGAACAACACTGACATAATCTCTCTTCTCGTACTAGTCTGTTTCTAGAGTATCTGCCTGTCTGTATCCTTAATCAATGAGAACTTAATTTTAAATTTTGTTAAGAAAAAACGAAGTGACGCTGGAAGAAAATCTTTATATGTTTCATATACAAATGTAGGTTTAACAGAGTGATATACTTCTAGAACACTACTGGTTTCCTTTTCTGACATCCAATGTTGTATGAAATTATCAATTAACCTTTGTTTAAACACAACAATAAACTTTTTAACATCAACCTTTTCGGGAAAATCGCAAACATATGTAAAACCGTGTTCACACAATATTGTTTTAACATTAGAGTGACCCTTTGAACAATCATTAAAAGCCATTAAATATATGCGATTTAGGATGATATTATTTGTGTCCAAAAGCTTAAACCAATATTTAAGGATAGATACGTACCTATTGATATAAAGAGGATATCGTCAATCCTAACTCTTGTATTCTGTCAATAAGCATATTTATTAATGTATACAATATACTGCACCACTGTGTGGTTTTAACGCACTTAACCCTATATACAATTATCAACTCAGTTCTGCTTATCTCTCTCCATCAGACCCCCACACACAAACACACACGCCCGCGCATACACACACACATGCATAAAAGTACGAATATCTATTTAACACACACGAGACCATTAAGCGTGTGTAATATATGAGTTATCGTATATGTGTGTTGAAATCAATGAGTAGATAAATCAATGCATGTGATGTGCTTTCAAACACAGGTGGGGCATTGGGTTGAAAGACAGTAATAAACAAGTAATAAATTCCATATTCTTTTAATAAAACTTTAACTCTTTCTCTTCATTCATAATATATGTTTCTCATTCTTCACATCGAGTAGGATAAAACACGAACAAAGAACATGTGATCGAGAAAAATAAAATTTCAAATCTTCAAAATATATCACTTTAAACGGTAGAAAGGCGAGAATTATCACAACATTGGAAAGGACAAATACATACAGAGAAAAAAATAACAACACAATGCCTGAAGCAGTTGTCCATTACGTCTCACAACAGAACACGTATCGAAACAGTGATCGACTAGAAAAGGTCAAGGTCACAATTATACAACTTCCGGTATGATAATTTCATTCATATTTACTTCTTTTTTTCAATCGATAATATGGTGTGTATCATATATTACTGAATAAAACGTTTTTTAATGAAGTATTAACGCATAGCTTTGAATTTCTGCTTTCAAAACAGTTATTAACATCATATAAAGCCCTCATTAGTCGAAATGCCATTTTCATATAATCACTAACCCTGTCAGTAGAACTTATTTATAAATGACTTATTTACAAAATATTGTTTCTCTCAAGATGTATCAAAATGGATTTTACTCCTATGTATCCAACTTCATATCACTGTATAATCTACTCGATTCTAATACATTCTTAACGATGTTCTTTCTGTTTTAATATTTGTAAATATTGAATAGAAAACGATGTGACTATATCTTCATTTCAAATGACTGTCAATATAGTCTCTCTAAAGCACCAAGGACTGTTAATTAGTCACGGATCAGTGTAAATTCTTGATGAACACTATAACAGCACAATAGTTAACAACGAAATGTACAAGAAAATATTTTAATGGAAGAAAAAACAAGAATATATATAACAACTTTTAAATTTCTGGTCAACGGTGCAAAAGCATTACGTGCCCATCTCTTTAGTAATTTGGTAAGAATTTCATAGTTACACTATAATATCCCTTTAATTGGTTGCAATATAATCATAAATAAGTATTTGTTTTTACATTTTTTAATTATCATTTTTGTAAAGCTAAGGATAAGTCATTCACTTTGCTCCATACTTCAATGAACACTGGGTGTTCTGGATTTGGTGGGATGTCTTATAAAGAGATGGACGCGTAATAGAATTGCACAGTTTATATAATGTATAAAAAACAACAATTTTATAATAAAGTAACGATAAGCAATTGAAGATCCAGGTAAAATGTATTAACAAATTTGTTTTTAAAATGTGCACTAGACAATAATAATACTTATAATTTTTTACATGAATATTACGCAAATGATATTTATATTATATACTAAAAAATAAAAGACTACAGAATAAATGAGAGTATTCCATACACGGAATGCGTGTAGAGAAGACAGGAGAACGCTGCCGCGGTAGAAAGTGATATGACGTAATAAGATATCTATCGGGTGTGTAACAAATATTCAAACTTTACCTAACTGGTCATGTTTCCTAGCTTTTAAATAACAAAACTGTACGTAAATGAATGCTGCATAATATATGAAGCAAAGACATCATTATATTTTAAAGGAAATATGCAGAATATTTCGTCATAAAAATATTATAAATCGCACTTAAATTAAATTTTATCACATTGTCATTCTTAAGAATTCAAAGTGTATCTTTATGAGAAAAAAAATCTCTATTCGATTTACGTTGTTCTGAGTAACTCTTATGCATTTAATATTTTCTTTATTCCACTTGGACTAAGGAAATCTCTTTTACAGATTAAAGCTATTAAAAAGCTGTTAAGAAAAAGATAACGAATAAAGCTCACATTGCCGACATTGTAAAGCTATATAACGTAATATAATAATTAATCTAGAATATATGATTATTTTACATAGATATCATGTAAACAAAAATATAATGCGTGATGATAAACAATACTTTATAAATATGTAAAACAGTAGCACTTAAAATGAGTGAAAGAATTTATAACACATTTGTTCTTAGCAATATATACATATAAATGTAAATGAAAATTAAATGCACGAAAATGCATTAAGTGAAATGACAACAGATTTTATCTGTGTTTCATAATGAAAGTTTGACTCTGAAAAAAAAAATGAACTTATAATATTTTTCTTCGCTATTTGATTATTTTTCTTTTAAAGCTTTTAAGCGAATATAAAATATTAATTCGATTCAAAACTAAAAGGAATCCATGTCAAGTGACCAGAGTTTATAAAGATGCTGTAGTGACCACTAGAGGTATCCCGGTTAATGACGTGCTAGCACTGCTCATTCCATAAGAAACATTGTCTGTAGCAATTGTTGACGTAGTAGGAGGCAGAGGAGCATTTCCCGCCAAAACTTTAGCGTCTTTTTTTGCCTTCTGCTTTAAGTGCACTTTCGCGTGTCTCTTTTTCTCATCGCTTCTAGCAAACTTTCTGCCACAAGAGTCACATGAAAATGGTTTCTCGCCTGTGTGTGTACGTACGTGTGTTGTTAAATGATCACTACGAGAAAATGATCGCATACATATTCTACAGTGGAATGGTTTTTGTCCTGTATGAATGCGAATATGGCGAGTGAGTTCGTCACTCCTCGAGAATCTCCGATCGCAAGTTTCCACCGGACAAGGATACGGCCTCTCGTGGGGCGGAGTCTTGCTTGGTCTGTTCGGGTATTTCCGTGGTTTAACGGGTAAAAGTTTCAACTGACCTTGTTGATAAGGTTGATTTAATAAACCTTGAATCTGAGGCTTTGATGATGAAGATGTTTGGTCAAAATCCATTTGGGAAGTAGATGGCAAGAGAAAAGAGTCTGTTGAAATGTCACTAAGGGGCTCAGTTTTTATCGGTACATTACAAAACATGGCTGTTTGAGAACTTCCGGTGCTTTGTTGTGTGGAGGTTTGAAGAGCAGAGAAATCAGGCAGGTGTTGCTGGGGACCGGCTGTAACCGACCCTTGAACTGTACATTTAAAGTTAGCACCACCTTTTGTTGCCTGCTTTTGGTATGAAATTTCGCTCGTCTGAAACTGTGGTAACGACTGAGGAACGTTCACATTGACCGCCGTGCAGGTTGGGAAATTAAGACCGCTGAATTCTGCACCAGAAAATGGCGACGCACTTTGACTTTGACCGCTCTGCTGAGAACAACTGCTGAAGCTTGGCTGTTGTTTGATTGGGAAATTCATGGCGTTGCAGAAAGAGACGCTTGGCCCGGTGTATGGCGGTGGAGGTGGGGTAGAGAAAGACAGTGTTGCTTGGTCTAGCATGTCAAGATTGTCGCAAACCGATGTCTGCGGTTCAGGAGTCGACTGTGTTGAGCTAGGGGTCACCGGTGAGGTCAAAGGTGAGGCAAAGCCTGTAGAGTATGTGTCGCATGGGCTTTGGTGACCCATGCTGATGGTCTCCGGCTGTGGAGATTCTGTTTGAGAATGCTGAGATGGCGTGGTGGGAGCCGAACTAAAGACTGACCCGCTTCCACTCTGCTGACAATCAGCTAGCGTTGACATGACGATATTGAACTCCTGCTGTTGCTGTTGGGTAAGCGTTTGTTGCTGCTGCTGTTGTTGTGTCTGTTGGTTGCCGCCGAGATGGCAGTCCATGTCACATTGCTGGGACTGTGGCACTTGCGCCTGAAAACCTTGCATCGTCTGCGAGAGGATGTTAAAGAATGGCGATAATGGCGCCAGGAGGTTGATGTTGTGAAGGGGGTCATTGCTGGTGGAGGTCGGGGTGACCGAGGTGGTCACAAGGGTCCCCTTGTAGTGCACGCGCTGTGTGAAAGGGCCCTGATTGTCGAGGCTCGAACTCGGGCAGTCTTGTGAAGACTGGGCATGTGGGAGTTGTTGGAGAAGGCTCTCTGTCAGTCTGTCTGGGATATTGATGGATGCTTCGAGTGTAGCTGAAAGTAGAAAGGAGGCAGAGGTTTATATACATGTATACTTAATTGTATAAGAGAGAGAGAGAGAGAGAGAGAGAGAGAGTCGAGATTGATATATTTAATATTTTTATACAAATAATATAACTCACTGATACATTATATTAAAATGAAATCCAGAAATACATATACATATACACATATATTTACATATTTATTGATGTTTTTTAATTTTTGTGCACACATATATAAATCTTCACAGTACATGTATCACTATTATTATCTTTATTTGTTATTATTATAACATTAATTAAAATTATTTGCATCATCCTCATCTCATCATTACCATAAACATCATCTCATTATTCTCCTTTCTTATCGCCATGTAAAAATAGATACATGTACATGTCTAATACACTCTGATACAGAGGGGAGATCAATATCGAATTCAGTGTAAAACAATGTGTTCCCGATAACCTAACATTAGTAATGAACATTCCATCAAAACTATATGGAGAGGACTTTAAAGGCTCTATCGGATCTAGTAATTAAAAGCAATCCCCAATTAGATTTATCCGAACAGCTGTTTTCTTATAGTACAGCCAGAACACTCATTTCAACTGTGTGCGTCATGATGATTGATTCGTTACTAAAAATAGCCGCCTGTATCGGGGATCACCATCGATTGACGTCATTCGCCTTTATAATTGGGGCACAATGCAGCTAAGCTCCGCCTCTTTGACGTGGGCGCGAGATTATGCAGACAGTTGGTAAACAGGATTTCACGGCCTCTGAGCAATTTTACTACTACACGCATGCCTGATTTTATCTTTTTACTTCAAGTCTATCCTAACTTAACCAAGAGAACACAAATATTACGATTAAAACCTCTAAAATGACCAGTTATACTCATCAACATTAAGTATCTGTGTTATCGACCTTTGATGAGAACCTACGTACATTGTGCTAAAAATAGACCAGCAAACAACCGCAAAGGAGAATTCTGCTTCTCGATCAATACGAAGAGAAAAATCTCAACAAAATCGATTTAAACTTTAGTACAAAGTTACTTTTTGTTAAGTTTATTATCATTAGAGTATCCGAGAACCATGATTGAGATGTCATATCAAAATTTAATTGTTTAATAACAGTTATGAAGAGAAAACAACACCAATCAGCTGATCGGTGAAAATTAACAAATCTAGTAATCAAAGAAAACATACCGGCTGAAGCAGTAATAGGTAGAGGATCCAAAGTATCCACAAAGAAAGACACATCCGAAGAAGATGTCACAGGTGTATTTAATTCCTCAACTGACTCTGAAGGGAGTCTCGAAGAGCCAAATCCACCATCGTGACAATTTCCAAAACACACGTCGGCCAAAGCCACTTGCGACAAAGTATCTAAGCCGTCCATTATCATACCGGCTGTTTCAGGTTCCGACACTGACTTATCCAATGTGTATGGTATAAGTTGACTCACGCAAGTCATTCAAACTGTTATGTTTAAGCATACAACTACTGAACAACTCTCTAGAATCACAACTTTACTCCAAGTCAGAAAATCTATGAATGAACTGAATCCTAGAGTATCACAAATTTATGAATGAAATCTTCGCTTACGAGAATTCCATATTTGGAACAAGTTGTAAAAGTTCAACCAATCAGATCGCGTATCTAAGCAGTTACGAGCCTAGCAACATGTGCGTAGGTGATGACGTACATGAGAATTAACGATAGTCTCCGCTACTACACTGCAGCGTAAAATGTAGGTCAAGCCGATATATACAGCAAATACACCATTTCTCCACAATCGGTTAAAACGCCACAGAGAGTATGTAAAATTGCATTCACTGAGAAAGTATTGGGACACAGCTTGCTTTTATACTGCAGAAAACATCCGTAGTAAAATCTAGCATACATGAGTAGAAATGTTTAACCTGGTGGGTCACCGGATAAGGTGTTTCCATATATGGAGTAACAAGGCCACATTCCATGCATTGACGTCATAGTATGATCAGCTGCCTTTATCCATATATGGAACAATCAATCGGGGCATTCCGCCGCCACAAATCGTCTATTTACGTACCGGATGAAGACATTCCTTTTTAGGATTTTTCCGTCAATTTTACTAGAATCGTGATATTCCGTATTCATACGAGAAATAATGAATTTTTCTACATCATTTTGATTGGCTGAGCGACTGCCGAAGTTCACATGAATGAATGGGATTACGGAGCAGAAAAATAGTAATCAATGTTGATTTACGGTAGGTTTACGCTATAACATAGCCGAACTGACCTTAGCAATGGGCCAGACCGTCGAAAGAGGGTCAAGTGCTGTTCAAATCGGGAACAGTCGATACTTAGGTTGGTATACGCAGACGATGATACGAAAAGCTTAATTTGTTTGTAAACAATTGAGTAATATGTGTTGTACCACGAAAACCACGGTCGGTTAACCGTGTCTATTTATTTCGATTAGGGATATGAAATACGTAACAGGGCGGAGTACCGTGTTGCTTATGCGAAAAACAGCTGTTTGTCCTGAAATCAGGTCGATATGTTGCTTTATCAAAGTATTTGTTGCAATGTGGAAGGTGCTGGAATATGTTTTTTGTTCCAATTCATGAATAAACATTACACAGATCGGTGCTGACGGCTATGTGTACATTGATGTTGTAATAGTGAATAATCAAATGCATGTTTTACAGAATAAAGATCTATGTCAAAATAAATTACAACTTAAAATACATTTTTTGTACATAAATACTTATATATGTCAAAATATTCCCCAATTTGTATCTTTTGCAAATTTACATGCAGCAAGATATTTATAAAAGAGCACCTTTATCGTCCCCTTTTTGCTTTATACACATTATATATACATGCATCTTAAATTATATGAAATGTGTTGATTTTGTTTTAAACGTTTTTTTTGTTGTTGTTGTGTTTTGTTTGTCTTGTTTTTTTTGCACAAAATATTTTCGTGATAATTACATAAATAAAATAATAGGGACGTAACCGATATCTGACCTAGTAATAACTAAAACGAGATAACAACAATGCCACAGTGTTCATATCAGACCGTGCAAGGCCTTATTAATTAAGTCAGCACGTGCTAGCTAATTAGTCATATAAATAGCCATAACCTGTCAGAAATAACAATAAAAGCCTATATTTAGAACGTTGTGGCTTGGCCGGCCTAATAGGCTATATATGGTCATTTCGTACAGGTAAGAAAGGGTGGTTTGAATAAATATTCTAATTAAATCAAACATTGGAGACATAAAGAAACCTAGATTTCGTTGTCGTTGAAACCTAGATTTCGTTGAGCTATCGTTGTCATATTTAAATATCTATTTATATACAGCCATTGTGACGATCGAAATGTGTATAAAACAATTATTGATAATAAAAATATATAATAATAATACGTTATATCAAGATTTATTTGTCTTTTCTTATTTTTTAATTCAAAACGCACTGTGAAAGGAGTTTTTTAAATGGTATTAGCGATTAATGAAACGTTTAAAGTTATCAACCTTATCCGGATGAGTCTCTTTTAGAACTGTTTATTCATCATCATCATCATCATCATCATTGGTATTAGTATTATTGGATTAAGTAAACGAAGTGTCTGCATTTATTTCAGACACATTTGATCAGGTTAATCGACATTTCTTAATCAAAGTTGTTAATAAACGGTTTACAAACCTCATTACAACAACAACAAAAACGTAGGCGAAATCGTGGGAGGGGCTTGTATTTAAAAATCCACTACCTGTTACTAGGGTTTGTAGTTCCGTCTTAATACGTGCTCTATCAGCAAAATAATCGGACAATAGGAGGGCTCTTGGTTCAACTAAGAAATACGTCTATATCAAAATAAACATAACCTTCCAACGAGGGTCGTGCGGTTTACACGCTGAATAACAGAACTCCTACTCATATAAATAAATGAGCTATTTCGATTCCAAAAATAGTTAACGAGAATCTTGTCAAAGGATTAAGGGAGACACGCGTACAATCAGAGCAAGAGAGAGAGAGAGAGAGAGGGAGAGAGAGAGAGAGAGAGAGAGGAGTGGTGGGGGGGGAGGGAGAGAGAGAGAGAGAAGAAACATATATTAGATATTTATATAGATCTACTGAATTTCTTATGAATTAACAGCCAAACAGAGATAGAGAGAGAGAGAGGGGGAGAGAGAGAGAACATTCAAACAGACATTTAATGAAATGCATATAGGGAGACAGACAAATAATTTGCCTTCACACTGAGATTAAATGTATCGAGCCTTGATTTGACTTGGTGCCAAGAAGAAAGATCTGGAGACTTCTGTTTACTTCTGACAGCCACCGTAATGGAACGTTCACAGTCGGTGTGCGTGAGTCATCGAGATTTCGTATACAAACGTGCATTACTGTCTCGTGAAATATTGCTGTGATGTGAAATTAACGTACATCTCTTACGAGGATGTAGATACAAATCCGGAAATTATTTAGAGTATTTTCAAGGACGGCTACTTGAGTCATTTTACTAAAGTGCATGTTGTGTAAAACTGCACATACTACACTGCTACAGTCATGGATTGTACAGTGAAGTGCAGTACTGACGTCATGACTGTACATACTGGGATGAGTGTTGTTCTGACGTCGGCATTACTGATTTTTTTATTATTATGATTAAAGTCGTCGTCGAAATCATCATTTATATAAATTAATAATAATCAATGTCGAAGTCTTTGGCGCCATCATCATCATCATCATCATCATTGTCATAGTCATTGACGCTATCTTCATCGTTCATCATTGTCGTAGTCAAAAACTACGTCATCATCATCATCATCATCTTCATCATCATCTTCAATAACAACAACAACATGAGAATCAACATCATATTTTTCTTCCCCTTCTTCGCCAGAAACTATAAAAATAATGTTACTTTATTTGTTTAGAAATGTCGGCATCACGTGTTTTCAGTACTGCTATTAAAAGTGCGCTACACTACACTGAACAATAGCCACATTTTCCTAAACAAGGAAACTGAATCTTCATTCTTCCTCGTCCTGCAATCCTACCCGAAAGATTAAACTTATAAACATACTTCCCTATTAACATTATGTACCATTGAAACAAAGGAGAACGAACACAAGAATACTCTTTATACTTATAATTTGGTAAACCCATGGGTAAGCACTTGGGCAACGGATGGCAAATACATGATTGTACACTCCTCATATCATAATTACAATTCATAAACAAAAACACCTGGATGTTATAATACACCAATTCACCAAAGTTATCCTTGACATAGATTTTACAAAAGACGATGTAAATCTGTCGATTTCCCAAAACTGAATGCTCATAATCCACTTGCAGCTCCACGTGCAAAACACGCCATCTGGTGGATACAACATTACAAACAAGAGAAATCAATTTTCTTCTAATTCATTTACATAGGGAATACCTCTTTGTTTTAGAAATAGCGATTGCACGCGTTTTACTGTCATACGATAACACTCTAAATTTGTTTCGTGTAAATTAATTGTTGTCCGCAATAACTAGATAAATATTACGAAGCTTTCTATAGTTGACCAGATATACTTATAAAGAGGACTTTGCAAACCTGTATGAATCATACAAGTTCTTTGCCAACTATGAGTTCAATGCCCATATTTATTTATTTTTTTTATTTACACATTTAAAATATTTATCATGTTTCTCCCTATACACCAAATCTTAAATGATATATGTACATTCTGAAAGTAAATATATAATTTCTGTTAAAATATTTTGAATATTGTCTTGCGCAGTCATATCATCATTTGTGTTTCTTTGCATCTGCACGTGCTCATCTCGTTGATGTAAATGCACGTGAACCCGTGGAACAACTCCCGATGAAAGTGCTGATTAATTATTTTGTAAACTTGAACACAAGTTCATATAAAAGAAGAAGAAATATGAAAAAATGAGGAAAAGAAGAAAGAAAGAAATGCGCTAAACAAAGTTGGAATATAATTATATATCAAAGTATGTCATTTTTATATATCAAATATCAGAAAACGCTCGATGAAAAGAAAAAGAAAAAAAAGTAAAAGTAGTTAAGAAATCAAGGCTTAAGGTTTTAAACCTGCGTTCAACACATGATTGTTCTATCATATTAACTCTTTCCCTCATATAGACTCATTTTGACGCCCTCAATAGGTATCACATAATGCCTGATCTGCAGAAAACCACAGTTAGACCTTACCAAATTTAATTACAAAATCCTCATTTCCAGACCACTGAGGAGCAGCGAACAACATAAAACCTGATCAGCCTGCGAGTTACTCGCAGGCTGATCTGGTTTTATGCTGTTCGCATAGGTCTTTTCATGGTGTCCTCTATGAGGGAAAGGGTTAAACATTATTCGACACATGCATAAACGCATATGCTTTTTCTTCCAGTATACAAAACACTTTCTCTGAAACCAATAATGATATACAGATATTAATAAGCTGTTATAACATTAACGCTAGTTGGACTACAAATAACCTGTCCTTTTGTTATAGTTAACGTTATATTTTAGATCAGGCACTGGTAGAAAGAACTTCTGAAAAGAAATCAAATCTTATTGTTTTCAAATTTAGGATGGAAATCACACACACACACACACACACTAGTTTGAGTCTGCACATCCATTCGTCACCTTCAGCTACAGTACTATAAAATCTGATCGACCAACACGTTTCGACCCACAGTACCATTATTGTGAAGCGTTTTTTGTTTGTTTTGTGTGTGTGTGTGTGTGTGTGTGTGTGTGTGTGTGTGTTCGTCCTGTCCCGTCCAGTATTGTTTCGACCCATACAGTATCGTACCGTACCGTAAATAAAATATATCTCTATATAACCTAGGAAGTAGGAACTAGATCAGTCAAATACACATCTACACCAACCAATTACCCTAAGAGCAAAAAACCTTACACTCAATTGACTTAGCAATAAATAAATTATGTAACGTTGAATTCATGTCAAGTTACGTGGATTTAGAAAAAAATCATGACTGTTAATTGTGAATGCAGTTAATAGAGAGCATTACAAAATGCATTATCAAAATAAACTAGAACTCCGCGAGTCGGATGTGTCGCCTGACGATGACTTATCTGTTGACAGTAAAGATGCCAGTTTGTCACTTTATCTTATGGATGGGGTATTAATGCGCAATGATGTTGCCATCAAACAGAGAAGACTTATAAAGAACAAATAAAAAATGTAAAGACTATTATAACTTAAACATAGTAACAGTATAATGAAATATGATTACTTTTTTGTTGTTTAACCCTTTTAACATAAATATCAAGTCTCATCATTCAAACTTATGGTGAAAAAGTTATGCTCCGGACAAGAAATGCTCAAAGAAAATCTATCAAAGGGGAATAACTCAAAAAGCGCACAAGGTAGAGTTATGGTTCTTGTGAACTGCTCTCCGGGTAATTGCAAAGAACATACATACCATGTCTCAAGTCATTCAAACTTATATTGACAAAGTTATGATCTGGACAAGAAATGCTCTAAGAAAATCTATCAAAGGAGAATAACTAAAAAAAAAAAACGCACATAGTAAAGTTATGGTTCTTGTGCACTGCACTCCGGGTTATTGCAAGAAACATACATACCAAGTCTAAAGTCATTCAAACTTATGATGACAAAGTAATGCTCCGGACAAGAAATGCTCAAAGAAAATCTATCAAAGAGGAATAACTCAAAAAGCGCACAAGGTAGAATTATGGTTCTTGTGCACTGCACTCCGGGATATTGCAGAAAGACACATACCAAGTCTCAAGTCCATCCAAGTTATGGTGACAAAGTAGATGGGGACGCCGCCGCCGACAAAAGTAACACCTATATGTCGCCTGACTCTAGTCAGGTGACACAAAAATGACAAAAAAGAATTTCCAAAAGCTTATTAATCTTCTGTTAAACGTTTTACGTTTTAACTGCATGAAACAGTTATTCATATTTGTAAAAAAAATTTATTAAAAATCAAAAGCAGTCAAAGGGTATTAATTTTACGTCGAATCACATATTGGCATGCTTCAGATACTTTGACAGATCCGTTAATCGAGTTTTATAAGGGAACATTTTTCTAAGGTACGTTTTCAAATGCTGCTCTTTCAATCTTCCACCAAGATTAATGTGACACATTTAAACCTCACACGTTTAAATATGTAATAAATAGTGGCTAAGGTATTTTGACACTTGGTAAGCTTATACGCTTTATTCTTCTGGAACTTGTGCGTGTACTTGACCTTTCATTTGGACAATCTACAGGTTTTTATCACGAATCGAGTATCAAATACATGTATATATGTTTGAATTAAATGCACAAACGCACACACTAATGATCACATGTCATGGAAGTATTACATCGGACCTACTTTAAAACATATTGACCGACCCACTTTATTGAATAGGGCCTTGACATTGAATTTGCACGACTGACCAATTTTCACAACAAAGGACATGTAAGGATTAACAATAGTCCACATGTCCAATGTTGGTGGGTAAGGTCTATTGTACAAGATAAATATATCATTTTTAATACCATGAACTTGTGTTTGACCTCAATCACGTTTTCCTAGAAAATAAATAAATAAATAAATCGGTAAATATTCATGACATGAAAAGCAACAGCATTTGTTTAAAAAAAAAAAAAAAAAAAAAAAAAAATTAATTTTATATATGAGTCGAAATTTGCATACTGATACAAATGGTTTGATGCAAAACTATTTTTGTAGTTATATGTAGCATTATGTTTTGCACTATGCCATTGACATGCTTTCTTTTCTGATATTCGAGTATATAAAAGCATGAATATTGTACATGAAAAACATATATAACGTTATTCAATTAAACTATGAATATGCTTTTCTTGCCATATCATACATTTTACATGGGTATGTTTATAATTAAGCCAATATGTCTGAGGACAGCCGTACTTCAAAGGTTAATATCATGGAAATGCATACGTTTCTCATATAAAAACCCACAGCAGCTCGACGCCTCTTTTATTCTGCATTACCGGAAGTATACCGGCCGTGACCGGAACACAAAGTTGAAACATCTGATTCTCAAGAACGACGTTGAAAACAAAATCGATGTTTATACAAGTCAGTTAGGACATATGGACATATAGACCAGCCATTTGTCTGACAATTGAATTTATTATTTCAATTTATATTGATTTTGCTACAGTAACTTCAGCTTTGCTTCTCCAATTCTCTTTCTCATATTATAAGAGATTAGACCCAGACAGCAGGCTTCGGTTTTTTTCTTCTTCTATTTACATACAAAATATTAGTTGCTAGGATTGGACACTAGGACATTGAAGTTACAACAAAAGACCAATGCCGCCTGCAATTCTGACAAAATAATGTCCGAAGCAGCAGTTCAGTCTCTCTAGTAAAAAGTTAAAATTCGCCATTTTCTGACATATTAATTAAAATATCAAACTAAACAATTAATTAACAAGGTAAGGGAATACATATATCTATCGCTATAGGCAGTTTGATAAATATTTATGAATGAATTATTACATTATTAAGTAAAAACATGGTCCTTGAATATGGCCTGTAACTCCTAATCTATATATATTTGACCTACTTTCTGGTCCGGCAGACATTCGATTATATTGGTTAAATATCTTGAACAGCTTATTTTAAGATAGAGCAGTGGCAAGATATTAAGTTATCATCCTTCAAAGAACGATACTGTCATATTACCCTACGTGTCGTACTAGTTTTACCAGTATTACATATCACATGTATATGAGTTGTATATATTTTACCCCACGCTCTTCTGAATCCATTGTGACTGTAAATGTATGTGTGTTAATACCTATCTAGATATCTGTAAGGCGAAGAATATTGCGCATATTAAAGCCTAATAAAAAATTGAATGCATGGTATTTACATTCTGTATTTAAATGTGGTAAAAGTACGTTTTCTTTCTTCTCAAATAAAATACCCTCGTCTCAACATATCAAATAATCGAGTTACTTTAATGATTTCTCTTCGATCTTAATGTTCTATATAATCAACTGTTCTATTTAGATTAAAACTACTTCAGTATGCCATTGACCGAAATTATGTATAATAACTAAACATGCATTTGTTTAAACCACATGTAGATTTACTGAAACATGCTGCACTGTATGCACAATGTAATTGTAAAATCTGAGTTAAAATACTTTAATCGTGACTGAAAAATCCTAACATATTTTTTATGAGACGTGTTTATTCGCCTTTTAACTTGTTTCCAAGGCATAGATTGGAATAAAGAAGCAACCAATCTTTACATTCTTCTCATTTACTTATTTTTCATGTCTTCCAGATTAAAAGGTGTTTTTGTATTAAGGTAATACATCGATCACTAAATTATTATCATTGTCCTTCATGAGCTCAAAAAGACTTAAGTGCAGATGCAAGCATCCATTGACTTGGAGTTATAGGCTCTTTGTTCAAAGTCTATGAAGAAGCTTGCATTTACGATAACTTTATGACCATGTCGCTATTTATTGATGAATGGATTACCTTAAACTTATATTAAACTTGGCAATTTATTTAACTAACCTTCACCTAGCTTGTCTTGAAATCATATTTTTAAGTGAAAAGTACCCGTAATGCTCATGCAACAGAGCGTTGCAAGTTTAAATGGCTCTAATATTACACCCGTTTAAACTTTCAAATAAACTAGATGTAGGTCAACTTCTTGCTAAACTGTCGATGTACTGTAATCCATACAGGATTATTTTTAAAGTCTAAGGAGATGATTTATCACCAAATGTCTACGCCCTTCTTCTTGTTAAATAGTTTAAGACATCTGTCTTTACATCCATAGTAGGTTGCCACAATAAATACAAACAACAGAGGGCTGATATCACTTGCTTGTGGCATGATAAAGTACGTGTACCTGTAGAAGATAGAAATATGTACACACACCGTCAAGTAGGAAAGTAAACAGTCAAGAACATCTGACAAAACCTTAGAGAAAGTATGTACATCGCAGGAGCAAAGATGGCTTAAAATTCATGGTATTATGTATACATGTAACATACCGAGAGTTGATAAAATGCAAACTTTGATTCAATGTCATCATGCATCCATGTATGTAGTCACTCGGGTTGTTAGGAATAGTTTTATACTTATTTTGTTTCGAGTAGACCTATGCAGATCATCTTCTCATAAAAAATATAAACTTACAGGTCCTTGTGGCCGAGTATTTAGAGCGTCCGACCTCTAACCGATAAAAAAACATTGCTATATAAGTATGAAAGTATAATCAATGTATATCAAAGTTATCAACCTAATATAAACACAATGACAGAAGTGCTGTTAAGATCGAATAATCGAGTTTATTATCATTATTATTAGTCGCCGGTAGAAACTGACGACTATATTTGTTACTGTTTAAGATTAGGTCTATGGTAGGAGAAGTCAGTGAAATGTGAAAATGTAAACTAATGGATAAGGAACAAAATAGCTTCTTTACTCACAATAAAAATGCACAGATGTAAACTACTATTGTTTAACCCTTTCCCTCATATAGACTCATTCTGACGCACTCAATAGGTACCACATAAAGCCTGATCTGCAGAAAACCACAGTTAAACCTTACCAAATTTAATTATCAAAATCCTCATTTCCAGACCACTGAGGAGCAGCGAACAGCATAAAACCTGATCAGCCTGCGAGTTACTCGCAGGCTGATCTGGTTTTATGCTGTTCGTAAAGGTCTTTTCATGGTTTCCTCTATGAGGGAAAGGGTTAATAAAATAATTATTGCATGTTTAGTCCCTAACAAGCTATGTTATCTTTTTAAAAGATACGTTATTGACGGTTAAGAATGGGTCCCTTGGGACAAGCCATTATTTATAAGTGAAAAACAAATAACTGCTAAATCCATTTCCGTTGTCAACTAGTGTTCTATTATTAAATTATAGTAAAAAAATTAGTAATGAGTGTTGCAATTGCAATTACGAATTTAAATTATAATTATCTTTAAATATTTCTCGGAAATGCTGTAACAAATTCTCCCCATTCTTTAACAAAAGAACCACATGAAAATCACTAGATACCGCTGTGGCGTTTTGACACAAACGAAATATTGTCAAATTTTCGGCAGTTTCAGTAATTTGCTTTTATTAGTTTTAACTGCACAATGCATTTTCCTTTTGTTTTTGAACAGTGCTGCTTGCATTCTGCATCGGGCAACATTCCGGGGCTACATTTAGACATCTATTTTTAGGATGCGTCTGTATGTAACTGGTGGCCCATTGATCCAGTGGGTAAGATTAATAGGATATTCGCCATACAGGCGTTGTCGGCGAGGGTTGTGGGTCCAATCCTAGTCGTAGTAAATCATTAATATCATAACTTTACCTTTATCAATTACACGTGTCTATAAAATAAATTTGAAAAAAAAAATATAAGTTGATTAATGATCGAAAGTTTATTGTTTTAGATTTGCATCCATGTATTGAGTCGATAAGTCTGTCATTGTTATGCACCGAGATCTGCCCTGTCTGTTTCTTTGTTGGTTGGTTTGTCAGCAACTTTAACATTAGCCATAACTTGACAGCTATACAAGATATTAACTTGCAACTTCATATATGAATAGAAAGTGCAGTGACTAAGAACCATAACTCTACTTGACCCATTTTTTTAATGGTCTCCCTTTTCAATATTTGTCGGGAGCATAACTCATAAACTATACAAGTTATTGACGTCAAAAATAAATAGATGGTGAGACTGGGAAAACCGTCAGTCTATCTGGAGCATGCAAAGTTCTCAGTGATAAGTAGAGAACAGTAATTAAAAAGCGCTTTTTGAGATATTTCCTAATTAAAAGACGGAAAGAGGTGCTTTATAGGCAATTTCTTTGGCATAAAATATGCTGCCAGTTACATTTGTTAGCTATTGTTATTTTTTACTATTTGCTTGGATAGCACAATTTTTGTTGATTGCCATGTTTATAAGCACGCCACAAAGTGCATGTGCGTCCATTGAATGCAGCGTTTTGCCATAACGTTATATTACATTTTATATTGCATGCCTACTCATGGTACATATTCATATATCTGTTATCGGTTTTACACAGTGTCAACGCTGTGCAGTCATTCTGTACAATATTGTATTTCCATTATTTCACTGTCAATATTGTAATTTCATTATTATATTCCCGAAAACGATGGTTAAGGGGGTAAATAGAAGTCACCCTCTTGATTGGTACGTCCGTCTGTTGGTTGGTGAGCATAATCTTGTGTACCATCTACAGGCCATATTTCTTGTTTGATTTTATTTTAAAAAAATCTCACATGTTCACTTTGATTATTTCTAGGCCTAGTTCAATCACAGTAACTTAGATTCAAAAACTAATCTCTACAGACCACATTTCTTAGTGATCTTAATCTGTTCAGCAAGTTTAATGCGCCTCTAATGCATCTGAGTGTTGGGGTTTATATATCTGATACACAGATTTGTGTTAACACCTTCACGAATGGTTTATATGAACAAAACTTCAACATTCATAAATATTCGGATGGTCCGTCAAACTGTAACTTAACACGGAAAATAATGACTTGCATACTAACTTCTCCGGTGACTTGATGTTTTAGCATCAAAATTTCAACTTGTCAAAGTCTTATACACTTCTGACATGAAACACTGGCACCGAGTAAATTCTATATATTGATGGAAATATGTAGTTGTATACAGTGGAGACAGGTGGCATGCAAACAATAGGTGGAGGCTGACGTACTAAAGAGTGGCCTCTTGTAAACCGGGGATTTCTAAGTAGTGGTCGAGTATAAAGTACTGACACGATTAAGATATCCGTGGCCGAGTGGCCAAAAGCGTTGATATACTCATTTAGTTAACCCCTCTGTTGTTGATTCGAGTCTCGATCTTAACTTTATGATCGTTTACTTTTACCTTTAAGCGCAGGTCAACTACACATACCTTAACTTAGAATGAATGGAATGCCAATTGTGCAATCTTTTGAGCAACTTAACAAAATCCAAACTAAATAAACTTAAATTCATAGAAATCATTTGATGACTAGGAAATTTCTAAATTCAGATTGTTCACGTGAGGAAGCCTTCCAGAGCGATAGTTCTCCCAGCTGATCCCTGTTCACAAAATTAAAATTAAAAGCAATACAGCTAATAATCGTTACAGGTTGGTCGATTAATTTTACATCTTGGCCTAATCCCACTCGACGACACCTGGGAAGGTCAGGAGAGACTCCTGTCCTCTACAATATGTTTGCTTTATAGTATGACTGCTATTGAGTTGTCCTGCAACTGGACCGAAACGAAATGGGTATAAAACATTGACATCTAGGAAAATATGTAATCCATACTTCAGGCATATCCGTCCTTGAAACGTGACTGCTTTCCTGATCAATTACAGGCTGTACGATATACGATATTGCCGTGAAAACATCCATCCATCCACCATCTGACCATCAGTCTTTCTACTCGTCTGTCCATACAGAAGAGAGATACATTTCAGGGTTAGCTTTGTGGGTTGCTTCCGTACATTCTGTACGTATGTAAGAGATAACCTCACAATACAACCTTCGTAAGCGTTTCCACCCATTCACCCATCCTTTTTCCTCCCTATACAATTTCATGAGATGCATATAAAAGTGTATTGTATGGTGGCATATTTCTGCCAGCCACTTATCCACTTAGCTATGTTGAAACTTTTCTGAAAAATTGTCACATATTCAGTTAGTATCTGGCAAGTAGCAAATTTTCAAGTTATTTACTTAGGTATCTTTACAGGACTAAACTGTCTGTAAGTGCCCACTACTGCCAATCACATATTCACTTATTTTAAATGGATATCATGCCTTTTTCCAGATAATAATGTGAAAAAATGCTTGTTATCCACATAATTTAACTGATTAACTTGAAAAAAGGCGAGATATCCAGTTACCTTAAGTGAATATATGGCTGGCAGTAGTGGGCACTAACAGGCAGCTTTATTCTGTTAAGATACCTAAGAGGATAACACGAAAGTTTTCTACTTGCCAGATACTAACTGACTATGTGACAATTTTTCAGAAAAGTTTCGACATAGCTAAGTGGATAAGTGGCTGGCAGAAATATGCCACCATAGTATTGATATAATATTAATATGGTGACATATTTCTGCCAGCCACTTATCCACTTAGCTATATCGAAACTTTTCTGAAAAACTGTCACATAGTTAGTATCTGGCAAGTAGCAAACTTTCGTGTTATCCTCTTCGGTATCTTAACAGGACAAAACTTCCTGTTAGTGCCTACTACTGCCAACCATATATTCAATTTAGATAACTATATCTCGCCTTTTTTCAAATTAGTCAGTTAAATTATGTGGATAACAAGCATTTTTTCACATAATTATCTGGAAAAAAGCATGATATCCAGTTAACGTAAATGAAAAGGTGATTGGCAGTAGTGGACACTAACAGACAGTTTAGTCCTGTTAAAGACATTTGAGAGGTTTTTTTTCTAACCGACAATTTTTTTTTAAAAGTTTGCATATAAGTACTTTAGACTTTAACTAAAAGATATATGAATTAAAATAGGGGGTCACCATGCTTGTTTTAGAGATTTAGCTTATGGTAAAATCACTATTTGCTAAAACTTGTTGAAAAAATCATGGCGTTAAAAAATAAGAAAGATTTCGACTATAACAGCATATTGAAATGATATTTTCAAATTATTTTTATCACCATTTGTAACTTATAATGTATTCTATAAGTTACAGATAAAAATACTATCAAATATGCATTGAAAATATAAAACGGGCACTAAATCTCATTTGTGGCCGGACCAAAATGTATACAAAAATTATCCCAAAACTGTGATTTTTTATATATATTTTTTAAATAAAAAAATTCAACGGACAGATTTCTTTATTATTTTCAGAATCAGTTTTGAAAATGTAAAAAAGACATACCTCACCAGGTTTGTTTTTTAACAAAAAAAACTGCTTTTTTTTATTGAAATCTTAGCCAAATTTGCATAAGAACACTAAAATGTGACTTTTTGTACCTTCAAAATTTGGCAAATATACTTTTAACACATGTATCTTAAAATTTGGCTTTCTTTTATCATTCTACTTAAAATAAATCAGAAATTCATTTTTTTTACCAAAATCAAAATCAACTGTAACCCGCTTAAACGTCCTTAAGCTTAAGTGGATAACTAACTTGAACATTTTCTACTTGCCATATACTAATTGAATATGTGACAATTTTTCAGAAAAGTTTCGATATGGCTAAGTGGCTGGCAGAGATATGCCACTATAGCCTGGCTCTCATCTTAACCCTTGTAATACTGTGGGCACTTGTGACCGCCCCACTTAAATGACTAAAAAATGTTTGAGAGACGTTAAAACCACAATGTTTGTTTCATACATGTATACTTCTGAGGAGTTAAGTTAAGATGTTATAATAAGGGTTAAACATTATACATAACGACAGTTGGAGAACTGCTACTACTACTTCTATAATAATGATGATAATAATAATAATAATAATAATGAAAAAGATACTCTTGTTGTTGTTCATGACGATGATAATGATGGTAGTAATTATGATGATGGTGATGATGATGATGATGATGATGGTGGTGGTGGTGGTGATGATGATTCTATGTCTGACATTATCACTAAATCAACGCTATCATAAACCAACACATACGTATGTATTACGTACATAGTGATAGGTAACTTAAATACTCTTTATTTTCTCGTGTTTACAGGTCGTTTCTATTCAATGTTCACCTTCACGAATCTAATAAATGTTCATATAAATGTATTTGCACTCGCGCACTGACGATAAATGCATGATGAAGCAAAATCCTGTTACGCTTGCCGAGCCCTGGGTTGACTGTGGTAGATTCGTTGAATTTGTTTTATCTGATAGAAGATTACATCAACTTCTTTTGAACTGTCCCGTGTATTGACGTGTATAGGCATGTGTGTGAGAGATAGAAAATAAGAAAGAGACAGTATTATTAAGAGACTGTAATTTATTTAGGACCTAATGTAAGGGAGGTAACTCGTCATAATATTACAGACGACAAAATGGTGGAACGTTTTCCCCCCAATTCAAAGAATTCAGAAGATGTGCCAGTAACTTTACTTTTGGAAAGTAAACAGTTTCTATGGTTTACGAAATTTGCCAAAAAAAAAAAAAAAAAAAAGCCGGGAAGTCAATCAAACAAACGAACTGGAAAAAAACATTGTTCTTTAAAATACTGGCTTAGAATATCGAGTAACACAGATTCTTACACCCTTTTATATCTTTAATGTACATATACAAATAGTATTCAAAATAACGCGCCCCTTCCAATCATTGATGCATTACCATTAGAAATAATCTACTAGTAGATAATTTGGGTCTTGGTTATATGTTTCATTCTGTTGGCATTTATAATTATTTAAATATTGCATAACAGTTAAGAGATCAGTATATCCAGGAATGGAATGATACCCTATGTATTATTATAAACGTTTTAAAAAGAATTTGAATTAGAAAATTATTTTCAGTTTGTTAAATATGATAAACATAGAATATCTTTAACACGATTTAGATTATGCTCTCATTCATTAAACATTGAAACAGGTAGATATGAAAATATTTTACGAGAAAATAGATATTGTACTGTATGTAGCCAAAACGCCGATGAATCTGAATTCCACTTTTCATTATGCTGTCCATTTTACAGGGAACTCAAGAAAAATAATGGTATTCAGTCAAGCTGGCCTAACATGCATATTTTTGATAATTATTAAGCTGCCAGAATCGTAAAACTACCATTGACTTATCTAGATACATATGTAATGCTCAGAAAGAAAGACAGGATGAACTATTGAAAAATGCTGCTTCATAAATTATCAACATTATATAAATCGCAAATTAATTTATAATTCTTGTAAACATAAAACATAATTGTGCTACTTATACCGTTGTGAATTTTAAAATTTTTCGACTATCCGATTCATATATGTGTGTATGATATTTTTTTATTTGTATATTTACGTCTTGGTCATATGTATGTATTTTTTGTAAATGGCCAAAGGCACCGTGACGATTTTGCCAATAAATTTAATTGGATTGTTAATTGTCTTTACGTCGGTTGGGAAACACAACATCGTAAATAATAGTTTTAAGGACTACCTGCAGGTTCTGGGTTCAAACACGTTACTCACGTATGTGAGTGAACGGAGCATTTCATGATTTACTGTCACTACACAAAACTGGCTGAAAACTCCTTATTGAAGTAAAATAATAAGTTCGAAGATGCATGCAGGGATGAAGAAACTTAATTAGCTTGAATGGTACCATATATGTAATTGTTTACCGTCGCTGCGATAGTATTTCAATCATATAGCGACGTCCAGCTAATTACAGGTGGAGGAAGACCCCGGTTACACAAAAGTACCCGGGTAGAACCACCGACCTACCGCAAGCCAGCTGGAAGGCTTCCTCACATGAAAAATCCGAAGTCCCTACCGGGATTCGAACCCACAGCGGTGAGGGGCTGAGAGATTTGTAGTCCATGACTGTAACCGCTCGGCCACGGCGGCCCCTATGTAATTGTATACGGAGAAACAAAGCAACAGTGAAATGAAAATATAACATACAGCCATGATTTGAAATTCATTATTTATTTCATTATAACTACATGATTTATATGGGCGAAATTACATTACATGCTGGGATAAAGGGATTGGTCTGCCAATAAATTTGTTGGTAATTGCTTTTAAAGATAAATCAAACATGAAAATTACATACGTTATTCATAAACAAAAAATATACATTTTAGAAGCAAGAAATTAGGCTCATTCAATGTCATTTTGGGAAAGAATATAAAAAAAAACCGATTCAGGGTTGTATAACACATCTTAACACATATAGTCTGTACTCCTAATTTCATATCCGCATACACCGAAAACTCGGCTCAAATTAGTTGCTTCGTACCAGATTAGTTCTTTTCTTTTTATAGATACTTTTACTTCATATACCTTTTTTTCCTATGTCCCCAGTTTCAATAAATTCAAATTCCTGCTACATCGTATTAAAATTTGAACCCTTGTTCTGTTTTAGTTAGTATCTTTGTTCTATTCAGCAATTTTTAAATATCTTTCAGTCAGCTGTTTGTATAGATAGTAATGGCTGTCACTTAACTTTCAGGTTAGGAAAAAATAAAGTCATAATGAATGAGTCATCCATACCTCACACCTTTTCAAATGTCACATGTACTGTAAGTTTTAGAAATCGTTTTCAAAAATATCTATAATGTGAATAAAAACGATACAGATAATGAGCCACGTGACCTGGCTCATCCTACACATGTTCCTGATAATCCCACTTCCGGTCTCCAGGATGTTAACTAACGACTGGGCATCGTAGGCGGAACTAAAGTTGATCTAGATTTCTGTCACTAGGAATTCGAACTTACTGGCTTAATACTGGCGGGGTGAAACAAAAAATAAAAATAAACAAATATATGGAAAATAAATAAGAGAGAGAGAGAGAGAGAGAGAGAGAGAGAGAGAGATCATAATATATGAACAAATCTATTACTATTTTTTTAGCAATAAAAATAAGTATATTTGAAAACATATACATTTGTATATCGATAACTACAAGCCTTAATTTATTGGTATATAAAAAAGTTATTCTTGAACCCGGTGAAAATTTGTGTTACAGATGCTGCAAACAAAATAATCATATTTTGTATTTAATCAATACTTTTTTTGTTCTTTCACAACAAAAGTATGTACGAAAATGTACTACTTCAGACCTCAAGCTACCGGTATACATGTTATTTTCATATAATTCATTTTCATCATACTATAAGAGTGAAATAATTATTTAAAAACTTCAAACAATTGAAAGGGATGTTAATATTAACTAAATGTTTCTATTATTTGTACTTTTGGTAGAAGGAAATAGCAAACACGCCTCAAGTACAAATGTATAACACTTAGATAATGTATTTTTTCACAGGTCTCAAATGATTATAAAACAAGAAAGACATGAAACATGCACTTCATTTCTAAAAAAGAATTAATCTAGGTGAAATTTGATACAAGGGAGGCAACCATGTTAATCGTTAAGAATTTATCATTCTTAGTTCCGTCCCTTGTTGATGCACACAGGCAATTAACAGCATTTTTTTTTTCATGAAATGCGTTTTCAGTTATCATCATAGTGTGAAACACTGAAGCAAGTTTGATCATATTCATTTCAAAAATGAAAAAAAAAAATCATACATTTTACTTTAGACCTGATATGTGAACTTGTCATGGAAAAAGCTTAATTTATGTTTTGACAAAGAAAAATAAACTTTACTTCAGTTATAATGTACACTTGATCAATGGATAATAACATACGGTTGCAGGTAAATATGTATTTGCAATCTGAAGTTGGAAATATTAGCATCTATTGAGAAGAGAATATCATGTTTTATTAATGTGCATATTTATGAATGTGGCTTGAAATTATATCATCGTAAAACTTATTCATGAAATTTAAAGCAAAATAATTAATATATCACCCTTAGAATTAAAATCGGACAATACGGTGCGTAAACTTTTTCCATACATACAAAAGCATTTTCTTAAAATGGAAATCATCTACAAATTTGTTTGTTTTTATTTTGCGTTGTCGTCATCCAAAGTTATGTCAAACATGAGGTTAAACAGTAACGCCGAAAAAGTTTTTTCAAGCACTTTACTAGAATACTACAATATATATTTCTTAGTTCTGTTAATCATAATAAGGGCATCCCCGACTCTCTTTATCTCTCCCTCTCTCCCTATCTCTCCGACTTCCCCCCACCCCTCTTCCTTTATAAGATTTTTTTTAAATAAGCATTCAAAGCATTAAAGCCAAAAGGAAACACATTTGAAAAAACAAAAACAAAAAAAACAAAAAATACAAAAAAACAGGTATGTCAATTGATCTTTCTAAAATCTAACAAGAATCCTTTTTTTTTCTAAATAGGACACAAAAATATGCATGTAAGACGCCATTGCCACATTGTTCCAAGGAATTAAATAACCTTATCAATAACTTCCATTTATTTGTTTATTTGCTATTATTTTCATTTTTTTTTTTTTATTCTTATGAGTAAATTGAAATGAGATTTAATATCACAAAACAGGAACCCTGCTAGAGCTGAAATCTCAAGCTAGCCTTGCGGGGTACTACATAATTATTAGCATATGAAACATGGACATGTTTTTTTTTTCAAATGTGTTGCCGAAAATGGTTTTTAAATTCAGCAGTTATTCAATGACATGACTTTGCTCAGGTCTACGCTTAACTAGATATTTCGACCCCAGTAATATTATATCGCTAAAACTTTAGACCCATTACCTTCAAGTTTCGAAAGCTCTTATCTTTGTTATCTTACTTCAAGAGAGTCGCACCCTTAAGGGATGGGCACTACGGAGAATTGAAAAATAAGCAACATTGTTGTACTGAATGACAAGGCAAAATATACACAAAATTTACCGCATTTCCTTCATGTTCAAATTTAACTTAATTCCCTGAAACCTCGGACGTCTCTCAAAAACAAAACAACATAAACATTAATATGTTAAATTGTTGGAAACGTTTGAGACAAACGACAAATAAGTGCAGATATTTTACAATCTTATCACATAAAACAACTCACATCACTCACTAATATATACATAAATTGGGAACGTTTATAAATCAATCTTTTGGAATACCAATTTTAAAATTTAACCGTCTGCACTAGACGCTGTCTCAATGCTGAAAAACTGCAGCCCTATAATGCACGTGAAACCCGTGCTCAACTATCCAATACACATCCAAACTGCCCTATCGAGACTACATCGCCTAAAGGGAAATTCATTTTCTACTAATCGCAAAATTATATTTACATTATGCTTACACAAATGGGAGACAACTTCAATACCAACAAGCAAATTTCTCGACAAATGTTATCTCCCCTTAGTCACTATAAGGAGCATTTTTATTTTTGAAAAACTGCTGTATGGAAGTTTGGTGAAATTAATCCAACCAAAATGCAATAGGTTTCAATATAAAGCTTACATATTGAAATATATTGCTATATAATTTCCCCTCCAAACAGTCGAATACCCAGACTTGCTAATTACATGTAGCCCACAAAGGTGCCAGTCGATTGACCAAGACAGGAGCTCGAACCAGCTTCAATCAGTGTCAAAATAATGCTATGTTAGCGACTATACCCTGGCCACTCGGCGACAAAGGAAACACACACAGCGTTTGATATTACACACAATTGAGGCTTTCTTGCCACACACTTATTTATACATGCAGATGGCAATCTTCAAAATATTTGTATATCTGACACTCGAAAAATAGTTCATGTATCACAAACCACTTCATAAATGATAAGTTACGAAGTTAACTGAGCATGATAAAACACGTAGGTTAATTACGAAAAGTTAACGAAAGGTACATCAAATTTAAAAAAGAAAAACTGGAGCGCTACGCTGTATGCGTTACGTAAAGCTTTGTCAAAAATAATGCTTAGTTCTACTTAAACGTATAGACTATCCTGAAATTCTAAATCACAGCAAAATGAATGTTTAGCAAATGCTGTCTCGAAGCAGACAGTTGTTTTACACCAGGTAATTCTGATTCATCAAAATGAATAAAATTCAACAATCTACAACAGATAAAAACCTGAATATGTTCAGAAATAGATTTTGCAGATTTTATCTCTCAGTAGCCACAGTAGCCCCCC
>CM037785.1:12713106-12751331 GCA_021229015.1 Solen grandis
CAGAACATTTGGATATCAAAAACTTTGATTAATTATTAATACTGTACTCATTTGAATTACATCAGGAACGTTTTGTTTGCATATCTTTCTTGTAAATAAATTTGTTTTCTTAGAAAATATCTTAATGTTTTGTTTCAAATACACTGTAAGACAAGGGAATATCCATTTCATATAATACATGTACATTAAGATTTTGTATAAGACTGAATGTTGGTGTAGAGAGGCCTTTTCAAGGGTCCAAAGCCTCAATTGTGAGCTCTACTGTTGACATAGACCCATTCATAAGTCGAAGTCATGATTTCTCAAATCTTTTAGGTAAGTCCCATCAATTTTGACTTAACAAAGTTCTGCTGTATAAAAAAGGGCTATAACTCATTTAAAATCTGGCCGATGGTGTTTCTTTTGGTCAAAATATATGGAGAATATAGGCCACATTCCCACCTGCTTGGAATATATATTTTTCTCCCAATTTTTTTTATTTTCCCCTTCAATATTTATGAGTTTACAAAACATATTGTGTGCATGGACTCATTGTTGTAGTTAAATGTTATATTCTTAATAAAACAGTGCAAACATGTTATATCATTGTTTTCATTATTCTTTTATGGAATATAACATCATTAAATAAGAGTAAAATACAACAAAATACCTACATTATACATATTAGAAAAATTCCCCTATTAGCTTGTTCGTGCAATTTTTCCCCCCTCTATGGGCCCAGACCCCTTACCCCCAATAGTGAAAAAAAAACACTGCATGATGTGCCAATGATATGCACAACTAGACTTGGTATTTTTAAAGTTTAATGAAAATCCAACCAAAGATAGCTGAGATATTATAGCACTGAAAGACTTTGTCTACAGACAAACAGACTGACAGAGGTGATTCCAATATAGCTCCCGTACAGGAGCGTACCTGGACCAATTTTGGGTATACGCACCATGGCTAGGGTGGGTCTGGGGGCATGCCCCCTCCCCCAGGAAAACGCCGTGGAATGCCGTAGGTGCATTTTGGAGGGTACTTAGTAAACACACACACAAAATAACTGTTTCAAGTTATAGTGAGATATGATCATACATTTTACTAACAATTAACTTTTCTTGCATACATTACAAACATAATTAAGTACTTTATCAACAAGGCGTAATAAAAATAACCAAAATTCTACAGTTGTGCACTAGTATGGTGTACATCACTGTCAATAGAAAAAACTTTATTGTAAAATTAATATGAAAAACTGTTTTCTTTCTGATCTTAGAGCTTAATGGTCAAAGTGGAAAATATGAAGAAGAAAAATTGACCCTGCTAGAATTTGAGCCAACAACCCTCCTCAGCTTTAAGGCAGTTCACAGTAGTTCTAACCAATTTATGGCTGTTCTTCAGTTGGAGGTAATGCAACATGATAGCACTACCTTAATGAATGATTTGAGACTACTCCATCTTCTTTCATTCATGTCAACCAAAAGTCTCTAAAATCGTCCGCGGAACGACACCTGGCCTTGCAACAACGTATCTTGCTGCCAAATTCAGCAAAGTCACGAACAGTAAGGTCTGTTTCAAATGTTCGGTTTATGGCTTCCCTGAGATCACTTAGTAGTGTTTTTTAACCCCTTAAAACCTTTTTAAATATAAAAAAAAAAAAAAACATGAAAAGAATTCTTAAGTTAGGAGTCATAATATAAGAAATGCTATATGAATATTATTTCAGGAATTTTTTTCAAATTTTGGAACATATTAGAACTTTTCTACAAGCTAGAGAAAGTGAACTCGTGGACAGAGTTCCTGCTTGCTATTAAAAGATTAAGCTTCTCGATGTTGCCAATGACTTCACTGTGGCAATAAACATCACAATAGGTTGTTAAAGACAGTATTTGTCGCCATATTGAATGGCTACGGGAAACACAAGAGAAGCAACAGGGTATTAAGTTTCATCCCTATCTACCATTCAGTATAGAAGCAAACGTCCACGTAGATCTACAAGGCCTAGTAGATATGATTTTTGTAACATTTTTCAGGCCCAGTCCGTTCACAATAGATCTTGCTGTGTCTAATTATGAAGACAAATTATAATTATGGGTTACCCTGGTAAGGCAACGATTTTTATTGCATTTTCGGCGATTTTAAATTTTTGATTTTCCAAATTATTTGTATGCACGTGCATAAATGCACAAGCCCAGGCATGCCCCTGTCATATACTTTATATCTTGTCTAAGTTACAGCCAGGACAAGAAAATCTGGACAACCTGACACACTAATGCAAACATACATGCAAGGAGGCTCGACAATAAAAATTATTACAAAATCACTGATGGAGCTAACTGGTTTTATCTTTGATGAGTTATCATGAAAGTCATTTTTTGAAATTTAACCATTAGCAGGGGTAATGGACGAAGCGTACCATTACCGAAGCGTACCATTACCGAAGCGTACCATTTTTGGTTGAAGCATACCACTTTTCAAAATAGGTAATTTAGCGCTAATATTTTATGTTTTGTTATTTAAATTGAATTGATTTAAAGGTGATATATGACAGAATGGAATAATATTTTGTCAAACATGCAATATTATAATAATAAAAGGCACGACATTGAGTGAAAAATCGAGTGATAAGTATGATAATGTCAGATTACATATGCAGATAATCTTCTTCTTTTTTTTTCGTGTTTATGACGTATTTTAGTCCATACCGGATCTTGTTGTTACTATGAAAATGCATGCATGTAAGTACCTAGATCAATATAGGAATAGGATTAATATATTAAACATACCAGCACGATTTTGAAAAACTGCAATTTGGCATTAAGAAATCCATGTCTCTTATTCATTATGGATCCAAATGTAGTATCCGTATGCGATTGAAAGGGAACTGATGTCTTTAAAAGAAACAAGAGGGCCAAGATGGCCCTTGGTCGCTCACCTGAGAAAGATGATTGCTTAAGAAATAAAGATGCTTGAGTGTAAAAGTGAAATCTGGCTTTTTTTATGGTGAAATGGGCATAACTCCTAAATTTACAAGTCAATATCAGTTATAATTGAACCCGATTGTGAGATTATGGGCATAAACATTGTCTTAAAGTTTAAAAATGATTGTTAAAAAAATGAAGTTGGTAGAGAATAAACAAAGTGAAATATGGCTTTTTTTTATATTAAAAGGGGCATAACTCCTGACCTAATTGACGGATCTCAGCCATAATCGAACTCAATCGAGACCTTATGGTCATAAGCATTGTCATAAAGTTTGAAGATGATTGCTCAAAAGATGAAGATGCTAGAGTGTAAACAAATGAAATATGGCATTTTTTGAATATTAAAAAGGGCTTAACTCCTGACCTAATGATTCAGCCATAAGCATTGCCATAAAGTTTAAGCTATTAAAAAAAATTAAAAGGGGCATAACTCCTGACCTAATGGTACGATATCAGCCATAATCGAACTTGGCCGTGATTTTATGGTCATAAACATTGATATAAAGTTTGAAGATAATTGCTCATGAAATGAAGATGCTAGAGTGCAAACAATGTGAAATCTGGCTTTTTTGAATTTTAAAAGGGGCATAACTCCTGACCTAATGTTCCGATATCAGCCATAATCGAACTTGGCCGAGATCTTATGGTCATAAACATTGATATAAAGTTTGAAGATAATTGCTCATGAAATGAAGATGCTAGAGTGCAAACAATGTGAAATCTGGCTCTTTTGAATTTTAAAAGGGGCATAACTCCTGACCTAATGTTCCGATATCAGCCATAATCGAACTTGGCCGAGATTTTATGGTCATAAACATTGTTTTAAAGTTTGAAGATAATTGCTCATAAAATGAAGATGCTAGAGTGCAAACGAACAAATTGTGGACGACTGACGACGGACGGACGGTCGGACGGACGGACGACGGACATTCATCGATCCTAAAAGCTCATCCTGAGCACACATGCTCAGGTGAGCTAAAAAAAATCAACAAACAAAAAGTCGTGCTTCCTCTAATGCCTACGTGAGATATTGCTGATTTAATTGTGTACTGTCTACTCGACACGCGCCAACCCCATGACCCTGTGACATAATTTGATTCTGTGCAAAGCTAGGTGTTAACACGCGCTGTACATAGTGTAATCGGGTTGGATATGGTTAAAGGATCCGACATGATGAGTGCATTCTATTTCTATGCGCACCATTTTATACGATGCGAATTGTTGTTTGAGTAATTCGTGTCGGTATGATTTAATTTATGTGTGAAAACCGATAAAGCACACCGATGTCATTAACGATTCGCAGTTTTGGTAATACTGACACTAACCTATGATGACTGCTAATTCAAGCAATTAATCAATCATAATTGATTTGATAATAGTAATTAACAGTCGGTTTTTGATGTTTGTACATAATTATTGCCTTTAATGATTAAAAGGTTCGGCATCATGCTTGTATGTATATGGTTTCGCAACTTTAAGATAAATTATAATATTGCGTTGGCATTTTTCGTTAAATATTAACACAACATGAATGCATTTAGATAAATGTAGGATGATAATGAAACACTTATGATATACAAAATTGAATTTGAAATTAAATGACATTCCCCGGTATATAGTTTATATCCTGTTGCCGTGTGAGGTTCCGCGTCTTATTTTTTTTCTACAAAAATCGATATCGCTATTTTCAAATAAGTACATAAACATCAAATATGAAATAAATTCAAGTTATGGATGCTTAATGAACATCAGCAACATAAACTTATTCATATTCAAGCAATTTCCCCGATATAATTTTTAAAGTGGTACGCTTCGACCGCATAAATGGTACGCTTCGTCCTGGTATGCTTCGGTAATGGTACGCTTCGTCTATAATCCATTAGCAGTAATACTTCTTGAAAATAATTACTCCGGTCATTTTAACAAAATATCAATTGATAAAGGGCTAGCATTCTTACAAGACACTGCACTCATTTGCTGATTGGTGTTATAATAATACATTCCAAGTGTGTAGGCATTATCAACAACAGTTACCAAATTTCATATAATGTGAGTGTAGGATGAAACATCATCCTATATATGTGATTCCAATATATCACTATGTGAAGTGGCGGTGTTACAATATCAAGACATCTTCCAGGTGCTTGATACTTACGTATTGTAGCCGTAGAGAGAGAACTTTCCTGAAGCTGTCTTAGCCTTCTCATGCTTGAAGTAATACAGGCAGCCCTCACATAGTACAACATATGCCTGTGGCCCTAAAACAGAACAATTAGAAATATGACTATCAAAAGTCAAAGTACGCAATATTTTGATTTATCTATCCAGCTGGCAGGAAACTGAGATAGTCTTTCAAAATAATAAAACAATGTAACATATTGTATAAGCTATAAACTATCTTGGCATAGAGATTTTGTCAGAGTTTGATTCAGATATGTAATAATTTACAGTGGTACAGTGGTCACGCGATTCCTCAATGTGGCGATTCATTGAATACCGGCAATGACTCGAGCTACAAGCCCAGTCCCTTGTTTTAGCCCTTCTTATTCTATATAAATTTATGGGCGATTCTTCAAACATGCGATTTTGGATTCCTCGAGCTCCGTCCCTGGTCCCTAAATAGCATATTCTATATAATGTCTATGCAATTCCTCGAAGTCGATACCAAAACCTATCTGTATCTCCTTGACAAGCAAACACCAGCCCTATGACCACTTATCCCTGTAATTAACACCTTTTCACACATCGTCAAACCTTCGAGAGTACATAGGTGAATCGTTATATCAACACAGACATATAAAACGTATTTTCTCATCTACTGATCATGTAACAAACTGTGACGGGTCTGCATAATTAATCATTTGTCATCAAAGAAGCCTATTTTGGTTGTTTGTTTGTGTGTTGTTTTTTTTCTCTGTAATCATTAATTTGGAGAACCACGGAAAAATGTTTAGTGTTTATTACAAGAATGTAAAAAATACACAATGCCGCAATTACACAAATTAAAACAAAGCGTTTCAATCAAATTATCGGTAATAAAGAACTTATTTCTGACTTAACTTTTGCAATGAAAGCTATTATCGAGTTATTTTTGTAATGGTTAAATATATTCTATGTTTAAAAGGTACTATTGAAGTCTAAACGTAACAAAATAATTAATGAAAAGATAAAGTTGAGGTATCAACAAATATAAATATATTGAATTTTGACACATAAATGATTCCTCGAATATGGCGATTCTTCGAATTTTTATGCAGATCCCGTCCAACCTTGAGGAATCAAGTGACCACTGTATATGTTTTGTGCTCACCTTTTCACATGAGCAGCTGCTGTAATGATATTCCCATCTGGACATAGAGGTGGTCTACATTTGTACCAAACTATTTGGAAATACGTTAATCTTTTGTCACAATACAGCCCGGACTAGCATATTAGCATTGATTTCATATTGCTGACTTCTTAGTATGACCTTGACCTTTGAGCTAGCAATCTGTTTTTTTCACACAACACTCTGTCTTAATATGGTAAACATTTGTGCCAAACTATTTGGAAATCCAGTCCATTAAGGCATTGTTAAGTTAGAGGTGGGACAAAATTTTTTGGGACAGACGGACGGATGAACAGACTGATAAAATGATTCCAGTATAGTGCCCCTTACCCGGAGGTTGTGGGAGTATAATAAAGTGCTAATATCCACAACAAACATATAAATGGAAAAGGAACTCACTGTGCTCTTGCTGACCAGAAATCAACAGAAAAACTTAAGGTTTTCACCTTACAAAAGGGCAAAAATAACATCAAAGTGTTCTTTATACTTCAATTATATTTCATTCATACCTTTAACAGTTATTTCTAATGTGATCTCTACTTACACTCAAATATTGATAAGGCTTCTTCAATATACCATTACAAATATCATGTTTAAAATATCTTGCAGAAAGCTAGATCTTGAAATAGTTTTGTTTAGAAGAAAGTGTTGATTAACCCTTTCCCTCATAGAGGACACCATGAAAAGACCTATGCGAACAGCATAAAACCAGATCAGCCTGCGAGTAACTCGCAGGCTGATCAGGTTTTATGCTGTTTGCTGCTCCTCAGTGGTCTGGAAATGAGAAAGGAAATAATTAAATTTGGTAAGGTTTAACTGTGGTTTTCTGCAGATCAGGCTTTATGTGATACCTATTGAGGGCGTCAAAATGAGTCTGTATGAGGGAAAGGGTTAAAATATCAATATATGTGAAATCTGTCGTGAATAGAATTCACCTTAATTCTTTAAACTTCAGGAAAACTTCCAGGAAGGATCTAAAATAAGTTTTAGCTTCTAGTTCTGAACTGTTTTGTATACTCTTGTATTTTGTGATGAATATCTGTCATCTACATGCTATCCACAAATAAAACATATATAAGGTATTAGCCCCCTATTTAGGGGAGATTATCTGTATTTCAGTTTACACTGAAACCTATGGGAAAATATTCATTCTCTGTGAATATGAAAAACTGAATTTGATTTATGAGAAAAACTCATGGTAGAAAGATGCATTATATGATTCTATTTCAAATTTCATGAAAAACATCTAAACTTCACTGTAGAAAAATTGAGAAAGTCATTTTTTTTTAGTTTTTAGGGGAGATAACTAATGACAGCAAAATTATCATGGGGAGGTAATAAAAGAACTTCTGTTACATGTCATTACATTGTAAAATTTGCCCCTAAGATTTCCATTGTTTGACATTTTAAAAGCTCATATTGTAAAGTTATATGCATGGCTTTGATGGAATTGATGGCTATTAGGGTTTTAAGACCTTAATCAAAACTTACAATTCCAGAAATTGATATTCCTCCGCTTCCTCAGCCATCCACAATGAGAACAATGTTGTTCCAGCAATGCCTGGCACCCTAAAATAGACGGCAGTTTTGACACATGAGTTTAGTACTATACATGACCCATTACTCTACTTACCAACTGGACAAAGGGTATGTACTTTATTAAACCCCACAGCACACTATATATAACAACATTCTTACCCTCTTGATAAAATATTGTTCTTTTCTTGAGATACAGTAGGAATCATGATGCCTCCAGGTCAGTAGGGATTGATAAACCTTGAAGGATCATTCAGATGTCCTTATTGAGCTGATAACTAGACGTCATGTGTTTATAAATTATTTTATGTTTCGTTTTGTTCTTAAAAGTACTTTTTTTACAATAAATATGTTTTGCCAGCGATGAAATGATATTAACATTATCTGTTTTAGAGTAAAAAATAACTTTAGAAATAGATTTTTATTAACCAATCATTTGTTTGTTAACTGTTTGCATCTATGACTGGGACGTATTGATTTTATAAAGTTGGGATTTAAACAGCACTTTTATTTCTTATTTTATTTTACTCATTCTCATCATTCTCACATAATGGAGTGGTCCTTATTAACAATTTCAGAGTGTAGGTATTATGATTCTACTGCTTTACAATGTGTGAAAACAAAAACAACACCATAAATGCTAAGGTGTAAATCTTGGTGACTGGTGGTCATTTGGGTGGAATATGCTTGTCAAGGTGTTACAGAAAAAGATTTGATAACAACCTCAAGAAATCCCACAGGTATTATGTAGGTTATCAGGCATGGAGCTCAAAGAATTCATAATCACAGTTTTGAAGAATAGCCCAAATATTTATATAGAATAAGAAGGGCAAAATCAAGGGACCATTAGCTTGTGGCTCCAGTCATTACTGTATTTCATAGAATCACAACATCAAGGAACCATGTGACCACTGTCTTTAAGGTCAAAGAAACCTTAAAATGATACTATTTTGGTTGCCATGGCAACAAGAGTTCTACATGGATCAAGTTTATCTTAGCAACTTTTTTTTTGAAGGACTCCCAAAGGATTAATAATGCAAAATTTCTTTCATTTCTGTCTAGTGTTTTCAGTGAAGATGTCATATAGTTGATGATGCACAACAGACAAAAGTACTTAGTATTTAGTACATAGATAGTAACCTTTTTTGATTTTTTATCCTTGGAATATAAACTTTCAATAATTCAACAGGGCCTGCAATTTTATTGGCTCAGTCCAAAAGATGATAGACATTAAATTACCTAAAAACATATGCACCCTATGTAGTATTTTTACTATACAGACAAAGAAAGAAAATGCCCTGAAATGACAGAAAGGAACAAAAACCTCACATTCAGGGGCAGATAACTCAAAAAGTAGAATTGTGACACCCATTTTTTGCCCATAAATTTGTTTCTGGTGTAATTCTCCATAATCATGCAAAGTTTGCTGCTAGGGGGCACTTTGCTTGAATTCCCTCTTTTGCTTTTAACTCAAAAAGTTGAAGTCTGATCAAAATGCATTTTTTGGCATAATGTATCTAGTTGATAGCCTAAAGAAAATTATCATGGCTAGTTTTAATTTTCCTTCTTTGTCTATAATTTTATAGTAGAAAACTGTATTGGGCATGTATGCCTTTAATAGATCAAGCTGAGAACTATATGCTTATATTAGTTAAAAGGTATGAAAACCTATTGTATTTCAAAAGTATGGATGTATAAGATTCATTCATGTCCTGGTAATTAAGAAGAAGGGGCAGGGAATCTAGAAACATAAGCTTGATCTTGACTGCGACAAGATGTTATACAAGGAAAAAATCAATAGCTGAAAGACATACCTATTGAAGGAATGGGTGTCGGTATCTTGTAGGTATCTCCCTCCTCATCCATTGCTGGGCTCCGTCTCAGACTGGGGTCTCGAAGTGTGCTTCTGTCATACACCCTCTCACCTACATACTGGCTATAGTCCTACAACATAGACATTTAACACAGTCAGTCCTGGCTATAGTCCTACAACATAGACATTTAACACAGTCAGTCCTGGCTATAGTCCTGCAACATAGACATTTAACACAGTCAGTCCTGGCTATAGTCCTGCAACATAGACATTTAACACAGTCAGTCCTGGCTATAGTCCTGCAACATAGACATTTAACACAGTCAGTCCTGGCTATAGTCCTACAACATAGACATTTAACACAGTCAGTCCTGGCTATAGTCCTGCAACATAGATATTTAACACAGTCAGTACTGGCTATAGTCCTGCAACATAGACATTTAACACAGTCAGTCCTGGCTATAGTCCTGCAAAGTAATAGACATTTAACACAGTCAGTCCTGGCTATAGTCCTGCAACATAGACATTTAACACAGTCAGTCCTGGCTTTAGTCCTGCAACATAGACATTTAACACAGTCAGTCCTGGCTATAGTCCTACAACATAGACATTTAACACAGTCAGTCCTGGCTATAGTCCTGCAACATAGATATTTAACACAGTCAGTCCTGGCTATAGTCCCGCAAAGTAATAGACATTTAACACAGTCAGTCCTGGCTATAGTCCTACAACATAGACATTTAACACAGTCAGTCCTGGCTATAGTCCTGCAACATAGACATTTAACACAGTCAGTCCTGGCTATAGTCCTGCAACATAGACATTTAACACAGTCAGTCCTGGCTATAGTCCTGCAACATAGACATTTAACACAGTCAGTACTGGCTATAGTCCTACAACATAGACATTTAACACAGTCAGTCCTGGCTATAGTCCTGCAACATAGATATTTAACACAGTCAGTACTGGCTATAGTCCTGCAACATAGACATTTAACACAGTCAGTCCTGGCTATAGTCCTGCAACATAGACATTTAACACAGTCAGTCCTGGCTATAGTCCTGCAACATAGACATTTAACACAGTCAGTCCTGGCTTTAGTCCTGCAACATAGACATTTAACACAGTCAGTCCTGGCTATAGTCCTGCAAAGTAATAGACATTTAACACAGTCAGTACTGGCTATAGTCCCGCAAAGTAATAGATATTTAACACAGTCAGTCCTGGCTATAGTCCTGCAACATAGACATTTAACACAGTCAGTCCTGGCTATAGTCCTGCAAAGTAATAGATATTTAACACAGTCAGTCCTGGCTATAGTCCTGCAAAGTAATAGACATTTAACACAGTCAGTACTGGCTATAGTCCCGCAAAGTAATAGACATTTAACACAGTCAGTCCTGGCTATAGTCCTGCAAAGTAATAGACATTTAACACAGTCAGTCCTGGCTATAGTCCTGCAAAGTATTAGTTATTTAACACAGTCAGGCCTGGCTATAGTCCTGCAAAGTAATAGACATTTAACACAGTCAGTCCTGGCTATAGTCCTGTAAAGTAATAGATATTTAACACAGTCAGTCCTGGCTATAGTCCTGAAAAGTAATAGATATTTAACACAGTCAGTCCTGGCTATAGTCCTGCAAAGTAAAAAAGTACTGGCTATAGTCCTGCAAAGTATAAAACAAAGAATATTGTCAGAACTGGATAAAATACTACAAGATATTATAAGGACAAATAACACAGTCCATTAATATATGAAACCAGATAGCAAAGAAAAACATTCATGACTTTAATTTTTGTGTATACAAGGGTGTAACATTCCTAAAATTATCACTTGTTATTCCAAAAATGTGAGATATTAAAGTCAGTGAATTTTTCTTGGAATTGTGAATGGATCCTGTGCGTACCCCTTCGTTTGTGAAAATTAGCATTGTTTTTTTCGAAATTGTGAAAAACAAGAGGGCCATGATGGTCCTGGATAGCTCACCTGGTATCATTAGGTTATGTAAAATCAAGTGACCCCTGAGGCAGAGTCAATTTTGACCCCAGGGTCATGATTTGAACAAATTGGAGGTTACAAATATCTAAACCCCGGCCATGTGTTTTCTAGTTTTCTAAAAAGAAGAATTTTCAAGTTATTTCTATAATAGCCTATGTAAAATCAGGTGACCCCTATGACGGGGCCAAATTTGACCCCAGGGCCATGATTTGAACAAACTAAGTATAGATCCACAAGACAATGCATGATTCATGATTTGAACAAACTTGGTAAAGGTCTATTAGCCCATGTTACATACCAAATATCTAAACTCCAGGCTTTGTGATTTCTGAGAAGAAGATTTTTTTCAGGTTTCTCCTATATTAGTCTATGTTAAATCAAGTGACCCTTGGGGTGGGGCCAATTTTGACCCCAGGGTCATGATTTGAACAAACTTAGAAGAGATCCACAAGACAATACTACACACCAAATATCTAAACTCTATGCCTTGTGGTTTCTAAGAAGAAGATTTTTCAAGGTTTTTTTCTATATTAGCCTATGTTAAATCAGGGACCCCAAGTTTTTCCTATATTAGCCTATGTTAAATCAAGTGGTGACCCCTGGGGCGGGGCCAATTTTGACCCCAGGGTCATAATTTGAACAATCTTGGTAGAGAGTCATAAGATCATGCTACATACCAACAAGAGGCCCATGATGGCCCTAAATCGCTCACCTGAGATAAATAGGTTGACCCAAGGAACATCTGTACCAATTTATTTTAAAATCTGGCCAGTAGCTTTGAAGAAAATGATTTTTAAAGTTTACATATTTTTTTTCTTTTTGTTGCCATGGCAACAAGAGTTCTATATGGATCAAGTTTATTTTAGCAACTTTTGTGAAGGTTGTCCCAAGGATCATTCCTGCCAAATTTAATCAAATTCTTTCCAGTGGTTTCAGAGGAAATGTTGATTAAAGTTTTCCCTTTATACATATAAGGCAAATAAGCCCCGCCCCTGGCGGCCATGTTTTTTACGGATCGGAAAAATTTTAGCAACTTTGGTAGAGGTTGACCCAAGGAACACCTGTACCAATTTATTTTAAAATCTGGCCAGTAGTTTTGAAGAAGATGATTTTTAAAGTTTTCATTTTTTTTTTTCTTTCTATTGCCATGGCAACCAGAGTTCTTCATGGATCAAGTTTATTTTAACAACTTTTGTGGAGGTTGACCCAAGGATCATCCCTGTCAAGTTTAATCAAATTCTGTCCAGTGGTTTCAGAGGAGATGTTGTTTAAAGTTTTCCCTATATACAAATAAGGCAAATAAGCCCCGCCCCTGGCGGCCATATTTTTTTATGGATCGGAATAATTTTAGCAACTTTGGTAGAGGTTGACCCAAGGAACATCTGTACCAATTTATTTTAAAATCTGGCCAGTTGTTTTGAAGAAGATGATTTTTAAAGTTTTCAATTTTTTTTCTTTTTGTTGCCATGGCAACCAGAGATCTACATGGATCAAGTTTATTTTAGCAACTTATGTGAAGGTTGACCCAAGGATCATCCCTGCCAAGTTTAATCAAATTCTGTCCAGTGGTTTCAGAGAAGATGTTGTTTAAAGGTTTCTCTATATACATATAAGGCAAATAAGCCCCGCCCCTGGCGGCCATGTTTTTTTACGGATCGGAATAATTTTAGCAACTTTGGTAGAGGTTGACCCAAGGAACATCTGTACCAATTTATTTTGAAATCTGGCCAGTAGTTTTGAAGGAGATGATTTTTAAAGTTTTCAAATTATTTTTCTTTTTGTTGCCATGGCAACCAGAGTTCTTCATGGATCAACTTTATATTAGCAACTTTTGTAGAGCCTCACCCAAGGAACATTCCTGCCAAGTTTCATTAAATTCTATCCAGTGGTTTCAGAGAAGATGTCGTTTAAAGCAAATTGTTGACGACGGACGACTGACGACGCACGACGCACGACGACGGACGCCGGACGAAGGGCGATCACAAAAGCTCACCTTGAGCACTTTGTGCTCAGGTGAGCTAAAAATCAAAAGGCTAGGCCTTGTGGTTTCTGAGAAGAAGATTTTTCAAGTTTTTCCTATATTAGCCTATGTTAAATCAAGTGACCCCTGGGGCGGGGCCAATTTTGACCCCAGGGTCATAATTTGAAAAATCTTGGTAGAGAGTCATAAGATCATGCTACATACCAAAAATCAAAAGGCTAGGCCTTGTGGTTTCGGAGAATAAGATTTTTAAAATTTTCATTTTTAAAATCTAATTTTAGCTCCTATGACCTAGATTTTTGGCCAATCAAAATAATTTTAATAACTTTGGTAAAGGGCCCCATAATGAACATTCCTGTGAATATTTATCAAAATCCAGTGAGTAGTTTAGAAGGAGATGTTGTTTAAAGAAATTGTTGACAACGGACGCACGGACGTACGCATTGACGACGGACAAAAGGGATCACAAAAGCTCACCATGAGCATGTTGTGCTCAGGTGAGCTAAAAACAGCATTTCTGCTGATATTGTGAGAAGAAAATGTGGGCTATAACAGAATACCTTGAAATTTTTCTGCAAAATGGTAGGGAATGGTTTTATATTTTTAAAAAGAAGAGAAATTAATTCAGCTGAGAAGGAAGTGTTTAAATCATGCCTCTTTTAGGGCTACCCTAGGAACATCTGTACTGAAAACATTTTGACATCTGGCCAATAGTTTTGAAGGAGATGATTTTTAATGTTTTCATTATTCATTTCTTTCCATTGCCATGGCAACCAGAGTTCTACATGGATCAAGTTCATTTTAGAAACTTTTGTAAATGTTCATCCAAGGATCATCCCTGCAAAAATTTAATCAGATTCTGTTCAGTGGTGTCAGAGGAGATGTTGTTTTAAGTTTTTACTATGTACATTTAAGGTAAACTATGCCCCCCGCCCCCCCTCCCCCACCGGTGGCCATGTATTTTTTATGAATCGGAATAATTTTAGAAACTTTTGGGAAGCTTCACCAATTTATCATCCCTGCCATATTTAATCAAATTCTGCTCAGCGGTTTCAAAGGAGATGTCGTTTAAAGTAAATTGTTGACGATGGACGATGCACAACGGACGTCACGGACTGACAGATACTGGATGCCAGATATTGGCTTGTCACATGTACAATAGCTGAAATACTCATGCCCCGTGTTCTCAAAAGAGACTTAAGTACAATCTCAGGCTTATACTCTGACATATATCTGCTCCAATCTGAGTTTAAGCCTGAGTATCATATATATGTGGTGTTCTGGAACAAAGGATTTCTCACTAGAAATTCAAGCTACAGCCTAAGTGTGAGTAACATGGACTGTTTTCAAACGCTGCCTCAAGCATAATTGAGTTAGAAATTTGATTTAGCTTAAATAATGTGCTTAAAATATGTTTTAGTTTAAGATCACAGTTCATTGATCCAACTAAGTTGAGCATGATAATCCTAATTAAGCCTGAGTTTGAGAATGATTTTCAATATTTTTGAGAACTTGGGGCCAGGTGAGCTAATAATCCTTTGCAGGAAAGACAAATGGACTTAAAAAAACTCACATTTCTTTTTATATAACATTATACATTTATTATTACTAATATGTGAACTCTTAATCAGATGATTTTATGTAACTTTCTTTTTATACAGTAATAAAACCTACTGTAGATATGTAAAAAATGCTGATTTACTTTCATAAAAATACTAAGATAACCCCATTATCCTTACATTCACTTGCATTTCACAGCAGACTTTATCACCTTGTAAGACACTGCTAGATGTCTCTATTATCCTCATTGAGATATCATATTCACATATTGTTTTACAAACATGTGTAACAATCCAACAGAAATAGGAGGAAGTATGCAGGATGTACTTCGATTTTATACATATATAAACTGAAGTGGACACTTGAAAGAGGGAAAAGTCCAATACCACCTTAGAGGCTTGGACAATCGATGTGAGCTGCACACATGAAGGCACATGGCTCCTGACATGGACCAATCAGGGGCCACACATTCCTGACTAGGATCTTACAAGAGCCACACGGCTCCTGGTAAGGACCTATCAGGGGTCACATGGATCCTGGTAAGGACCAATCAGGGGTCACATGTTCCTGTCAAGAACCTAACAGGGGCCACATGGTTCCTGAGAAGGACCTTTCAGGAGTTACATGGATCCTGACAAGGACCAATCAGGAGCCACATGGTTCCTAAGAAGAAACTTTTAGGCCTAATGTCATAAGAAATCAAGTCATATCAAACATGCCATATGAGACCATCTTCACAACAGATCATGTCAAAAGAGACCATGTAATATAAGACATGATGTTAAATCAAATAATTTTATAACAGGCCATGTTATATCAATCCCTGTTACAGTGACCATTATTCCTTTATCACTCAGATCAGATTTAGAGAGAGAAATGTGCTAAATTCTAAATTTGATATATATTTAAATATGTTAGGTTCATGTATAAAATAATATAATAATATAAAATGGCATTTAATTTTTTTCACTTGCTTCACAAAATGATTATTAAATTTTACCCATCAAATTTTACTTACAGTAAAGCTTGACTTATCAGACATATCAGATATATCCAACAACCTGCCATATCTGACAGCGTCCTCTGGTACCGAAAATTTCCTAGTTTGTTCTTTATGTTTAAACCTGATTTTAATGACACCTGACATATCCGTTATCCAACAATCTTTGCTGGTCCAGAATTGACAAACGGTGTGTATTTCACACTTAACTGACAAGCTTTCTCACCTTGCGATATTGAGCTTTGAACTTGTTTGTGTTTTGGGACAGACTATAGACATAATTGTAAATAGTTATCGTTGTCATGATACACAATAAGAAACCGAGTTGATTGAAATCATGTAGAATGTATTAGTAAAATTTCTCATATTATTGTCTTATATCTTAAAATAATAGACCACTTTTTCATCTTTTAACACTCTTAATTCTTTTTTAAGTGTCATGTTACTGCTTGCATTCATTTTTATAAATAAATGTTTTACATGTATACACGTGTTACATTTTAAGCTCAAAATAATTCATTTCCATAAATTCCAATGATATAAAAATTAGAACTTGATTTTACCAACACCCTGCTTTATCCCACATAGTCAAGTGGTACCAAGCGATGTCAAATAAGTCAGGTTTTACTATATTTATTAAACAAGAGGGCCACAGAGGCCCTGGATTGCTCACCTGAGTATAGGGTTACCCAAGGAACATCTGTAATAAAACATTTTGAAATCTGGCCAGTAGTTTTGAAGGAGATGATTTTTAGAGTTTTCATATTTTTTTTCTTTTCATTGCCATGGTAACCAGATATAACCAGAGAAAATAAAACGCGCAAATTTTTAAGCAAGACCCTTGATTATCCTTACATATTACAAAGAGTATGCTTTTAAAGATTTAGTATGTTCATAAACTTTGTAAAAAAAAAAAAAAAAAACCTTTACAGCTTGATATACGTATAAAAAATAAATTTTAACATAAATTTAACAAAAGAGCAAAGATGGTCCAAAGGTTGCACACCCGAGAAAGATTGATATTAAAGGCCTTATGATGTAGTTTTGTAATCGGTGATTAATATCAAGCAAAAATTGTTGTTCTAGAGTGTTCACAAGGTTTTTCTGAGATTTGCCTTACTGATCTACTTTTGGACCCAACATGACATAATTTCAAATACAACATAGACTTTTAGAAACAGTCTGACCAAGTTTCATGAAATTAAATATCTTGGAAATGTGGCCTCTTATAGTTTTTGATATTTGCCTTCATGACCTTCTATTTGACCCCATGTGACTCAGTTTCAGACTCAACAAAGATTTCATGCTGACAAACATTCTGACCAAGATCCATGATTTGTGGCCTAGCTCTAGAGCGTTCACAAGGTTTTTCTGAGATTTTCTAAGATATAACCAAAAGACCTACTTTTTGACCCCACATGACCCATAACAATTTCATGGAGACTAACCAATTTAGATTGGGCCAAAAATGTGTCCTCTAGAGTGTTTGTGAACACATATATGTATAATATATTGTAAATTGTGTCCTCTAGAGTGTTTGTGAACACATATATGTATAATATATTGTAAATTGTGTCCTCTAGAGTGTTTGTGAACACATATATGTATAATATATTGTAAAAAAGAACAAGCTGATTACAAAACAACACTATATATAGAGTATCAAAGTTATTCATTAACCATTAGAAAAAAAATATAACTGCACTGATTGCGAGAATTTATGGTAAATCAATCATTATTGGATAAATCTAACAAGAGCTGTCAGAGAACAGCACACTCGACTATTCAAAATGCTTGTTGGTAAATCAAATGAAATCCATTTCATTTCTTGCCCTTCACATACCCTGTATATAATAATAGCAAAAAAGATATACCTTGATAGTCTGATACCCCTTAATATTTTTATGATGTCTAAAATCAATCCCATGCCTAGTTACTGAAACATCAGCACAATAACACTTTGCATGCAAAACTTTAACCAAAAATCCAAGTTAGAAAAGGGCCATAATTTGCATAAAATTCAGTCCAAAAGTTATCCTCGTTAGTTTTCTGATGCCCCTGAAGACACTCCTTAACTTTCTGGTCAATTCCACAAGCAATTTCTGAGATATAAGCTGGATAGTAGCTTGAATGCAAAAATTTGATCAAAATTCCAGGTTAAAAGGAGGTCATATTTTTTAATAAATTCCATCAAGTGTTATCTTCCTTTATAGTATGCTACCCCTAAACATACTAAAGATGTTTCAAATCAATCCCATGCCTGGACTCTGAGATTTAAGCATGAAAGTAACTTGCATGTAAAACTTTAACCAAAATTTCTAAGTCAAAAAAAGGGCCATAACTTGTAACATATTCCATAAGAGTTATCTACCATGCAAGTATGATACCCTTAAAAATTTTCGAATCAATCCCATGCCTGGAAATCCTCTAAATGTATTAAAGATGTTTCAAATCAATCCCATGCCTGGATACTGAGATATTAGCATGAAAGTACCTTGCATGCAAAACTTTAACCAAAATTTCTAAGTTAAAAAGGGGCCATAATTTGTAATATATTCCATCAAAAGTTATCTACCTTGGTTGTCTGATGCCCTAAACTTCAACCAAATTTTCTATTGCATGCAAAACTTTAACCAAAATTTCTAAGTTAAAAATAATTCATATTAAATTCAGTCAAGAGTTATCTACCTTGGTTGTTTGATGCCCCTGAACATATTTATAAACTTTCAAGTCAATACCATAAATGGATATTGAGATATAAGGTTGACAGTAACTTGCATGCAAAACTTTAACCAAAAGCTGCAATGCCAACGCCGACGCCTATACCAGGGTGACTACAATAGCTCTCATATTCTGATGCCCCTGGACATATTTATAAACTTTCAAGTCAATACCATAAATGGTTATTGAGATATAAGGTTGATAGTAACTTGCATGCAAAACTTTAACCAAAAGCTGCAACGCCAACGCCGACACCAGGGCGACTACAATAGCTCTCATATTCTTCGAATAGTCGAGCTAAAAAAAGTAACATTTCAGAGGAACACCGTTTGGTATATAGTTAGTTCTTTGTATTGTTTAAAAATACGTCTACTCTTCTGGGGGAACTTCGATTAGCCTCGCAGCCAAGTTAAAAGACTGTTAAAATGCAATGAAATCAGTTTTTTTTGTCCCCACTTTTAACTACACAGGTCTTATTTTCTTATATTTGAGAGCTATCCAATTTATCTTTTGAATTTGTGTTGTGTGGCGTTTACTCGAATGCTCGGATGGGATATGCACGTAGCATGGTATATTGCCCTAGGCTATGACAACTTCATAGCTGCGTGCAGTATAAAGTGGGGCTCTTGGTGTCAATTCAATGCCAAACCAATAACGGGCCAAAGTCCCTTTGATTCTGCTATGCAGGTTGCAATAAAACTATTACTGTTTATAGCAATTGAAAGTTTACATTAATTTGTTCATTCTGCACTATATTCTAATGCTGCAAATATTGTCCTCCCCTGTGAAATTAAATACACACACATTTAAACATGTGACAGCTTTTATAACTGCTTTTTAATTTTGTGTTCTAAACTTCTTCATTTTGTGTGTTAAACTTGGTTTATTTTATTTTGAAATATTTAATGCCATTTTATGCCATTAGCCAGTTCACCTCTTTTCAGGGATTCTGACAGTACTGAGATATGTAGCTAAGTAAGTACAGGGGTAAGACACGAATTATCATTAGAAAGAAATTATAAATCATTCATCATAGAGACCGTGCCCAACCTCAGTGCAATGGGATTGAACCCACAACCATAAGCTTCACAGCCAAGTGCCAACAAGGCTGGTTTATTTATGTGAATTCAATGGTCCCTACACTGTGATTGGACACTGATTTTATTTGAATTATTTAATGCCATTTATGCCATCAAAGGTTAACAGATGGCCAGTTCAACTTACAACTCTTTCCCAGGATTCTGACAGCACTTTAGCACCCGTCTATGTAGCTAAGTACAGCCGTGGAATACGAATTATCATAAGAACGAAATTTTAAGTCATTCATCACAGAGACCGTGCCAGACCCCAGTGGGTGTCAAGCCAACAACCCTTGGCTTTACAGCCAAGCACCATCAACGAAGGTTTATTCATGAGATTGGGCTCTGGGCATAATTCATATCTTTTCAGACAAATCTCAACAGTAAACAAGAGGGCCATGAAGGAGATGATGTTTAAAGATTTCACGCAAATTAGCCCCAATTAGCCTGGTGTCCATGTTTTTTAATGGATCGGAAAAATTATACATGTAGCAATCTTGGTAGAGGGTTACCCGAGGAACATCTGTACCAAAACATTTTGAACTCTGGCCAGTAGTTTTGAAGGGGATGACTTTTTTAAAGTTATCATATTTTTCTCTTTCCGTTACCATGGCAACCAGAGTTCTACATGAATCAAGTTTATTTTAGCAACTTTCGTGAAGGTTCACCCAAGGATCATCTCTGTGAAGTTTAATTAAATTCTGTCCAGAGGTTTCAGAGGAGATGATGTTTAAAGCAAATCGTTGACGACGCATGACGATGGATGCAGGGTGATCCTAATAGCTCACCATGAGCATGATGTGCTCAGGTGAGCTAAAAACATTCCAGCCATTTTGCAGGACTTTTTCTAGTATCTTATTAATTATACAGATTAGCCCTGCTCCAACAGCAGTCATGTTTATGTTATTTAAAGGGACTGCTTTGACAGAATTTTGAAAAAGATTTGTCATGATAGATTTGTGCTCAGTTAAGCTAATACTTTAAACAAGAGGGCCATGATATCCCTGAATTGCTCACCTGAATATAAATGAGAAAAATATGATGGATTTATTCATATTGACCTACCTTTTGACCCCACATGACCCAAATTCAAACTTGGCCAAGACTTTATGGAAACAAACATTCTGACCAAGTTTCATGAAGAATGGGCCGAAACTGTGGCCTCTAGAATGTTAACAAGGTTTTTCTAAGATTTGACCTCATGAACTACTTTTTGACCCCACATGACCCAATTTTGAACGTGTTCAATATTTTATGGAGACAAACATTCTGACCAAAATTCATGCCTAAAAATATGGCCTCTAGAGAGTTAATTGTTGTTGACGGATGACGGGCGATCACAAAATCTTTCCTTGAGCACGTTGTCAGAAATATATCTGATTTTGCACAAATCCATGGCAGACTGCAAATCTATTCTCTTCTCCAAATTGAGACTCACAATGAATTGGATTCCTAACATAAACTGTGTAGATTTTGTAAAATTATTTCTACCTGCAGTACATCAAAGTGCATCAACCATAAACCAAAGATGAATTAATTACAACTTTGGTAAGTTTTACTGCATATACTGTATTGTTCTGAATCTTGACTCCCGAACTAATTAAGCATGTTATAACACCACATGACGTTGTAAGTCAAGGGCTTTCTATGCGAAACTGGAGCATCCTGAACAGACCTATTTTATCAACCATGAATCAAAATATGATCAACACATCCTGGATCTTCAAGGACATGCTGAATTAATTTGCACACTTTTCACAATCATGGGCCTGTATGCTTTTATAAACATATTTTATTCAGCAGAATAGATCTTATTTTAGAATTGAAAGACTGTCAAACAATTCAAAAGCTTGACTTTTAGATACACAATTGTACATGTACTCAATTAACTAATGCCTCGGTCACATCCACACTATGAGCTCCATACAAGTCAGTTTTCGGCAGAAATTTTGCAAATCTGTAAATCGTTGATGTAGGCATTGTACAGATATTTTGAACTCATAAGTGCTCTGAGATTTAATGTTTCACAGATTTTCTGAATTCTCACCAAGGTCATAGAAATGTTCAGTCACTAGCAGCTGGTAAGGCCCTGTATGGGCACCATTCCATGCAGATTGGAAACACAGTGAGGTCCATAGATTGCAGGACTATGGCAGGTGAGTCATACAGTCAATGAATTTTTAGTGGCATAGCTGCACCGGAAGACCTTGCGGCCAAGCTCTCTTTAGCGTCAGAAGACTCCTCCCCACCATTTGACGATGTATCAATAGCCACTACAGAAAGGTTGTTTTCAACTACATGTTGAGTAAAGATGTACTTTACACTAAAAGCATTATAGACACTTTTGCACAGGAAACCACAACGTCTTGCTTTTCTGTTTAAGGTGTAACAACAGAAACTGTTCTGCCAAAGTCCCCTTATATATGTTTTGTCGGGATATAATTTGTGCATTATTATTGGTTTAAAGCTTATGCATTTGGGCAGTTTGACGTCATGTTTACTGTTATTTAATTGTCAAAGTGATTTTCTGTGGATCTTAGTGACTTAAACTTCATTTTTTGAGACATTGTATTGATATCAGATTACATAATTTAACCACCATTAAATGACGAAATCCATGGAACTTCCGGGGGCTTTGCCTCCTGGGCCCCAATTTGGGCTCTTCCCTGGACCTGCGAGAGGATCCAACATGGCCCCCTTTTTTGTGTGTACACTCAGTTTTGGCCTTGCTATGCCACTGATTATGTCCATCTCATATTACAGACAACAGACAGGGAACCTGCAATGTCCACATTAGTCTCCCTGACATTAGTTCATTGTACAGGCTTCATATGACATCACTGATGATTCAAGGTGATTTCAAACTAGGAACATCTTTTGTACTTTATGCATGCCATACAAACGCATATGAATCAAAAAGGTACATGCTTTGGAGTATCGCATGTCTACATCATTTTTAACCCTTACAGACAATGTGCGTCTTTAAATGCATTTCTATCATCTATATTGTGTCACCAAGAAATAATCAACACTTCAAATATGGAGGGACCGATCAAAGATATTGTAATTAAAAATGAATAAACATAGTTAAAAATATTTTTACATCAAGCCCACAATCTAAACATTAGTCTTTGAAAATAAGCAAGTAAAAAACACCTTTGACCATATTTTTACATTTTCATTATTCATGTAAGGCCACAACTGTAGCAAGATATCTTGCATAACCCTGGACTAATGGAAACACTTACAAACATGACAGTGTGTGCACTAAATACTTATCAAACCATCTCTAACAGAATGTCAGTTTGTATGGAATTAAGACTCCCAGCCCCCCAGTTCTTTGTAGCAGATAAGAAAAGAAACATGATTATCTCCCATTGGAAATGTTGCATAGTTTGCTTTGGCTTATGGTAGGTGGATGCCTTTGTGAACACAAGGTCTCTCTGCATCTATAATTCTTAAAGAGATAAGTATATTTTCAATTTAAATTGATTTCAAGTGTCAATAACTGTTTTAATGCTATTGAAAAATATTAATTTAGTAAATTTGTACACAATAAAATAATGCAATGTTTTCTTGAGAGCAAATACATATATTTCATGCCAGCTCCTAAAATTCAGCCAGAGAAGCAGGGCAGGACATCTAATGAAATGAATCATGGCAGATACCGGACAAGCAGGAGAGGACACCTAATGAAATGACTCATGGCAGATACCGGACAAGCAGGAGAGGACATCTAATGCGGTGCATAACCATATCAGCAGGCTCTCTGCAGAAATCGCTATATTGGCAGGCTCTCTGCGTTCGCACCGGTCATTCTCTGCCATAAACACTAGCAAACGCTGGATGGAAGGGAAAGAAACAGACCAATGGTCACTTTTCAAGTGAGTTGCTCAATATTAAGTATTGCACAGAATATATGAGTATCTTAGCTATGTATATGCGTGTAAACTTTTCAATTATCAGTGACTGCAACCTGAAACTCAGCCAAACAGTTAAGTGATGTACCAACATGGAACCCAACCTCGGCTATTACTATAACCTATTACTGAAATACTGTTGAAGCGACGGTAAACACAGAGAGCCTGTCGATATAGCGATTTCCACAGAGAGCCTGCTGATATGGTTAGAACCGTGTCTAATGAAATGATTTAAGGCAAATATGAACAAGCAGGAGAGGACATCTAATGAAATGATTTATGGCAGATATTGGACAGCTGGAAAGGACGTTTAATGAAATGACTCATGGCAGATATCAAACAAGCAGGACTGGACATCTAATGCCATGACTCATGGCAGACATCAGACAGGAGAGGACATCTAATGAAATGACTCATGGCAGACATCAGACAAGCAAGACAGAACATCTAATGAAACTAGAGATTGTTTTCATAGAAAACTGATGTCTCCCCCCAACCCACTTCCCCTCACACACACATATACACTAAGGCACACAGTGACATATGCAAATAGTTAAAGGGCTGACTATATTGATAAAGCTCCGCACAGTCATGGACCTTGTGTGTGACACTTCCTCTCATCAATTTCTTTCCATAACTGAAATCTTGTTTAAATAGCATGAGTAGAACAAGAGTTATCTTGTGGTCAAGAAATTGTGAAAAGGAAGAATACTCCAAATATACTGAGGCCAGAGTTATGAACCTTGTGCATGACACTTTCTCTCATTAATTTCTTTTCATAAATGAAATTTAATTTCAATAGCATGAGATGAGCAGGAGTTATTTTAAGGACATGAAATTGTATAAAAGCAGAAAAATTCCAAAAGAAACATTGGAAATGGATGATGCTCTAGTGAACTGCAATTCTTTTCTATAATATCTATCTACCTATGAAGCTTCAAAGATTATTTGTGATGTCTCATATTGCATGAGTTATACTCCGGACAAAACTTAATTGAATATGAAACTAAATAACGGGAAATAACTCCAAAAATATGATTTGCCGAATAAAGGTTCTCGTGCACTGCAATTCTCCTTTGTGAGGTCTATTCACCTATGAAGCTTCAAGGTTATATGTCTCATAGTGCATGAGTAATGCTATCAAAAAAAAGAAAAATGAAATTGAACATAGAGCAGTAACTCCAAAAATATTATATGCAGAATTACAGTTCTTGTGCACTGCACTTCTCCTCCATGTGACCTATCCATCTATGAAGTTTCAAGGTTATATGTCTTATAGTGCGTGAGAAATGTTCTTCACAAAAAAAAGTATGAAATTTAACAAAGGGTAAAATTGCATAGAGTTATGGTTCTTAAGCATGACACTTTTCCATCATGAGGTCTATCCAGCTGTGAACTCTGAAATTTAACAAAGGGCAGTAACTCCAAAAATATGCGCAGAGTTACAGTTCTTGTGCATGACACTTCTCCTCTTTCTTCAAAATATATAATATCAAAGGAAATTTATTGTTACCTATTGTTCCTATAGCAAACTAAGTATCTATTCACTGGCTTGTTGAATAGTCTATATAGTACTTTGGAACACATGACTGTGTGACCTGCTGAAGTGTGATGGAAAAAATGTGACAGTCAGACAGACGGACTTTCTCTTGTGTTTTCTCTAGCCACATAAGAGCAAACAAAATAATTAAATGACATCAAAGGAAATTTTCTGTTACCTAATGATCCTATAGCAAACTAAGTATCTATACATGAGCACGGACAGACATACGGATGGACAGACAAACAACAGAAAAGTGATTCCTTATTGTCACCTCTGCTTACAGCAGGTGACAAAAAAACTAGCCAACAATCTTCAAGAGTTAAACTAGAATCCCTATAGCGATATCATCGGTTTTTGCAAAAGCAATTCCATTCAGTTCACCAGTCGCATAATTCGAAAAAAATATTTCTTCATTCACTGGCTTGTTGAGTAGTCTATATAGTACTTTGGAACACATGACTGTGTGACCTGCTGAAGTGTGATCGAAAAAGTGTGACAGACAGACAGACAGACAGACAGACAGACAGACAGACTTTCTCTTGTGTTTTCTCTAGCCACATAAGAGCAAACAAAATAAATGACATCAAAGGAAATTTACTGTTACCTATTGTTCCTATAGCAAACTAAGTATCTATATGTGAGCCGGACAGACATATGGATGGGCAAATAAACAATAGAAAAGTGATTCTTTATTGTCACAAAAAAACTAGCCAACAATCTTCAAGAGATAAACTAGAATCGCTATCGCGATATCATCAGTTTTTGCAAAAGCAATTCCATTCAGTTCATGAGTCGCATAATTCGAAAAAAATATTTCTTCGTTCACTAGGCTTGTTGAATAGTGTTAACTGTGATCTTTCAAAAATTTTTGTCGCAATGTTTAAGCAGACTACTTTTAGAATTTCAAGAGAATAACTTTCTATGACACTTAAATGTATACCTCCAATAACTTTTGCATTAAAAAAGAAATGTATGTATATATATATATATATATATATATATATATACCTCCAATAACTTTTGCATTAAAAAAGAAATATATATATACCCTGAAGTGACATGAGGCCATTATACTATCTGTAAGATAAATTGATAATGAATCAGTAATTCATTAATGAACAGCTATGATGAAACTTCTGTCAAATTCAAAATGTACCAAAACTATTCATTTATTACTCACTATTCCATAACTGTATGCCATTTTGTAATTCATCAAAGTCCTAGGCACAACTCCTAGACTTGTCAACTCAACACGGGGATATCCAGTCACATCACTGCCTGTACTGATCACAGTTAATTAAGAGGATGTTCATCATCTATGACAGTCAAAGTGGGTTTAGCCAATATCTATAAATAGCTTCCGGTGCATTCAAAACTATCATACACTTCACTATGGTGACAGGAAAGTACAAATGAGACTACAGTACTATGCTCATCTTGTGTTACTTTATAACAATCATCATTGATACACCGTGTAAACAATATCAAACTTGACCAGACTGTTGATATGCAACCCTTGGGTTGACGAAGTGCAGTGCCCAGTTTTAATTCTCGTCTGAAAAGGCAGCTAAAGAGTTTTCCTTGTAGTTTTGAAGGCTAGTGGGGCAGGAGTTTGGGTGTAGGCCTAAAAAGCCACAGCCCCATGCATTTGGCTCCTTCAGCAATCACACCCCCAAACAACAATGAAGCTGCCAGAGCTGTTTTCCATAATTTCTCTTTAAATGAAAGAAGGCAAGTACAGCCTAATTTGAGTCTTGTTTATTCAAGTTCCTCCTAACAGCAGAGGAAAGGGGTGAGGGGTCCTTTCTCAGTCTAAGAGTGCTTAGTAGTCCTCACACTTTCTCTTGGGTAGAGGAAGGTCTTGGGGCCCTTTCAAAGGACGAGGCAAGGGTATATTGTATTCTTTAGAGGGAGTAAAACACAAAACAAATGAGGGAGCTAAGGGGGAACCCTGAAGCTGTACAATACAGCTGGCAGGGACAAAAAAGGGATATGTGACCAGCTCTTTTTTCCTCTCTCTGTAGAGAAGGGGGGAATTCCTCTAACTGAAGGCTTTGGGGGCCCGTATGTGGTAAAGAATAACGAGGTTCAGGATCTGTTGGAAATTTTAACATGCAAAAACTTTGTCAATGTTGGGAAATAAATGCTGGTAGGTCTGTTAAAGATACATCCGGGTAGAACCACCGATCTACCGCAAGCCAGCTGGAAGGCTTTCTTACATGAAAATCCGAATGACCCTGCCAGGATTCGAACCCATGCGGTGAGGGGGCTGAGTGAGTGTTAAAGTCAGCGACTTTACCCTTTCAGCCACGGAGGCACCCCATCAATGAATGAACCAATATAGACAAAAACTTGCCCCCATGCCAAAATCATGTCTTAAAACAAGGCATGAAAATCAAGGCCGTATTGGTCTATCAGAAATTGGCTAGGCTGGTTACTTTTTGACTCGCCCACATATAAAAGAGAGTTGCATTTTTTAGTGTATGCTCTACTTCAAGTTTAGATTCACCAATAAGTTTTTCACCTGTAATAGATTCTATGCTAGTCACATGTAAAAACAGATTTGGTAGTCAATATTTGCTTCTTATTTAATGGATATATAAGCATTGCTTTTGTTTATGTTTCATTTGTCATGATTATCTAAAATGCCCCGACACCCAATAATTACACCATTTTTAATTGTCATATTCTTTCTATAACTGTTAGTAGACAGTAAATCATTTTGTAAATCTGAATGTGTTGAAACCTTTTTAATTTAGTTTATCCTGTTTTGTTGTGTCCCCACCATTAGACATCATTTAAAACTGTCATTGTCTGGTTAATATCATGATTTGCTTAGCCTAACCTATTACTGTCATGTATAAAAATTCATTAACAGATTTGTAATTTCTTGATATGGTAGGAGATTAGTAGAGCTAGGCTACAGGTGTTTCTTAATGTAATATAATATCCACAGTGATTTTTATTTAGATTTTGCTCACAACCTGTGGCTTTTTAATTGGAAAAATTGGCATTATTATTTATTAATCAATAATTGGAAAATCACGAGATAACGAAAGTGTTTTAAAATAACAAAACAAGTACCTAATTACATGTCATAGAAAGTTTCAAGTCAAAACTAAACTTATAACACATACTTCACTAAAATTCCATGAATTATTTTTGTTGAGGAAAATAATATTTCATCAGGAAAATTGGTAGTTATTTAATGGGAAAATATTACAGTTGTTGGCTAAAGGAAACCACCTGTAAAAATTAGTAAATTTAAACCCCAGAAAATCACTGCATACACACCATAGTCTAATACCTTCAGCTCATTTTCTGTCTAATTTTCAGCATGTGTATTTGATAATATATGTATTGATATATTCTTTAATAAATGTATCATAAATATGTATATAGTATAGATCTATATAAATAATTTAACGACCAATCCAGGTCAAACAAATGACATGATAACACATATATTAACTTATCCTGATGCTGGGTCAGCCTGACCAGCAGCTGATCTAGTGTGCTGAACACCAATCTCAGCACAAATCACAAGAAAGATTTAATGATATGTATGTCTCAGCTAGGAATCTGTACCCTTGGTGAAAAAAAGCATACTACTTCAGCATAAATAAATGAGATATTAGCACATCCTAAGCATTATATTATGTCAAAAGGGTGCCTCTTCCTTTCTAGAGCGAACTAATCACTATAAGTACAACACTGACAAGATCTATGCTATGTGTATAAGGAAAACTGATGACTTTATGTACTCACAAGTTAGAGGAAGTATGACAAATATCATATGGTTGTATGCCATATGGTGAAAAAACCCATGGCTAACGTAAAAGTTGCTCCGTGACAGACAAACAAACAGACCAGATACGGGGCAGTAATTGTTTTTATTAATGCAAATAGCCCCCCCCCCCTCATAATATGGAAAAAATAAGTGTGCCCTAGTCTGAATATGCTTCCGACGGGCCTGGAAAGTAGATTCTTATAATATATAATATCTTATGCAAACGAAAGTGTGGCAAAATTTATTAGACTTATATTCATGTCATTTCTGAATACCCTGGGTATAAAACTATAAGCACTGTTACTTATATCGTTTTGTTAGGTCCTACTTTCGATTTCACACTTGAGAATTTTCACGTCGAGATATTTAAATAGCATGGTTTAGGCCTCCTCACCTTTAGGAAATCAGGTTTGTTTGAATTCTGTCGTGATCAGTGTAAAAGGATTGCAAGGTACAGCTCCTTAAGTTGACCAGGAAGTACGTTATTAGACACCTGTGTTAATATCAGCTGAGGTGCGCGTTACTCAATCAAATAGTTTCATCGCAGAATGTTTACGCTTTCTGTATAGTCTATGCAACGATTGAAAAACGCCTTCCGTTGTTCATTCCTAAAATGAAGAGGGGGTGGGAACGTCCTGTATTTGGTCGTTTCCTCCCGGACTGTTATTATGATTTAAACATTGAATTCATTTCAATCAAGGATTCTATATAGGCGTTCCATTATATTCGCCTTATGTAGGATTATCACATTTACCAGGGATTCTTTACATTATATTGAATCCCTTGTTATGTGAACTATCTGGCGCATAAGGAAAAACTGGGATTTAGATTTTAATCTTAAAGAAGCATCGGATGTTTTGTACATTTTATTTTTTCTTATTTAAGTTTTTTTTTATAAAAACATACGTTAACATCTTTTTTTTCTCACGACAAAAGTGATTATTTCGCACTGTCGCGCTTCGTAACGGCGCGTTTGAGAAGCGCGACACCGCGAAGACACGACATGGCAGAAAATAAACACCATACATATCTCGTTTCACGATATGCGTTTTACATCCATGTTATATAGAATCCCTGACAAAACGAAAGGTAATGCCAGTCCTAGTAATGTCCAATAATTAATAATTTATAACCTATGTCGCGGATTGGAAGCAAATGCGTGATAGTATTGTAGATAATAGATAATATATATCTCAACTGCATTCTATATCGATGTTTAAATCCGCGACAAATGCAAATTTACCCTTTTGAACCACGCTAATCTATCACGTGACCCATTACAAACTTTTACAACCTTTTCAACGGACGGAAAAAATGCATTATACTATACCTTCAAAAAAGACGATCTAGTTATATAACTTTATAACAATTGGATGTGGACGAAAGTTATCGAAAGTTTCATGTTGAGTTAGTAAGGATCCATTTTCAGCGTAGAGCGTAGAGGTAACGCGCTTCGCTTCTCATCAATGCGTCCGTGGTTCGATTCCTGGTCACGTCCGTGATAGTATAGTGGTCGTCCGTCCAGACACGTGGGTTTTCTCCGGGGTTTCCTGCCACAATAATGACCACGTACGCCGCCACCAGGGCCATCGGGAGTGATTAATATAAGTTATGATACAGGTATACACTGTTAAAACTGTTCTAAACTATTAACCCGTCCATTTATCATAAAAGCAAAAATTACATAATATATATACATGTATATTTCTTTTAATTAACCGTAATAAAAACATTTTAAGTTCTTTGCTTATTTCTAAACATGTCTTTTTATTTGAAAGACACACGAGCAGTTGGTCCTAAATTATATTACAAACATCAACGTGCACGTGCAGTAGCCCTGAGTTAATGACCTTTATCGCGCAAGTACCCACATACTGATTCAGTAGCTATTGACATTATAGATATATTTACGTTACGTTTTTCGGATGACGCTATCTTATCTGCTGTTTCTAAACTTTTATTCCTTGTTTGATATTTGCACTCGTCATTCAACTAATTATCGAATAAATCAGGCAATTTTACTATTCAATTATTCAATTAATTTCAAAAGAGATATTAATTTATTTAATTTAATTTAAAATTGCGTTAATTGATCAATAACAAGACTTCAATTACATAAAAAAATTGATTTGTTTAGAAATGTAGACGGTCTCAGCCGGTCTCCGATATATCCCCCCATATTCTACATCCTAAACGACGGTCTCCAGTCCCCGGTCTCGGAGACCGGCGGAGACCGTCGATAATTTGGAGACCGGCTTTTAGTAGGCCCCCCTGAACTTAATTGAGCGAGACAAAACTTCTTTCTGCAACGTACTGTTGCACAGACTACATTGAAACAAAATACACCCCCTTTATCTGATGACCCATTTTCGTGAATATGACTATAAACGTCCAGGCCCGGATCCAGAAAATTTCTGCTGGGGGGGCCAAAATCCGAATTTGATATGAGTGGTAGGGGGGTTCGGGGGCATGCTCCCCCGGAAAAAAAAAGTTTTTAGTGTGATGGAGATGCATTCTGAAGGGTATCTGGGGATAATAGTGAAGTTTTTTTTTGTTGTTGTTTTTGTTTTTAAATCCGATATATTTGAAACTTGAAAGCCTAGGTCCCACTGGGAAAAAAAATCGGTGTTGTGGAAATTAACATTTTTTTTTCTACCGATGGCTCCCGATGTTTGAGCCAAACAAAGACTGAGCAGTCCGTTGAAAAATGACAATTATTAGGCTTCGGGATTGGTCCGTTGAACATTCACTGTTGTTTCGGCTATGACACAATAGCCTTGAGTCCCGATGTTCGGAAAAGCACCGGGGGACCTCCTCCGATGATCGGCGAAGGTGCCCCGGAGTTTCACTGAGTTTGTAACATCATCGGGGGAATATCCCCGTAGATTAGGGGATCTTGCGAACCATCCTACGTGTCTCGGGGAAGATTATTGAGAGTATGAAAATTTGATGGTGGAATTTTAAAAGCGACAAAGTCAAGAGCAGACTTTTGGGGGGGTTTAAGGGGATGCCCTAAGCAATGTCCAATGGCCTTTTTGACCGTCTCAGTCTAAGACTTCGGCGAGACATCACAGACGCATCGGGGATTCATCGGAGGAAAAAATATCGCGGAAGCTCCGTGAATGCTGACCGGAGCTTCTCTGCGGATATTTCCCCGGCTTGTTTTCCCGATAAAACATCGAGAAGACATCGGGAAAATTTCAATGAATTCTTTTTGCAGTACACCCGAGGCCTCCCGATGACTCCACATGGCTCGCGACACTATTTCCATCGGGAGTGCGTATGCATCCCATCCGCGAGGCAAAAAAAAAAATGCCAAGTGGGACCGAGCCTTAAGCATTGAGCGATATAATGTTATCTTTTACCGTCGCAAAGTGATGTTATTGAATAACTGCTGTGCAATCGTATAGATTTGATTACAATTGCATTTACAGGCCCCGATCAAAAATAAATAAAATAAAAATAACAGTGGGGGAGATGGAAGCGCTGGTGGTGGTGTGGGGGGAGGGGGGCACTGATATTACTGAAAGGGCATTACTTCTTCCTGGTAAGAAATACGGGCTTATCTTGTATTTTCATTCACAAACTGGCATAAAATATTTAATAAGGGTTTCCTGAACCCCCACAAAAAGTGACTTATGATCATTAGCTTTTGACTCAACAATGTAAAAGACAGTTTTGTCAAAGACTGAGAAAAAAAAAATTCACGTTAAACATTATCATTTTGCCAAAATTGTGGAAGGGAATAGGTTCGACCTTAATGACACTGACTGTCAAATTGTCGATCTGGAAGCAGTCTTCACACAGAAATTCTCAGAAAAAAAATCAGGCACACGTTATAGGGTAGGTGTGGGCCCCTTTTGTGTGTCCTTTTTTTTGTTGTACATTTTTAGTTTTAGTTGAAACATTTTGGTTTTTCTAAATGTTTAATCAGTGACAAAACAAACAATAGATGTTGATATTTAATATAAAATCATTAATATCCGTTTTATTTTGCACATAAATTGTGTATTCTGTGCATTAGTATTCATTGACTTATCAGTAACATTGAACAATAACTGATTACCTGGTTTTGATTTGAATTAGTAATCATAATCTACACATACATTGTCCCAAAATATGGCAGTTAACAATTTTCAAATTCTTTCATTTCTTAATTATATTCATAAATCTAAAATACACATATTTTATAATAATTATTATTATTTTATTCGTAAATAATAAGAAAAGTGAACATGATGATGTATAGACCTACTTTTTGTATTTATATATTGAGAGAGTTAGTTAAGAAAATTTAACTGCTTCGTTAAAATAATACTTACAAGTTATGTAAAAATAGTATAGCTGATGACATTTAGAAACACAACCCATTTCTGATAAAGTTTAATTTACATGGCTAGCGATAGGTATGCATCTTCCCCGTAGAATAGCTTTTTATTTTTTTTTTTCCAAAATAAAATCGGCAATTTTTCATACCTGAAAGTTCATCAACCTGGCAGTTAAATTGCCCGCTTTTAATTCAAGATTTAAAATTTTATAGATGTAGAGAAAAGTGAATTTAAAATTTCGTTGATTAGATTTAGTCAAATTTATTTGCTAAATCAATAATTTCTTTGGGCTCTAGTGAAAATATTTCGATAGCAATTACATTTTAATGTCCAACTTAGTTGTTGTTTTTAGTGGCTAATTTTATACTAATCGATTTTTATGTTATTTCCTAAACATCACCTGTCTAGAATAGTTTTACTGATATAAAGTTTTTGTAATTGCCTATTTTTCTTCAATCATTAGATCGCTCGGCAGACGAGATATCCTTATGTATCACTCGACAATAGCCTGTGAATCAGTGAAGGTGTCAATCAATTTGCATACACAGTACCTTAAACACGTGCTTATCACTAAGTCATGGATGACTGCCGATTCGGATTACCTACACATTAACAGCAGGGGGGCATAAGACAATAGGAGTCTGGCTGGTCAGGTGGTTATGCAGTTGGTTCAGTATGGGGGCCAACGATGGGGATTTCCTCTAGACAGCTCAGACATTATGTAATCAATGGATTTTATAGCCTAGAAAAAATGTATAACCAGGGCAGCTGGGGGGGCCAAGGCCCCCTCGGCCTCCCGGTGAATCCGGGCCTGGTCTCCAGTCCCCGGTCTCGGAGACCGGCGGAGACCGTCGATAATTTGGAGACCGGCTTTTAGTAGGCCCCCTGAACTTAATTGAGCGAGACAAAACTTCTTTCTGCAACGTACTGTTGCACAGACTACATTGAAACAAAATACACCCCCTTTATCTGATGACCCATTTTCGTGAATATGACTATAAACAGTGAATGTTTTTCGCTAAGAAAAATAATTTTGGTGTACATTAGTCTAGAAATAATTTAAACAACTCAGCAAACATCTATAATACTGACTTTAAGGAAAGAAAATTAATAACTTGAGAGGACTGATTGTATTGACGCTTCGGCCTCGAGAATTTTCGGACACCGCATATTTTAGTGGATATGGAATAGATTTAGATATATACTTCATAGAGAAGTGATATTTTCACGATTGTATTTCTGTGGATGGCTGGACATGTAGTTTCACAATGACATAATTCAACATTCATAAAGCGAATAAAGTCCTCCTCCTAGCTATAGTAAGATGAGATAATAAAAAATCTCTATGCCTAATAATAAAACTAATTTGTACTATCATCTTCATATGAAGCAAATTTATGTAACGTGAGTACCGCATGCAGATGCCAAAACTTGTCTGGTTTTTTTGGGGTTTTTTTTTTTGTTTGTTTTTTTTTCTAAAAAGGGGGAGATAAATTAGGTTAAAATGGAAACTTAGAGTTATAACCCTTGATGAGAATGTAGTCCTTGTAATAGTGAACAAGTATGTGATTAAGCTTGATGACAGAGGATTAAATTATTAAGAAATTATGGCCAAGGTTAAAGCTTTTCAGTGTATTTCTACTTTTAAACTAGAAATGTGTGCAGAGGACACAGATGCCCCCACCCGTCGCATTTTCAAAACAAAGGCTAACACCAAGGTGCACGATTCATGTCCTGAATAATATATTTGTGAATTAAGTTTCAAGTCTGTACAAATACTTTCAGAGTTATGTGCATCACAAGCATAATTTTTTTTTTTTTTTTTAAAAAAGGCCCATAACTCTGTCACTCTGTTCATGTCCTGAATAATATATCCATGAAGTTTCAAGTCTGTAGTACAAATACTTTTGGAGTTATGCGTGTCACAAAGTTTTGGGAATGATGGACCTTCGTACAGACGGACAAAGGCAAATCTATGTGCCCCCCCCGCCCCATTTTTGGTGGGGACATAAAAAGGGAGATACATTTGGTCAGATAGGACCTTAGAGTTGTGGCCCTTTATGTGAATGTAGTCCCTTGTTATAGTTAATAAGTATGTGAAGTATGATGACAGCCGTTTAAATGTTAAGAATCTATATGGCCAAGATTTAATTTTTTTACAGTATTTTTATATAAAACAAGAGGGCCAAGATGGCCCTTAATCGCTCACCTGAGAAAGATGATTGCTTAAGAAAAAAAAATGCTAGGGTGCAAACAAAGAGAGATCTGGCTTTTTTTTATAGTTAAAAGAAAATAGCTCCTAAATTAACCAGCCAATATCAGTTATAATTGAACCTGATTGCGAGATCATGGTCATAAACATTGTCTGAAAGTTTAAAAATGATTGTTTAAAAAAATGATGATGGTAGAGAGTAAACAAAGTGAAATCTTGCATTTTTAAGTTAAAGGGGCATAACTCCTGACCTTATTGACCGATCTCAGCCACAATTGAACTCAATTAAAACATTATTGTAATAAACAATGTCATACAGTTTGAAGATAATTCCTAAAAAAATGAAGATGCTAGAGTGTAAACAAAGTGAAATCTGGCATTTTTTTTAAAAAACCCCAATTGGGCAATATTCAAACTAATTTGAACTTTAATTAAAGGGGTGAACTGTTATAAACATTGTCATGAAGTTTAAAGATGATTGCTCAAAAAAAAAACAAAGTGAAATTTTTTTTTTTTGGGACCTAACTCAGTTGGGACATTATGTTCATAAACATTGCCATGAAGTTTAAAGATGATTGCTCAAAAAATGAAGATCTAGAGTGAAAACAATGTGAAATTGGGCATTTTTTTTATTTTAAAGGTCATAACTCCTGACCTTATTGACTGATCTCAGCCATAATTAAACTCAATCGAGACATTATAGTCATAAACATTGTCATGAAAGTTGAAAATGATAGCTCAAAAGATGAAGATATTAGAGTGAAAAAAAAGTGAAATCTGGCATTTTTTTTTATTAAAAGGGGCGCAACTCCTGATCTAATCGACTGATCTAAGCCATAATCGAGTTCAATGGAGACATTATAGTCATAAACATTGTCATGAAGTTTGAAGATGATTGCTCAAAAGATGAAGATGCTAGAGTGTAATCAAAGTGAAATCTGGCATTTTTTTGTATTAAAAGGGGCATAACTCCTGACCTTATTGACTGATCTAAGTCATAATCGAGCTCAATAGAGACATTAAAGTCATAAACATTGTCATCAAGTTTGAAGATGATTGCTCAAAAGATGAAGATGCTAGAGTGTAAACAACGTGAAATCAGGCATTTTTTTGTATTAAAAGGGGCGTAACTCCTGACCTAATTGACTGATCTCAGCCATATTCGAACTCAATCGAGACAATATGTTCATAAACATTGTCTTGAAGTTTGAAGATGATTGCTTAAAAGATGAAGATGCTAGAGTGTAAACAAAGTGAAATCTGGTATTTTTTTTTATATTAAAAGGGGCATAACTTCTGACCTATTGACTGACCTCACCATATTCGAACTCAATCAGACATTATGTCATAAACATTGTCTTCAAGTTTTAAGATGATTGCCTAAGAAATGAAGGTGATAGAGTGTAAACACTAAATTGTTGATGACGCACAATGCACAACGCACGACGGACGATGGACACTCATGGGATCACAATAGCTCACACAATTGCTCAGGTGAGCTAAAAATGAGGGAGATAAATTTGGTCAAAATGGGCCTAAGAGTTGTGAACCTTGATGGGAATGTAGACCTTGTGAGTTAACCCTTTCCCTCATAGAGGATACCATGAAAAGACCTATGCGAACAGCATAAAACCAGATCAGCCTGTGAGTAACTCGCAGGCTGATCAGGTTTTATGCTGTTCGCTGCTCCTCAGTGGTCTGGTAATGAGGATTTTACAATTAAATTTGGTAAGGTTTCAGTTTGGCTTTCTGCAGATCAGGCTTTATGTGGTACCTATTCAGTGCGTCAAAATGAGTCTATATGAGGGAAAGGGTTAAGTCAAGTTTGATGACAGAAGGTTCAATAGTTTAGAAGTTATGGCAAAGATTAAAGTTTTTCATGACATCACCAATGACAACAAAGGAGTAATGACAATACCTCGCGAGATCTGTGATCATCGGGGTGGGGGGCATGTTGTTTTTGCCTGTCTGTTGGTTTGACAGTATCAAACTTAATATATATGAATAGAATGCAACTAGGAGAAGTTCAGTGACCAAGAACCGTAACTCTTCCTGGTCCAGTTTTTAAATTATCTCCCTTCTTTTATTTTCATTTTTTGCCAGGAACATAACTTGTAAACCATACAAGGTAAGAATTCGAAACGTTTAATAAAAACAGATGGCAAGATTGGGAGGTGCAGTGACCAAAAACCATAACTCTAACTGGCCCAATTTTCTCCACTGGTGGGCAACATAATATACAAAAACGCTAGGGACCTTATCAAAAAAACAAGTGGGCACAAATGGTTCCCATGTACTGTGAAATCATTAATTTTCATGGGACACCAATTTTCGCCAATTTCGTGGAGGGTTTGATCTACGAAAATTAAACCCCATGAAAACTTGACTCTTATATAGACCAAAGACCTATTAAACAAAGATTTGCAAGTAATCGAAATTGCATTAAAAT
>CM037785.1:12751431-12801431 GCA_021229015.1 Solen grandis
GGAATTGAATAAAATGTTTTGAATGACTTCCAGTTCTGTGATTCATAAAATAATAATTAAATATGAAAACTTTCTCAACTTTAAATTATGAAAATCTAGAACTTGATTACCAAATTATATATGGAAATGTTGGTCAATCTGTTGGTAGACCATTTCGTTTCTGATCATTAATTAAAGAACGCTTAACCCTTTCCCTCATAGAGGACACCATGAAAAGACCTATGCGAACAGCATAAAACCAGATCAGCCTGCGAGTAACTCGCAGGCTGATCAGGTTTTATGCTGTTCGCTGCTCCTTAGTGGTCTGGAAATGAGGATTTTGTAGTTAAATTTGGTAAGGTTTAACTGTGGCTTCCTGCAGATCAGGCTTTATGTGGTACCTATTGAGTGCATTAAAATGAGTCTATATGAGGGAAAGGGTTAAAGCTGTATATTCTTTAAACTTGATAGGGAGTTGTGTCATGTGTAGTAGAACACTCCTATATATACACACACAGTCAAACCTGTCTTAAGTGGTCAGTAAAGGGAACAAGAGAAAGTGACTGATTAACAGAGGTGCCTGCTAAATGAAGGTTAAGTATCTAACAACATTCTATAGTTCGGTAAAATTAAATTTGATTGACTGCTAAATGCAGGTTGACCACTTAATGCAAGGTGACCACTAATACAGGTTCAAATGTATATAAATAGAGAGATTGATTATGGTAAAGGCCCTCAGCACAGCCACATTATGCAATAAACTATAACACAAAAGGCATGCTGAAACAATCATACACAACTGTATTGCATATATGTATATTTTTCATAAATCAAAGAGTTATATTAGTTAAAGATAAAAGGAATGATAGGGAAAGGAAAGCATAGAAACATAACATTTCAGTAAAATAGCTACAAATACTTACAGTCAAGTATCCCTGCATCCATGATGACAACAATATCGTCTGTGGTGAACAGTGGGAAGGCCAAGTACTGTTCTTTAGCTTCTGCAATCAACATCTGCACTATCTGAAATATAGTGTAACAGTCTTTAACCAATGTCATCAAGAGTTAAGTGAAAGCTTGGGGATTCCTAATGTCAGAACCCCCTGGTTAAATATTTCCATTTCACACTTCATGATATCAAGCCGTGGGAAATTAGGCAAGGAAAATGTCCCTTAATAGCATCGTTGACTAAAATATCAACCAATGAAATCACACCTTATTGGGTAACATCACCTGATAAAACCGAAATGGAACCAATGAAATGGCGTAATTTGAAACACCCTTAAACGATGAAAACAGGCATAAAATCTACAGTTGTTAAATGATATTGATCAATGAGGCGTGGGTATCCGATGAGGGAGGTCTTCATGACTGAGAGGTTAAAGATGCTGACTAAATATCACTTAGTCCCTCATCACTGTGGGCTCAAGCCTTGGTTTGGTCACATTTCAGGTCAGTGTTTCCATGACGAAACTCACCATTTTTAATCAACTAAACTTTTTATTTTGATTTACTGAACCAAGCTGAGTCACCTTCACAATATTCCTACCCTTTACCTCATACAGTGCAAACTGTCTTTAACGACACCTGTTCATAACGACATCCTGTTCCAATTTTTCCCTTTTTTGACCACGACACCTGTTTTACCTGTAATCCGACATACCATTTTGGTCCTGTCAGTGATAATTGCACTATAATTACACGGCTTTATCCGACACATCTGCAAACCTTTACTTTTTGGTGTTGAAGCAATTACAATGACGAATCAATATGTTATTGTTAATTAACTCTAATGATAAACTTCACTCATGTGTTTTTGTTTACACATGTATACATGTATTTTAACATTGTTTTCAGAATTAATTAAAGTTTAATGTCATATATAGCAAATACATGGACTATCAATTTTAAAGGTATGGTCTATAATGGCCTGCCTTATCTGACAACCTGTCTTATTCGACATTGTCGGTTGGTCCCAGTGGGTGTGGGATAAGACAGGTTTTATTGTATACTGGTAGATATGTGGCAAACAGAGCAGACCCAGATCAGACAGCTCCTGGAGGGAGCTGTCCAATCTGGATCTCCTCCGTTTGCTCATACAATATTGTGGCTATACACAGTTTACATGGTAAAGACAGGAGTGTTTTTTAGAATACATGTGTCATCTGCTGAAGCTTAATGGCAAAGTTATGACAGACAGACGGATGGATGGACAGACACCTCTCCTTAAAATTTTTATATTCAGTAATTTAATATTCATCAAGTATTCAATTTGTAAATGAACATTCATGAGGTAAAGGGTTAAAATAGACATACATGGACATAAAAACTTTTATTTTATTGTCATGGAAATGATCAAAGTTTTTCTTCTGTGATGTATGATATGATTTATTATTTATGAATATTTCATTACCCAAATCATAGAACAAATGCTCACCTTATATGTCTCACTTTCGTTACTGTTAGGCTTAGCAGGCAGCACCGTAACATCTCCTACAACAGGCATGAATGGCTGCACCGTCATAATGATCCTTGTCCGTCGGATCTCGAGAATCTGGAAATGGCAAAATGACATTAACATAAAGAAATGTCAATAATAATATCACTGTATATTTATTGTGTGTCAGTGGTATGGTACTTTCTTTATTTTATAGAGCATACACCTTTTAACAATGAATTCAGGACTCAAGTCCCAGTCTGTTTGCTTGCAAAGATTTCTCTCTCAAATGTTAATCAACACAGGATTTAGGTCACAATGATGTCAATTATACTTCACTAAATATACACACTGTGACCTTGACCTTTGACTTAGTGGCTCCAAAATCAATAGAGGTCATCTACAACTCATGATCCAACTTCCTATCAAGTTTAGGGAATGTACAGATTCAAGCGTTTTTCCATTATTGATCTACCAACTAACTTACCGACATTTGCCAAACAATATTCTACCCACTTTGAAGAAAAGTGAAAGATAATTGCATTTTGTAAGGGGACTCAACAAAATAGAACTATAAACAAGAGCACCACATAAAGATGCCAATGCTTGTCTTAAAAAAGAGAGAGATAAATAAAGCCAAAATGGTCCTAAGAGTTATGACCCTTGAAGCCAGAAGGTTTAATAGTTTAGAATTTATGGCTAAGGGTAAAGTTTTCACCACCACGATGCCGCAAATACCTACGACAACACTGGAGTGATGACAATACCTTGACTTTTTTCTTTGAAAAAAACAAAACAAACAAAAACAACAGACAAGCTAAAAAGAAACTGAACTTTTTGGACAGGACAGGACCCAATGAGACAAGACAGGACAATGTGTGTGATTCCAACCCCAACTTTATCTTGTGAAGCAGTGGGTACAAAAAGGGTCTAGATAACCTACCTGAGCCAGGTTGTGACAGAGGATCTCAGCCAGGGCTTGTCGCACATTGAGGCTGCTGCTATTGTAGTTGTTGATCTGACTGGAGAAGTGGAGTCGTACTGTCGTCACGTCATCTGTAATATACACAAATAATAGATATGTCTCCTATATACATGAAAACTTGAGCTATCTCTGAAGGTTACTGAGAACCTAGAATATTACAGTGAATGTTTTCAATCTCATGTTTACCTATTGTTAAGGGATTACTTCCCATCCATAAGGTCAACTGCTCACAGTGTTTGTTTGTTTGTTTGTTGTGTTTAATGTCCCACTGACAGTATATCTGTCCGTAGACATGTGGTATGATACCACACTCAGTAACATTATCCTGACTCCAGGTCAATCAGTCCTGGAGCTACCCTTATATGTTGAATGCCAAGTACAGGAGCTATACCAGTACTGTTTTTTACAACTTTGGTTTGTCATGACCGGGGATTAAACCCATGATATCCTGCTCCTGTGGCGGACGCTCTTACCACTCTGCCACTGAGGACAGACATAAACAGTATAATATGATGCCTGTTTATTGTTGTTTTATCCCAAACTAGAGAGGGCATTCATTACTTTAAACTAGCAGTGAGAAAAAAATTTTCAGTTTTATACAGGAAACAGATTAAAGACAATACATGTATAACAGTGTATCTGTACCAGGTACTGCTTTTCCATTTCAACCCATGCAAAAATATAACATGGTGGCAGCAGTGGGATTTGAACCCACTTTTCTCGACTGTTCTTTTGTGTAAACCCTGTCAACCACTGATGACATGGTATTCCATTTAATATATTTTTGTAAACATTAAAAATGTCCATCACTGGAAAGGGAGGTTATCAATGGAAAGTATGTATATTCACTGGAAAGGGAGGTTATCAATGGAATATATGCATATTCACTAGAAAGGGAGGTTATCAATGGAATGTATGCATATTCACTAGAAAGGGAGGTTATCAATGGAATGTATGCATATTCACTGGAAAGGGAGGTTATCAATGGAATGTATGCATATTCACTGGAAAGGGAGGTTATCAATGGAATGTATGCATATTCACTAAACGGAATGAATGCATATTCACTGGAAAGGGAGGTTATCAATGGAATGTATGCATATTCACTAAACGGAATGAATGCATATTCACTGGAAAGGGAGATTATCAGTGGAATGAATGCATATTCACTGGAAAGGGAGGTTATCAATGGAATGTATGCATATTCACTGGAAAAAGAGGTTATCAGCGGAAGGTATGCATATTCACTGGAATGTATGCATATTCACTGGAAAGGGAGAATATTAATGGAATGTAGGCATATTCACTGGAAAGGGAGAATATTAATGGAATGTAGGCATATTCACTGGAAAGGGAAGTTATCAATGGAATGTATGCATATTGTAGGAAAGCAACAAGAGCTCACCATACACCTCCACCGGCTGAGTGTAGAAGATGGAGCTGACAGAATTGAAGACCTCAAGTATGAGAGTGTACTCTCCTGGCTGGGTGAACTCCTGCTGTATCACGTTCTGCCATGTCAGCTGTCGGTATGGCCTTGTGTTCTGTAACAAGAGTCAAAACAAGCAATGCAAGGGTGTTCAGAATATTTGTTTCTTTGTTTATTGGGTTTAACGTCCCGCTGACATTATTTCAGTCATTCAGTGACTATGTCTACTTAAGGCAGATAATTATAGTGCTTCCACACTGCAGTATCATACCGTAGACATGTGGCATGATGTGGCTAACCAGCTCTGGAACTACCCCTATATGCTGAGCGCCAAGCAAAGGAGTTATACCAGTACCACTTTTTATGACTTTAATTCAGAATGATTTGTGCTATGACAATTTGGCAATGTACATTACTCATAAGCCAGCCTGACAGGATATGGACTTCACTGTTCTCCAAAGCATTTCTATACAGAAACTGATTTCTTTCACATCAGCTGAGATGTAAGTTCCAACAACAAACCAATTATATAGCCTGCTACAGGATTGGACATGTCCTTTGCACCAGAGTTGAGAAGTCTGGAAAGTTTTTCCAAAGAGGGAGAATCAAACGCACAACCTTCAAATCTGGAGTCTATATGTACAATAAATTAGTGGTAAGAATGTGGCACACATAGATCATTCCTACACTGTCAATCAAGTATGTTTACATTAACCGGTTTATCCAACCAGTGTTAGTGTGAAGTGCATAGTGAACGGTTGACCTACTTTACTCATAAGAGAATTTACTTTCTGTTTGTGATACTGTTTGTAAGCACTTGACCTAGGTATGAATAGCAACTGTCAAAATATCAATGGGGGAGGAGTTATATACAATTTGCGGAACCATCCATTATAAACCACACACACACAGAGGGTTTTTTTAAGCCTGGCTAAGTCCCTGTAGTATGCTTATGAAACCTATTGAGTATTCATCACAACAGGAAATCCTGTTGTAATCTAACATTTCAGGATGTTGGTCTTCTTATCTAAATATATTTCACTTAATACAAATAGAGAAATGATCTGGTTATGTACTTGTTAGGCATGAAAACCTTTCTATTATTCCATGAAACATCATCATTCTGCAAGCAAATGACAGCTTTCCTCACTTGAATCTGAGAGACTTCAAAGAGGGCCTATACACTTTGACTAAAAACAATTTTAATGCATTATCTTTACCTTGCTCTCAAACTGCCAAGCAAAGTGTAGATCAGTGCCCTGAGTAGTGGAATTATCAGAACGAAGAACGGTTACATTGAAGTAGCTGGGGATTCCAATCCTTACCCCCCATGGAATCTCCACCAACACTCCCTTTAGCTCATCTGAAAAATGATAAATTTGAAATTCATACAGTAAAATTGTAAGAATCCAATGACAGTGAAGGAAAATGAAATGCTAAGATAATATGGGGCTCAGACTATATGTACTCCATAAAAACATATGTTAGAGGAAAGATCAAAAGCAAGACTTCAAGGCTAATTTTGATTTTACATTATACACACAGGGGGTGTAACATTCCATAAATGATCACTAGTCCTTCAAAATTTTAGATTTTAAATCAAGAAAAATACAAATAAACATTTTAGTTTTTTCCACCCGCTCTACACTCATTTCCACTCAGGCCAAAAAAAAAAGTTCCTTTTCTGGTCGCCCAACAGACCCTTTTTTTTAACGACCAACCCTTAAGTTTTTTTTTAATATTCCGCCTTTAAAAAAATATATCCCTTTTTTTACCTTTTGTTTCTTGTAAAATAAAAATTAAAAAAAAAAAATCCCGACCTACTGACCCACTTTTTATTTGCTGGTGACCAGAAACTTTTTTTTTTTTTTTTTTTGCCTCACCATGGTGAGGAGGCAAGTGGAATTTTACATCCCTCTGAAGTCAATATATGAAAATGCTACATCTCTATAAAATAAAAGCAGGGATGGAAATTAACTTTTTTGGTCTGGTTGCCCGAGTGGGCTACTAGCTTTTGGGATTCAGGGGCCAACCAAATTATTTAGTGGTCCACCATGTGAACATGAAATAAATAACAAAAAAAACAACAAGAAAATAACATTTAATCATGTATTACTCTCAGGCACAGAACAGCTTGTTAACAAACCAAAGCATAGAGCAACTCAGGGTTTTTATTTCATCCTTGGGGAAGCCGCCCACCGCCCTTCAGAAGAGGAATTTTCGAAAATGCAAGCAAGGAAAAAAAAACCCACCTGCAGTGCAGTTATCACTGGAGGAAATTTCAATTGTTCAATTAGCGAGAATTTGCATAAAGGCATTAAATTGATCCCATTGTTTATATATTGTTTCCATGTAGTTACCTGTAAAATTTCGCTCCGAAACTCATAAGGCAAACCGATCAACAATCAAATTTATTTAAAAATACAGTGGCCATCAAACCATGCAGATGTTTAACACATAAACATATATATGTATATGTCTATGTTTAATGCAAATGGCACCATTTTGATGATTGTGCAACTTAAGCAGTAAAACAATAGCCGTTAGAGAGGGTGAAAGATGTAAACTGATATTATGAACGATACTATCCCAGTATTCCACATCATTGCATAATAAGAAAGCATTAGAAAGCATTTTGATTGGATAACTTGCGCCTTTTCATTGGCTGTTTTTTATCTGCCCACAGCAAGTACTATACAACGTAGAGCAATATGCGTTATTTACTTTCACTTTTGTTTTCTTTAGAACTAATGGGTTGGGAAATCATATTCTTAGGGGAATTTTTATTTCTCGGAGGGGAAAAATATCGCTTTTTAACCAAGTGGTAGCTGCCATTTAATGGCAGCTGTTATAGAAGAAAAAAAAAATCCTGGCCACAGTTGAATGCTAGTCGCCAAAATGGACTACCAACCTTACAAAAACACTCGCCCACATCGAAAAGTGGTCCCCCCCAGGCGAGTGGGCGCCCGTTAATTTCCATCCCTGTAAAAGGCTGACAGCTTTAGACTTACCTTCCACGTGGACTGTGAGATAGGTAGAAGTGTTGCCTTTGCTGTTGACAGCGGTCACGGTCACATTGTGCGAGCCCGTCACTGGGAACATAGTGGTCATACTGACCGCAGCGTCTAGACCCTTAATGGACACAGGAGCCAGGTCATCTCTGAATTTCCAGGTGTATACAGTCTCTTTCTCTGATCCCTGAACACAGACAGACGTACATGTATTTATATGCCCAGTGAAATATGCTCCCATTTACAATATCAAAATTCAACCATTGATTACAATCTTTCATTAGTTACTCTTTACATACCATAATATTGAGGTGTTTTAATGCCTTGGCAAATAGAGCAGACCCATATCAGACAGTTGTCAGATCAGGGTCCCCTGTTTGTTTATACAATATTGTAACTCAGATTCTACAGTCTACACAGCAAAGAAAATTCCACTACTGTAAAATCATTAATTTTCACTGACATTAAATTTTGTTGTTTATGTACCTATGGGAATTTCGTGGGTACATTTATTCGTGGATCTATGTTCTGGAAAACGTGAGGTCTATATCAGAAACAAGTTTTCATGGGATTAATATTCGAAAATTAATCATTTCACAGAATTTCATACACTATTTAAAATTCAGTAAATTCATATTTATCATATCATAAATTTGTCCATGAATGTGGTTAATGTGGTATCTAGGTTTGGACCCTATATATTTTTTTTGGCCATGTACAACAATTTTAGGGACTCTCTATATGAAATGATGCAAAAACTCAGTGGGCACCCTGTCACATTAATTATAAAAGAGAGTTTAGCTTTATATAAACATTTTGCTTGCACATATGCTAGTTAAAAAAAGAATAATAATCATTGGCTCATGGGAAAACAATACATTTATGCAACTCGAAGCAGATCATTCCATATTAAAGACTTCTTCAACTTTTATTATTTAACAAAGAACAGTAACTCACTGATTCCTGTGTCAGCCTGAAGGTGACATTAACTCCCCTGGCAATGAAGGATTTAAATGCGACAATTTTCAGCCCTCTTGGAGCCAGTAAGGGACAGTCAGTCTCAACATAGCTGTACTTGCCTTCCTTCCCTCCTTGGCAAATACTTGATGCAACTTTCCGGTATCTGAAATTTATTTTACACTCATTATAATATTGTTGTTTACGAAAGCTACACAATATTGTAGCTATTACTTCATATCGACTCATCATTGGCAATCAGATCAGACCCAGATCAGACAGCTCCTAAAGGAACTATCTGATCAGGGTATCCTATGTTTGCTAATACAATATTGGATAATATTATATTATAAAAAGCATTCATTCTATGAATAATATCATGTTAAAAGTAATTTGAGATATGCATACATTTTGGTACATGTAGATGTTATTTAAGAAAAAGGTACTGTACCGGTAAAAAAAAAACTGAAAAAGAATATCAAAGCATAGTCATCTTTACTTTTTACAGACATGCATGTAATAGATTACCAAAGACAATTAACAAAATATTAAAACATATCATATCATCCAAAGTCTTGACTATTCCTAGAGCAATTAACAGATACTGAGTATCAAATAATTAACCCTTAACCTGCTGAATTTCTCTAATGGACTTAACCCGCATCTTTTCTGGAACTGTCAATTATCAATTTTAGGGATAACAAGATGAAAACTTGTAGTTGGTCAGCTAACAGTAAAGAGATGTGCAGGCTGGCCTGGCTCTTTACTGGTGGCAAAGGTTAGCACTTACGGTTCTAGCAGGGTAAGGGTTAAGCTGTTATTACTGAATGTACAACCTCCACATGTCTCATCTTGTCACTCTATCCAGTTCCTTTTATTCCACATACTTAGGCTTTCTTTAACCACTAAAACCAGCTTACAGTTGATCAAATAATCTAGACTTAGCATTCCATGCAAAAGCACAGTCTTGGCATACCCAGAAGTTTTGTTGTATTTGTCATTCACACATGCAGGGGGTGGAAGAAGATCTTCATCAAACCAGGAAGCCTTCACACAGGACCCATCTGCCTCCAGCTGGTATCCATAGTCACTGTAACAAAGCAACACTCATTTGGAACACCTCAGATTTTTTAAGATTTGGACCATCACTTTTTAATGAAATAAAACCTGAATATCGTGTTGGGTGAAAGTACCAGAAGTCATCAAAATGGTGGCACTTTGATGTTATTTTATAATCATCATGACAATATTTCAGTCATATAGCGATACCCAGTTAATTACAAGTGGACTCCAAAATGTTCAGATGCACCCAGGTAAATCCACTGACCTATCACAAGCCAGCAAGACGACTACCTCTGATGAGAAATCCAAATTACATTACCAGGATTCAGACCCATAGCGCTGAGGGGATCCACGAAAATAAGTCTGAAAGCTAAATCAATTAGCAATGGAGGTTCAATCCTACCCTTAACCCTTTCCCTCATAGAGGACACCATGAAAAGACCTTTGCGAACAGCATAAAACCAGATCAGCCTGCGAGTAACTCGCAGGCTGATCAGGTTTTATGCTGTTCGCTGCTCCTCAGTGGTCTGGTAATGAGGATTTTACAATTAAATTTGGTAAGGTTTAACTGTGGTTTTCTGCAGACCAGGCTTTATGTGGTACCTACTGAGTGCGTCAAAATGAGTCTATATGAGGGAAAGGGTTAAACATTAAAGGAAGTCATAGAAAATGGGCAAAATGGAGCTTAATGTAAGGCTCATTTGGATGCAGTGAATTGTTATTGGGGAATTCTGTTACTGTGACACAGGATAATCAATTGTCTCTGTAAATGTTTTATATTTCTTATGATAAAATGATTCCACTACCATAAAATCACCATTACATTGTATTTTATTGAATAGGTTTCAAGACAATTTTTGTTAGTACATTTATTCGTTGTTTCAGGTAAAAGAAAAGTTGAGGTCTGTTAGAATTATTAATGAGATAGAGGATAATTGTTTGTTTTGGTGTAAGATCGATTAATAATTTCACTGAGTGAACATAAAAAGTGGTATTTTCATGAGTGGTGAAAATGCATCTTTTTACATTCACGAATAAAATTACACATCGACCTTTCACCAAAACAAACAATTTTTCTTTTTATTTAATGCCTTAAAGGCCAGAAATTAGCTGTGTTATTCACAAAAGACGTCAAAATTGGTGGGATTACCTCGTGTGCATGACGTTATTTATGATGTCATTTCTTGTGTAAAACCCAGCACAATTGACACTCCAATCAGTTTATAACGTAGGGTCAGGTTCAAGTTCTTGATAATTTCACTGTTTTCCTGTTTTTAACAGTGAAATTATCAGGAAATAATCCACTGTTATTTCTAGGTAATCCATCGAAAAGCATTAAATAAATTTTTATTTTTAAAATAAGCAATAAATGCACAGAGAATGACAAAACAAATATACAGACAAATTCAATTCATTAAAGTATGTTACCATTCAAAATCTACCCTGTCACATCCACATATCGTAGAATTTTTCGGTCGGAAATAGTCTTTTCCATAATAACATTCCGAAAGCTGCTTACGTCTTTCAAACACGAGACTTTCACCCATCAGGCATTTGTTGACTGCATTCTGTAAATAATGAGCAAATAGAAGAGAATAAAAGTTGCACTAATTATATTATGGTTCAATTTCCCCATGTGATATTTCCATACTGAAAAGACTAGTGTTTAATGAGATGCAATCATGACTTTGATAAGGATCTCCAGATTATGCTTTATTACTCACTTACATCACAATCATAAAATTAATTTGAGAATACATGTAAACAAATGCTTATAGTAAAACATTACTGTTATATCTCCCTTGCTTGGAAGTCAGCATTATTATCAAAAGGGTAGTTGGCCCAGTGTTAGGATAATGTGACTGGGTGTGATACATATCATACCACGTGTCTATGGGGTGATACTGCAATGTTGCTGTACTATATCCTGTCTCAAGTAAGGTTTCCAAATGTCTAAAACCATGCACCAATAATAAACAATAACTTTTCAAATGAACTACTTATGTCGTTTTTTGGTCACTATTAATTTAAGTCTATATCTTGTTTATATAAATATATCTATCAGAGGCCCACCATGCAAATTTCAAGATATCTATCTGTAAATATGCAAATGTAAGGGTCAGTTATAAAGTATAGGTCTTATACTTGGATTATGAGATTGTAACTTTGAACCATGCTGAGGACAAACTCATTTCATGATCTTCCTAGGCACAAAACAGATTATGTTACAGAAGCTGTAAAAACATTTGTCCTAGTTATTACAAAGAAAATGTGCAAAATATATATGACAGTAAACAATCAAGCAGACGGAAAAGGGGTTCCAGACTCACTATGACATCACTGCCAGGGTGCCACATCTCAAAATCCTGGTCTTCACATTTACGAGCCAGAACGGAGGAAAAATTCATCTTGACCATGACCCATCCTTCACTTGAGTTCATGTGACCGAACACGCTGCAGTACATAAAAACAGACATTACAGTACAATTGCAATAAAGGGTGTGTGGTCCAGTGGTAATGTACCCGACTGTGAATCTGAAGGGTCCCTGGCACAAAGTACTGGTCCAACCCAGGAATGTTGAGAGGGATTAGTTTAAGTTGAATAACTTGCTTTCATCTATGTAAAATAAATAAGTTTAAACTCATTCGTGGACCAAGTGGGAATATTACATTCTAAAACAAGAGGGCCATAATGGCCCTGGATCGCTCACCTGGTATCATTAGGCTATGTAAAATCAAGTGACCCCTAAGACAGGGCCAATTTTGACCCAAGGGCCATGATTTGAACAAACATGGTAGAGGTCTATTAGCCCATGTTACATACCAAATATCTAAACTCCAGGCCTTGTGATTTCTGAGAAGATGATTTTTCAAATTTTTTTCTATATTAGCCAAGTGACCCCTTGGGCGGGCCAATTTTGACCCTTCTGTGATGATGTGAACAAACTTGGTGGAAGTCAACTAGGCCATGTTACATACAGGGGCGGGGCCAATTTTGACCCCAGGGCCATGATTTGAACAAGCTTTGAAGTAAATTACTAGACAAAGCTGCACACCAAATACCTAAACTCCAGGCCCTGTGGTTTCTGACAAGAAGATTTTTCAGTTTTTTTTTCTTATTAGCCTATGTTAAACCAAGTGACCCCTGGGGCGAACCAATTTTGACCCCAGGGTCATGATTTAAACAAACTTGGTAGAGGTCTACTAGAAAATGCTACACACCAAATATCTTAACTCCAGGCCTTGTGGTTTCTGAGAAGAAGATTTTTTAAGATTTCACTTTTTTAAAATCTATTTTTAGCTTCTGTGACCTAATTATGCAACAGACTGGAACCACTTGAACAATTTTTATAGAGGATCACCTTAGGAATATCCTTGCAAATTTCGATCACTTTCCCATCAGTAGTTTCAGAGAAGAAGATTTCTAAGTAAATTTTTGACGACTGACGACTCACGACTTATATGACTCACGACGACGGACAAAGGCTGGTCCCAAAACCTCACCTTGGCACTTTGTGCCAGGTGAGCTAAAAATTGGAAGGCTCAAAAAATCAAGAGAACATTATTGCATATTTAGTTTCATGGAAATTAATTGAGCTTGTGTCGGTACAAGGAATATATCTCAGATTAGGCATGGTATCTGGATAATCACTCCTCCAGTTTATAGTCATTCACCATAATAAAATGATTAAAACACAGGAAAGGATTTTATCTTTTAGAAAATATATAAAGATTTTCACAACACCCAGAATGGCTAAGCATATATTAGATTACAGCTACTGTATTATGCCTGAGTTATGCCATTTCACAATTCTGGATACATATTATCCATCAATGGACAGCTGTGACATGGTCAGCATGCTTTCTTTATAGCTCCCTGCTTCATTTGGTGAAGTGTAGGTAAATACACTACGACAACAAATGACAATTCCGTGCATGGTCCCACCTACCTGGATATCAGTGTACGTATCCCTGGCTCATTAATCACTCCATCGACATTCATCACGCTTTCTGTAAAGTTATGGCTGACCCAGCTGGCACCCTCAGTACAGGAGAAACTGTGGGCAAGGGAAATAATAGACAAGTAATGAGTGCTGAATCTTTCTAGTGAGTGAGACAAAACCTGTCCTAAGCAGTCAGTCAAAGTAATTAGAGAAATGGCATGAGGCGTGAAATACAGTGAGGTCACATCTACATCAGGTTTCATATAAAGGAATAAACCCTGAAGAAGACCTGGTAGATGTTTAATCCTTTACCTCATGAATATTCATGTACAAATTTATGACTTGATGAATATTTATTTACTGAACTTAAAATGGTTTATGAAACAATGGATTTTTCTTTGCTCTGGAGCCTGTGTAAAAATCTTAGCTACAATATTGTATGATCAACAGAAGAGACCCTGATCAGACAGCTCCTGGAAGGAAGGAGCTGTCTGATCAGGATTTGCTCTGTTTGCCAATGTGTCAAAATGAACCTATTTGAGGTAAGGAGTTTAAATGTAAGAAAGAATAAACAGATCAAAGAACCCCACTGTGTAAATCATCTTTCCCCCTGTCTCCTTTCTATGATATTTCATGACAAAAATGACAACTATTAAACCTTAACTATCATCTGCTACATGTTTTTTTGTTTTTTTTCTGCTCTGTATCATTATCAAACATAAGTAAATTCTCTTGGCATTTTCTGATCTTTTTTTTTTAATTTATAAAAAAAACCTTTTTTTTTATTTTGAAAAAAAGAAAAAAATCTAGACACTGTTTTTTATTTTACACTATTTAAAGAATATATAATAGAACGAAAGAAACATTTCCTGTAATTATTTTGTTGTATTAAAATGTTTTAGGTATCTAGTAATAAGAATTGTGAGACAAAATCAACTTACTGAACTTGATTGGTAGGATGTCCGTCTGCATGAACAGCAGATATAGCACTGCCCTGGTCCATAATGTTGATAAAATGGTTCCCTTGAAAAGGTGCCTGCAAAGTGACATAAACACCCTTTGTATTATAATACAAAGTCTGATCAAATAAATCCACTGTCATCATTTGTACCATCATTTTATAACTTCAGTCTTACCCCAACGATATTCACCAATTGTCCCATCTCAAAAATTGATCAAATATGATCACAACTAAACAACGTCCATTTTCAAAAACAGTCAATTCATAAAAATCGAGCCAATAATTATATTTGAAATATTTGACACTGAAGTGTCCAGTATGGACATATACATATTAGGACAACTGTCTATATTACAAAACCAAAACAAAACCATATTATGATACAGGACAAGCCTTTAGGTTCTGAAATTTGAGCACGCATTTAAATATACATCCAAATAGGTGCACATATACCCATACAATGTACTGTCCAATAAGAATCTACTGAACGGTCACATGGTACAAATGCACTCAGCTGATTGGCTAAGAAAAATAAGATAGAGTTTTTTATGATTTACAGTACAGTATATATGTTATGTATTATTTGCTACTTATCAGTATCATTCAGATGAGAAGGAAACACAGTAAAACCTGTTCAGACTGAACATTGCTTTCAGACTGGTATGGCTGTCTATAGTCTCTCACATAATGTAAAATGGTAAACACTGCCGCCCGGAAAATCATGTTATAGTCAAACCATCATATTGATATAATGCCAATTTTTTGATAAATAGAAATCAGATGTTTCAAAAAGCATTATCTCAGTTATGTTTATATATAATTTAGAGCCATAATATTTCTTAATTTCAATGAATTCCAAAACATACCCATACACAACTACACAAAAAGAGAATATGTTTCATCAATCCAGTATAACTCTTTACCTCATAAATACACATGTATTCATGTACAAATTTATGACTGAATGAATATTAATTAACCTGAACTTAAAATAATATATGAAATCATGAATTTTTTGCCTCACACACTGAGCTACAATATTGTATGAGTAAACACAGGTCCTATAGGAGCTACCTGATAAAGGGATAAATATTTTTTGATTATTAAGATTTTGTTCAGAGAACTGGATGGACAAGGGAAAATCTACAATCGTGCTACAATCTACAATTGTGCTGCTCAAAATCAAATGGGCCACACAGGCATAAAAAATGTATGGCTATTATTTACCTATTACCTGACAAAGAAGTATTGACCACACTCCATGTAAAGTTCCCTATCTGTAAGCTTGACCTTGACACCATCTGTTGCCCAGGCAACAGAAGTTCACCACAGTACCTATTCATTTTTATGTATTTATCTAACACCTTGCCACTTTATGTCAGACCACTTTGAACAAAGCATATTTCTTAATTTTGTTAAAATCAAAAAGTAATAATAATAAAAATAATCTCTGAACGTTACATTTTCAAATCAAAAATTAATTTCCAATATTAAGTTAACAAATGTCAAGTATTAGACACCATTTTGTCCAAAATATATGAATTCTAAAACAAAACTACCCAGTAAACTAATTATATCACAGAAGATAATGAATACCCCCTATTACAGACTATTTTATCAAAATTTATGACCAAGCTTGGTATCATGCTTTTCAAATACCCTTAACAACAAGTAACTGGTGTTAATGCAACACATGAGTCCCCTACCGGAGAGGTGCATAATTTTTCCATTACCATAGCAACCAGAATTTTGGTCTGAGAAAAAAACAAAACAAAGTGACATGCACAATCTCCATATTGCCATCTATTCAAATACCAATTTTCAAAATATTATCTTAAACCATTTTTAAGTTATCGCGGGATCCAGATTTCCGAACGGACAGACAGACAGATGGACGTACGGATGGATGGACATACAGAGGACAAACCTATAGTCCCCTCCAGTGTAAATACCGGTAGGGGACTAAAAAAGGGACTTAATATACATTCAGGAGTTATTATCCAAATATCATGCTGAATCAGAAATGTGTCCCAAGTCATATACTCCCACTTTTCTGAACCTCATGATTATCCAAGTACTTCATACAACCCCTCATATTACAACAATTTTACGGTACCTTTATTTTCTTTAACATCCATTGTGAAACTTAAATTCTTATCCCTCTATTTAGTTCCTTGTTCTGACCATCACACAGTACATGGAGCAGTAACTACTTGTACTTACAACCCTCAGATCCACACTCCATGTACACAACCACTGCACCACCGCATTCCTTATGTCCAACTCTGAGTGGCATATTGATAATTTGATCATAACTGATAAAAAAAAATGCTCACAGCTGTCCAAGTGAGACCTGCATCCCGGCTGATATAAACGTGAGTGTCGAGATCGAGGTACTCCCCAATGCTGCCATGGGCAACCACCAACCCTGGGGCTTCCTCCTTGGAGACAGCTAGAGGGATTCGGAAGAATTGATTCGTATTTCCTATATGGAGATGAAGGTGACAGTTCTGTGGAAGATAACAAGTCATTCTTTAGTAAATACACAGCAGAATCATTATTTATGTACAACCCAGATAGATTTTTTTTTGTACGAAGTTTAGTGAAACAGGCCCCTGGTCATTGGAGTGGTAATTGCCCCAGCTATGCAATTACTAATTCAACGGAATATTTATCACACCAGATCACTCCAACGCCCAAGCAAGCAATACCAAAAATACATACCCTAGGCATTTGGATTTATTAATTCTACTCACATTTTTACTAGCTGGACAAAATTGTGATATTCCTTTTTTTAGATAAAGATGCTCTTTCTATTAAAGAGATATTTTTGACACAGATTCTAGGGTCCATACCACGACTCAGCGTTATATAGGATACAGTGTTGTACAGTATAACAAGCACTGGAAAATTTTCTGCTAACATGTTTGTGTGCCTGGATAGCATTGTGGTAATGCCCTTCGCTTCTCACAAATGTGTCCCAGATTCGATTCCTGATCCATATGTGAGAGGGTACAGTGGTTGCTTGTCCAGACACGTGGGCTTTCTCCGGGTTCTTAAATATCCTCCCACAATAATGACCACCTATGCTGCTACCAGAGCCATTGAGAGTGATTAATAAAAGTTATAAGAACTTGTTTCATAATCAATGTAAAATAAATAAAGTTTAAACAAAGTGTTGTTTTTTTCCCCATCTCAAATCCAGGTCAGGAATTCACGAAACATCTCAAAGTGAGATTTCCATAATCTCAAAAATCTCAAATTCTGTACCACCGCAAATATGAAATGTTGAAGAAAATAAAAACCATATTCCTTATGAACATGCTAATAATAGCATATGTATGCAAACATTCTATTCTTTAGGTAAAAACAAAGGAAATTCTAGTTTTTCAAAATTTCAAGTTGAGGATATTCACAATTTCAAATGTTTTGTAAACTGCAGGCCAGGCTCATCAATTAAGACTAAATTTACCTCACAAACTGTAAAATATTTTTTATAAATCATCTCTGAGGATAAAACCACAATGTACGTCATTTCAATTATATTTTCATTTACCCAAAAACAATAAAGCAAAAAACATATTTTGATTTTGATATCCAAAGGAGATAAACTCACATCATCTGAGTCACATCGATGCTTGTGTTCCTCTGGTGCATTCAGGGTCTTCCAAGAGCCTCCTTTGTCAAACGTTATGTAAGTCTTTTGTGCAAAGGCTCCGCCAGAACTTCTGGGCATCTCAAATTTGTTCACAATGTAAATGCCCCTCAGTCCCTTAACCTATTTGAAAACCAGAAACTTTATTAACCCTGACAATGCTGTGGGCACTTGTGACTGACTTTGCGACCAGAGCAGACCAAGATCAGCCTGCACAGTCTGATCATAGTCTGTACTGTTCACTTCTATGTCAATATATTTTCAGCAAGCACCCCCATAAACATGTACAACTAATGGTACAGTCCAAAATGAAGAAAAGGCAAGAGTTAAGCTACCACATACCAATTCATTATGGTATTGGTTTCAACCTAGGATGGCAAAAAGCACATGGGATGTTCCTGACTTGGCCAGCCGAGAGTCAGGTTATTGTGAATGGGTGAGATATCATGGCACTGACCAATTGTAAAATACTAGCAATATACACATGTTCTAGATTTATCTTATATAAAATGTCCTCAATGACTGAAAGCTGCTGATCAGACAATAAATGAATCAAACCAAAAATATCTTTGGCAACAAAGTCATGCATTTTTATGAGATACCGTTGATGTAAATATAAAGACATAGTCACATGATCAAATTTAAAGAAGTAAAATTTAAATACTTTTTCATCTTGCTCTAGAAAGAGTAAGATTCATTTGAAAGAAGTGTGATGCAAGTGTGTTCCTTGGAATACATGTGTCACCTGCTGAAACTGAAAAAGAGTCACAGAACCAATAACTAAAAAAATACTGATGCCAGAGTTATTAACCTTGTGCATGATAATTCCTCTTGTCAATGAAATTTCATTTCAATGACATGAGTAGAGCAGGAGTTATTGCAGAATAAAAAAGCATGACAGAAAAAGTGTAACAGACACACAGATGATGGTGAAGTGATATAAATAAGTAAATTTATGATCCAACAAGTGACAGGAATTGTCACAAAACCAGGTTTTCCGAAGAAAAAAAAAAGCACAGGCACTTACTAATGGTGCCTCTGCAAAAGTTTCGACAAAATCTGTTGAGGTCAATTATTCCTTCCAAAATTGTCAAATCACGAAATACTAAAATGAGCACTAAATGACGGTGACCCTGCAAATGTTTGGACAAAATTTATTGAGAAATGTAGGGGGAATTGCACACAGAAGAATATTTCTCAATAACTTACACATGTGTTATTGAAAAAATAACTAAGGGCCATAGCTCCATCAAAAATGGTCAAACTGCAAAACCAATCATTACTATATATTTCAAAATTAAGGAGTTATGCTCCATATCAGGAATTTTTACAAAGGGCCAAACATGTAACTCCAAAATTATGAACCACAGAGTGAGGTTCCTATGCACTGCATTCTGCCTCAATGAGATGTTTGCACCTATAAAGTTTCAAGTCAATACCTCTTATAATGTAGGAGTTATGCTCCGGACAAGGAATTTTGTCAAAGGGGCATAACTCCATCAAAAATGGTCAAACTGCAAAACACAGGTAATATTCTCCAAGGTGAAGGTACTTCTGTTAAAGTATTAACAAAATTTATTAAGAAATTTAGTAGTTGTGCACAAAAGAATATTTCCCTTTATATTATATCCGTTAAGGGGCAAAGGGCCATAACTGCATCAAAAATAATCGAACCACAAAACCCAGACAATATGCACCAGGTCACTATGTAATCAGTTACTGTAACTTGAAAAATATATCTATCTACGATATACAGTGAACCCACCTTGACAAGATCTACATCAAACTTGCCAGGGTATCGAAGTCCGACCACATTTTCCATGGAGGTAACGTAGAACTGCCCAGTGATGTCCGAGAGGTACAGATTGGCCTTGTCTTCCTCGTGGTCCACTACGATGAACACCTGATTATCGTTTGTGTCAACGATGTTGAAATCCTGAAAAAGTAGCTAGGTACCTGGGTCTGGGAACTTAAGAATCAAAGTACCTTTATTCTATTTTGATTTTTGGGGGAATGGCTGTCATCCCACTGCCATTAGAGGGGGCGGGGTAACCTTTATTATTCCTGTCAATTACTGAAAGTAGATTAGGGACCAATTCCACTTAGAGTTCTTCAGTCAGCTTTCAAAACTATACATTTAAATTTCTACATCATTTGATGATAACTGATGAAGATTTTTGATTTTAAACATAAACAAGGCAGTCCAAAGGACAGCTATATCCCCCGCCGCTGGCCAAATATTAGAATTTGTTTGGTCATAGGATTATGTTCACCTTAACCTGGCATGGTTGTAGCAGACATAGAAGATCAGTTTAAGACAATTTAACTTTCCGGAGTTATGTATGAATCTCAGAATTCGGAGGCACATATATTAAAAGTTTACTGACAAGTTTTACATGGGAAACAGTACAAAAAGTGAACATCAATGAAGTATAGGATGTGTTAGGTAACCACAAAATACATGTATACAAAATCAATTCAAAACTTTATATATCATGACATAATTTGTATGATTGTGAACATGACATACTATTATTTACCGAATACAATAAATCACGAGATATCGAGATGACATGAAAAAGTGGAGGCTTAAACATTTGACCTTCAAGGATGACCTTGACCTTAAGCCAGCGTGACTGCCTCATGCCTCCTGCACATCAGCTCAATGAGGTTAACATTTTAGCCGAGTTTGAAGAAACTGTATCCAAGCGTTCATGAGATATGGAGCGTGCACGAAAATAACATTTGACCTTCAAGGATGACCTTGACCTTGAGCCAGCGTGACCGCCTCATGCCTTCTGCACATCAGCTCTATGAGGTTAACATTTTAGCTGAGTTTGAAGAAAATGTGTCCAAGCGTTCATGAGATATGGAGCGGACACGAAAATAACATTTGACCTTCAAGTATGACCTTGACCTTGAGCCAGCGTGACCGCCTCATACCTTCTGCACATCAGCTCAATGAGGTTAACATTTTAGCCGAGTTTGAAGAAAATGTGTTCAAGCGTTCATGAGATATGGAGCGGACACGAAAATGTTTCGGACACACTGACGGACTGACGGACTGACGGACTGACGGACGGACGGACGGACGAAGGGCATTCCTATAACCCCCCTCCCGCTTCGCGGCGGGGGATTAATCAATAATTACCTATTTTGGACTTTTTGAGTGAATTTTTTATGAGACCATGATGACCTTGCTTGATGTCAAATGCGACATCAAACTTGAATGACCTGATCCACATGGAAATGCTAATGTCACAATTGGGCTGATTGCTCAGTCTATTTAACAGTTTTTAGAGTTTTGTTTCTCCAGCATCTTGACCATTCCTCAAGCAACTTTTAATGACCCTAAGAAGCAAATTCCGTAGCACCTCAAATTATAAAAAATTGGAACTATCACTGAAGTTGATTCATACCCCCACAAAATGCTTTAATACAGGAGAAGCCAAACTCCTGTTCCAGACAAGAACAGAAAAAACTAGAACCGCAAGCGGTATCTTGGTTTTCGCTTTTAACCTAATCAACTTGAACACTTTATTTCAACTCAGCCACAATTTTTAATATTAAACAGAACGCAAAGGTTTTTTGAAGACCTACTCTCATTTGCACATTTTTTTTTATTTTTTTTGAATGTTAGAACATTCAAACTCCTCTAGCGCAAATATTTCCCCATACCCTATAATCACATCACATCACATTCTGTGGTGCTGTCAACAAGGAACAAAATGCTGAAAACCGCATTTCAATTAGACTTTAACGTTTTGAGTTATAGGCAAAAGAGTGATTTTAAGCAAAGCGCCCTCTAGCGGCAAAATGAGAAAAAAAATGATAAAAATTTTACAATTAGGTACCTAGAAATAGTTCAAACAAGTATATAAGTCGCACTAATCGAACATTCTTTTTCTTATATATCACAATTTTAAGCATAAAAACTGAATAACAATTATTCCAAAAAAGGATCAAACTTTGGATTGTCGTAAAATGAAAAGATCAAGTCCGATCTTCAAAAACTAAACATTATACGAAAGAACTATTTAGAACTAAAACTTTTGTTCAATACTCTCAATGAAATATTTTTAGATTTGGAGCACTTTGGGGCCGAATAAAAACACAATTATCGTAATATGACCTTTTCAATGTTTTTTAACTTTTTAATTGTGAGGCCCTTTCAAACATAACAATACATAACTTGTGAAAATTTCATGAAGAATGAACAGAAAATAAAGTCAGGAGCGAGAAAAGAACATGTTTTTGAAATTTTAATTTTTCCTAAAATTTAGTGAAGTTTGACCTTTTTCTAGAGGACAAACCATGCATTTCTTAAATTCGCCACCCCATATATTTTGTGCGTACATGTCTTGCAAATCATTTGCAGCAAACAGAATTCTTCTATCTGATTTCTAACAAAAATGGATAGGTTTTTCGTAGACCTACCCTCATTTGCAGTTTTTTTTACGAGATTCGAACTTTCAACCTTCCGTTACTAGCTCAAAAAGTTTCAGCCACTCATACCTAGAAACTATCATATCTTATTAGGCTATCAACAAGGAACATAATTCAATTAACCGCATTTGGATCAGGCTTCAACTTTTTGAGTTATAAGCAAAATAATGATTTCAAGAAAAGCGCCCCCTAGCGGCAAAATGAGATAGAAAATTGATTAAAATTTTACTGTTTGGTACCTAGCAAAGCAGCAAATAGTTTAATCAAGTATACTAGTCGCACAAGTCAAACTTTTTATTCTTGTGTATCAGTATTTGAAGCATAAAACCTGATTTACAATTATTCCAAAAAAGGATCAAACTTTGGACTGCCGTATAATGACCAAATCAAGTCCGATCTTCAAAAACTAAACATCACTGGAAAGAGCTCTTTAAGAACTAAAACTTTTGTTCATATACTCTCAATTAAATATTTTTAGTTTTGGAGCTATTTGTGGCCGAATAAAAACACAATAATCGTAATATGACCTTGACCTTTTCAAATTTCTTTTAATTTTTTTATTGTGAGGCCCTTTCAAACATAACAATACATATTGTGTGAAAATATCATGAAGAATGAACAGAAAATAAAGTCAGGAGCGACAAAAACATGTTTTTGAAATTTTAATTTTTCCTAAAATTTAGTGAAGTTTGACCGTTTCTAGAGGACAAACCACGCATTTCCTAAATTCGCCACCCCATATATTTTGTGCGTATATGTCTTGCAAATCGTATGCAGCAAACAGAATTCTTCTATCTGATCTCTAACAAAAGTGGGAAGGTTTTTCGTAGACCTACCCTCATTATTTCACTTTTTTCCAAGGTTCGAACATTCAACCTCTCCTAGAACAATTTTTTTCCCGTACGTGATGATGAGATTTCCATCATATTTGATTGGGCTGTCAACAAGGAACATTATGTAAAAAACCGCATCTAAATCAGGTTTCAAATTTTTGAGTTATTAGCAAAACAGTGATTACATGCATTGCGCCCCCTAGTGGCTAAATCAGAAACAAAAGTGAAAAGTTTGACCATTTAGGCACATGTTCAGATAAAGATGACTCCATGCCCAAAATTTCATAGCTGTAGCTTTTTTCATCTGGCCGCTAGGCTGGACACAAAAATGGGTGGAATTGGAAAAATAATAAAAATAAAAAAAAAAACAAATCAACAGAAGAAGAACAATAGGTTTTCGCCCTGCAGAGGCGAAAACCTAAAAATTAAAAAGGGGAGATAATTCAAAAATGGGACCAGGTAGAATTGCAATTCTTGGACATTCTCCTAGTTGCCATCTGTCTATAATTTAAGTTTCAAGTCAATACCTGGTATAGTTTTCAAGTTATGTTCCATACAAGAAAAAATAAATAAGAAAAGGGAGATTTTGGCAGTGGTATAAAAAAACATTACTTGAGAAAAGACTTTCCCAACAACAGTTTCTAATTAGATTTTTTTAGTAATTCTATTAAAATCAATTTTCACTTTTTTGTGACCTTCACTTTCAAACCATTCATCATACATATAGTAAAAAACAACACAAAGCCACATTTGTGAAAATGCATACATTCCAATTCTCACTAGAGTACAATATCAGTTGCACTTGAGTTATGGGGAATGGCAATAATGCCTTGTGATGTAATGTAACACATGGGTGGTTCCTGTATAACTCCTCATTCACATATTTTTGTAGTGAATTTGTGGGAATATAAAAACCATTAGTAACAATTATATTGCAAACATATATATTATCTTAATGATATCAAGCAATTTAATGATTTCCATACCAGAGGGTGGAGGTCTTGTGGAAACAAAGCCTTTTTGAACGGCCCTCTCCTGTAGGAAACGTACAGGGATGTGATGTCATCAACAGATTTCTGCACAAAGATGTAGTTGTTCTCCACGATCAGTGAGTAGAAGTCTATTGTCCCTATTGAAGTGTCTACTGGTACCTTCACACAACTGGGTGCTGAAATGTGGGCCAAATGGGTATATGTCAACATGCAATATTCCTAAAACCTGTGTTAGAGGTCACCTGTACAAGTCGTCAACCTGTTTTAAACAGCTAGCTTTTCAGAATGAAATAAATAATACAGTCTGCCAGTTCTGTTCAAAAATGATTGATCAGGAGACTTTTGTTTAGTAACCCCTGTGCTTAACAACCCCTGTGCCAACAGTAGACTTTTGTTAAGCAACCCCTGTGCTTAGCAACCCCTGGGCTAACAGTAGTCTTTTGTTAAGCAACCCCTGTGCTAAGCACTCCCTTGGCTAACAGGAGACTTTTGTTAAGCAACCCCTGTGCTTAGCAACCCCTGGGATAACAGTAGACTTTTGTTAAGCAACCCTTGTGCTTAGCAACCCCTGGGATAACAGCAGACTTTTGTTAAGCAACCCCTGGGATAACAGTTGACTTTTGTTTAGCAACCCCTGGGATAACAGTTGACTTTTGCTTAGCAATCCCTGGGATAACAGTAGACTTTTGTTTAGCAATCCCTGGGATAACAGTAGACTTTTGTTTAGCAACCCCTGGGATAACAGTTGACTTTTGTTTAGCAACCCCTGGGATAACAGTAGACTTTTGTTTAGCAACCCCTGGGATAACAGTTGACTTTTGTTTAGCAACCCCTGGGATAACAGTAGACTTTTGTTTAGCAACCCCTGGGATAACAGTAGACTTTTGTTTAGCAACCCCTGGGATAACAGTTGACTTGTGCTTAGCAACCCCTGGGATAACAGTAGACTTTTGTTTAGCAACCCCTGGGATAACAGTAGACTTTTGTTTAGCAACCCCTGGGATAACAGTTGACTTGTGCTTAGCAACCCCTGGGATAACAGTAGACTTTTGTTTAGCAACCCCTGGGATAACAGTAGACTTTTGTTTAGCAACCCCTGGGATAACAGTAGACTTTTGTTTAGCAATCCCTGGGATAACAGTAGACTTTTGTTTAGCAATCCCTGGGATAACAGTAGACTTTTGTTTAGCAACCCCTGGGATAACAGTAGACTTTTGTTAAGCAACCCCTGGGATAACAGTTGACTTGTGCTTAGCAACCCCTGGGATAACAGCAGACTTTTGTTTAGCAACCCCTGGGATAACAGTTGACTTTTGTTTAGCAACCCCTGGGATAACAGTAGACTTTTGTTTAGCAATCCCTGGGATAACAGTAGACTTTTGTTTAGCAACCCTTGTGCTTAGCAACCCCTGGGATAACAGCAGACTTTTGTTTAGCAACCCCTGGGATAACAGTAGACTTTTGTTTAGCAACCCCTGGGATAACAGTTGACTTTTGTTTAGCAACCCCTGGGATAACAGTTGACTTTTGTTTAGCAACCCCTGGGATAACAGTAGACTTTTGTTTAGCAACCCCTGGGATAACAGTAGACTTTTGTTTAGCAACCCCTGGGATAACAGTTGACTTTTGTTTAGCAACCCCTGGGATAACAGTAGACTTTTGTTTAGCAACCCCTGTGCTTAGCCACCACTGTGCTAACAGTAGATTTATCTTTAACAACCCCTATGCTTAACAACCAATTCCTGTATTTCCCGAATTGTACATTACAGATCCATTATGATGAGAATGCATTTACCATGGACCCCAAATATGGAATTTATTGGATGTAACCCGGGCCATTATAACAATGTCTCTAGGTATGGACGACAATGGTTCTACATTGTTTTTCCCTCAGTAACTTAAGATATTTCTAAACTTTGATTAGGAAACAAATAAGCGTAACTTACACTAAACCTACTAAGTCCATCTTCTACTGGACCAGTATTTTGTTTCTGGAATCGTCATCCAGCCAGTTTTGAACATCACCCTTTTGATTTCCAAAACAATTACGGTAAAAAATGCTGTGTCTCACTAATGAGACCTCTAGGAACTTACATTTAGTGTGTCCCTTTATCAGTTATTTGTCTAATTATCTTTCTCTCTTACTGTACATTCTTCAAACTTACACAAGTTTTCTTCTTCAAATTAGTTGTTCAATGGTCTAACATTGATAAGAATGGCCAATTTGCATGATACAAATTTCAATGGTAACATACCCAAGACTGCAGATCCAAAGGTTGTGGGTTCGAACCCTGTTAGAGGCAAGGATTTTTCATGACCTTCCCAGGTGCCAGGTACTGGTCCAAGCCAGGAACTGTCAAACGGGACTTGTATAAGTTGTAAGAACTTGTTTCCCAATCAATGCTTCAATAAGTTTACAAGAGTGTTCTCTGGAACATGTGTGTCACCTGCTGAGGCGTTACAGAAAAAGTGTGATGGACAGACAAACAGGTGGACAGATGGATAGACAGACGATGGAAAAGTGATTCGTGACACAATAATTAACAATCATTTACCTTGTCATTACACTTACCAGTACATGCAAAGTAGCTGACAGGCCCCATGGGGTCCTGTAGTTCCATGTGGACTGTGTTGGGGTCAAGGTCAACCCCTGGCACCGCCCAGAAGAATCGTTCCGTCACTCGTTCTTTCATCAGCCTCCAGTTGGCCCCAAAATCCTCTGACACATACAGCTGTTAAAATACACAAATGTCTTTTTGTAATAACAATCTGTCTTTTTACCAGAAGGGGTCAATTTTTCTCCTTTTTTATTTTGTCTGAAGGGAATACGTTTCACTAAACTTTGTATGAATCAATTTATTCTTAAATATTCAAAAGTTATTCAATGAAGTTCCTACAGACATCTTATTATTGCATTTTTAAAAAAAATCCCGAATTTTTTTTTGGTAACCAATCAAAGAGGTTGTTATATACAGCTGTTCACAGCAATGTAATTTTAGTTTACATGAGTTTCAAGCCTTCATGCCAAAGAGTATTTCATCTATGAGGCATTTTTATTGGTCCATATATTTGTCATCAACTGCTGTAAAATGATATTCTGCTTGCCTTATTCCCAATGTAATGAGTGAAATGAAGAAAGTCAACCGGGGGTTTCTGATGATGGTATTGTTGTTGTAATGGGAGTTAACCATTGCCGCCAGCCTAAACCAAAAAGGCATAGGACAGGTAGAACCAGTACCAGTACAGCAAATCAACTGGAGGCTTGACTTCATGTGAAAAATCCAAGTGGCCTGTCTGCAGGGACTCAAACCCACAGCAGTGAGAGGCTAAGTGCAGTGCTTAACATTACAAATGCTAAACCCTTTACCTCATGAACATTCCTGTTCAAATTTATAACATGATGAATATTAATTAACTGAATTTTGAATGGTATATGCAGTTATGAATATTTTTCTTTACTCTGCATGCTGTGTAGAAAATATTGTGTGTGTAAACAGAGGAGACCCTGACCTCCTACAGGAGCTGTCTGACCTGGGACTCCTCTGTTTGCTAATGCATCAAAATGAGTCTATATGAAGCAAAGAGGTAGCTGAGGATACAATTAAACGACAACAACTTACATTTATTTAGTGTTTCAAATGATTAAGAATTTACTTGCATCATTCTGGCTCACATTAATAGGTTCCAATCAAAGGAATTAGTACATTTATTATCTCTCTCTCTCTCTTTGATGTTAGATAATCTATCTATCAATTTATCTATCTATTCTATTCTATCTTGTGTCAGATAGTTTGTAAAGAGAGAAAGTCTTGTAAAAAAATGTATGTTTTTCATCTTACATTCTCTCTCTCTCCCCCTCTGTCCCTCTCTCTCTTTCTGTTTCCCTCTTTTGATCACTTTACTTTGCATCTCCAAAATTCAAGTCTTTTCACATGACATGTTTTATGTCTGAACTTTTCAACTCTAGGCTCTAATCTGACATTTCCTGTTGAATGATTCAGCAAACATAAATCTTGCAGCTAATACAAAAGGGACAGTGTGAATCACTGCATACTCAGCTAACATCATGAAGATCATCATAACAATTAAATTCCTATCATACAAAATTAATGCGTTTTTTGGCTATAAATAGCTTTAATCAATTCTCAATCTGATCAGGTTTTAAATTTATGGGCAAGGTCAATAACCTCATGAAATACAAATAATAATAATAATATAAAAAAAAACATAAAGCATTCTTAAAGTTACTTTTAGACTGATACGACAGGTCTTGTTAACCTGACTCTGAACAGACCTGCTAATTCATGAATATTCATGTACAAATTATGACTTGATGAAATATAAATTGATTTAACTTTAAACAGTACATAAAACATTTTTTTACTCTGCTGTGCAGACTGTGTAGAATCTGTCAGCTAGAGTATTGTATAAAACGTTAAATGTGTTTATTTGATGAAACGCCTATTTCTATACATAATATTCAATGGCGTTGTACAATAAACATACATATAATCTCACCAAAAAGACAAAAAACACGTCTGCCTCATACGGCGACAAGTGCTATATCTCGTATGAGCAGAGGAAACCCTGATCAGACTGCCCTAAAGCTCTTAAAGAAGCTGTCTGATCTGGGTCTTATCTGTTTGCAAATGCTTCTGAATAAATTTAAGTCTATATGAAGTAACGGGTAAAAGTTTCAATGGAAAACAAAATATTGTTATGACATATATTTAAAGCAACTCTTGAATGTAATAGGACTGCTACCAAGGATTAAACCCACAACCCCAAGCTTTCAACCCACAACCACCAGGGATACCCTAACACATATATAATTATATGACATACATGCATGTACATCCTAAATATACAATTAAATTTTCCTCTATCAACTGAACATAGTTTCAAAATGACTGAAAAAAATGTTGATGGGACATAAAACAAAAAAACAACCACACACATCTTTCCCAGGAAACAAAATTTCACGGGCTTAGTGCAAGTCTACGATTACCACATATAAATAATGAAGTAGTTACAATAGTTTTACATTAAGCCATCAAAATGTGACACTCCATGACCAAATTATTATTGCTTACGCCTTGCAAAACCCAGAGCTCTGCAACAGCTGTTGGGAAGTCGGTTATAAATCATCACTGTCAATACTCCTTGGGTCATACATGCTTTCTTCATTTCAAGATAATTACCAACTGACAATAATGCAGAATGTGCCAGAAGTGAATGCCCTCAGACCACGCCATGAAAATTAATAGCGACATTTTCTTTTGTGCTAGGAAAGGAAAAATACTGCCGATACCTCATGTCATGCAGGTGCTCGATCTAACAGAATCAATTAAATGAAATGTGAATGAGTATATGTCACTAAAAAAACCATCAAGAAACAGTTAATTAAACTGATTAAATGCCTTTCCTGATGAAAATGATTTATGTCATTGAATTTATGGGCAACCAACTGAATATGTTGTCATAATATTCACGAACTATATGCACTGATCTACATAGCCATGGTGCAAAAAGACAGAATTGGATGTTTTATTAAGGTAATCTATCCATCATTAAATTGTGATCATGGTCCATTAAGTGATTGTGGAAATTTTATATTAAATGCAAGCCTTTATAGACTTAGAGCAAAATAGCCTATCACTCCAAGTCAATGGATGTTTGCATCTACACTGAAGTCTTTTTAAGCATTTGAAAGACCATGATTATAATTTAATGATGGATGGATCACCTTAAGTAACCAGAGATGTCTTCAGTAGTACAAGTGCTCCTTTTACATTTGCGATCATCAGATGCTTGTTGGTTCATTCCCATTTCCTCTAGCCAAATGATACAAGCACCTAAATGATACAGACACCTGACGGTGTTACTGAATGTATGTCAGATACATGCCAAAAGATGCATACATGTTATCTAGCAATTCCACAAACACAATATATATCTTAGGGGGTGACATTTAGCTGCCAACACCTGAAAAACTCAATAGCAAGGAGCTCAGATAAATTTCCATATACTGGATTAAGCAAGTGTCATGATGACTGTACAAATTTCGTTATAAACCTTAAAATTTGATTTAAAGTACAAAATGTTAGGATTTGCAATTGTGAATGGACTGGTCTTACAAGATTTTAAAGTGTCGATCTGTCATGCATACAAAATCACAAAAAGAAGGAGCCCAAGGAACAATCCTTAATTGTCCAGGATTTTCAAACTTTTGTGGACCATATGGAAGATTGGTTCAAACCAAATATGCTATCCACACAAAATAAAGACTTACTTACTTACTTACTTACTTACTTACTTTGTAGACCGTTCTATGAAATGTCCAAATTATTAAGTTCCTTTAGAAATAAAAAATAAATAAACATGGCTGACCTTCATTTGCTGCAGACTATAAGCCAGGACTAGGTCAGGGTGGGTGGGGTGAAGTAGAATCCTGTATGGGTTGAAGGTCAACTGGACGTCTTTCCAGGTGGCTCCTGTGTCCTCACTGACGTAGAGACGACTGGCCCCCAGGTCACACAGGATGGTCTTGGTACGAGAGGCGGGCGAAGAATACATGTGGTTCACTCTGAACATATCTGGTAGCTCCACCCTAGTGTATGTCTCCCCATAGTTTGTTGACCTGCAGATAGAACATGCTTCATGATACATCAAGTTTGAATTACAGATGTTGTCTTTGAAATTATTTACAACAAAACTGATAAAATATTAATTACTAACTAACCTCCTTTAGATTTCTAACCATGGGAGTCCATGTTCTTATTCAAAACCGTTTCTTTGTAATTAAGATATATTTTAATGTATAAAAGTACAATTACTCAACTTAAAAATGGCCCATATTTATAGCCAATAGGTCCAGGTAAAACTAAGTGGTTGAAGAGAATAAATGGGTACAATATCATTATAAAGAAACCCTGGATTTGGAGGAATTATTACATCTCGTTAACCATTTAATACAATAATTTCTAAACAAAACAAATGTGCAAGATTTAGCATTTTAAAATTTGTTCAATTCCAAGCAGAATACCATCAGACCTGAAACACTTGACAATTATAACCTATTCAGTGAATTCTCCATGAAGACTGTGAGCCAAAACAGTTTGCATTTGGCAAACTTTAATATTCAAAATTTCCAGTTCTGGGACCTATACTTGTTATATAATCCTTTACCCCAAGAATATTCATGTACAGATGTGTATGACTTGTTGAATCAGTTAAACTGAACTTTTATGGAACAAAGTGTTTTCTTTGTGATGAAGACTGTAGTATCTAAGCTACATTATATTTAATGAGCAAACACTTTAAAGATCCTGATCAGACAGCTCCTTCAAGATACAGTCTAATCTTGGTCTGCTCTGTTTGTGAAAGTGTCAAAACTCATCTTTATGTGGTAAATTATAAATCATTATTTAACTCACATTTAGGAAAGTTTATGATACATGAATTTTCCTTCTTTTTTACCCTGAGATATAATCCACCCCATTCTGTAAAACTTGCCAGGTTTATGATAAAATACTTATGTAATAGGTACTTTCTGTGAAATTGAGTCATCCATTGTAATTGTAGGATTATTTATGATGTACTTTAAAATATATACAAATTCTGTTCTGAATATGTTTTATGTACTTTAGTTTTATGCAGACTATGAAAGATGCTATCTATCAACTCTACTTACACCCATCATTTTTGGGCCATTGCTAGGTAGGTGGTACTGTCTAAAAGTACATATTACTGAATTTAATTTTGGGGTGACTATGGAAATATCTCTTGATAAAGTACTTTTCTGTCTAAGTACTATATCATTTCATCATTAAACATTTGGCATGTTACAACTAGTAGTATTTGGCATGTTTCTACAACCATCATTTAGCATGTTTATCCCTTTCCCTCATATATACTCATTTTGATGCCCTCAATAGGTATCACATAAAGCCTGATCTGCAGAAAACCACAGTTAAACCTTACCAAATTTAATTACAAAACCTCATTTTAATACCACACATCACCCTTATACAACCATCATTTGGCATGTTATCACAACCATTATTTGGTGTTTATACAACCAGCATTTGGCATGTTTACACAACCATTATTTGGCATTAATTACAATCAACCAGAATTTGAGATATGTTACCACAACCATCATTTGGCTTTTTATACAAAAATCATTTGGCATTAATTACAAACAACTACCATTTGAGATGTTACCACAACCAGTATTTTACATACAATCAAAATGGCATGACTATATTATAACCAGCATTTTCTATGTTTACATAAGCAGCATTTGACAAATATATCACATTTGGGTTTTTTTAGCTTTTATGTCTCATTACACATTTAAATCCTTTGATTATTTTGTAGAACATAAAACAATACCATGGTATCACACCAGAATTAACATTATCTAGACTACCTGTGTTAGTCTCTATCACTTTTTACTTGTTTTGAGATAACCTTTACTGCAACTGTATATCAGTCATATACATATGTAACAATGCCCAGGTGGATGAGGACTATTTCAGACATTATAACAATGCCCAGATGGATGAGGACTATTTCAGACATATAACGTTACAATGCCTAGGTCACGTGAGGTGGATGAGGACTATATATCAGACATATAACAATTCCCAGCTTGATGAGGACTATTTCAGACATGTAGCAATGCCCAGGTGGATGAGAACTATTTCTGACATATAGCAATGCCCAGGTGGATGAGAACTATTTCTGACATATAGCAATGCCCAGGTGGATGAGGACTATTTCAGACATGTAGCAATGCCCAGGTGGATGAGAACTATTTCTGACATATAGCAATGCCCAGGTGGATGAGGACTATATATCAGACATATAACAATTCCCAGCTTGATGAGGACTATTTCAGACATGTAGCAATGCCCAGGTGGATGAGGACTATTTCAGACATAATAGCAATGCCCAGATGGATGAGGACTATTTCAGACATAACAGCAATGCCCAGGTGGATAAGGACTACTTCAGACTTAGAGCAATGACCAGGTGGATGAGGACTATTTAAGACATAATAACAATGCCCAGGTGGATGAGGACTACTTCAGACTTATAACAATGCCCAGGTGGATGAGGACTATTTCAGACATGTAACAATGCCCAGGTGGATGAGGACTACTTCAGACGTATAACAATGCCCAGATGGATGAGGACTATTTCAGACTTAGAGCAATGCCCAGGTGGATGAGGACTATTTCAGACATTATAACAATGCCCAGGTGGATGAGGACTATTTCAGACATAATAGCAATGCCCAGATGGATGAGGACTATTTCAGACTTAGAGCAATGCCCAGGTGGATGAGGACTATTTCAGACATTATAACAATGCCCAGGTGGATGAGGACTATTTAAGACATAATAGCTATGCCCAGGTGGATGAGGACTATTTCAGACTTAAACAATGCCCAGGTGGATGAGGACTATTTAAGACATTATAACAATGCCCAGGTGGATGAGGACTATTTCAGACATATAGCAATGCCCATTTAGATAAGGACTATTTCAGACATATAGCAAAGCCCAGGTGGATGAGAACCTTTAGCGCACAGGATCACCCATGTAGAACCAACAACCTACTGCAAGCCAGCTTGAAGGCTTCCTCACATTAAAAATCTACAAGACCCAACCATGAATCGAACAAACGACTGTGATGAGCTAACAGTTAATCAGTGACTATAACCACTAGATCATGTAGACCCCTCTCTGACACTATTTCATAATCTGCTTTCAATAATCAAAGCACATCATCATCAGCCTGAGGGTCTCTAAAGCCAAGTGGTTATAGCCTCTGAATTAACCATTACTAAGCCCCTCATCTCTGTGGATTCCAGGTTCCGATAGGGTTGTTTAGATTTTTCATATGAGGAAACCTTCAAACTGGCTTGCAGTAGGGTCAGTGGTTCTAGCTCTGATGCCTCTGTTGTCTCAATCTTCCTGCTTCTGTACTTAGCTGGGCATTGCTAAATAACTGACTGTCACAGCTCAACATCATTACAGCATACTAATAGTACACAATGTTTTGGAACATTGACCTCCATGTGCCACTACTGTATTCAATCTATGACAGCACTCATAAAACACTAATAATATCATCATGACTTAAACTGGGTTACCTACTACGCAGGTGCTGCACCAATCTACGCAGCTGGCAGGTGTTCCAATCACGTGGAAGTGCCGTTTATACTAGTTATTCTGGAAAAAACTAGAGCTATCACTACATATGACGCAATTAAATCCCTACCACAGTACTGGTCTGAGGGTATACATCAAATTATTCAACAAATTCTATACTGTAGATAGGAAAGGTAAGTAAAACACACAACCAAAAATTGGTTCAAATCGACCAATTTTATTTACCTAATCATATCATAATCTTCGCTGAGTGACCACAAAATCAGACTTGATGATATAAATATTTCTTTTACACTGATTTCATAAGATACTTTGATCAATCATTGTATCTACTAATCAAATGTGAAGGTAGAATGATGGTCAAACACTACATGTATATTTAATCATATGTCAATCAAGGTCAAGCACTATCTAATTATTAGTAAATGTAAAGGTTGCACTGTATTTATTTTAAGTCAGTATCAAGGTACTTGATGGTCTTTTTAAAAATTAATTTAACCCTTTCCCTCATATATACTCATTTTGACGCACTCAGTAGGTACCACATAAAGCCTGATCTGCAGAAAACCACAGTTAAACCTTACCAAATTAATTACAAAATCCTCATTTACAGACCACTGAGGAGCAGCGAACAGCATAAAACCTGATCAGCCTGCGACTTACTCGCAGGCTGATCTGGTTTTATGCTGTTCGCATAGGTCTGTTCATGGTGTCCTCTATGAGGGAAAGGGTTAAATTATATTTTAAAATATCTAAGTATACTTTACATTATCTATATGAGACATGATGTTCCCATATTAATCCATAAAAAATGTTTTTCTTCTGATTATTCGATCATTCCTTTCTGTTGTGTACATTCATGATTGTAAAAAATAAGCAGTTAAACAAAAACAAAAGCTTGTTATTTCTGGTAACAGATGGTTTAAACGCCAAAAGCAATGATGCAACAACATTGACTGACATTTACACCCCCACAATGTGCAGAAGAAACATCACAATGTAGAATGTTATGGAAACAACAGAAGCACAGGTGTTGACTGTTTAGTACTTGTTTTATAAATGTACAAGCTGACAATATGAAATATTGTTTTTTTTTATGAAGCAAGACAGCAAAAAGCAATATTAGACTTGAAATACTTCCATATCCTGCTCATTTGATAATAAAAATCTTTAAGGAAAAAATTAAAAACTTTTTAATTCAAATAATATGAAGTCAAATTAAAACATTCAATTTCTATAATTCTATTATTTTAAACCTTTATATTGAATTCATTTAAAGCAATTAAAAGATATAAGACCTAAGAAGGTCCTATAAAAACTTCTAAGAGGCAGCTATGTACTATGTATAGCAATTTTTTTTTTCTGTGGTAATCATCAACTTTAAATTTCTTGCCCAAAATTCCTTGAACATGTACTGTTTTTTGGTGTGTTTGATTTTTTTTTTTCATTTATTTTTTTGTTGTTGTGGTGGTGTTTCTGGTGGGGTTGGGGAAAATCATCGAATCAAACCTGATAAAATCATTATTATTTTACCCAAGGTCAGAGCAATGCAATTTCAATGCAAGTCACTATAACTTCTATTTCCTAAAAGTAAAGTATGTTTTTTCATTATTATTTCACTGAATCATTAGCACATTTTGATAGTCCTAATATCACTTAAAGGGGTTCAAGGTGTAAAAGATTTCCATGAAGTCTACATCCATGAAGCTTTGACACAAGTTCTCACAAATTCATGGAAAATTTTGGAAGACATTTGTGTTTCTCTGGAAAATTTTACCCTTCTCCTGTAATTTCATCATTATAGTCCACCATAATGATGATAATAATAATCACAACAGAATTAAAGGCCTCTTCAATGAAGTATCAAGTTTTGGCCCTAAAGATTTCATGAACATAGAATGATGTCATGTCATGAAACTGTAGCCCAAACACATGTGCCTAACTTTTCACTGACGTCAATGAAGTACAGTATGGTAGAGTACAGACACTAGGTCTGAAAGAAGCAGCTGGTGCCGTAACTGTGATGCAAATGTACACATGACCCAAACTCGGGGAATTCAAGCTTGGTTCACACAGTGTAGACTCATTATACATATAACAAGCTCCATTATAGCGCAAATTCCAATATTCCAAGTTCAACATAGGGGTTCAAATCTTCATTTTGTGATTTTAACTTATTGTGCATATACAGGGTGCCAACTAAGTTTTGAAACTACAGTTGCTGTTTTTCCTTAACTTTGAACCCCTTCATATAGAGAGCCCCTACAATTTTGGGGGTACATGCCCTGAATTTTGGGGGGTAAAATACCTTCTATAGGAGGTAAATTGGCATGCTGTTTTAATCCAATAGAATGTGACAACTAGAACTGGACTTCAAATATAGCGTTATATTGGAGCTGTACTGTACTATAGTCAAGAAAAGATTCCATAACTTTTTTAAAATAATTAGATAAATAATTAATAAAAGAAAAGCTTTTTTGCTCAAAGAGAATTAATAAATATGTGTGATTATCTTCAGTTTATTATTTTCTCATAAAAATGAACCCCATTTGTTAAAAAGTGAAAAACATATGACACATTGTCATGTTTTGGGGTTTTTTTTACTTTTTAACAAATTGGATTAACAATTGTAAAAAAAAAAAACATGACACATTGATGCATCATGCTCAGTGAGCTGAAAATAAAGTAATTAATAATACAGATAATTAAGTAACTCTTTTTCTGTATTTTCACGTATATTTCAGCTTTATAAAAAATAAATGAAGAATACATGTACACAATTTAAATGAATACACAATGTGTATTCTTCATGATTTTTGATAAAGCCCTTAAATTGAGCTAAATTCAGAGAAAAAAGTCTTTCATAATATGTTATTAACATTGCTCCCTATATGGGGCTTTCATAAGGTTAAAGCAATTTTAACTTACCAGACTCAAACTCCACGCACCGGTTACGTCAAGCTACGCTACTTTAACCACTGCCATCACACAAGTCACGTGATGATAGTTGAAACCATGTGACCAACATTTAAAATTTTATAAATTAATGTTATATGATTTGATTTTTTACTTTTCTCGAAATCATGAATGTTATTTTCATGAAATATAACGAAACTGATATGATATATTCAAAACTAGTCATAAGTGATAAAAGTAAATCCGGCCTATATCAGCCGAAATCTACTTCTGGTGGCAGTGGTTATCGACAACTGTAAGGGGAGGTAACTACTGCGGGAGTTTGTACCAGACTTTCAAAAAAGTTATAATTAATTCATAAAAGTATCTGGTTTGCATTTCGAAGTTTTACTGCTTATGATGCCTTCTGCAGAATGAAAATAATACAGACATGTATGGCATTTAATTATTTTTCCAGTCTCCCTGAAGGAACATTCCACCTTTATATTATACCTTTAGTACCACAGTATTGAAGAGCACTCAAAGAATGCAGGCCAATGTACAGAAAAATACGCAGCAATGAACACTATTTCTTTCAAACTTTTGAGTGAATTACTTTGATATCTATTTGATGATTTCAAAGTGAAAATAATGAAAATAAATTTTCAATCTTTCCAAAAAAATATAAATAAAAAGATTTTTTTTTCTTTTTTGAGGAAGATGCAATATTTTATTTCGTCTCGCGACCTTAGAAAATTGTATTCTCAAGAGTGGTGTAGCACAAATGAGAAAAACAAACACAATTATCTCTGTATGTATGTACATTTTCTTAAGGTCTGATCTGATATGCAAAGATTTTAGTAAAAAAAAAAAAAAAAAAATCACCAGGGCATCAATCTTCCAATGCAAAAATAACGTTCTGCAAGATGATAAGTCAACTTAACAAATACTGTCGGTGACCGATTAACCCTTGCATCCAATTTTGTCTTCATATGATGTGAATGTAGGATAGGCCATCACATTTCGTGTTGTGACATTTCAATGTGTATATAACCCCACTTCTTAGAAGCAGGGTTTTCATTTTGCACTGTTGGATACTAAGATTTGTAATAGAAGCAAATGGCCTTAATAACAACTGAAGAGCACACATGAAAAGTCATTGAGGACTTTTCCCCACAGCAATATTCATTTCTGTTATTTTTCCTTTTCAGTGTGCCTTGGGTAAAATATACAAAAATCTCCCTGACAAGTGCCTGGAGTTTATGCCACACTTAATTCTTATAATCATTAAAAAAAAAAAAAAAAAAAAATACTACAATTACGCAGTAGAGACGATAGTTATATCAGATTTGTAAGTATCAAAACCATATGTCAGGAAAATTCCTTGAAACATTCCTACGGGTAAAAATTAAACAATCAGTTAGTCTGCATCTATACTTGGCAACACAATGTGACGAACTAATGAAGTTAAAAACAAACTGCCATTTTTTTTTCAAAAACAGGGATGTATCATTAATTTTTTTGCATGTTAAATATGCTCATTCAATTATGGTATTGCACATGATGTGTAACTTAAAGGGACATACTATATGAAGGGATTATCTTGGCATAAGATTTTGACAGATTCTCATTGAAACCAGAACATCTAAGAAAAAAATCCCTTGTACAGTACAGTTGAAACGAGTACCCTGGTACCTGCAGGTCGGAAGAAAAATGCCGGTACCTGGTTACAAAATTATCACCCGTTACCCAATGTCAACCTTTTTTATTATGAACTTCTTTTCTTCAAAAGATATAATATATACACATCAATTGTCAATTTCATTATGATATATTTTAACGTAATTCCACACTGTCAACATGCATTCAAGAGATTGACGTATTTTAGTTACATCAAGTTTGCATCATTATGCATGCACTTATAATATTGTGTTAAAATCAATTGCTAATCTATGGTTATCATATATATACTCATTACAGTTTTAAATTAATTAATTTTTAAGATCTAATGATATACCACATAATATGCATATACCACTTAATTATAAAAGGCTCTGTAAATTATTATATTCACCAAGTTGTAAATCTGTACATGAACATTCATGAATGAGTACAAGACACAGTAGAAGATCTAAAAGGGGGACACAGTTAGGCCTGCTCTACTCCAGAAAACAGTGAGTAATTTGGCACAAATCTTTTGACTCAAATTGTGCTTGACAGAGCAATTAATAAGAGGATGAATAATATAGCTTAGGCTTGCTGAGTTGTTTGATGCCCTCAGTGTGTGAACTCTGCAGTCCACTTGTGTCCCCCTCCACCCAGTTAAGAAATCCTGGATCCAATATTGAGACATGTACTCAATCTGTACTTAACATTTTTAGTACTGACCCTTATACATAAAAATTTGAAAACGTATTCAGTATTCCCCTTTAATTATCACATCACTGACCGATTAACCAACAAAAAAATTACTACCACGAAAACAGCCACCTTAGATGTGACAGCCAGCATATTTCATAACAAGAACATGAGTTGATCATTACCAAACCATGGCAGTTCCTTTTTTTGTCTCACAAATCTATTACTAACATCTCACACCACTATCACTATTACATAGCATGACATTTTGACCCATTTCTCACCATTCCCTTCTTTTTAACCCATTCCTGTAACTTATAGCTTGTCATATTTTGACAGGGATAATGGACTTGAATTTGACTGAAAAATGACTTAACATAAAAATTCCAGAACAAAATGACTGTTCCCATAATAAAAATGTTAAAATCTACAAGATTCATAAATATAAAAAATAATGTTTTCATATTTATGTCATAAAACATCACAAAACGTTTTCAGCCAATTACCAGTAATAAAATTACAGAGGATGCATAAACCTATGCATAAATGAATGCAATAACATGTCAAAATGCAACTCAATTCATGTGTTTTATGCAATGCTGTTACTCGAACAATTTGATTCCAGACTTTTCAACATTTTCATATTTTATAGCAGAGTTGTTAACCCTTTCCCTCATATAGACTCATTTTGACGCACTCAATAGGTACCACATAAAGCCTGATCTGCAGAAAACCACACTTAAACCTTACCAAATTTAATTATAAAATCCTCTTTTCAAGACCACTGAGGAGCAGCGAACAGCATAAAACCTGATCAGCTTACTCGCAGGCTGATCTGGTTTTATGTTGTTCGCATAGGTTTTTTCATGGTTTCCTCTATGAGGGAAAGGGTTAAAAGATTCTTTCAAATTTGCTGATCAGAATAATTATAACAAACTAATACATACAAAACCTTTTAATTGCTTAGACAGAGGTACAGTTCAATGATCTCTGTCACCTTGATCTTGTTGTCCTGATTCCATTCTGATACAAATTATAAAAATCGATTATAACTAGACTAGATAGCACTTAGTCTTACGACATCTAGACAAGTACTCCTTTTCTAATCTAAATAACACTCAATCCATGATCCTATTAACTGTCTAAATAACACTCAGATCATCATCCTATCAACTGACTTAATAACACTCAGATCACCATCCTATCAACTGACTAAATAACACTCAGATCACCATCCTATCAACTGACTTAATAACACTCAGATCACCATCCTATCAACTGACTAAATAACACTCAGATCACCATCCTATCAACTGTCTTAATAACACTCAGATCACCATCCTATCAACTGACTAAATAACACTCAGATCATCATCCTATCAACTGACTAAATAACACTCAGATCATCATCCTATCAACTGACTAAATAACACTCAGATCATGATTCCATTTACTGTCTATCAACTGACTAAATAACACTCAGATCATCATCCTATCAACTGTCTAAATAACACTCAGATCATGATTCCATTTACTGTCTATCAACTGACTAAATAACACTCAGATCATCATCCTATCAACTGTCTAAATAACACTCAGATCATGATTCCATTTACTGTCTATCAACTGACTAAATAACACTCAGATCACCATCCTATCAACTGACTAAATAACACTCAGACCATGATTCCATTTACTGTCTATCAACTGACTAAATAACACTCAGATCATCATCCTATCAACTGACTAAATAACACTCAGACAACATCGATCATGCTAAATAACAAAACAAACCAGACATGATTCCATTTACTGTCTATCAACTGACTAAATAACACTCAGATCATCATCCTATCAACTGACTAAATAACACTCAGACCATGATTCCATTTACTGTTAAATAGATTCCATAATGTTAACCCAGACCATGATTTCATCAACTGTCTAAATTATACCCAGACCATGATTCCATCAACTGTCTAAATAACACCAAGACCATGATTCCATCAAGTGTCTAAATAACACTCAGACCATGATTCCATCAACTGTTTAAATAACGCTCAGACCATGATTTCATCAACTGTCTAAATAACACTCAGACCATGATTCCATTAACTGTCTAAATCACACCAAGACCATGATTCCATCAACTGTCTAAATAACACTCAGACCATGATTCCATCAACTGTCTAAATCACACCAAGACCATGATTCCATTAACTGTCTAAATAACACTCAGACCATGATTCCATTAACTGTCTAAATAACACTCAGACCATGATTCCATTTACTGTCTAAATAACACTCAGACCAAAAACAAAAGTCCCTTTTTACATATACTTCATTCTTCCTAGTCTGTGCCTCCATACTTTTGAGCGTTTAATATTGCATGATTAATCAGTTGTTACCAAACCTTCATAAATTTTCTGCAATGATCTACTATCAAATTACCAATGTGACACCATTTTAGAAATGAATCATAAATCAAAATAAAATAAATCATAGCCCTACTTCACTCATTGTTTAATTCATTCGCATGATCTGTTAAAATTCCGGTCAGATGGTATGCTAATCATGTACTTCTAATTACCATGCAGTACATCAATTTCAGTAGGTTAGTGTGTCAGTATAAGCAAGGGAGTCCAGCTGTGATGATTACCAGTAGTGACATTCCCCTTATATCACACCCATGAGGACCGACTCCGAAACTATTCTTATACATGAAAAAGAAGGAGATACCTTTTGGTCAGCCCTTGATACATACATACATGACTTTGATCTTGTGAAAATACTTAAACTCTTTCCCTCATTTTGACGCATTGTCCAAAAGAGAACCAGATTCTTTCAAGAGCAGTCTGATCAGGATCTCCTCTGTTTGCTCATACAATACTGTAGCTCAGATTCTATACACCTTGCAAGGCAAAGACAAATCCATTGTCTCAAATACAATATAAATTCAGAAAATAAATATTCATCAAATCTTTAATTTGGGGATGGTATGGAATGACAGACCCCCCAGTTCCCCACTAGAAAAGTATTTTTAAACAAACACTACATTCGAATGAGCGCCATCCCCCTGCAGGGGGCCTAAGACCTTGGGGATCAAGGTCATTTGAAGGTCAAGGTCACCTGGAGGGTAGAGCTCATCAAGGTTCATGCACCTGTGAAGTTTGGAGGCTGTAGGTGGAAGGACACCCATGTTATGGTCAAGGTTAAAGTTTTGTTACAGACAGACAGACAAACAAACAGATAAAAAAAAATATGCCCCCCAGTCTGTTGATGTGGAGCATCAAATTCTTGTTGGTATGGCCAAAGAGGGGCTCAAACAAAATTGGGAAAATGACAAAAAAAATATATATGAGTCTAAAATACAAATCATCAGTTACCTGACAGGTCAGTAACCCCATTACTGTCCCCTTGAGTATGACAGGGAGATGTCAGACTGTTACCATGGTATGTTAGCATTACAGTAACATTTCATACCAGCCTAACTTTCTCCTTACAAATGGACACCTGACGAGTGATTTATGGATAAGGCAATTCTCCATATATGCAATTATCTAGCTATATTAGGTATGAGGGTTTTATTAAAGCAGCTGTGCACAGATGATCGGTAGAAATTGAAAAAAAAAATTCTACTCTCCATCTTCAATATTGGTAAAGTCTCTTTTCCCTGACAAATAAACTTGACAAGTGTAGGTAACATTACACAGACAAACGCTATTTTCGTTAATGCAACTTTGGTGAAATTGGTAAAATATACAGAATACTATATTCCCGATGAAGTTGCTTGTGGTACCATGTGACACATTCCTCAACATGGTGTCTTCAACAGGTCAGGGTAAGGATTAATGAAGTTAGCCCATAAAGAGCGAATGTGATCAGCCAATTTATGGCAAATAAAAATAGAAAATCTAAATATAGGTTTTACAGTTCTAATACCACAGTTTAACCCTTTCCCTCATATATACTCCTTTTGACGCCCTCTATAGGTATCACATAAAGCCTGATCTGCAGAAAAACACAGTTAAACCTTACCAAATTTAATTATAAAATCCTCATTTCCAGACCACTGAGGAGCAGCGAACAGCATAAAACCTGATCAGCCTGCGAGTTACTCGCAGGCTGATCTGGTTTTATGCTGTTCGCATAGGTCTTTTCATGGTTTCCTCTATGGGGGAAAGGGTTAAATACCATCTGTGATGGTATTGCCTTTGATTGAGAAACCTGAAACACCTATCTTTTACACATTCACGAATGGTTGCATTGAAGAGACCATGTGTCTGTAGATGGGTATTAACAGGTGTAATACACACATACAGATAAAAGTCAGTTTCTTAGTCAATGACCATCTGTGAACAAGCTGCTTTAATATTTCTGAAAACTATAAGGATTCGTAATATTTTCTAACGTTAAGTTAATCTTACAATGTTTCATGAATATGGCTGGTAACATACCTGACAGCATATCTGAAGGTTGTGGGTATGAACTCCTTTGGGGACAAGGATATTTCATTACCTTTCCTGGCACAAAGTACTGGTCCAACCAAGGAACCGCCGAGAGGGATTAGTATAAGTTGTAAAAATTTGTTTCCAAATTGACAAAAAATAAATAAGTTTAAGCTTAACAAAGCTCTTTAGTGATAAAAATGCAGTTGCTTAAATTGGTGACACCCAACATATTTCCTGGAGGCTGGATCAACCATTTTAACAAGCCATGTCTATTGGTTTATTGAGGTGAACGTCCTGCCGACAGAATTCCATTTATTTGAAGACTATAATTCTACTTGCATGAGGCCGCACTGCAGAATCATGACAAAGACATGTGACCACACCCAGTCACATTATCCTGACACCGGGCCAACCTTTACTGGAACTACCCTTATATGCTGAGCACCAAGAAAGGTATCTATACCAGTACCATTTTTAGGATATTGGTAGCAGCAGCTGCCAGGAATCAAACCCACAATCTCCCAATGCTGGGGTGAACAGCCACCAGCAACAGTACTCATCAACCCATGTATAGAGAGGGTGTGTGTTCAATTGGGCTAGGAAGCAATGCTTTCTCTTGTGCATTGTCAGATCTTACAAATGCTACACTTCCACATTACTTTTAAACAGATTTTAAACTTGTAGATCATACAGATATCACCAGACAAGAACATTTGAAAATAAAATATTCTTAACAAGATACATCCCTGAAATAATTGAATTCTGGGTGGTCCTTCACAACAATAACTCCTCCGAGAATAGATTTTACAGATTTAGCACAAATCATAATTATGATTTATCACAAGAAAAGAATATAGCTGTTGAAGAAATACAGCAATTATGTACACATACACTAAGGTATAATTTCTTATCAAACTTTTATAGACTATAAAACCCATAAATGGAGTTGGTTAAGTACCTTGATTTATATTAGAGATGAAATTCTTATCTAAATAATGAGGTATATTTAAAGAGTGGAATCCTAAATTTGAAAATATCAAAGCCACTGATCATCCTTAAACAGGAAACTACAGAACAGATAAGCCATGAACACAACAATAACAAATTTCTCACTAATTGAATAGAAAATATACAGCAAATATAACTGAAAATAGCGATGCTGGGAAAACTCAGTCTGCACTTCTTTTTGTATTCTTAATTCCTATTTCCAACTCACTAAATATTAAAGGAAAAGTTAATTTGAATGATGTCATTTTGGTGCAGCAGACAGAAAGCAATAAGATAAACATTTTTTTCCCCTGTTCTTATGCTATTATGGGTGCCATAGTCCAGTGGTAATGTACCAGATATTGGATCAGAAGGTTATGGGTTCAAAACATGATGGGGACAAGGATTTTTCATGGTCTTCCCATAGTAACGCACAAAATACTGGTCCAACTTAGGAACCATCAAAAAGGATTAGTATAATTTGTAAGATCCAAATCATCATAAAATAAAGAAGTTTAAATATTTAAAAAATGCTGTTTTATGACAGTGGAAAAAAAGTCAATCATTGGTTCAGATTGATGATCAAGAGCTCAAGCTGTGAAACGAGGCTTGGTACACATGAATTATGTACAATTAACTTTTACCCTTTTGTTATGGAGAGGTTTTTTTTTTAAACTTCTTATATTTACACAAAAAAATAGAAATTTGAAGGCAAAACAGCCTTACTAAATACATAGTATTTCATGATCACAAAAGAAAATTTGTAAAATAAGAGGCATATGGCCCTAAATCACTCACCAGAGAGTACATTATAAGCTTATTTAAAACTATTCAAATAACTTAATTGATTCAAGTTCCAGATACAAAGATTTCCTAAGTTTGTCAATCACCTGGAGGCATCATTTTTAATGGGATCAACTTTATCTTAGCAATTTTGTTAAGACAGCCATGAGGTGACCATTTGTGCCAAAAGAAATAAATTCTAAGCATTGTTTCTTAGAGAAGAATTTTAAGTAGAGGTCATCTACTATCATGACCAATCACCCTATGAGGTTTAAGGAATATGGGCCAAATTGTTCTCCAGTTATTGAGGAAATGATTTTACATTTGAGGTCAATGTGACCTTGACCTTTGACCAAGTAATACCAAAATCAAAAGGGGTCATCTACTAGTCATGACCAATCACCCTATGAAGTTTGAGGAATGTGGGCCCAAGCGTTTTCCAGTTATTGATCAGAAACGAAGTGGTCTACTGACAGACGGACCAACAGACAGACCGACCGACATTTGCAAAACAACATGCCCCCTCTTCTTGTTAGGGAGGCATATAAATAGGTTGTAAGGTTTTGCTTATAAAAGATCTTTATCGAACATGAAGCAATCAGCATCTTCTGATCATGGGTGTGTTGGTGGGTCAATACATGGATAAAAATGGTACACTTCTAACCTCCTTTGTATGAAGAGCTAAACACCTACCTCCACAGGGCACTTGTCTGAATGCTTCCCGTCCTGTGACTTCTGGTAAGGACAAACACTGTCTGAAAATATAGGTCACAGCCATGTATTGAGAATGCATTTTTCAGCATGCAGCATTTCAGGCATTTGATAAGCAGGAACTTATCACTTTACCTCATATAGACTGATTTTGATGCATTGGCAAACAGAGCAGACCCAGATCAGACAGGAGCTATCTGAACAGGGTCTCCTCTGTTTGCTCAAACAATATTGAAGATCAGATTCAACCGTCTGCATAGGCAAAGTAAAAGCCATTGTTTCATATACCATTTAAAGCACTTGTTCACAGATGGTCATTGACTAAGATTAAGGTTATAATGAAAATCAAATTGAAAAAAAATGAAAACACAGTACAGTAGCTATAGACCTTGTTGAAAGAATTATCACATTTGATTCAGTAATAAATGACAAAACACGTCATCAGCTGTCTGCCCATAACTGTGTACAAAAGTTTATCTGACAAACAGACCACCTAGTCAGACCGCCACCTGAAAATGAACAGGGACATAGATTTTTTTCTATATTCTTAATTCCGTAACTTCACTTCTTGCTTATATGAGGGGCTAAATTTAAACCAGTAAATTGCAATTTGCAGTTTCTATAAAACCATTGCAGATATTTCTTCCCAAATGGGGATGTCTTATACTACTATGTACAGTCAGAGAAGCTCCATAAGAAAGGAACATTTCAGGGCCTAAGTTTACATACTGCATTAACCCTTTCCCTCATAGAGGAAACCATGAAAAGACCTATGTGAACAACATAAAACCAGATCAGCCTGCGAGTAACCCGCAGGCTGATCAAGTTTTATGCTGTTCGCTGCTCCTCAGTGGTCTGGAAATGAGGACTTTATAATTAAATTTGGTAAGGTTTAACTGTGGTTTTCTGCAGATTAGGCTTTATGTGGTACCTACTGAGTGCGTCAAAATGAGTCTATATGAGGGAAAGGGTTAAATTGAACTTCATCTCAGATATAGTAAAATGTACCTTAATTCAGTCACCTACTAAACAAATCATAAGTAAAGGTTGGACAGCCTTACACTGGCCTCTGCATGATAATGGAACATGTTATGATAGATCCATGTGTTATATTGGATCCACGTGTTATATTGGATTCATGTGTTATATTGGATCCACATGTTATATTGGATCAAAATATGTTATATTGGATTCATGTGTTATATTGTATCCACGTTTTTTTGTATCCACATGTTATTTTGGATCGACATGTTATATTGGATTGACGCAGAATACTTTACCTTTTCACTCATAGTCATAATCATAAACTGCTTTTGACAAATTGGCAAACAGAGAAGACCCAGAAAGGAGCTGTCTGATCCAGGTTTCCTCTGTTTGCTCATAAAATATTACTGTAGCTCAAATTCTACACATTCTGTATGCCAGAAAAATCCATTGTTTCATATACCATTCCAAGTTCTGTAAATTAATATTCATCAAGTCATAAATCTGTACATGAATATTCATGAGGTAAAGCTACCAGTCTACCAATGTAATCCAAGTCCTGAATTTGGGATATCTTTTTGTGATGTAAAATTATTTCCTTGTTACATGCAGACAATAACATGTCTTTGCATTGTCACAATAAATAATGTCTCATTCGTCTTTCTGGTGAAATAAATCTTCTTTCCCTAATATTACTAATTTGTGTGTAGCTGAAATGGTAATTAAGGTGAATATAAATTATGATCTGCTGCAAAGAAATTTTTATGCACTAACATTAGGATACGAGGGCGAGTCAATAAATAACCAGCCTAACCTATTTCGGGTTGAGATCTACCCTTTCTTTTTCAATATAATTTCCCTCCAGGGCTATGCACTTGGACCAACGGTGTTCAAGTGCCATCAGCCCAGAAGTGAAGAAGTCAGGTCCTTTCCATGGAACCACTCCTCAACTGCCGCCACGACTTCTTCGTCAGACCGGAAATGACGTCCACGTATATCCTTTTTCAAATTTGGAAAAAGGAAGAAGTCGCTAGGAGCCAGGTCTGGTGAGTAGGCAAGGTGCGGTATTAATTCATACCCATTTCGCTCCATAGCATCCATTGCAACTTTACAAGTGTGGACTCTTGCATGTCCTGTTGCAGCAAAACACCTTTGGAGAGTTTACCACGGCATTTCTCATGGATGGTGTTCCTCAGCTGGTCTAGCAAAATTGCATAGTATGCTCCAGTTATTGTACTTCTCTTGGGTAAAATGTCCAACAAAATAACGCCCTTTGTGTCCCAAAATACTGTAGCCATCACTATGCCAGCAGATGATTGAGTCTTGAACTTCTTTGGCCTTGGGGATCCCGGCCCTACGCACTGATGACTCTGGGCTTTATTTTCTGGTTCATAATAATGCACCCAAGTCTCATCCACAGTAACTAGACTCAAAAGGAATTCATCTTTTGACCTCAAACGCTTTAAAAACGCACTGCATACTGATGCTCTTGTTGCCATTTGCTCATTGCTAAGGGATTTTGGGCCTAATGTCTGTGCTATTTCTTCAACCTGACTTCACCTATCTGAGTATACCAGATCTCTGACTTTATTACACATTTCTTCATTGGTGGCATCAACTGGGCGTCCAGACCTGGCTTCATCTTGTGTAGTTTTGTACACAGGTATAGTACATGTAATGAAACAATGAGTGAAAATCGTGGATGTCTCGGTTGATCGGAGATGTCATAGGCTGGTTATTTATTGACTCGCCCCTGTATATTGATAAGGAATCTGTAATTTATGGCTTGATTAATTTTGTTATTGATCTTTTTTTTGACCTAGAGATTGCAAATCAAACTGTTTTTGGAGTGAAAAAAACAAACCACACACACAAATGGAGAAAGAAAACCAAAAAGTATGATCCTCAAACTGTAATTATGATAACATGTAGCATATATGACTGCAAATCTTG
>CM037785.1:12801531-12816011 GCA_021229015.1 Solen grandis
CTTTTTGGCCAAGTGTCACCCCACTATATGGCTTTAAAAGTTTTATATTCTTTGACAGGAAAATATTATAACAATAAGAGAAAAATATAAAAAGTTGACAAAAAGAAGGATAATGTGTATATAAAATAAACTCGATGTCATGGATAACTCTTTAAGCCTGAAGGCTTATTTCCAAAGGGGTCCACTGATATCGGAAGCCAGGATTACAAGATGGATAGGCGTTCCCAAATCTAAAAAAGTTTATTGTGTTGAAGATTTCAGTTGTACTGTAATAATTTAACTGGATGCAATTGTTGCAACAAAATAATAATACTATTTTATACTATAATCAATAATTTTTCATGAATTCTATAAAGGTAAAAGTTAATATCACAGGCACAGTGTTGAATATTAACATCTATTAAGTCAATATATCACAATGATTGTAATATTACATTTGTTTAAACATTTTAAATATCAAATATTTTATGATTCATGGATAAAATTTTTATCATTTTTCCCCCTTATAAAATAGGTACCATATGTACCTGAGTTATATTCAAACTGTCACACACCCATTCACTCAGGACATAATATTTAAGAATTAAAAAATATTAAAATAAATCTTTAATTTAAAAAATTTGATTCAAGATGAACTTTAAAACTTCAAACTATCACATTTCAGCACTAACTGAATGACCTCAAACATAGACATGTTTTTAGGAGACTAGTGGAAATATTTGTAAATGGAATTTAATATTTCCTGTAACTTGACTAAGTAGAGAATCTTGTTAGCCCAATAACAACTTCTAAGTGCTATACAGTGGGTAGCAAGAACTGCTGGAGCACTAAAGTTTTTTCAACCTAGTGAACAAACTGGACTTGCCGAACTTAGCCGACTAAAAAATATCACCATTTTATATTAGGTAAATCTTTTTGGTAAGAACCTTTGATAAGCCGCTGCTAAATGCATTTAAATATTTCTTTTCTTATAAAGACATTTTACTTACAAAGATTTTAATTTATATGAAATCAATCAAATTAGCAGCCGACATGTCAAAATCAGTCTGACAAGCACTATCTCTTAATTTGCAGTTTGCCATTGTAAGTGCGGTCACATGTGCTATGGTCATTACTAAAGCATGATTACATAATCGATGAACGGATCAGAAGAATCATTCCTCACCTGCTGTGACAAACAATATCATAAAGATTACACGGTAAGTGGAAGGAACACTTGAGTAAACTGACTGGTTATCGAATTTCATTGCGGTGAATATACGGCAAAGGAAAAGTCATGAACCAAACATGTTACATTTTACAAGTTTAAAATGCAGCGCCAATCATGGAAAATATTGTCGCCAAATACTTTCAACATTTCGAAATTCCTTGAGTCAAATTTTTGTTTTTAACGCCATTGCTGACAATGGCGATGGCCAGCGGGAACCCTGTTTTGCCTATGTTCCCCAGATCGCCACATCTGGCCAGTCTGAAGTTAGAAGTTGAACACAGCACACTTATCATCACATGATAAAAGTCCAGTGATGATGTAAATAATTGTGAAATGCAATAAGTTTACCTTGTTCATTTCTTTTATTATACAATTTAAAGTGAAATTTGATCAAGTTATTTGTATTTGTTGTAAGACCATCAGAGACTAATTATAGGTAATAAGCTATTTAAAAAGTCGTTGCAACAAAGTTCTGTGATTCACCCAAAGGTGCATATCCCGGTTTTAAGACCAGGCACGCCCCTGACAGCACCATTAATCTATTCCCACTTATAATGCTTTCTATAATACTGAGTTTTCTTTCTCAGTGACCAACCACATGCCGAATAAAGATTATATATGATAGACGGAATCACCGGAATGTTGACCGAATGTGTTGATGTTGTTTTGCTATATGAGTTTCCTGTTACAGACATACAACGCATATATCGTCGGAGGTCCTAACTCCACCACCTTCCTTTTTTATATCGTAGTCTCGCTAGATTTTATCACACGCGTGTGCGACTGTGAGAATTCTTTTACTGTGTTTCTGTAAATAAACCCAGATGATTTTTGTACGAAAATTTGATTCAAACTGATAAATATTGCAAATTTTATCTCGCACCACTCTTTTTATATGTTTTTTCTTAATACAAAATGATTTCCACGCAGAATGGCCTTTTACACTCAAATTTTTAAAATAAAAGTATCTCAGAAATTCCATCTGCTGTGTTTACATATTTATAAATGGGAGTCATATGTGTACAATTCGCAACTGCTATGATGTCACCTAGGGGACGGAGTTAGGACCACAAAATGATGGCATACTATTTGACTCGTAATGTATTTAATGTTATTTTCGAGTGAATAATTATTTATTAAAGAATTATTTTGGGGGGTATCAATGTGAATTTGATAGAATTAATTGGTATGTGAACAGTTTTTATTCTACCTATTTTATTTATGTTGCATTTCCTAATTATATCTTAGGGGGGGCGCAGTTTGGGCACTCGAGGATACTTGCCTATAACACTCGACAGAGGAGTTGGCAGTATCAAGAGTAGGGTTGGACACCGATTCCCGGTATCGGTCCAATACCGAATAGTAACTTCATAAAGTACCGGTATATACCGTTTCGTAAAATACCAGTGCCTGGTTTCGATACTTCTGTAATTGTGTTAATAAATAAGTCTTTAAAACGTAAAAATGTAAACAAATAACTTTAAAAATGGCCTTAAAACACAGACAACTAACCGTGAACAAAATATAAGGATCCATAGCGTGTAATAGCAGCACTGACTGACATATAGAGCAAGTCATGGGACAATCCTAATTTCACAAATAAACATTTCCATTTATAAAATACTTACTGACAAAGAATTGACAAAAATTCCTAAAATAAAAAAGTATTTATTACACTATTTAAAAGAATGATAAAGGGCATATAATTAAGTTTTGAAAAAAAATTTTACCTCTAGTATCAACAAGTGTTATTTTAATATGTAAATATTCATCTCTTATAATTCAATATGGAATGGCATTGTACTAATTTAAACGTTTTGATTTTGTAATTATTTTCATGTATGTACAATGATGTCAGAGTTGTAAATGAAGATATTACTACTAAAACTACATTTAATTTGCATTGTTACGTTGATTTTAAATATGGCCTGTTGTTTGAGTAATAATCTTCAAATGTTGACACCTTATTGTTTGTTTGTCGCAAGTCCCTTTCCAAATGGAATTTGATGTATACAATTTTCTTAAACCGAACAGTTCTGTCCAAAATGAAACTAACTAGCTAGAATATCGTCTGAATTATATAATAAAAACAATACAATCATAACATGATGGCAATCATTGTTGGTCTCAGTAATGACGATGCGAACATCACATTTGGCTGTATGTAGTCAATTAATTATTAAGTAATTCCGGGAGGGTCACAACAATGTAATCAATATGAATACGAGAACAATGACTTCGATAGCATTTATTTCACAATTATGTTATAGAAATCACAACCAGACAACATATTTCTGACAGGGAAATATACGATAAAGCTTTAATATCGATTTAAATTATGAAATCGTACACTTGTATAGACTTCGCCGAACACCGATATGACTTCTTAGTGGGTGGGGTAAAGCTTGAAAAACTACGAACAAATTGAAAGCTTGTGTATTCTGCACCCTTCTCCGAAATTGAAGTCATAGAAATGCACACAATACATAAGAGTTTACGGCTTTTTACAACTGAAATGGTCGGTGTTGGAAACCGTACGAAAAATTCCAAAGTTTGGGCATATTATTCTAAGTAAATTAATGGTGGCAAACGTAGTTTGTTAGGGCCATTTGTAATGGTTGTTGTTCAAGAATGCTGACTTACTGATGAAGAGATTTAAGTTCTTTTAGTTGAGATTTCTTTTTCAATCCCTCAATATTCTATGTGCAAAAGAGTGACTGTACACTTTTAAGTTCAACTTAACTGTGTTTAAAGTCAAATCTAGTCAATATAAATACTTTTCGAAGGTGGTTATTAGATGTGTAAATTTGATATTTCTAGTCGTAATTATCATTTGTCTGTTTTGTTAAGCATATGTTATCATTTCTTTTTGTCTTTAGCTATTAAAATATTAAAAAGATTTTCCTTAGATTTTTTTCTCCAGCACCAGAGCATTACTGTTTAAGTCTTGCCATGTTCTTTGAATAAAAAAAATAAGAATAAAAAAAATAAATTAATGTACAACGACTTTTATATAATTTAATGTGTATGTTGTTTTAAAACTAAACACAGCATAAAAAAATAAGAATTCTCAAAGGTATACTTTACAGCATAGCATTACATAAGATTAGTTAATATAAATAAAACAGATTATAGTACATGATTTACCTTATTAGTGCTTATCTGCAACAAAGGCTTTGATATGGTAAACTGACAGTAATCATAGTATCAGTATCGTTAAAATACCGGTATCGTTTCGTCATATCAGTATTGGTATTGGACCGTTTCGTGAATAACGATATCCAACCCTAATCAAGAGATAGATAGATATTTATTTAGAATACCAAATATCAACAATACTTACTAGATGTCTTCTCTGCTGCAATAAGCAGCGAGCGTATGCTTGTATCCATTGTTTAAAAAAGCGTTGTTCGTTATATATTTATCGTTTAAAACATTTCTTCGCTTATGGTAGCCATTTGTTTATACTCGTTACGTGCTCGAGAGAATAATCCTGCGCTATATAAAATAGTTCTTAATATATGACGTTCATTTTCAGCTTTTGATGACAAAATTGGAAATAACAATGTATTTTGATATTCTTTGCTAATAATGCTTTTGTTTTTATACTTTAAAATATTCTAATATTTAACAATACAAATTATGAATGATCATAGTTACTGGGTTGTCATATCACTACAATTCGCGTAGCGATATTAGCAGGTACCACGCAATCGGAACGTCTTGGTGATAACTACTCGGTGATGAAGAATGACGGAGTTACCCGAGAAGTTCCGATTGGGTACCCACACGTAGTCTGGTTCCCGTCGTACTATCCTACGTAAAAGTAGAAATCCAGACGTTTCACCCCCAAACCATTTCCTCCCCTAGACGTTTCACCCCCAGAACGTGTAATTATGTTAATGTAGGTATGAAAATGGTCTTTCATTGCATATAATCACGGACATATATACTAGATGTTATGTATGATACATCCATTCTCAAATACCTATTAAACATGTCAGTTGATGACGTGTAATTATGTTAATGTAGGTATGATCATTTCTAATCATACTTAAGATTTTGTAAGTCTTGAATGAATCAAATATGTTGAAGTGTGTGTGTGTGTGTGTGTGTGTGTGAAATGAAAATATGATATAAAAAATAACAAGAATTTTAATAAAAAAATAAACATCACAAATACATATTTACAAGATTAACAATTGAATTGTCGAGGAAAACTCTAATTTTCTTACATAGTTAGATATTAACCATGGCTTTATGTTTATTGAAATATAAATTAACCATGTCTTGGTATAACTTATATAACATGTGCAATACATCTATGATACTCCTTCATCACCATTTCTTACATGATGCACACACTAGAGTAGTAAACAGAGGTTAAATAGTAAGGTTTAGATATCCTTAAAAATATTTATGTTAATATTTATATTTTTATCGTATTTTGTAATTGTCTAAAAATTTAAGAGTCTTTTTCCTGACAGCTTACTAATTTGTATATAAAAGTTATGTACAAAATGATGATTTACATGAACCCCACATTCGTAACACTTTACATTTAAACCTCACTATGAATTAATAGTGAATATCTACCAAATGCTAATGAGCGATGTATAATGGTAAAATGAAAATAACACTGATTGAATTTTAGATGTTTATAAAAAAAGGTTTTCTTACGTAATTCAAATGGATTAGAAATGTATAATTTTTAACTGATTTTTGTTTGGAAGAACACTACGGAAAATACATATAGAATTTTAGATGTTTATAAACAAAACTGGTTTTCTAACGTAAATAATAAATTAAAAGTATATTTGTTTAAGCATGATTTTTGTTTGGAAAAATACTTACAGAAAATAAATTTAATAAATTTAGAATAGCCTTAACAAAATTTAAATATATTCACGACCTATCAATAAAAAAGCAGACACATTAATCCCATTTTTTACTAGTAATAATAATAATTAATAATAATATCATATCATTAGTATCTTTAATAAGATTTACTTTTAAAAAAGTTCGACTATATCACCATATTTCAAAAAGTATCATGTATTGGCTATAAATGTGTATTGAAGAATTTTATGCTAAATAATGAATATGTTGTAATGTAAAAAAAAGTGTAAATGTGTATTGGCTATAAACATGTGTAATATGTTTAATACTGAATAAACAGATTAAAGTGTTAAGTATGTATTTAAAGTATATGATAAGTATATGGTCCTATTCATTAAATAATTGCTAATCTGATGTGTTTATTGGCCACACTTAACGGCACGTGTCACTTAACTGTTACTGTGTATAGTGGAGTCATTCAATACAATACAATACAATACAATAGCTTTATTGCTTTCGAACATCATCATGTTTACAGCAATCGTACATATATAATAACATTGCATTGCAGGTGTGGACTATAACCTGCAGAGAAAAAATATCCAATAATGGTTTTTCAGAAGGGTGTTTTGTTACATGAAACATTTATCTAAACATTACATATATATCAGTTATGGATTCAATGTGTTTACATAAACATAATTGTACTAGTACAAATTAAATGCTAAATTGTTTATCTCTTTTCTCTTAATACTTGCCCAATGTAAATATTTTGCTAAATTAATTATAACATGTTTTAAGTAATTTTTTTAAAAATGATATTCATTTTCTAAAACATTTTAATTGCATTTTGTACATAATCTTTCGTTTCGGTCAATATTCTGATGTCTACCTTTTTCTATATTCAGATCATGAGCTGATAATCTAAATTTTTCAATTCTAAATTTATTATTTTTTATAAAATCTGAATAATTTTCGAATGAACATGTATGTTTGAATAAACAGTACGCGTTTAGACGACTAGAGTTATTAATAGAAGAGTACCACGACTGATTATATATCGACTATTCTTTGTCTTACATGATCATAATTGACATAGATATTTAATTGATGTTGCCAAATATAGGATAATCCGAATGTATCAAGTATACTTTTAACTTGGTACGCCCAGTTGTTATTGTTGTTATTTGGATTTTTTTCAATATCATCCTTTAACATAATATAAGTATTATATAATAGCGAGATATCTATGTCTGGTCCTGTATGATTTCCCCAAACCGCGGCCGAGTAATTTAATATCGGTTCAATTAATGAATCAAAGAGATAGATCTTTTTGGATGTAGGTAAATCTAGTTGGTTATATGTAACAAATAAATTGTGTAAAGATCTCATTGCATGCTGAGCTATCATTTTTTTTTAGTACGATATCACTTACCATTTTTAAACAGATATATTCCTAAATATTTAAATGAACTAACAATTTCGATTTTTAGCTCACCTCACAAAGTGCTCAAGGTGAGCTTTTGCGATCGCCCTTCGTCTGGCGTCCGTCGTGCGTCGTCCGTCGTCAACAAACGACATCTCCTCTGAAACCGCTGGACAGAATTTAATGAAACTTGGCAGGAATGTTCCTTTTGTGAGGCTCTACAAAAGTTGCTAAAATAAACTTGATCCATGAAGAACTCTGGTTGCCATGGCTACAAAAAGAAAAATAATTTGAAAACTTTAAAAATCATCTCCTTCAAAACTACTGGCCAGATTTCAAAATAATTTGGTACAGATGTTCCTTGGGTCAACCTCTACCAAAGTTGCTAAAATTATTCCGATCCGTAAAAAAATATGGCCGCCAGGGGCGGGGCTTATTTGCCTTATATGTATATAGAGAAACCTTTAAACAACATCTCCTCTGAAACCACTGGACAGAATTTGATTAAACTTGGCAGGGATGATCCTTGGGTCAACCTTCACAAAATTTGCTCAAATAAACTTGATCCATGTAGAACTCTGGTTGCCATGGCAACAAAAAGAAAAAAAAAAAAACTTTAAAAATCATCTTCTTCAAAACTACTGGCCAGATTTTAAAATAAATTGGTTCAGATGTTTCTTGGGTCAACCTCTACCAAAGTTGCTAAAATTATTCCGATCCGTAAAAAAACATGGCCGCCAGGGGCGGGGCTTATTTGCCATATATGTATATAGGGAAACCTTTAAACAACATCTCCTCTGAAACCACTGGACAGAATTTGATTAAACTTGGCAGGGATGATCCTTGGGTCAACTTTCACAAAAGTTGCTCAAATAAACTTGATCCATGAAGAACTTTGGTTGCCATGGCAACAAAAAGAGAAAAAAATGAAAACTTTAAAAATCATCTTCTTCAAAACTACTGGCCAGATTTTAAAATAAATTGGTACCGATGTTTCTTGGGTCAACCTCTACCAAAGTTGCTAAAATTATTCCGATCCGTAAAAAACATGGCCGCCAGGGGCGGGGCTTATTTGCCTTATATGTATATAGGGAAACCTTTAAACAACATCTCCTCTGAAACCACTGGACAGAATTTGATTAAACTTGGCAGGGATGATCCTTGGGTCAACCTTCACAAAAGTTCCTAAAATAAACTTGATCCATGTAGAACAATAAACTGCTCATGGGATCCCCTTGCTTAACACCGACTTTAGAAAAAATGAATTCTGATTCTTCCGACTTATATCGAACAGATGACTTTACTTCATTATATATGGACCTAACAGCTTTTTTACAAATCTAGACTGAGCTTACTTTTTCTTTGATCAGTTTTTGCAGTAATAATGTTCTATTTATTTTATCAAACATTTTTTCCCAATCCAAAAATGCTACATAGAGTTTCTTTTTTTCTGCTAAAGATTTTGTTATTAATGCGTGTAGTATAAAAATATTGTCTATAGTTGATTTTTCTTTTTGAAATCCAAATTGATTGTCTATAATAGTTTCATGTTTCTGTACCCCCTTGCTTAATCTGTTGTACAGTAATTTTGAATATATTTTTGATAGAATATTATTGAGAGTAATCCCTCTATAATTTTATGCGTCATCTATATTACCACCTTTAAATATTGGTACTAAAATACCGTGTTCCCAGTCTTTGGGAAAAATGCCATCATTAAACATTTTATTATAAAGTTGAAGTAAAAATGGTGAAATAATATGAAAGGAGCATTTAAATATTTCTGCTGTTAGTTTATCTGTGCCAGGGCTTTTAGAATTATTTTGTTCCATAACGGTCTGTTTCAACTCTGATAACGTAAAATCATTATCCAAATCGATGTCAACAGAGTCTGTTTCAGTTATATATTCACCAATATCGTCATTATTAAGGTCTTCTGGTTCCGATCCATATACATCATTAAAATGATCATATAACTCTTTTGTATTTAATAATAAAGATTCATTTTTATTTTTATGATATTGAGAACGTATTTTTTCCAAAACTGTTTTGGATTAGTTCTAGACAGTCCTGATATCTTAAGACTCTGTTTTTATAAAACTTTGTTTGCTTTTACGTTTAATTGCATTGTATGATTTCTTACTATCTAGAAATAATGTTTTGTTTTCTGTATTTTTATGTCTAATATATGCATTTCTTGCTTTAATAAATTTTTTCTTTGCATCTTGACAGTCTTTATTAAACCATTTCTTTTTATTGCGTATACAGTTTTCATTATTAATTTCACAGCTCCTATTGTTTTTCCTTTCCTTCCCGAATACACTAAACGCGTGTTCTTGAATGAGATTCGTAAAATCACTGACAGATTTATTTATATCCTCTGTGTTTATACAGGTAGCTATACGCTGTAATGACTCAATATTTTCCAACAGTTTTGTGTTGAAGTATTCCACGCTTTCCTCGCTTCATGCTATATATAAATTAGGGGCGGGGCTTTCGTTATTTTCATTTTTAGTGTTATTGCAAAAAGTATTTTCTTTTAAACAAAAATGAATTGCATTATGATCTGAGAATTCATTAGGAGGCATTATTTCAAAGGTTTCAATTTTTGAAAAGTTATTGTAGGAAGTTAAAAGATAGTCAACTACACTAGAACCCTTAGGGCCTATAAATGTATACTCTCCTACGCGTGCGTCACTATCTAAACGTCCATTGATCATCCATTCATCCGACATGCTTAATGACATAGTCGCACAAGGTGCATGTCAATAATTATGTAATAGAATGCAATCCTTCTTTTTTTTTTAAATTTTTACACGAAGGTACATCTGATTTTTATAATAATCATTTATTTTTTATTCAAAGGTCATTGACATTATCATATATTTCGATTTCTAAATTATGGGAAGATTATATTTTACTTGGAAAATACGTAAATTTTTCACAACCTTTGTATGTTAACAATGTTATTAAATAACTAAATAAATCAAACTAAGAAGATAATTATCATTAATAACATAAGGATCAATTACTATACAATAATTTCTACCAATAGGACTTCAAATAAAAATAAAAAAAATGTGGGAAAATATGTTTTAAAATACATATAAATAAACAATGCATTTAAAAGTTATTGAATTGGTGTTTTTTCTCATGTGTGATTTTTTTTCTCATCTAATAATACATTTGCACACGATCACTAACCTTTCAAAGTCTTAATTGCATTGTTTATCCCCTTTAACACTATCACCTTTTTTACTCCTCACACCTTTATTATGCAGATCATTTAACCCAATCTTATAAATAACATCAAAGTGGGTGCCTTCAAATGTAATTAAAAACAATTAAATTAAAACATTAATGAAATCAAAATAATAATTAACAACATTTTTTTTTAACTTATCACACTTTTGCACTTATCAAATTAAAGAAGATTAATTCTGTAATTAATTAATTGTAAATAGTATATTCAGTAAAGACAACTTACCGTAATTTGAATAACATTCTATAAATTTTTTGAATATTCTTTAAATAAATTAGGATAATATAAAGTAATTAAATCAAATGCTTAAATAAAATAACAGAGGGGAGGAAACGACCTGTTATATGCTCAAATACAGGACGTTTCACCCCCCAATTTGGGGTGAAACGTCTTGGGAGGAAACGACTGGGGAGGAAACGACTTGGGGGTGAAACGTCTGACAACTCCAGACGTTTCACCCCCAAACCATTTCCTCCCCTAGACGTTTCCTCCCAAGTCGTTTCACCCCCAATTTTCAAAGATCGAGACGTTTCACACCCACTTTATATTATACTTGTTAATATGAAACGACTGGGGAGGAAACGACTTGGGGGTGAAACGTCTGACAACCGTAAAAGTACGTCTGGTTGAGGCTAAAAATGGCGGCGGCCAGTGGGGGCAGGATTGAAACTATAAATGTAAAACAGTGGTTGATATAGATTCGGCATATTTGTTTATGTGGTTTAAATAGTACATTAATAAACTGAAATGTATTCTGAATTTAATTTTGAGTTGTTGCCTACGGTAAAAACATGAAAACGAGTTCATTATAAAAAGTGTACCGATTTCGGATATTGTAAAACTCCGTTTCGATTTCGGATGGTGATTTCCACAAAACTTTAGCCATACGACTTCTTAGTTTAACCATGTAATACTCTTTAATTAATGTTCAAATATAACAGTGTTCATACTTAAAGTGTGTGTGTGTGTATTTGTGTGTGTGTGTTAATTGCATATAGCTATTTTAATAGTGTTTACCAATGAGGATAGAGATGTAAATACCTTAAAGTAGCTTTTTGCCTATGATATGTACACATCACATCTAAACACATCATTTGTAATAATAATATAAGCATTAATTAAAGTAATATTGTAAGCAAGACAGGGTGAGAGAAGGGTGTATGAGAGAGGAAGAATAAAGAGCTTTTTTTTTTTAAAGAATTTTGTTATTGATTTTAATCTTTAGTGAGAGATTATAGAAATCTCTCTCTGTAAAGTGATAGTTCTATTTCTTTGTATATTTGTATCACTCATTTTCTGTTGGTAGTTTTAGTTTTACCAACAAAATATTTTTTTTTTTGTTATTTTTCTTCATTAAAGTTATATTTCTTCATTTAAATATTATATACAATTTCTAATTTCCTACTTGATAAATTCAATTAACCAAACTGGTCATTTACAAAAATGTCCGACAACCCTCCAAAATATAAATTAATGCCTTTGGATTTGTCTGGAACATGGCAAATTGTTATTGGTAAATTTGGGTACAAATTCAAAATGGGTAGTGTAATGTTCTCCACTTGTGGGTATGTCATAATGTGTTTAATCCTTGTGTAAAGGGGTGCTTATCGGAGTAGCACCACTGGTCACTACAGGCAAGAGAGTAACGGCGAGAAATATGTGTTAGTGGTCCAGTAGAGCACTCGCCCTGTCAGCAAAGGATGTTGGGTTTGAGTCCAGTCTGGCTGCACATTTTCTCACCTGTTTACAAACATTTCAAAAACTTGGCAACAATGAGCTGGATGGTTTCCAGTGATACCCCTGTGTAAGCAGGTAATACTCCATGCTGGAATGTTAATGCATCCTGAATTTAAAAGAAGCATTTGCAGTTGTATTAACTGCAGTCACAAATAGCAAGATTGATATTACTATATTAATTCATTCCAGTTTGGAGGGGGACCAAGAACCATGGATTTAGTTACTGTTATATATATATATATATATATATATATATATATATATATTTTTTTTTTATCAACTTTGATATCTGTTTTACTGCATTATTTTCCATAGTTATTTTTTTTTATGAACCATTAAATCATCTTTCTCTGCATACTGTCATCCCCTTTTTAGAGACTTAAAGGCTGGATCATATGTTATTTGGCTGGATCATATGTTATTTTCAGGATGACCAATTCAAAATTGCTTTCAGAGAATACAAGCTCTCTAATAAAATTGCCATAATTGTAAAATGCCTTTTTTGATTTTTAGTTCACCTGAGCACGAAGTGCTCAAGGTGAGCTATTGTGATCACCCTTCGTCCGTCGTCGTGCGTCGTGCGATGTGCGTCGTCAACAATTTTCTTTAAACGACATCTCCTCTGAAACCGCTGGACAGAATTTAATGAAACTTGGCAGGAATGTTCCTTGGGTGAGGCTCTACAAAAGTTGCTAAAATAAACTTGATCCATGAAGAACTCTGGTTGCCATGGCTACAAAAAAATAATAATTTAAAAACTTTAAAAATCATCTCCTTCAAAACTACTGGCCAGATTTAAAAATAATTTGGTACAGATGTTCCTTGGGTCAACCTCTACCAAAGTTGCTAAAATTATTCCGATCCGTAAAAAAACATGGCCGCCAGGGGCGGGGCTTATTTGCCTTATATGAATATAGAGAAACCTTTAAACAACATCTCCTCTGAAACCACTTGACAGAATTTGATTAAACTTGGCAGGGATGATCCTTGGGTCAACCTTCACAAAAGTTGCTAAAATAAAGTTGATCCATGAAGAACTCTGGTTGCCATGGCTACAAAAAGAAAAATAATTTGAAAACTTTAAAAATCATCTCCTTCAAAACTACTGTCCAGATTTCAAAATAATTTGGTACAGATGTTCCTTGGGTCAACCTCTACCAAAGTTGCTAAAATTATTCCGATCCATAAAAAAACATGGCCGCCAGGGGCGGGGCTTATTTGCCTTATATGTATATAGAGAAACCTTTAAACGACATCTCCTCTGAAATCGCTGGACAGAATTTAATGAAACTTGGCAGGAATGTTCCTTGGGTAAGGCTCTACAAAAGTTGCTAAAATAAGGTTGATCCATGAAGAAATCTGGTTGCCATGGCTACAAAAAGAAAAATAATTTGAAAACTTTAAAAACATCTCCTTCAAAACTACTGGCCAGATTTCAAAATAATTTGGTACAGATGTTCCTGGGGTCAACCTCTACCAAAGTTGCTAAAATTATTCCGATCCGTAAAAACATGGCTGCCAGGGGCGGGGCTAATTTGCCTTATATGTATATAGGCAAAACTTTAATCAACATTTCCTCTGAAACCACTGGACAGAATTTGATTAAACTTGACAGGGTTGATCCTTGGGTCAACCCTCACAAAAATTGCTAAAATAAACTTGATCCATGTAGAACAAAACTCTGGTTTCCATGGCAACAAAAATAAAAAAAATATGAAAACTTTAAAAATCATCTTCTTCAAAACTACTGGCCAGATTTTAAAATAAATTGGTACAGATGTTCCTTGGGTCAACCTCTACCAAAGTTGCTAAAAAATTTCCGATCCGTAAAAAACATGGCCGCCAGGGGCGGGGCTTATTTGCCTTATATGTATATATAGGGAAAACTTTAATCAACAGTTCCTCTGAAACCACTGGACAGAATTTGATTAAACTTGGCAGGAATGATCCTTGGGTCAACCTACACAAAAGTTCCTAAAATAAACTTGATCCATATAGAACTCTGG
>CM037785.1:12823807-12873807 GCA_021229015.1 Solen grandis
GCTTGCTAGAAATCTCTGTAGGGAAAAATGCATGATTATTTAATTCTTGCTTTATCATTAATCTCTTTTCCCCCACCTTTAGACTTTCTCATATGCTTTCAGGATTTCCCATGAAGCACAAAATTGTCAATTTTGACCAAAATATTTCAAATTTCATCTTCTTATCTTGGCCCTAAAATTTGCAAATGACCCCAAAATATTTCAAATTTGTCTTCTTATCTAGTTATCAAGGAGTCAGTATTGACCCTAATTTGGAAAAAAAAAATGACAAGGGATAACCCTGTGCTTATCTTGTGAAAAAAAAAATGTTTTCATACAAAAACAAGTTCAACATTCTTTCCAAAAACAGTAAATGGAGGTAACCACTCTATGCACAGTGGCATCAGCTTATTTCTATGGAAACCAGCTAAACATTCCATTATAGCATTAACCCCCATGCACACACAATTCAGTCCTTGATCCCCTAAACAATTCAAGCCCTTTCCATACCACCTTTCACCTAACTTGATTAAATCTCTACACATTTTCAAACTATTCTCCGATTCTAACGTAATACCCATTTCTCCTGCATGAAGCGAAGACAATATTTTCCTCCACTTAGAGTGCCCACATCCCCCCAGAACAATCTAATTTACTCGCTTAAATTACCAATTTCAAAGACGCCAAGGTTATTTCCGGTGGAAAAAAAAGGGCGATAATCAATATTTCATTCTATCAGTGAAAATTAACAAAATTGTGAATCCATTCATTGAAGAGTAGTTGTTCAAAAGCACAACAGCACTAAATTCAGACCCTATATTGAAAATGACCTTTGCCATTCATCAAAGTAGGCGGCATAAAGCAATTGGTGGCATTATCAATGGCTTCTTCTTTCATTTCCCTCTTTTTTTCAAATTAAGTCCATTATTTTAGATCAATTACATAAAAACATGCATAATATAATTATGAACTGGCAAAGGAAATCTCATGAGTATAAACAGCCATTCCACCCCACCTTAAGTTCACTTTTTGCTAAGTGAAATTTAAATTTAGAACCGTTAGAGTAAAGATCTAATCTCTATTTACCCTCATTGTAATCAGCCTAATCAATGTTCAACGACGGAACTGCCTGACACTAAGTTTTACGGCAGGACTGCTGTTTCATTCCAACGATACGGTTTTGCCTTTGCAACTTTTTTCTTGTCTTCAACACTTGCCTTTCCGAAGCGTTTCATTCAAATGTTTCTCGGTGAAACGGTAGGCCTGATGAAATGTCCTTTAAGGCAAGCGTTTAGGCCTCAGGTTTTAGTACAAGCAGAGTGTGTTTGGTATGTAAGAGAATGACCTGTATTCCAACCGGGCCGGCTGCAACAAATGCTAAACTTAATCAGATCACACAACATTTCAGGGCTTTATCTTAACCTTTACCTAATTATGAATATTCAAGTACAAATTTATGACTTTATCAATATATTAATTTTCTTCATGTTATAAATAGAAATATGAAGCAATGGATATTTCTTTGCAAAGCAGACTGTGTTGAATCTGAGCTACAATATTGTATGAGCACTAGAGGAGACCTCTCAGGAGCTGTCTGATCTAGGTCTCCTCTGTTTGCCAGTGCTTCAAGATAAGTCTTTTTGAGGTAGAAAATTATATTTACTATATTTTGTTAATACTGCTTATCAATGTCAAGGCAATAATCATACCCTGATCCAAAAGCAGCTTTTCTGAGCACATTTGGACGTTCTAACACAGCATCCAAATATGCAGCCGGAAAGTATAGAACAACAAGTGTCTGCAGCAACAGCGCCAGCTCAGCATCTGGTTGCTATAGCGACACATTCCTATGGGAGTCAGGCTAACTACTTCTATTCCTTTCCTTACTGCTGATGAAGAGCATGAAATTAGATTGTCAGAAGTCTACGGCAATTTAAAACTGCGCCGGTGCTATTCGGCGGTACAATTCCCACCCTGTTCATGCCACAATGAACAATTAGGAACCGTTCTGATCCATCCCGAGCGAGGTCATTTAAAATGTAAACATCTTGTGCTTTCCATTTGCTAATTTGAATTTGAATAAAATTAATGCGCACATAGGAATGACAAAGGAAAATGGCAATGCTGTCACTTTACATTCAATTTGCGCAATCTGTGGAACAATTTGCATCGGAGCCCTCTGCATAATCATAAACCTATTTCATCAGTCTTCTCTTACTAGGTTTCGAGAGAAACTTTCAATTTGAAGACATGCATAACTTCTGGAATTTTGAGACTCGATGTAGATATGTAAGGTATTCCAGGGAAGCCTGGACTGAATGCAGGTCTCTACACAAGGCCCAATTTGTTAAACTTTATGAGTTCAAGTTGCCTTAGGGGAACCTTCAAAATACCGAGGAAAACTGGAATCACAATAAAAAGCCATTTTGAGGGTATATGGTTTTAAATTGTCAGTAAGAGTTCTTGCCGCAGTCGATGAATAAGAACATAATCAGCCCCAAGTTCCTCACTGACTGATCTAGTTTTAACATGGTCAAATTGGATATTTCAAAGCTGCCTTTTATGGAAAGTAAAAAAAAAAAAAAATTACGAGTGGAGTGGAAATCTAGAATCCTGAGAATTTTAATGGTGAAACAAAAAAAGTTGGTATCGGAAAATGACTAATAGTTAGAATCGATTAATATAGAAAAAAGATAACATGTAAATACGACACATTCTCCTTTGTCTTCCACCAGAACAATTATCAACAGATTCTCAAATTATTATAACTGAAATAAAAGGCATCTGATGAGGCGGCCATTAATTGGAGTTTCCAATTTGGATAGTTGTGGGGGGAAAAAATCTAAATTATTGGTGAGATTATCCAATCTAGGTTAGATAAACACTAGTAATACAGTGACAACATAATTAACTGGGCAGATCATTAGATTGATTTCTGCCGCTTTGGTATCGTCTCTGTTTACTTAGAAAACTGAATCACGCTTATAATTAGTTGCTGTTTCTTCTTCATTTTCATTAAATGCTCTTGTGTTTTCTTTAAACCTTCACATTCTCCAACCGTCTTTTTTCATTGTGCAAACTTGTCGAAAGTCATTAAGAGTGCTTAAAAATAATTTGTGTACATTATACGGTTTTATTTTTCAAGAATCATTATCAGTTTATCAACAAAAAGAAATCATTTATCAACACATGCAGTATAATGTGTGCAAGTGTGAAGCAAGGGTTCAACAATTAGAGTATTTATTCTTTTATCTCGCTGGAATCATCCATGCTTGATGGAGAATGCAGCACATTTCATTTCCTGCATTTCCAGTCATTTTGGTGCTGGATGGACATAAGATAGAACAGAGACAAAACGTCCCTTAACCCTTTCCCTCATATAGACTCATTTTGACGCCCTCAATAGGTATCACATAAAGCCTGATCTGCAGAAAACCACAGTTAAACCTTACCAAATTTAATTACAAAATCCTCATTTCCAGACCACTGAGGAGCAGCAAACAGCATAAAACCTGATCAGCCTGCGAGTTACTCACAGGCTGACCTGGTTTTATGCTGTTCGCATAGGTCTTTTCATGGTGTCCTCTATGAGGGAAAGGGTTAAGTGATGAATTCAAGGTGCCTCCTTCGTTTCAGAAAGATTTTGTTTTGTGTCTTCATAAAACTCTCTGATGGAAATAGAATTTATTCTTTAGAAACTTACTTTTCTTTGATTCTTTGGTAACCTTGGATTCCCATTTCTTGTTAACTCCTACCTCATATAGACCAATTTTGATGCATTGGCAAACAGAGCAGACCCAGTTGCTTATAAAGGATTTGTCTGATCAGGGTCTCCTCTGTTTGCTCATACACTGTCAGAGTAATAATCTTATAAAGCAAAGAAAAACCCTGTCTCAGACACTATTTGTGGGTCAGTCAATTAATATTCATCAAGTCATAAATATGTACGTGAATATCCATGGGGATAAGGGTTAAGAAGCTGTTGATAAGAGAGTTTGCCAGTCATCAGCTGACTGTAACAGGTAAGACAAACAAAGACAGACAAGAGACAGACAGAAGCACAAACACTAGTACCAGACTATGTAAAGATTAAAATCACTTGTTAAAACAGCTGACTTAACTAACAAAAGTAACATATAAGTAGTTTTTAGCATGGAATTAGTCAAGCCAGTTCAATCTCAGTATAGTCATTTTATGGACATGATATAAGAACAGCATAATCATACTAACTCAAACTGACAATAATATTCATTATTATAAACACAAATGACTTAAATAACACTAACTCTAAATAAAAAAATTAGTTTTAGATATTTCTTAGCTCTTGTTTGTTTGTTGGGTTGACATCCTTGACCAACAGTATTTAAATCATTTGGAGATGACATCTCTTTGAGACAGATATAATGCTGCCACACCGCAGTATCAGGGCCATATATATGTATACATAATGCATGATACCACACCCAGTCACATTATCCTGACACTGGGCCAACCAGTCCTGGAACTACCATTATATGCTGGGCATCAAGCAGGGAGTTACCAGTACCATTTTGAATGACTTTGATATGTTGCAGTCCTGAATAAAACCAATGACTCCCTGTACCTGAGGCGGTCGCTCTCACCTTCTCAGCCACCAGGGAAGGTATATCATATTCTGAAGTAATCATAATATCATTCCCATCAGCGGACATTAAATACATGGGATGGGCATGATGTCTGACATCATGTCTCACTTCCCACTGGACACCATCGTTTTCCCTCACACCCGTCTGCTGCACACTCCAAGTATCTAGAAAGCCATTCTCATACATTGCCTGATAATTCCATTCAGTACCCTACTGATTTAACAAATTAATTCTCCAGCTACAGTAAATACATTAATTACAGGCTGCACTGAGAGTGAGGCACAGCAGTAGGTTTTAATTAATTCATAGGATAGGATCATATTATTGAATTTGCATAAGCTGTAATTATAAGTGCAGTTTCAATTTTTAACGGTATGCTTTTCAGAATAATGACAGTTAAGGTGTGCACATGAAAAAGTCCAACATACAGCTGGGAAATGCACCAAATAGCCACAATGCTTCAAGGACTTTTACTGGGATATAATAAAACTCCTATTAATTAGGGATTTAAACAATCAGGTGAGCCTCTGTCTACACCTGATATACTATCATAGATACCCATGACCTTCAGTCTCTAATTATCTTGATCAAGATGACCTTGAAAGATATAATTCATAGCTCTGACAGCTGCTGTGTCAAGAAAACCAGCATGGCATTCATCCTAAAAAAACAAACAAACCCAAGAACTGCTAAATATACACTATTCTCGACTACAGATTCGTTCAAGTTCAGGCAATAACAATTTTCAAATTCATTAAAAATGAAACAGAATTTCGAACATTTAGTTATGACTAGAAAAAACCTTGCTTTCATATGCTTCCACTGATGGGAGAAATTCAATGAACTAATGTGCATACAATTTGGTCCCAGTGGATTATAATTTTGCTGCTAACTTAGCAAGGGCATGAGAAGTTCTGGGAGGCAGTGCTTCTACATTGAGAAAATCAAGCAGCAATCTTTCCCTCAATGAAAGCTTAGTATCACAAGACACAGACATTGCTTCAGTTGAATTTCATTTATTGCTCAATGGTACCTTTCTAACTGCAAATTTTGGGTTTTTTTTTTTTTTTTTTTACAGTTTGTCATACTTAATCGTCCAATAAAATTATTGCATTTCGATCGTAATTTAAAAAATATATTTCATAAAATGATCCATGAAGTCTTGTGTGGAGAAAATATGAGTGTGTATGATGTCTGCATGATCTTAGGGTATAATGGACAGAGCTTGTTTTGGCAGTGACTGATTACATCATGTTTTGCATGTAGCCTTACAAAATGTAGCCAGTGATCCCGATTCTGACCTCACCACATTTCAATCCAACAGGAGTTGGTTCCATAACATGATGCTGTATGGCTACAGATCTGGGGTTCATATTCAAGTCAGCTATAGTGACTACATGCAGAAGAAAGGAGATGGTGGATCTACAACTTTAGTGCACAAAGATGTAAGTCATAGGGAGTGTGTTATCGGTGAACGAACTGGCTCTTCATACAGAATTATGCATCTAGGAAACATATGTATTATTGATGATGACATATGCTTATTGGTGATAAAGTTTGTTAAATGTCTACATAAAATTCAATTTTGTCCCCTCTGTATGAGTGGCAAAGGTGTCCCATTATAGATTATTGACGGATATCCCATTCCTCTGGAACATGTTTATCAGGACAAAATTGTGCAATTACGCCGAGCACTCTACACCATGAAAACCTGACTATGGTTAGCAATAATCAGTCACAGTTAACTGGTGAGATATATCATGAAGCTTATTCATTATTTAGAAGCCATCATCACAGCATTTCCAGAGGCAATCAATGCCACTGTTAAAAGCAAGGTTGATGAAACTCTAACTATCTTGAGTTTGCATCATTCTGCAATAACTCAATCTTCGTAACTCCACTCTATCTTGGGAGGGGGGACTACAAATTCCATTGATCTCTGTGCACAAATCAGCAAAACCGTGGCAAGGGAAGATCATCATAAAGTGCCTGGGCTTCATTAAAGTTTTACATATCTCTCTGCCCTGAAGGTCCATACCAATTTATAATGGACTCAAGGGATCAGAAATGATTCCAAATGATGCTTTTAGAGCACCAGTGAATCAAATATACAATAACTGTCTACATTCTGAAGGAAGTAATAGGTAACAAACCATGCTCCGGGGAAATAAACTACAGCACCCGAGCCATGGCTCCTTCAAGAGTTGCGAAAATGTGGCAGTCAACCAAAACTGTTTTGATGTGTCAAAACCAGTAGAGACATACTGGAGAGATGTAACCATGTGCATTATACAAGGTACCGACACTCCGGTCTAGCCAAGGGGGCTACAGGGACAGAGATGAGACAAACCACTACTCTATCATTATCCAAAATGGCTGGCCAGTCAGTCCGCTTCCACCATTGAAAAGCGGGGAAAAAATGAGGGGGTGCCAATTTTAATACAATAATTTTAATGAGAGGCCACATCCATCATTAGCCTCCAGACAGACAGTGGCGCATCAAGAGGAAGGAGGCTTTATCAGGAAGAGCTTGATGCACCATTAGCATTGGTTTATGGCTCCGGTCTTAACAAAACACCGGAGTGGCCCTCTTAAGAACACGGCCAAACACTGCAAGTGTAATGATAATATGCATCATATGTCGAGTTTAACCATTTTGTGCATCTGTTTTCTTCTCCATGATGAATAAATCAAAAGGCAAGAGAAAATAATCGCTTTGCTGGAAGCAGCTGTTGCAGCGGCAAGAAATGAATGTATTTGTGATTTCATTTTGAAAATAGATGATTAAAACGAGTGAATAAAAAATGAAACCCTATTTTACTTGTATTTGTGCAATATATAATTTTGCCTTACAATTACAGCTGTACAATTCTTCAGTCTTACATTAGGATGGAGAAAAACAGCTAAAGCCTCTCAAATAAATAAGCATGTAGAACCCTGCAGAAAATTTCTGCTTGAACTATTTTCTTTCCATCAAAATTATACACATACAACCTAGTCTAGACTTAACCAATAGAAAATGAAAGTATTCTTAAGAAGCAGTATAGAAGAAATGTTTCACATTTAATTTCAGCAGACAATTCACATGAAATAGAAAATCCATTTTTGTCGACGAAAGGAGAGGGCTATGTTTTTTTTAGAAAATTATCCACCAGAAATCTTTAAGTAAATCTCTTCACAGTAACAACTAGCATGGCTAAAGATGAAACAAAATAAAGGTGAATGTCTATTTGTTGAATCAATTAATCTTATTTTGCATGCATCCCACTCTGACAAAATAAAAGGGTAATCACTATGCGAGCAGGCCGCCTAATTACCAACTCACATGTCAGGTTTCTATTCAGAGACAACCTAGCTCCCTCTACTGCTACTCCAATCAAATATGCATAATGGTGGCCCATTCCATCGAGGGAAATATGTACACACTTATGGCAGCACAGTAAGGGCATGGTTCTATATAGCCACATTCCCCCACCCCACCCAACCAACTTTGTATTAATTCGGGGAGGTTATATTTCTATCAAAACCAAGAAATGAAACCATTGTAATATCCTATAAAAAACTGACCAGGGCACAACTGTAGGGTCCTTACTACTGCATGAACTTTTTTCTATCAAATACAGACATAAAACAATACCAAATATAGCTTGTGTCCATAATTGGGCAGTTAACAGTATAGAACATGATTAACCAGCAAATAACTTTCTTAGCAAATATTGTTTACTACCCATCACAATGGTCAATTCTGCCTTTCATGAAGTGACGGGTACAAAATAAACTATTAACAGAACCCACCAAAAAATAAAGAAACTAAATAAATTGTCAAATCATGAGCAATACTTACGATATTTCTCCGAACACTTGGAAGGCACCTTTAAGTTGATGTGTCTCAATGTCTGGGCTCAAGTCACCGACAAATATGTGGAAATGCTCTGAAAAATTAAAAAAATAGAAAATGTATATCTAGGATAAATGCATTACAACATTGTGTCTCATTTCTATCATATATGAATACAACATTGTGTCACATTTATATCATATATGAATACTACACTGTGTCACATTTATATCATATATGAATACAACATTGTGTCACATTTACATCATATATGAATACTACACTGTGTCACATTTATATCATATATGAATACAACATTGTGTCACATTTATATCATATATGAATACAACATTGTGTCACATTTATATCATGTATGAATACAACATTGTGTCACATTTACATCATATATGAATACAACACTGTGTCACATTTATATCATATATGAATACAACATTGTGTCACATTTATATCATATATGAATACAACATTGTGTCACATTTATATCATATATGAATACAACACTGTGTCTCATTTATATCATATATGAATACTACACTGTGTCTCATTTATATCATATATGAATACAACACTGTGTCTCATTTATATCATATATGAATACAACATTGTGTCTCATTTATATCATATATGAATATAACACTGTGTCTCATTTATATCATATATGAATACAACACTGTGTCACATTTATATCATATATGAATACTACACTGTGTCCATTTATATCATATATGAATACTAACACTGTGTCCATTTATATCATATATGAATACAACATTGTGTCTCATTTATATCATATATGAATACTACACTGTGTCTCATTTATATCATATATGAATACTACACTGTGTCCATTTATATCATATATGAATACAACACTGTGTCGCATTTATATCATATATGAATATAACACTGTGTCGCATTTATATCATATATGAATACAACATTGTGTCTCATTTATATCATATATGAATACTACATTGTGTCTCATTTATATCATATATGAATACAACACTGTGTCACATTTATATCATATATGAATATAACATTGTGTCTCATTTATATCATATATGAATATAACACTGTGTCACAGCTTTGTCTGTAAGGAACTAAACAAATAAAATAATGTTTGTTTATGACAGAAAACAATATCTTGATTCTGTTCTTCTCTGGTTGTTCACACTAGATTTCACGTTAAATATAAAATGCAGTATTCTGATAATAAAATTTTTCGTACGGTGAGAAAATGGCTTCTGGTGAATAATATCTAGTTGGGTTGTCTTAAAATCCTGAATGAATTATAAGTTATTGCAGCAGACTGAGGCAATGTCACAAGTTTCCAGTCTGTCTTCAATTGTAAGTTACTTGCACCACAGGCTTCAAGCCTCTGTACATTTGTAAGTTACTTGTACCACAAGCTTCAAGCCTCTGTACATTTGTAAGTTACTTGTACCACAAGCTTCAAGCCTCTGTACATTTGTAAGTTACTTGTACCACAAGCTTCAAGCCTCTGTACATTTGTAAGTTACTTGTACCACAAGCTTCAAGCCTATGTACATTTGTAAGTGACTTGTACCACAAGCTTCAAGCCTATGTACATTTGTAAGTTACTTGTACCACAAGCTTCAAGCCTATGTACATTTGTAAGTTACTTGTACCACAAGCTTCAAGCCTCTGTACATTTGTAAGTTACTTGTACCACAAGCTTCAAGCCTCTGTACATTTGTAAGTTACTTGTACCACAGGCTTCAAGCCTATGTACATTTGTAAGTTACTTGTACCACAAGCTTCAAGCCTATGTACATTTGTAAGTTACTTGTACCACAGGCTTCAAGCCTATGTACATTTGTAAGTTACTTGTACCACAAGCTTCAAGCCTATGTACATTTGTAAGTTACTTGTACCACAAGCTTCAAGCCTATGTACATTTGTAAGTTACTTGTACCACAGGCTTCAAGCCTATGTACATTTGTAAGTTACTTGTACCACAAGCTTCAAGCCTCTGTACATTTGTAAGTTACTTGTACCACAGGCTTCAAGCCTATGTACATTTGTAAGTTACTTGTACCACAAGCTTCAAGCATCTGTACATTTGTAAGTTACTTGTACCACAGGCTTCAAGCCTCTGTACATTTGAAAGTGACTTGTACCACAAACTTCCAACCTGAGTACATTGGTAACTAATTTACACCAAGGGCTTCCAGCCTGTGTACATTTGTAAGTGACTTGTACCACAAGCTTCAAGCCTCTGTACATTTGTAAGTTACTTGTACCACAAGCTTCAAGCCTCTGTACATTTGTAAGTTACTTGTACCACAAGCTTCAAGCCTATGTACGTTTGTAAGTTACTTGTACCACAAGCTTCAAGCCTATGTACATTTGTAAGTTACTTGTACCACAAGCTTCAAGTCTCTGTACATTTGTAAGTTACTTGTACCACAAGCTTCAAGCCTCTGTACATTTGTAAGCTACTTGTACCACAGGCTTCAAGCCTCTGTACATTTGTAAGCTACTTGTACCACAAGCTTCAAGCCTATGTACATTTGTAAGTTACTTGTACCACAAGCTTCAAGCCTATGTACATTTGTAAGTGACTTGTACCACAAGCTTCAAGCCTGTACATTTGAAATTTACCACAAGCTTCAATCCTCAGTACATTGGTAAACTGTGTACATTTGTAAGTGACTTGTACCACAAGCTTCCAGCCTGTGTACATAATTTAAGTAACATTCAATTGACAGACAATGACAACAATGTATGTAAATTACTGACATCTGGGAAAAGGTACATTTAAAACAGACTCTCCACGATGCCTTGCAGCCATGTAATTTGTCAATTTCTATTAAAATCCCGTAGACAAAGAGGTGCCAAAACTTTCTGGATATGTCACACAATCTCCGTGATCTGGAAAGTATGAACAATTAATGCATTTAAAGACGGTCATTTTGTTTCACATACACTGTGTGACTGCTTCTTCGTATATCAAATAAGATTTCTATCAAATGTAAGCTGACATTCTACAGAACTATCTGACGAGGACCATATATAAATCTTAACCAGATGACGGCTTCCAATGGTAAAAATGACAGCATCAGAAAGAAATCTGAATGGCCCATTTAGCTGTCTCGCTATGGATTTCCATGGATGACACATTACCAATGATGCATGTTGTAAGGACACAACTTTGTACATTAACCCTACCAGAATTGTCTGCATTAGTAACATAAGCTCAATCCCAAAATTTACTTCTTTTTAAAAAAAAATCAAAAAAATCCTCATTATTGTTTGTTTATTGGGTCTAACATCCCAACAACAGTATTTCAGTCATTTGGAGACTATGTCTACTAGAGACAGATACAGTGCTGCCACACTGCAGTATCACATCATAGACATGTGGCATGATACCGCACCCAGTCACATTATCCTGACACCGGGCCAACCAGTCCTGGAACTAAACACTTATTTGCTGTGCCCCAAGTAAGGGAGCTGTACCAGTACATTTTTTACGACTGTGGTATGTCACAGTTGGGGATTGAACCCCCAACCTCCTGCTCCCAAAACAGAAGCTCTAACCACTCGGCCAACAGGGACAGTCAATTAACATTATTAACAGATCAATTTCTGACTAAATGCCTTATATTAGATGTAAAATTGATAGTTTTATGCTCATGAAAACATTGAAAACAGCAAATTGCTGAAACATCTTCAACAAGGTTTCATAACTGCTTGATTGGAATACATTCATTCAGTTGCCTTCTACTAGATAGCGTCCTGGGGCAGTGACATAGGATCAGAGTTGAGGTGCAAGGTTGAAACCATTACGGCCTTGTTTTAAGATCACATCACATTATCAGAATACTTATCGAAGCTTTAAACAGAGTCCCACACACTGGCATGCAATGTGAACATCAACTGTAATTCAAAATCCACCAAATCTAATCTATCAAAACCCGCTTTGTAGTCAATTATTCAACACGACTAAATAAAGTCATAAGGAAAGAACAGGCACTCTTTCAAGCGTATTTATGCACATTCTCAGGGGGCTCATTTGGCTAGATTCTTCCATGATTTATTTGCCTCTGGCTGGTCCAATAAAACCCGATTTTCTGAAACTTAAAATTGCAATATCAACCAAGCCCTGCATCCTGATATTAAAATCCAATATACTTAAAGAGGAATAACAAACAATGTAAATTAATGTCACCTTGTGTTATTCACGCCCATATAACGCGTATATTGTATCCATAAAACAAACTTTTTTTCCAATCAAGAAGAGCACTTCTAGTCCAATTCATTTAAGATTAATTCTTCAGTACCAGATCTTTTCTTTTTCAGATAAGAAACAAAAGAGCATGAAAAGACGGTATACCACATTCAAGAATGCTGCTTATTTCTGTACAATAATACTTGAAGCCAGGAGACACATTAAGTATAGCTCAGCTTTATAAGAAAAGATAATTGTGACTGTCTTTGAGACCAGAGCAGACATCCATGCAGTCTGATCATGGTCTGCACTTTTGCTTTTCAGTCAATTGGTTTTTTTCAGCAAGAGCCCCCATAAAAAACTATAAATGGGTACAGTCCAAACTGAAGAAAGGACACGTCCAAAGAAGAAATTTAGCATGGAAAAGGTAAAGTTGAGTTGTTTCATTTAAAATGTTCAGTTTGGTATATGGCTTTCAAGTCCTAAACAAGAGAGTTCTTTGGAACATGTGTGTCACCTGCTGAAGCATGACAGAAAAAGTCGGATGGACAAACAGACAACAGAAAAGTGATCCATGTGTCACCTCTGCTTACAGCAGGATTTTTTTTTTTTTTTTTTACTCTGTGTGTGTGTGTGTGTATATATATATATATATATATATATATATTTTACAAGCTTCAATTATGTATGAGCAAACAGAGGAGTCACCTGGAATGAGCTGTCTGATATGGGGTCTTCTCTGTTTGATAAGCGTCCAAACATGTCTGCATAAGGTGTAGGGTAAAAAAAGCTTTGAATTTAGAAATCTGTTTCCAACAAGACATCTGCATCTCTGTAACTGTTTCGGATCAATAGTTTCTGATGTGTACATTTTATTCCATTAAAACATATTGAAAGATTAAGGCAGTTAAATTAACACAGAATTGGATTTATGAATATTTGCATTACAAGTCCCAACAGTGTCTGTACTTTCTAATATTTTCGAAAACCATTCTAATGATTTCAATGATTATGGGAATGAATACAGCGGCAGCATGAATTTGTCTTATAGTTACTTGCATTCATTTCTTTCAATTCATGCATTTATGCATACAGATGAATGGAACTCAGTCTGATGAGGGATGTCAAAAATAGAACACAATATGGACATTGATTTATCCAGTATTCCACCATAATGGTAAAAATCAGAGACAAAAGTTATGGCACAATATGGACTCATTAACTTGCAGCCATTCTTTACATCTCTAGACCACACATTAACACAAGTCTAGGTTCACTGCCCAGAATTTTACACTTCACTCTCTTTAAAGTCAAATTCACTACGATGACATCTATTGATTTCGCTAGATTCTACTTTTTGTGAAATGGGAAAATACTGTGTTTTACAGAAACTTGACATATGACTAGCCATATGGCTTTCAGGCTCTTGCAATACCTGGTCTCACTTACCTTCCTTTCAAATAAAAGTTCACTTCACTTCAAAGGTACTTCAAATGCTTTCTGTACTCAAGTTATATATAATAGCATATACAACTATCAGAACGAAATAAAAAAAATAAATAAGAGAGACCAGTAGGTTTATTGTAACCATGATGATCTTGAAACTATAACACAAAGGAAGAAAATAAAAGTTGTAAGAACACTTGAAATGCTTTCTATACTACGTAGTGTTGAGACTCAGAATGAAACCAAAGACAAAAGACCAGTAACCATGATAAACTTGAAACAAATACACAAAGAAAGACATAATATATCAGCAACAACCCCTTCCTTGAAATAAATGTAGAAGTGGTCAAAGAAGGCCAACGTCACCAGCGTCTAACAGCCGGTCCCCTGGAGTATTGGCGCGCACAAAAACAATCAAGCCTGGAATCAAGTTCACATTATCCGTGACTCTACAGAAATGAGACCTATACAATTTCAGTCAGCTTCATTCTTGAAAAAAGATTTGTTATCCTTTCAGAAAAGAACATAAATAGTACAGAGGAAGGAGTTGGGGAAAGTTTCCCAATGACCTGCTTAGCTTCTCCACTAAATATATATGTCTCCAAAGCTCTCCTGATGCCAGACCGTGACAGCAGAACAGCGGGCGGTCTCGTCTGACAACTCTCCTCCCGCTGTTATATATCTATCTTATACTGTTACAGCCTTCGTGTCCTGCCAGCAAATTATTCTGTAAAGAATTAAAAGTAATCCTGCAAGAATGTCTAGAAAGAAATTCTTAATGTTTTGGGCGCCGAGAGAAAGAAATATTCATCAGGAAAGAAAAGTGTGAGGCAAAAGAATCCTTCAAGCTAAGAACTATTCCTTGTCTTAATTTCAATCATTTGCATAGAGAAAAATGACGATCATCTATTTTATATGACATGTCATCGCATTCATCTGGGAGCCGGTGTGAGGGAAATCGGATTTCCCAGTATCCTTTTCAATCTATGAACTATCTCCAATGGTTGCTTGTTTTTCTGTATGATTACAAATTACCAAACGGCATTGTGCATCGAAATGCTGGCGGTGAGTAATCACGATTCATCTAGACCAGTCCATCAGATAAGAGCTCAGATGCTAACCAGTGTTGCTTGTATTCCTGCCTGTAGATAGCTTGCTTAAACATTTCCAAAATGAATGCAAGTAATGATATACCCTGAATATTATGAAAGGGAGAGATTCTTTATTGGTCATAATCCCCCCCACCCCAATTCATATTTCTATCAACATCCAAAATACTTAGCATAATATACTCAAGTTAAATTCAAGCAAACACATAAGTCTCAGAACATGACTTAAAACAAGCCTTACTAAACCTTGGAACATTGGGTACTTGAAATGTTTAAGTGAAATAAAACTGACCCATTTCCTATTTCCAAGGAAAGACCTGCATCACAATCAAGCCTGATTTTTAATGCCCAGCACTGAGGCTGCAGATCCTGGGACAACCAGTCCAGATTCTGACTGGATTCAGAAGGAACTCCAAAGATGCCATGCTCTGATTCATCAAGACCCAACGTAAAAACAATGAATGAACAATACTTGCTGCAAATAAAACATAGAAACAAATCACTAGGAATTGCACACAGTTATATTGCCTATTTCGGTTGATTTATGTGGACATGTACTGTTGCTTTTTCCAGATCCGCTACAGCCTTGTCTCTTGGATAGAGGGCTTTCTTTTGGCTCAATCAGATGGAAAAACCCTAACATCAATGGAAACACTGACAAGCATGAGCTTAAACAAGAGACCAGACAAATGAAAGAACTAATTTCTAAAGCCAAATGAAAATATTTTTGCACACACGCATTTATCCTCGTTTCCAATGGGCACACAACAAATCAATAACATTTGTACTCTTTTAAGTTTGAATACAAGAAAATAGCAACATATCTGCATGGATATCACATTGCAAGGATTTCCGGTGCTACAACTGTTATTGGCTCTACTCTCTAACCTTCTCCGAAATTATTACCTTTATCACTCAACATAATTGGCAAAAAATATGGTTTAATCTAAAGAATGGGTGGAATGAATGCCTTTTGGTAAAAACACTTCAGCTACACAAATAAACAAAACCTGCTTTTGTGTTTCAAAGAAATGAAAATTCTATCCAGCAGAATTCCGACACTGGAACCTTTTCTGTAAGAATTAAAACTTTTTTATCGCAAAACTTGTATAAATGCAGTGGATTAAATAAAACTGTTTTTTTGACCACATGAATTCCAATGTGGGTATCTTCAAAGAAATCTGTCAGAGAATCCCTCAGGGACAAAGGAAATAAGAACAACAGAAAAACTTAAGCTATTGAATGTGTAACTGAGCTACAAGGTCTAATCAATTTATGTCCTTAAATTAAAACATGATGCAGATATTTCAATTTATCAACTGTTCAAGATTAACAAATTTAACAACTGATTTTCCAGTGTGGTTATAAAGCGACTTTGTAGACATTGTCCAAAACTGATGATTCAATCAGTAGAATCATGAATCTTGGAACTGCTCCAGAAACAATGGTGCTGCTTTAAATGAATTACATAACTTATTAGCTTTCTTCACATGATTTCTGGACTTTAAACACTCATAAGGAAAATAAGGCACTGTTTCCTAATGCCCAATTTCTCTAAAAAAACAACAACATTTTCAGTGTATCAACGTATCCTTACAGACTGAAAAAAAAATCAATAATAATAATAATAATAAAAATGATAAAAATTAAAAAAAAAAAAAAAAAAATTATCCCCTAAAAAAGCCTGAAGTTGAAAGGCATTTTAGTCTCCTTTTCACTATCTTCAAAGAGTTTCTCATAATAAAGAGGATTTGAGAAACAGATCTAAAATATATGTATTTTTATTGCCCATTTCTAGATCATTGGACGAAGCAAAACTAGTTTGATCTTTTGACTAACAGACTCTGCCATATTTAGTTACAGTGGGTTATAATAAACTGACGAGTCACTTAAATAACAAAACTTTTCCTTGAAGCATGTAACAGACCTTGATGATAATATCTGATATGAGCACAGGGAAAGACCTCTGGAATATTTCTAATGGGGCACAAATCAAAGTGACAGAGCAGCATTCCACAGATGTGATGTACATGCAAGACGCGCATCAATGGTTTTGCGCAAAACTATTTCAACTTAATTAAACTCACAGTGGAAATACAATAGTCAGCTACAGCCTTTGACGTGGAATTCGAAATGCCAGCGAAAATAATATAAAATAAGTTATTCTATACAAAACAAGAGGTTGCTGAGATGCACAAACAAATTTGTTTTACCAGAATAATTTCTCAAAACATGCTTTGTTAATTTAGTGAATTGATCAAATGCAGAACACTGCTGCAGCTTGTATAATTTCATCTTTAAAGTCAGAGACCTGCTGTGGAACGCAATGTTTATATTGTATTTCCAAGGAAGTGGAACCTTCATTATCATAGTGTCGTCGGCGCTTCTCCTGACGGAAACTGGGTCGTCTCTCATCCCTGTACTCCCGTGACAGAAGGATCTCTTGAAGTATGATGCTATGACCCTTTAACCTCATAGACGCAACGGCATACAGAGCAGACCCTGATCAGACAGATCCTTCCAGGGACTGTCTGATCAGGACCTCTTATAAAAAGAAAAAGTCCCTTGTTTCGTATACCCTTTTAAGTTAAGTAAATTAAATCAATATTTATGAAGTAATTAAACTTGTACATGAATATTCACAAGGTAAAGATAAGACTGAATGATCATTAATATTCACTTCAGTGCGTTGTAAACAAAGTACATGTTTACCATAGCTTACACTTTGTTTACATAGGAAAATTTACTTTTGCTTTTTGCTGGAGCTCAATATCATTTCAAAAACCTGCTATGAATATATCATTTATCTACTCTTTTTTGCCCAAATCAGTGTTTTCACAAAATTATCATGCTTTGTGTGTGTTTTTGTTTGTTGTTATGTTTTGTTTTTAAGGATAGGTGAAAATGATGAATTTCAATTAGTAGTTAACCATTTACCCCATGAATATTCATGTACATATTAATGACTTGATAAGTATCAATTTACTGAACTTTGAATGGTAAATGAAACAATAGCGTTTTCTTCGCAGTACAGACAAGGTAGAATCTGTGCTACAATATTATATGAGCAAACAGAGAGGCCCTGATGAATCAAGTTCCTGGAAGGAGCCGTCTGATCAGATGGTCTGCTGCTATGCCATTGTGTTTAACTTTGCCTATCAGGTAAAAGGCAAAGAAATTATTTCATTGAAAGACAGTAAAAAGTGACTTATGCTGACTCTCCACTCACATTCCTTTCCATCTTACCTTCATAACAAGAGCAACACTAGCAGATACCAATGCTCGCCTGTCAAGGCTTTTATATATATATATATTTTTTTTTTATTTTTTTTTAAGGGGAGATAATAAATTATATGAAAATGGACCTAAGAGTTATGGTTCTTATGAGAATGTTACAAGCCCTTGTGCTGGTGAACAAGTATGTGAAGATTGATAACCGAAAATCTTTTAGGTATGTTTGTTTATTAGGTTTAACATCCCACCAACAGTATTTCAGTGATTTGGAGACAATGTCTACTTGATACAGATAGTGCTTCCACACTGCAGTATCACACCATAGACATGTGGAATGATACCACTCCCAGTCACATTATCCGACACCACTTGGCCATTGTAGATTTAATAGGCAAAAAGTTATGGCTTATATAGACTATTAGTTATGGCCAAGGTAAAAGTTTTTCATGATGATGACGCCAACAATGACAACAGTAATGACAATGTCTTGACTTTTTTTTTCTTTGAAAAACAGAGGAGCTTTAACCCTTTCCCTCATATAGACTCAATAGGTATCACATAAAGCCAGATCTGCAGAAAACCAGTTAAACCTTACCAAATTTGATTACAAAATCTTCATTTCCAGACCACTGAGGAGCAGCGAACAGCATAAAACCTGATCAGCCTGCGAGTTACTCGCAGGCTGATCTGGTTTTATGCTGTTCGCATAGGTCTTTTTATGGTGTCCTCCATGAGGGAAAGGGTTAAACAACAATAAACCCAAGTTCTGACATTAGTCATCAAAAATAAATAAAACAAGAGGCCCATGATGGCCCTAAATCGCTCACCTGAGATAAATAGGTTGACCCAAGGCCAGTAGTTTTGAAGAAGATGATTTTTAAAGTTTTCATATTTTTTTTTCTTTTTGTAGCCATGGCAACCAGAGTTCTATATGGATCAAGTTTATTTTAGGAACTTTTGTGAAGGTTGACCCAAGGATCATTCCTGTCAAGTTTAATCAAATTCAGTCCAGTGGTTTCAGAGGAAATGTTGATTAAAGTTTTCCCTATATACATAAAAGGCAAATAAGCCCCGCCCCTGGCGGCCATGTTTTTTATGAATCGGAATTTTTTTTAGCAACTTTGGTAGAGGTTGACCCAAGGAACATCTGTACCAATTTATTTTAAAATCTGGCCAGTAGTTTTGAAGAAGATGATTTTTAAAGTTTTCATATTTATTTTTTTTTGTTGCCATGGCAACCAGAGTTCTAAATGGATCAACTTTATTTTAGCAACTTTTGTGAAGGTTGACCCAAGGATCATCCCTGCCAAGTTTAATCAAATTCTGTCCAGTGGTTTCAGAGGAGATGTTGTTTAAAGGTTTCTCTATATACATATAAGGCAAATAAGCCCCGCCCCTGGCGGCCATGTTTTTTTACGGATCGGAATAATTTTAGCAACTTTGGTAGAGGTTGACCCAAGGAACATCTGTACCAATTTATTTTAAAATCTGGCCAGTAGTTTTGAAGAAGATGATTTTTAAAGTTTTCATTTTTTTTTCTTTTTGTTGCCATGGCAACCAGAGTTCTACATGGATCAAGTTTATTTTAGCAACTTTTGTGAAGGTTGACCCAAGGATCATCCCTGCCAAGTTTAATCAAATTCTGTCCAGTGGTTTCAGAGGAGATGTTGTTTAAAGGTTTCTCTATATACATATCAGGCAAATAAGCCCCGCCCCTGGCGGCCATGTTTTTTTACGGATTGGAATAATTTTAGCAACTTTGGTAGAGGTTGACCCAAGGAACATCTGTACCAATTTATTTTAAAATCTGGCCAGTAGTTTTGAAGAAGATGATTTTTAAAGTTTTCATATTTTTTTCTTCTTTTTGTTGCCATGGCAACCAGAGTTCTACATGGATCAAGTTTATTTTAGCAACTTTTGTGAAGGTTGACCCAAGGATCATCCCTGCCAAGTTTAATCAAATTCTGTCCAGTGGTTTCAGAGGAGATGTTGTTTAAAGGTTTCTCTATATACATATAAGGCAAATAAGCCCCGCCCCTGGCGGCCATGTTTTTTTACGGATTGGAATAATTTTAGCAACTTTGGTAGAGGTTGACCCAAGGAACATCTGTACCAATTGATTTTAAAATCTGGCTAGTAGTTTTGAAGAAGATGATTTTTAAAGTTTTCATATTTTTTTCTTCTTTTTGTTGCCATGGCAACCAGAGTTCTACATGGATCAAGTTTATTTTAGCAACTTTTGTGAAGGTTGACCCAAGGATCATCCCTGCCAAGTTTAATCAAATTCTGTCCAGTGGTTTCAGAGGAGATGTTGTTTAAAGGTTTCTCTATATACATATAAGGCAAATAAGCCCCGCCCCTGGCGGCCATGTTTTTTTACGGATTGGAATAATTTTAGCAACTTTGCTAGAGGTTGACCCAAGGAACATCTGTACCAAATTATTTTGAAATCTGGCCAGTAGTTTTGAAGAAGATGATTTTTAAAGTTTTCAAATTATTTTTCTTTTTGTTGCCATGGCAACCAGAGTTCTTCATGGATCAACTTTATTTTAGCAACTTTTGTAGAGCCTCACCCAAGGAACATTCCTGCCAAGTTTCATTTAATTCTGTCAAGCGGTTTCAGAGGAGATGTCGTTTAAAGCAAATTGTTGACGACGGACGACGGACGACGGACGACGCACGACGACGGACACCGGACGAAGGGCAATCACAAAAGCTCACCTTGAGCACTTTGTGCTCAGGTGAGCTAAAAAGGCATTTGGTAAAAACAGTAATTTTTTTCCCTATGTGTTATACAATTCATACAACTAAATAACAAAGCATGTAATTTGGCAAAATCAAAAGACTAATTTTGGGAAAAACTGTTTGTTTTTCCATTGTTTCCTTTTTTAATTCACACTGCCATTTATAGCTGCTGTTAGAACACCATAAACATTGTCTGGGACGAAATTCTCTGGATAAAACTGTTCCTCGTCTAATCCAGCTGTATATGATATATACACAGACTGTATCGAACAGAAAACATTTTTTATTTACATGTGTAATTGAATAAAATGCCCATGTATATTCGGCTGTATACATACAAATATTCAAGTATAAAATGTTCAAATATACTTGTGTACTCAAATACAAATGTCCATGTTTACACATGTTACAAAAAGCCAGTTTTCAATATATGATAGGCAATTAAAACCATGCAAAATTATCCCTATCAGCAACTGCTGCGCAACAAGAAGAAAAAACAACTTATTCTGAATTTCATATATTTAAACACCACCACCTGTGACATGCCACAATTCAGCTGTTTCCTCATGTAGTTTTGTTTCTATTTCGCATGACAATTATCTGCAAGGTTTGTTTGTTGTTGTTGTTTTTGTGCCTATTTTGGGAAAGGGTCTGTAGCCCCCAAATGGAAATAATTATAGACAATACAGACAGATTTCACCTAAATGGGAATTTTTAAGAAAAATAAAAATAAATATATCGTTTAAAGAGGCATTCTCTTTCATAAGCACAATTTAATAACAAACAAAAAACAATTAAATTGGGAAAAAATATTACCAATATTCAATTTGGAATGGGTCCAATAGTCAGATCTTCAAAATAAGTGGAAAAAAAACAACCTGACATGATGCGGTAGAATCTGAGACATCGAGATTAAATGAATATGTACTAAGTGTTGATGATTTTAAGAAGACCTCCTAAATAGACCACACTTTAAAATTAGTCCCAATGCTTGAGTTTTTCTTCTAAAAATGCCTATTTATCTACCCAGAGAAAAGACAGTTATTGTGTAAGTATCTTGCCATATGTGATTATCTTGTTCCTACCAAATTTGATATTCTATTTTTAGAACTCATTTAACCCTCATTTTTACACATCAGCAAACATCAGCTACTGTACTTCAGGGGCCCATTTCAATAAACTTGGTACTTAGTCATAAGTCTGTTGTTCTACATAGTGTCTATTAATGTCTTTTTTGCACAATAAAACATGAAGAAAGTTGACTCATTCCATTGCATTATACAAATGCACGTCTTTTTGTAAACAAAAATTCAAAGGGAAAATACTGTTTTAGATTTATGAATTTACGCTAACGAAGATATTTTTGCGCACAAAGATTAGTGCATTAGAAAAGAAAAATCCAGTGTTTCATTAAACAATTTAAAGTTTAGTTTAGTTAATTAATATTCATTTAGTCATAAATTTGTACATGAATATTCACATGAGGTAAAGGGTTAAACATTGAAAATATGAGTTATGTAAATTTGAATAAAATAAGATTTTATGTGAAAGACTAGTCAGACCATGTCCCAAGTTTAGAAAATAAATCACCATACTTAAGTATAATTTCAAAGCTTAAACACTAAATAAGGCTATTAGACTCAGAAGAGAATTGAGTACAATAGTGGAGCATGAGTCCTAGACCATACCAGAAGCCCATTTCACTTAACTTTGTATTTACAAATTTCATTTAAAACATAAGAATGTTTCCATACATACATTTTATTAATTTGATATTTACATTATAAAACCCTACAAAAAAAACCCTATTTAATTGAATAATATAAACATATCACATTTTATGCAGAAAAAGGCACAAAAAGACGAAACAAATCTATACCTGTAAATTTTCGTACCAAGGGTTTTTCGCAAAACTATTTTTCTTTGGGTTTAACATCCGAAAAATGGTATTTCAGTCATTTGGAGACTTGTCTACTTGAGACAGATATAGTGCTGCCACACTGCAGTATCACACCATAAACATATGGCATGATACCACATCCAGTCACATTATCCCGTCACCAGTCCTGGAACTACACATATGTGCTGATGTCAAGCAAGGGAGCTTAACCAGCACAAATTTTAATGGCTCAGTTAAGTTGCAGCCAGGGAGCAAACCCATGACCTCCCTATGCCAGGGCAAACACTCTAACCACACAGCTACAGGGGCCAGTACCAAACAACTGTAAATGTTTCCTTGTTTACTTAATTTTGTAGTAAACTTAGCTTTTCACCAAGCCCTTCATATACAAATTATTATATTTTTTCACAAAATGGGCCCCAATTGACTAGCTACAAGAACTGGACAAAATACCAGACGGTCTGTTAGCCACCCAGTACTTTTCCCTTCCATCATGTTCCCATCACGGATGACCTACAACCAACATAATTATGCCAGTTGACATTTTTCCCTGGAATGGTTTTTTATCACGTTCCCATAAAACTACTGTAGCATTTAATGCCATTTGTGTAATTAGAACCCATGGGTATTGCTAGATGGACTGAATCTCCAAAGCGTTTCACTACCAATGTTCTTGCACCAGACCAGCTCTCTCTGTAATTTTTTCTTGGCTAGTAGTTAAAATGGATTACAATCCAATTTTAAAGCCATTACTTTTCATCTGACTGATACCTTCCACCGATTTCTTAATTTTAGAACATTTCTGGCTGCTAATTACGCTTCAAAATTTTCACAACAAAAATGTCTCAGAGTGATTTCTCGTTAGAACTAACAAACATGCATTTACACTGATTTTACTTGATTCTTGATTTAAAGAAATTATGCTATATAGATCAGGTAGGCTTAAACCTCATAAATATTCACGTACAAATTAATAACTTGGAACAATATCAGTAAGCTAAACTTTAACTGGTCTATAAATCGATGGATTTTTTCTTATTCATGCAGACTGTGTTTAATCTGAGCTACAATTTGTATGAGCAAATGACCTGAGCTACAATATTGTATAAGCAAAATGGTATGAGCTGCAATATTGTATGAGCAAACAGATGAGACCTTGAACATGCAGATCCATCTGATCTGTTTCTCCTGTTTACCGATGAGTGAACGGGTTAAATGACAGTCAATAAAATTTCATATATTAATTTATTAAATTTTGAATAATTATGTAACTTGGAATTCAAATTTGTTGGCTAAATGGCAAATACTTCTGGATTTAACAGATCTCTCCATCTGGAAATTAAATGGCTTCGTGAAGGTACGGGTTACCAATCAAAATTTAATGCTGTCAACACATTATAAACACCTGGACATATTAATAACATTAGATTTTTTCTTCATCTTCAGTCAGTATCTATTTGTTTGTTGTCATTAAGAGCAATACTTTTACTAAAATTCAATTAGCTAAAATGGGAAAGAAAAAACAAGCTGGAAAGGCAAAGATTTAGCCCTGATCAATATTTGTAAAATGCTTGCAAAACGGCCCCAAGGAAAGACCTGTCAATGAATTGGCATTATTTTTGCAATGTTTTCAAGTTTTGTCGCCTATTAGAGAATTCTTTTTTGCGACATTTGCCTGGAAAGAGGCAGCTGCTCTCATGAAGAATGAGGTGCCAGCGGATATATCCAGGCTGCAACAGTTGCCAAGTTTAGCCATGGCAACACATTCGTCTGTCATTGACTCTAATGGTATCTCTAGTTCCAGCCACAGGCTACAACTAATAACAGGAAGCAAGGTGAGGCTTATCCACAGACCATACTACTTGCACTATTACAAAACATAAACATTTGTTGTCACACCCCCCCCCACACACACACACCCCCTTCAAACATAAAAAAGTGGGTCCTAAGTATAAAATACAGATGGTTCAAAAGAGAGGGGAGCAGCATCTGAATGATTCCAAGAAGTGCATAAAATGTTCTACTAGAATTCTGAAATTGCGGCATTCGGTTGACATGGAATTTCCCACAGCATGCCACTCAGTATGTAGAGTGTATTATATCACCATAAAACATTGCGTCACCTTAGCAAGGAACCACATCCTGACTAAAAATGTTAATATTTACAAAATCGGATCTTTATGAGAAAACAAATTCCTATACACCGTGTTGTGTCGGGAGATAATGTGGGTCATAAAATTTTGAATGGATACCTCAGAAAAAAACTTCCTAAGCCAAGCCAGCATCAGCATATCATGCTGATGTTATCTCCCTTAAGGGGGTACTACATCTTCTATTTATAAACAGGTCATTCTGCTTATAGTAGCTTGCCTAAGGTTATCCATCCGTCATTAAATTAAAATCATGGTCCTACAATTGCCTAAAAAGACTTCAGTACAAATGCAAGCATCCAGTGACTTGGGAGTTGTAAGCTCTTTTGCTCAATGTCTTTAATGGCTTGCATTTACAATAAAATTCTAATGATCAAGGGATGGACTAAAATCACAATTTATTAATGGACAGATTTCTTTAAGACTAATACAGATGACGCCAAACGCGTTTAAATGCCATGAAAACAACCAATTTATTTTATGTTGTTTAACAATTATAATATTAGCAATTAACAGGGGATATTTAGCCCTCACCAATTTCATTATGTAAATTAACTATCCATAAAGGTTACACTTAATTTACAACAACCCCTTGCAGCAATCCTACGTCAGGCTCCAGTGACCTGCCTGAAAGTGTCAAGCATCCCCCTTGTCCTGTCATGCGTCTACCACAGAGCTGAAGGCCATGGCTGTCGGTGCTTCCCTGTCTCACCAGGGCCCGTATATTCCCATAATGCCCTTGTGGACATATCCATTATACACAACCCTCCAATTGTCATGCAACATGCGTACAGTCCAACTGGCGGGTCCATATCCTACCACCATACAAATGACACGCAAACATTTGGCCGTCTCCATGGTAGCCGGTGTTGTGTCGCTGGATTGACAAACTGGATCTGCAGACATTATACCTGCAACTGACAACCTGCTGCCATCCATGGCCCCCTGTCTCTGGTCTCATCATCACTCCTTTGTTTTCCATTCCTTTGCCACTGTGCAGCCCACCAGGGGGCAAAACAAGACTTACGAAAATGCTTATGATTACCACTAATTGATAAATTAGAACGGACTGGCAAGAAAATTCCCAGCCCTTGTCACAGCCAATTCTGAATTTATCCACATAAAACTCCCCAGTTTTGTCTTTCATTTTTTTTCCCCAATCCTTTTCCTTTTCAGGAAATATTTTTACTGGCAGTGACCATCCCCATGTTTAACACTCTTTTCTCAGTAAACAGGGAATAAAAAAAATTTCTATCTTGAGTCAATCATTTAACATAATCCTATTTATCTTTTCAAATGTGTTAAGTCGTATAAAAGATTATTTTTGCTTAAACTTTTCCTAAAATGTCAGTGAAATAATTCAGAAAATGGATGTGACAAAAGCTAAAAATACCGATACAGAGGACAGACAAACAGAAAACAAATCATACTCACTACTTGTGTCTTGTTTTGGTTGATTACTTGGAGATGTGGCCCAATTTACTTTCATCTCCTGAAAATATATTTAAGTCAGTGTTAACTGGATGCTTACAAAAATCTAAAACAACAAGACATACAAAAAGAAGAGCAGAAATCAAAAGAATCAAACATTTAATGATAATACGAGTTGAAATATTTAACCCCACTGTTGGGATATGAGAAGCCTTGTATTGGATGATCATTTTCTAAATACTTGTAAAACAACAACAACAAAAACACGGACTGTATTGCCACATTGCTTCACAGCCATTTGTATGCAATTGCATGTTATTACAATATCAAATGGTAGTGTACACATGAAACCCGCTGTGTGATGGGGGCCATTCCTATCTCTGAAATAGATCTGGTCACAAGCCTAGCTACTAGTGAACAGATGCTTCTAAGCCGGAGTCTATCAATCAAAAACTGATCTCTGGACTACATCACATATGACCATCAAGCTCTTTGGAAGCAATTTTTTTTATCTCTTGTGTTACATTTCTGGAACCATCTTTGAATTTATGCTCAAGTTCCCCAAAACCTACTTGGCACTAAGAATTAATAAAATACTTAAGAGGCAAATTTTATCCTTTTTTTCTCTCTCTCAAGAAAATACCTATATAAAATCCAGTGAAAACCAGACAGGCTCATCAGCCTTCTTATATTTGCCCTTCCAGCTTTCAATTGACGATATTTAATTTCTTTAACAATAATTTTAGATATGAAGGTAAAAATATACAACAATGTATTCTTGAACTTAACCCTTTCCCTCATAGAGGACACCATGAAAAGACCTATGCGAACAGCATAAAACCAGATCAGCCTGCGAGTAACTTGCAGGCTGATCAGGTTTTATGCTGTTCGCTGCTCCTCAGTGGTCTGGAAATAAGGATTTTGTAATTAAATTTGGTAAGGTTTAACTGTGGTTTTCTACAGATCAGGCTTTATGTGGTACCTATTGAGTGCATCAAAATGAGTCTATATGAGGGAAAGGGTTAAAATATTTCCTAAAACTGGAATGATAGATAGTAATGCTACCAAATTGAAAAATCAAGTATTACTTAGTGACGAGAATTATTGGTGGAATTTGAGCCAGAAAAGGTAAAACAAAGGTAGAGCAATTAATTATTTAACATCAGATGTAGTTTGCTACTGACAATTAAAGTTCTATTAATAGCAGTAGACAAAGAAAACAATCATTAAACAATCTAGTTCCGACTCAAATCCTGCTCAATCCAAAATAAAAAGCTGCAAAAATAAAAAAACTGCTAAAAAAAGAAGGAAAAGAGTATGACCTTGATGGGATTGGTCAAAACATAACATCCTGCTGATGACAAAAAATGAATGCAAGCTAAATAAAAAAAATCTAATAATTTTTTTTTGTCCTCGCACTTTCTTTTCCTCAACTATCATGCAGTAATGCATCCTTAGCAATAACCAAAAAACCTTAAATCAGGCATAAACATTAAGCATTCTTGAAAATTGACTTGTGTCAAAATTAGGTCATTACCAGTTGTCTGGATTTCATTAAAGAAGCAAATTAAACTCAGAAAAAAAAATACAAGTGACATTGAGATAGCATTTTTTAATCAACAATCCACAAGATTAGGGGAAAAACCTGGTATGACATTGCATTGGTTCGCATTCAATAGCCCCAATGGCCTTCCCACTGCAGAACTTTGGGGGGAAAAAATGTTGAAGAATATTGAGTGTATACATGACCCAAAAATCTCCTATCCCAGTGTGGTGCCTCTAGTCAACTCGATGACTTGTGCAGTTAAATATAATACCCATTTTGCATGTCTTACCTCTCTCTGTAAGGAATGTTTACTCTTTCTAAACAAGTTAACTTTTTTTTTCTTCAAGTCTGAAATACATTTCCTAACCATGTCAAAATCATTTTTGAAGAAAGGGATATGATACTTTATAAAGAAAGAAAACAAACAACTTTCCATTATTATTTATTTCATAAAATGATAACCCGGCAATTTTGATTTCAAATCGCAACATGAAATTTAAGATTTTGATGAAATAGGTCTCCCATTTAAAGAAATGTCGTATTTTTGTTGCGTGTCGCATTCAACATGCAGATAGGCATTCTGCCTAATAATACATTCTTAACGTCATAGGGACGACATCTCAAATGAAGCACACATAGGAGAACTCCCTGAAGTTCACATATCAGCTCATTATTTATAAATAACCCTCAGCAATCCAGTGTTTTCAAACACGATGGAAGCATAAAATCTTGTTAATACCAAATATAGTCATTCCATTTCTGGTAAGCTGTTAAAGTCCCCCCTAAAAAAGAAAATAATCCACTGGTGAAATAAATGGAGACCTTCGTCAGACATCTCCTCAATTATACTTCAGGTGATTCTTCATACACTGCCATCTTTCTTAAACAGGGAACCAAAGCCTGCAATTTCTGAAATGACATTGCTTCAGAAAAGCTATTTGCTTTATTTGTTTCTGATCAGTTTTTCCTTAAAATGCAAAATTTATTTGTAAAACTCAAAGAAAGAAAAAAACACCTTTGATGGAGCTTCTTTAGTAATTTCCCTGTCTCATTAACAAAATGTTGAAATAAACAGATCTTAGAAAATGAACAAAGAGACAGATGTTTTTTCCCCTCCCCTTCTCTCTTGAAGAAGCAGCAAAACAAATTTTATGATGGCTTTGACAGTTTCATTTTCATTACCTCATGACAGTGACAGATAGAAAAACTCCAAGATACACCGCCTCAGTGCAAAATGTCATAACAGAAATAAAAAAATACAACCTTCAAAGCAGAGAAACAAACTAACAATTCAATAAAGAGACGAACATGACTCTCTCCATTTTGGATGAATGAGGATATGGCAGTCTTCGTTATGGCAACGACAACAATCACTGTCTTTCCAGGTTGCGCTACACTAGAAATATCACAAAAGTGACCATTAGGCCACCGATATTAAACTATACCTACTTGTAAGTCTCAGCTTGATTAGGTCTTAAATAATTTCCATGGAGAAAAAATACTGGAACTGTAAATATAGATTCAGAATAGAAATTAAGTTGTTTTTCTATAGCAGTGTGATCTGAGTCTCAAATTGTTAACCACTTTGTAGGCAGTTTACTCGACTGGTGCACAAGTATTCCCATGTAAACCACCCACTCAACAAACCGTCAGTCGATCCTTCAATTCTGTAACCGTGATCCAAACCAGGCCACCATCTCGAATAGACCGCGACTCAATTTAATCATCGGAGATGTATTAAAAACAATACCAACACTGCTGAATTTGCATGATTGGATGTATCATAAACATTAATATTTTCCAGAAAATCATTTTCTTTCCAAAAACCTATCATTTACTGCGATGAACACAACAGACAATGCCTTTAAACACATCATCGTACAAGAAAAACCAGTCGCTAAATTGGCAGCCAATTTCCCTTTTATATCTGAATGATTATATAGCTTTTGAAAGTTGTTTAATTTGCTTGCTTATCACAAACAGAGCAACGAGTTTCCCCTGTTTTTCTTTTATTAAGTTGCTGGTACTGATTAGTACCTAGGAAACGGCAAGCAAATAAACGCTGTCAAATACGCATACCATAGGCTCCTGTATTTCTGTTTTATTTCTTCTAATAGAAACTTATAGATTTTGTTTTTATTTACTTGCCTGATTTACATTCAAAGGCACTTACCATATTTATTCTTTCTTCTCAGTGATGTGCTTGAATGCCTTATGAATCAAATTCAAAGAGGCATTTTGAAATAAAAATAGAACCCTTGCGTTAAAAATAAATCTTAAATGCACATGAAAAATGACAAATGTTTGAATTCAAGTTTTAAAAAAAAATGAAGTGCTCAACTAATGTAACAGCTTCTTAAATCAAATGTAGTTACCATGGTTTTGCACAAAGCCCATTATGGTCAATTCATTATTGACCACTCAATATTTTATTTATTTTTCCTTCAAAATTAAAAAACCCTTAAAATATTAGTTGACTGAACTTTAAATGGTAAATGAAACAATAGATTTGTCATTGGCACTCAGACTAGAATCTGAGCTTCAAGATTGTATGAGCAAACAGAGGCGACCCTGATCTGACATCTCTATTAGAAGCTGCTATGTTTGTATAAATGTGTCAAAATGGAGTCTCTAGAATGAAGTAATGTATTTTGTTCTATGGAAACAATGAAAACTGAGTGGACAGACATCAATCAGCTTTAGCAAATATAATAAATAAATATATAATGCTTCTCACAATTATTATATGCATCCCTTTTTTAATTTAGATTATAGTTTTTAAGGTAAAAAAATCAGCAAATTATTATTATTTTTTTTTTAATAATCATTTTTGTTTTTCATTCTTCAAAACAGACATCATTAAATATATTTGATAACCAATCTAAATTATTGATCTCTAGCTTTGTTTTTCTTTTTTTTCCCCCTCTCAATGCCATTACTTGAATAATTTCTCTGCATGAAATTAAAAAGCAAGAGGGCCAAGATGGCCCTGAATCGCTTGCCTGAGAAATATTGCCTTCATTGCCTTTATTACAGTCAAACTGAATACAAAATTCATGCAGAAGTACAGCAAAATAATTATAATTCCACACAAAAACTGTACCTGTGGTCCAAACTTTGATGGTCATAGCTTTAAAATCAAGAGACCCCTAGGGTGGGACCTATTTATACCCAAGAGCCATGATTTGAAAATTTGGTTTAGGTCCACAAGTCCATGTTACATACCAAATATCTTAACCCATGATATTGTGGTTTCTTACAAGATCTTTTATAGACTCTCATATAAGTCTATGTGAAATCTTTAAGAGACCCCTGCGCATACCCCAATTTTGACCCTGAGGGGCCATGATTTGAGCAAACCTGGTAGATGTCTATAAGGCAATGTAAAACATAAAATATCTAAACTCCAGGCCTTGTGATTTCTGACAAGAAGATTTGTCTAGTTTCTTTCCTGTATAAGCTTATGTAAAATAAAGTGACCCCTGGGATGGGGCCAATTTTGACCCCAGGGCCATAATGTGAACAATTGGGCTCAGGTGAGCTAAAAAAAAAAAAAAAAAAAAAATGTCTATTTATGGACCCTTTTTCCCCAAAAGTACAAAATATTGACAAGATCTTGGCTAATTATATTAAATGACACTTAATCAATAGCGTACACCCAGGCAATTTGTGTCTACTTTTATTCCAGGGATAAACTGACATTTTCCATTTTTCATATCTTATTCCCAGAAGTTATGAAAAAAAAAAACAACATGGCAGCAGGGGACTTAAAGATAAAAACCAAATGATGGGGGGAAAAAGTATCTACCATCTGAAACTGTGTCAGTATGTATCTCCCAACCTTAATCAATATCATGTCTACCGGTCAAACACACAAGATCTACACCTTCCCTTGCTCTTTCCCTGCCCACTGTAGCTGTCAATGCTAACTTGCTGCCGGTACAAAGACACGGACACCAATATCCTCCCGCCTAATTGGCACCGTGGCAACATCTCAGCTCCAACTGACGCCACCACCCCTCCGGCTCACCCCCTAGGGCTCGCAGTGGTGATTAATGTTGCGCAGAACAGTGGCGGAATTTGTCCGGCCTTCCCTGCCTGCAGCGATACGGTGGCAGTGGAGACAATCGTAGGAAAAACAACAAGCGTCTTGTTATGACACACTGTCTCCCTCAGACCAGCAAGGACATCAAAATCTTCTTATATATAACCGTTTGGCTGAACGGTCTCCGGCAGACAGAGAATTTAATCATATAAACGGCTGGTCACATGCCATATCATTTGTTGTACTCCTAAGATCTTTCCGTTTTATTGTTACTAGTCACGTAATATTTTCAATCATATCTGTTTTTATTCCTATTACTTTAAACTGCATACAAGCCACTAAACGCTATTACATCACATGTTCACAGACATATACATTAATATCTTCCAATTTTCTTGTTCAACAAAATATCCACACCAGTACATTTCATCATTCTTTCAACACGCAGAAAAAATTTAAAATTTGTTGCCGATACATGTATATCAAAATCATTTTTCATTAAATCTCCTTCACTTCATGTTTCTACAGTATAAATTAATTCCAACTGTGTCCTGATTAAACAGCCACGTACCCTCTTCTTCCCAATCAAAAACAGCTTAACCATAGAGTTGATGTACTCCTAATCAAAGTCCCAATTTAAAATAAGGCATAATCTAGTTATTTATGGTTGTAATTATGCAGCCATCTTCCTGGGAGAGGTTATTGGAACATCTAACAATCTACTGCCATCCCCGATCACAGCAACCACTGTAAATTGTTTCTTCCATAATCTCAAGCAGTGTTCTAGCCTCATCGTTCCTGGTGTGGACACTGCCAAAGACTGGTGGCACATCTCTCAGTCAAGCCTGGGCCTGCTGGGCCTGTGAGTAAGGCCTTACGCCCCAATGGAGTTCTATCCCCCAACCTTCAGATTCCTAAATGGGTAACCACAGCACCCTTCAGAGTATGGGTCTTGTTCTACTGAAGCAATCCACACAGCTGCATCTGATCATACATATACCACAAGCCATTTTCCTCTCTACCTCTTGACTTTACCACTCCTTCCAACTATAAACTATGACTAAATAGCATTTTATTTCTGAACTTGTTCTTCAGAGTATATAATCCTCTGATCTTAAAGAAATGAAGACACAATTTAAAACAAGATCAGATTGTTAACCAATGCTCCAACAGCTTTCACACAGCAAAGTGTTACCAATTTAAATAAAAAAAAATTAATTTTTTTCTTTTCTTTTTTTCTTTTTTTATTATTCAGCATATAATTACTGGTAATTACAATATTATTCTAAAACTGATCATAAATGACAATAACAAAAACACAAAAACTTTTTTTTTTTGACATTCACCTTTTTCCAATACATTTAGTCTTAAACTCAAAATATTTCGACATTGATTTTCGATATCAAGACTAAATTAATCCTAGTTCCTATGCATTAGAGATTTTTGTCCTCTGATGACTCCTACTCTCACAATAAATCTGCCACATTCCAGTAACTGCCACAACTCAGCCATTGTGAAAACCTACAAATGTTGCAATGACAGAAGTAACAGAATCTATATCTGATAGTTTTTAATTGCCCGGGACGACTCAATTAACTTGGCAGGAAATGAAAGGGACTTTTACACGCCTTGCGTAAAATTGCACTCGCCTGAAAGTTTTTTCCGACTCTGGCTATTGTGGCTGAGGGTTGTGGAGCACTTTGCTGTATTGTTTCAAGGTTCATGTTACTGATGTCACTGCCCAGAGCTTTTAATCAGACCAAGAAGTCCGGACTACTAATGGGAGATTCCGATACACGATCACTCACACCAGACTCTCATCGTAATTGATTCATAAAATACTGTGCCATATCTCTCCAGGAGGACCGCGTCACATGGATCCCAACAAACAAAACACTATCTGGTCTTCATTTTGTTTTTATCATTTCCTTTTTTATTAGCTGCCACGGTTTCCCATCCATTATGCATGGTGGGGTTATCATATTTTTTTTCAATTTTCGATTGGATGTTTCCAAATCCCCATTACTTTTTTTTCTCCAACTTTAAAAACAATAAAACATGAGGTGAAGAATGAAACATCTCACTTATGTCATTTCAAATTGTTCCCCCCCCCCATGATTCCTATTCCTGTCAAACAAGTGCTTGCTTTCTTTATATTTGACAAAACCACTGAATTTTAAGCTCAATTTTAAATGTAATTTCCATTCTGACGGAATACTGCCATGAAAGGTAAGAGGGTTTTAACAGTCAGCATCCTTCCTACACTTTCAGAAGACTCACACAGTGTTTTAAAAACAATGATGTACAACATCTGTTATTTGCTCCACATATCTATGCTTTATAATAGCATCTGCTGTGCTCAAGGATTCCACAAACTGAGATATATGGCCAATTTCAATGTAGGACATACTATATTTCCATGGCTTGCATATATTGTTTTTAAGTCAAAACTGAAGACAATATAAGAACTCTCCGCTTTGCATTTCTGTAATTTGACATGAATTATACTATCTGTAGTTTGAAATTGGAAACAATACAAGAACTTGCTGTTTCATATTTCCGTACTATTGACTTATATTTCTGCTCATTTTTTTTTTCCTAATAGAAAAATATTAGGCAGAGGAAAGGAGAAAACCACCTTTCTCAATAAGACAGGATTTGGGTAACAGACATGGTCTCCCTACAGACAGTATCATCCATCTCTCAAGTCACGAGAAAATCTGCCAAACAGCTTATAATGGTATTGTTTCTATCTGTAAACTATAAGCCTCGCTTTTTCTACAGAAAGTGGCTGTATCAAGTCTATAATCTTGCAGAAATTCAATCCATTTCATACTTCCTATAAAAACACAATATATCTAATACAGCTTCCAAGCAGTGCCAAGCAGCAATTCAGACGGACCCACCTCCTTCATTAGAACTTATTGTGATGCTACATCCATTTTTCCATTAGATTTGACATAGTCTAAGATTGCTGCTGGATTTAGTGGAGTCTAGCCTTTAATTTACGTGTGGGTCAGATCTCGAGCACGATTTAGTAGAGCCAAGTCGGTAATTGAAAAGCCCGGTGTCGCTGAGCTACAGTGTTTCCACTTGCTATCAATCTAATATTGATTTTGTCAAAGAATGACTTGGCACACTGTTCAATCAAAGAGTCATTAAGAGAGTGCCGATAGTATGGACAGAACTGATTGACAAGCGACTATCACTCCCTCAGACACTTTCCCCATGTCTGTCTCCAGCACTGACTTGACCACCAGTCCACAGTTGACATCATGATCATTGACAGTTTTTGGCTGATCTCCATGCAGCCCTCAACACAGGAACGTATCTTCTTTCAATTATTCTTATCAAATAATCAGACATCTTACACCTATGAGAAATCTCCCCCTGAACGCATTTGGTCAATAAATGCTGAATGCTTGCCTAAATATTAATATTCAACATCAAGAATTGATAAGCTTTTGCTATAATGAAATTCACAACAGCTACAGAGATGTAATCTTAAACAGTAGACTGCATTATAAATACTGGAGGACAGTCACAACGGGGGATGTGATTTAGTTCCAGATTTACCCAGTGTTAATTAGGGTCTGACATTTTGCAACTCTAGACCCTTTCATTTCATGGCAGACATGGTGTCATAATTATCACCACTGCACAATTATCTCAGTGATGAGGAGAGGGGAGAGAGAACTTTATAAGAGGACTAGAAGAGAAGCTTGATAATAACCTGAAGAGGCTGGTGCAACAGCCGTCCAGACGGGCCAGAGCATCTCGACATAACACCTTCATCTGCTTATCTCGCCATAATCCCACACACTGGCTTAACGCTGCCATACAGGAAGGGATGAATATAAGAAAATAACTTCAATAGTGCCATGATTTTTCCCTATTTCCGGACTGTGGGGGGAAATCTATATCTGCCCCAACTAGCTGAGACTAACAAGACGGGGTATGGGAGTTTGCCTGGTCTCACACATCCCTACAGTCTGTCAGAACTTTCTCTCCAAACTGAACTCAACTCTTGTTATTGTTTCTGACATGCTTCACTGTCCAGGGGCAACATTTTCGTCTTCATAACTTCCTTTCCTACATCTGCAAGACTTGATTTATTTATTCCTTTCATCTACTTTCTTGCTTTAATGATTAATATAACTTTTTGTCTTCAGCTCTACAAAGCAGTCATTTTCGGATGCATCAATTCTCTATCTGCTTCATACATCATTTTGAAAAAAAATTTAACACAGTTAACATTCTCAAATATTCACACTGCATATCTATATGCCATTTTTCAGCCTGCTACATCCTTTTTTTTTTAATTCATAGACCATTTGCTATCTATTCTTTGAAATATCGCTTTCTATTATCTGCATTAAAACTTGTATTGCAGATATTGTTCAATTCCACTACTCAATTTATATCGGTATTATGTTCTTATTTTCAACTGAATGACAAATTGTTACAGTATTTATTGGATGAAATTCCTTTAAATTCTCCTAAACAGCCAAGTTTTACTGACTACAAGAACTTTAAAAACCATTTCTCGGAAATCATAAATTTCCTAACAAAGGAGCCATTTTCACATGGAAATTGTTGTCGAAAGGTATTCGAGCAGACAAATAAAATTATAGCAGGCTCAAAAATGCAACATTCGCAGTTCTGAAAATCTATACCCTTGTAATACATTTGATGCTCCGATACAGGCCAACCTTCCAATCATTTTAGAGTCTTTCTCCATCCTCCACCACGTAATTTGTTTGCCTGCGAGAGCGCAGCATAGCATCACTTGTACCAAGATACATTTACTATGTCTTTACAGCTAAAACCAACAAATCTTTATAAATCACAAACGTCTATTCTCCAAGCAAATCTTCCCAAATTGAGCGTGTATATAATATCTCTGGCAGGAAATTGAAGTGCGACCAGATTAAACCTGGAGCTGGGATCAATGAGCCGCTAGGCTCTGCAATCCTGCCTTCATGTTTCATCACAGCCAATTCTAAGGGGTCACCACCTCTGTCACCAAAACACCAAAGAAACAAAAGTCAGTTCCTCCCTAAGGCCAGCCAAATTAAATGTACACAAAACCAAGTACACATACACTGAAGAGAGATTATTTGTGAAAAAGCCTTAAGAATGAGATAAAAATAGATAATAACTACTTGCATGAAGACAAATTCAATATCATTTTAATCTAACATTTTCTTAGTAAGCTCAACATCATAAAACCCTTAAGCTCAACATCATAAAATCCTAGACTTATTCTTCATTATTCTATTTGTGTCAACTTAAAACTGACCATCACAGAACAATTAAATGTGTAAAAATCTATCATGTCTACCCAAGAAAGAGAGAAAATGTCCCTTTTCCACTTTTCAAGCTATAGTCTCCTGACATTCTGAAAAGTTTGTTCAACTGTTCTGTGAACCGTAATACGTGCATGTTTAATTCAAATTGCTCTTGACATGGAATCAGGACCTTTAGTTGGTATCAAAGCAGATCAGGGTAATCATCATGCTCCTGGAATACCATCACACAACCCTCCAGCTCAATGTCATGAATTTTTTACCGGTTAAGCGTCTCTGATCGCATGCTGCCGCAGCTTAAATCAAATGGAACAGACACAAAGCAGCCTGGTAGATCTGGCATTCTGTTTCCCTCCAAACTGGCGATACATTTTTTCTGTCCCATCAGTCAACATTTTAGACCCTGACACATCAAAGGGACCATATCACATCGTAAAAACATTATCATACGATACCATCCTCGAAAAACTTCTTTCTTTTTCTCATATTTTCATTTTGGTTATTATTTATTTACGTTTATTACTCATAATTCATGATGAATATGAAGATTCCTAGAGGACATAATGCCAGATGTAAGGATCAAATATCATATAACTATTAAATATCTTAAAAGGATATGACCTACACAAAATGACCTATGCATTAACCCAGATCCGTCTGCTTGTAAGCAACTGTGTAATACTGTTGTTTGTCTCACTGATAGTATTTCAGTCATTTTTAGACTATATCAATATTCTACTTTTTGTGTTTATTTATTTGGTACAATGTTCCATTGACAGTAATTTCAGTTGTTGGAGACTCATCTACTGATTTGTTTACTTATTTGTTTTAACATATCTTTGACAGTATTTCAGTCATTTGGAGACTATATCTACCTGAGACAGATGTTGTGTTGCCACACTGCAGTATTATGCCTGTACGTAAGTAACTGTTAATTCAATTGCTCTCCGTACAATGGAGATGAGGACTGAACACGGTAATGTGTGTTCACAGTGAAAACTGTTGTCAGTCTGACTGCCTTTCTATCACGCAACTATGGTATGAAATGGCAATACAAAGAGGCACAGGAGATCTGGGGACATCACATGACTGCAGGTCCACGCACCATCCTGAACATGCCAATGCTCCCAGCAGATGTATCGGCATGATTGTCAGCCGCACAATGATTTCTTCCTTATCCAGTGTTGATCTCGCTAGAAGACTTTTGCTTGAGACAATAAAAACCTCCCCATGCGAGGTTTAAACAGTCTCATAAAAAAGCTTTTGTGGCCTATACAAGGCTTGGCCATTTGTTATCGAGGGAAATGAAAAGATCTCTCTTTTACAATACCTAATGATCAATACAGAAAACTAATTGTTAGGCAATCATGAAACTATAAAAACTTATATCCTCCCCCTATGAAAAAAATCACTGGAATTCCAGTGGAATACCAGATATATCTGGTTCAACTTGAATCTGGAACAGCAGTGGAATACCAGATAGATTCCACTTGAATCTGGAATACCAGTGGAATTTCAGAAAGATTCAACTGGAATCTGCTATGTTACTGGATGCCAATAGATTCTAGCTAAACTGGAATTTGAAAGACCAGCACATGTGTAATTCCACATGAAAAAGAATTGAGAGTGACTTTGTTTTCATGACAAAGCATTTTTGTGGCCTCATCTTATGGTGTAAGTAATTCAACAGATTTGCTTTTAACTTTGAGGATTTTTGTAATACAACATCAGTATTATCTCTAATCACTAATGACAGCAACTTTGTCACTTTGACTCATGATCTGTTAATCTCTATTTGTCATGCTCTAAGTACACAAACCCCTGTATATATGCTTTGAAAATAGCTTGGAATTCATTAATTTCATAATTGCATAATGACATGATTTGCATCAAATACTAAGTAGATTTCCAATCTACCAGTTTACTGTAATTAAGCTAAAAGTATTGTATTTTGTTGTAAAAAAAAAATAAATATCAAAATATTTTAAATGAATGAATCTTGTGATTGATCTGGAATTCCACTGGTATTGATCTGGAATTCAATCTTGAATTCCTCTCAGGTATCATTCGGAATTTCACTGGTATTTTGCACTGGTATTCCAGTGGAATTCCACTGAAATACCAGTTCTATTCCAGTGAAATATATCAGTGGAATTCCAGAAAAAGTTCCAGTGGTATTTCAGATGGGTATTTTCACTGGGGTTCATAGGGTTTTTCTTCCCCTGTCCCTTCTTTGATTTCTGAACCTCTTTCATACAAACAGGGAGAGAAAATCTGCAGCAAACATTGCTGCTTAGTTGCAGAGATACCAGGTTTAGAAGATTGAAGAAAACAGCTTATTACGAATGCTTGGTTTCCAATTGAGCAACTTTTACGAACCATTAGTGTTGTTTATGAGACACCATATTTCCTGTAATGTAAATCAGTAAGGATAAATATTAGCAGGCATTCAATACAGCCATAAATCATCAGGAAAAAAGACAAAAACTGGCTGGAATGCGATGAGTAAGAAGTCGAGACATCTGCAAATTTAATCCCGACTTACATTACAGATGGCTTGTTAACCAACCGTGTATCAAAGTACTGAAAAGAAAACAATTTAGGATATTGATTCCAATGATAAATTTCAAGAAAAGCTGCAACAGCTCAATGTTTCAATATCAACCCAACTTCAGCAAATTAACTTCTGAACAAAAAGTGCCTCAATCAAGATATGCATTGATCACATTTTTTATTTCGTAAAATTCACTCAATTTTACTTTAAATTATCAAAGTTGGGAAAAATACCAAAAAGGAAACTAAGATGTGTTAATCTTTATCTAATTTATCTTCACAAAAAAACTACAAATGTGCAACTTCGAAAAGAAAAAGATCCAGCTTTTGTCACCTAAACCTATCTAAACATGCTATCTACATCTTTCCCTTGCTTTACATACCACTACTCTGCTCCCATTTAAACCCATCTCTTGCACCTCACTTATGTTTCTTACAAAATCTTTCAGTAATGCGATAGTGTCTTCCTCGCATTTTCATGTAATAACACTTCCAAACTGTGTACCACAAGCAGCAATATTTCGCAAGAATAAGAGACAGTGTGTGTAGAAAACAAACCAATCCTCCAGTATCAATAATTGCAATTTTCTATCTTCTCTCCAGACAATTTGGAGTTTTTCTATATTTATTACCTTCAACTAGTTTTTCTACCAACACTTATAATTAGGTAAGATTCAGGAAAATTTCTGAAATGAAGCATTTAAGTCCCTATCGCTTTTCCCGGAAATATCAATTCAATTTTAAAGAATCCAGAGGTATATGCGATTAGTTGAAAAAACAAAATCTTCTATTATGAGGGCTCCTGAAACCAAGGAGAATAGAAAATACTGAACATTTGATTAATGTGTAACTATTCAAAACAGGGAAACTGACTACAACTGTTGTATTAATTTGAAAGTGAGCGCAATAATATCAACCTCTTATTGAAGCATGTTCACCTAGAATTCCATCTCTGATATTTAGGTTTATTTTAACGAATACAGTGAGATAAAAATGAAAAAAAAAAACAACGTTAAAGTGTCACTAAGCTTTTAAAACCATTGCAAACTAAGCATGAATACCAAAGCAATGTTAATAGCATCAACTGGTCTGTTTGCTCCAGTATACAACAGTATTTCAGTCAGTCAAGGATGTTTTTGTCTGTGTCAGAGGCTGCCACACTGTGATATCACACAGTTAACATCAATTAACTAAAAATCTTGAAAACGGCTATAGGAAAATAACTATCTTTATTGTTTATAATATATACAGATATACAGAATGAAACACAATCTAGAGTAACATGCTGAAAATGGTTATTAGCCAAACCAATTAAGGTTGGGCTACACCAAATATGAGTATTTATAAGGTTTTAAAAAAAAAACTATACCAAATTTTGACATCCATGCCATACATACCAAAAAGGTCAAACTATACCAAATTTTGACATCCATGCCATACATAGACCAAATAAGGTCAGGCTATACCAAATTTTGACATCCATGCCATACATATACCAAATAAGGTCAAACTATACCAAATTTTGACATCCATGCCATACATATACCAAATAAGGTCAAACTATACCAAATTTTGACATCCATGCCATACATATACCAAATTAGGTCAGGCTATACCAAATGTGACATGCATGCCATATCAACTAAAGTATATGTACCGTGAAACACCCTCGGCTATACCAAATCCATGCCACCACCAGCTCTGAGACAAAAGCTGAGCCTCTGAGAAACTGACCTATCTCTGACAATTACATCAAGATAAAACCCTGTCATTTTCCTCGACCAAACTAGTTGCGCATGAGCAGCCATGTTGATCCTGATTGACAGAAGACTGTCAGGCGATCTCATTCATTAAATGAAATCATTGGCACATCATTAGACACAATGCCTGTACTGCTAACTACAACCCTGGCCAATGTCTTTTTTCCACCTACGTTGCATGTCAATAAAACCAGTTTGTAAAAATCAAGAAACTTAACCCGTATTTTTTCTGCTTGTGTAGGTGTCTACCACAAAGTTCAGGACTCCTTTTATTCTTCCTTGTCTGATTTTTTCTATCAGCTACGCATCAAATATTCAAGAGAATATTTGTGACAGGGGTCATTGCTTTTCTTTTTTGGTTCTATTTTTAAAAAACAATCCTGATTTGCAATTATAAAGTAGGAATTACAGAATGACAAAAAATACAAGGTTTGGCTCTCACTTCTCTTAATGCAATTATGAAGTCAGACTGTTTCTAAAAGCAGACAATAATTGAGCTTGAAGGATATGCTTACAAAGTGTCTTTAATTCCCTGTGTCTCTGCTCATCAGGTCCGTAATGAAAAGTAGAGCTTCTTTTGGCATTACTGTCAACGATGCAAATGTGAGGCATATAAAATTAAAACCTGCTTCTTTATATCTATATTATGGCACATGTATACCAGTTGAGTACAACTGCACTTAACACCACAGCTCAGAAACCCTGCATTTCATAAAAGTTGAAGGAAAAAAAGTAATATTTACCATTAACTTTGAATAAAAAGAACCTCATTTGCATATTTAATTAGTCTGTATTCTTTTATGATTATAATTAGTCTGTATACCTTGTAATTGAAAAATCATTAATCTGTATTCCAAGCATTGAAATAAAATTCTGATTTTCTCTACAATTTAAGAAATCAAAGATGAATAAGAACACAAGAGGATATAATACGGAGAGAAGCAGGGGCCGATCAGCGTGCCCTATGATATCAGACTCAATATTAGGAATGTGAATGATTCTTTCCGCCATAAACCTACACAGTGTTACAATTATATGCCAACAGTATCCTATTAGCCGGCCCGACAGACGTAAGTACAAATAAATGCAACTAGACAAACATTTGGCCGAGCAGCGTAAGGCTAGGGTTGCTTTATTGATCTAAAGCAGAATTTCCGCACATTTATAATCTGTATGTGCGGCAAAGTGTTGCTGCACTATTTCATTAAATGCAAATAGGAAATCTAACCCACTTTTCATGGCTGCAATGTCGTCTCCCTGAACCCTTAGGGCCTCTTATAGACGCTCGCTTTATAACACTGACGCAATATAAACATTAACAAATCACAAAAAGAAATAGCGAAATTAACACTCATTTATATACTTGAGCATTAATGTATGTCTTATTTCTTTATTGCGTAACTTTTTATTTCATTCCTACACTTCTATGCTTGCAACGAAAATCAAAAGTGATATAAATGACTACAATGAAGAAAAGGTTCAATTATATACATCCAAACATCCACACAAATTTTTTTTTACACCTACTCCGGGCAGGGACTGACAAATGCCAAAGAGAAGAAGTGCCATGGCGACCGGCTATTGATGTTTGATCGTCATGGGAATCCTAACCCTCACGGTTTTCAGCGCGCTGATCCCTCCTTCTAACCCATTCTCTTCCCAATCTATCGAAAAGGTGCTAGAATACTGTGTACTCTCACTGACTCGGAAACATTTGCAAACAGAGACACCAGTTGGGAATTTCCTCTCCTAGTAAAATATGAGAAGCTGTTGTCATCACAGAAGAGCTTCTACAAAAGTAAATTGTTTTGTTTGCCCTTGGGGAATCCAGCTCATCACCAGAAAGTTTGGTTTTCATCGGAGACTAGCACACAATGTGTAGAGCCTTCATAAATCTTGCCTCTATCTTCGCAAACCACCCGGGTATACCAAGCTACACATCTAGATATATAACTTTCCGCTATTGCAAAAATTAAATGTACATGTCATTCTTTTATAGAAAAAAAAATCCTTATAGAATAAACTATTATTTTTGCACTGGAAATTAGCTTAGCTAACTTTGGCCAAATCTAATAACAAACTGAGTGATTAAAATCCATCAATAGAAATCTAGGAGACCTTCAGAAAGCCTGATGTAAACATACATCATGTGTAATGCATATGTATGAACATTTTGCAGAAAGAAAAAAAAGTGAACTTCAGCCTCATATGACAGCCATTTGTCAACTCTCCCAATAGAAGGGTCATATCAGCTGAAGATCTCTATCACACAAACAAAAAAAAAAACACCACTGTGTATAATGCAAACAATGCAAGCTTCCCATTTGCTAATTGGAAAGCCAATGCAATAATTCAATTTTATGAAATGAAGGAAAGCGAAGTAACATTAAAAACACAACTTTTTTTTCTCATTTTTATGAGTCTCAAAAAACAAAAACAACTTGATATTGTACTTTCTAGGGACAGAGCTCCTGCAGCCAACCGGCTCATTAATCATTAGGCTTTATTCAACGTGACATCCATATGTGGCCAGTACAGCCTTCATTCAATTTCATTAACCATACTCTCATACATCGCCATGTATTTCCACTTCCTTCAAACACATGTACCAAGACATGCTATATGCTATAACTCTCTGAAAGGCTAAATGGAAATGGAAACAGTCTTTTGACATTTTTGTTCCAAGCTTAAGAACTGGAACCTGAAAGTGGACATTTAAGTGCCATATCTTTGTACTTATCATGTCTGAGAGACGGCTCATGCTGATAAATATTACGGCAATATCATCTGATCACAAAGAGGGGGAAGCTGGAAATGTATCTAAAGCAATTCATGGCTACTTGCTTATGTCACCACAGAAGAATGTCTCGGATGAAGATGGAGTGTAACATATGGATCACAAGACCATTTTATTGTAAAAATAACAAACCCAATATCTAAAACTCTTATCATTTGCCTTTTTGGTACACACTGAAAAATAGATAAGATCTTGTACACCTAATGCACCTATCAATTTCTTTTCCCATGTGAGGATGTGCATACACAGGATGGTTTGACAAGAGACCCATCCTCAACAGGTGGGAATTTGACAGAATGGTTCCTAGTCCTGGGAAAGAGACTAAAGCCAAATTTTAGATCCAAGCAAAGCACTTTCTACCCTGGGGATTTTTCTCTAGTGTGGGGATTTAGACTCCAAAAGAGGAAAAATGTCAAGTGACCCAAGATCAGCCCGCCACCCCACCCCTTGGACAAAATATTGATAGGCGCATAAGGAACTGATTTCCATCTAATCAGGTTTGTACATCATGTAACAGATGGCAGGGAGCAACATCTGGCCATGGTCACCCACCCCGTCACCATAAATCACCGTTCTACTGTACAATTTCCAGACCTCATGACTTTCCTCTGAAACACCATGATGTTAGACCATTAAAAAAAACAAAAATGGATGGCAATTCTCTGTCTGACCAAGGTTTATGGTGTCTTACGGTGTTAACATCACATCTTGAAGGTACTGATGACGATAAAACCTGACTGTTTAAAATAAATGTGCAGGATGACCAGGTATACACTGCTTTCATAGGTCATTTTTCATTTTCATTGGTAGAAAAGCCATGTATGTATTCATCCCATCTGCAACACTTTTATTGAAATTGACCGAGAAATTCTATTACCGTTTTAATGACTGTATCATCCAATTCAAAATTCATGAGACAGAAAAATATTTTGTTTTAAGCCTGGCTAGATGTGAAAGTTTAATGACAATCTGTTTGTATAGCACAGGCATTAAAAATTCATAACGTAGAAATGCTAGATAATTGGCGGGTAAGGCCATAATGACTGAGTTACCATTCTGGTGCTGCTGCTGCTGCAGCCCTTTACATATCATTACACAAGTTACTCTATCATAAAAGAGACCATCTGTAACTGCCCAATATCATTGATTTCTGTGCAACTTGGAGCCACAGTTGATAGAAAGAGGATAGCTATGCTGTTCAACAGCCTAATTAGTGACCAGTCCATTCCATTATTAAATTTGCATGACCCTCCCTTCCTGCGGAAACTACCCCCTGCCAATAAGGAAACGGCCTCTACTGCTCTCTTATTGGGAGGTTTCCTCCACTTTCTTTCTTCTTTTCTAAAAGCTCAATCAATTTGTAGATGCATATTAAGAATCCAGACAAAATTGTTCGCTAACTTTGTATTCTTCAATACCAAGACATTAATGACTAGATTTTTTTCTTTCGGTAGAACAGGTCAAGCACAAAAGCTAGACATACACCTTGGAGCCCTATTAAACATTGAGACATATATGCATAGTTTGTGTATAATTTCATCCATTGTGGGAAAAAAATCCATGCACTATAAATGTTACTCTGAACTATAGAAAAATAATTCCAGCTCAAATATCATAGATAAAGGCAATGGATGTCTGCAAACAAAGTAGAGTCCCTAACAATTTATCATTTTTGACAACTTAGTCGATAACAACATGTGACTTATGATCCTGCTTGTTTGATCGACAACTTTTTGAAGGGCTTGAAATTGCATATTGGCATTAGTTTAATTTTCAAGTTCAGACTGGCTCATAGTATAAACTAAGGAATAATTCTTTGCGAGATGCCCTCAGCCCCGGTTATCTATCAGATGGCACTAGACATTCACCCGGGAACTTTACACCAAACTGTAATTATACACCAGAGAGATACAACATCAATATTTTTCTTCATCCTCTCAGTTTTACACAGTTTGCAAGGGACCAAGACAAATGCAGAAGAGGGGGGAGATGTCAAGGCTGGCATGTTAGATTACGATATAGCATTTCTTGGAACCAGTTCAATGACCATTTAGAGGCGGAAACGAGGGGAATCACATTACCAAGCCCTAATCAAGTGTTTAAGATCCAGTTTATTTCTTGACTTATGGTATCTAAACCTTTCAGCGGAATTCGTTTAATGAGAACATGACATGATTTTGTAAATATTTCCCCTCTTCCCATCCTGCTTAATACAGTTGTGTTCCAAATAAAGCATGCAATTTCCATAAATATTTCTGCTGTTACACAAACATGTATTTTCATTCATTCCTTTCTCCTTTCCTTTTATGGCAGGAATCTTCAATATCTAAATAATTATGCTTTGCTCTCCTATGCATAATTATGTTTTGTTGTCGACATTCAAGCATTTTTTAAAAAAAAAAATACTAATAACAAAACCATGCAAGACCTCTGTCCCATGTGTATAAAATCAATTGAAATCTTTACAACATTGGCAACCACAGCCTGGTCCCAACTCTACATATTGCAAGGCCTGCCTGAGGCATTTCACGCCTGGCTGGTTTACACTTGCCAGGTAACAGCTGGGGTGCAGGTAGGGACCGACACCTTGTCACCATGTGTGCTGTCACACATACTTCCCCTTATAATACTTTGATGTTTAACACAGACATGCCATTCTATGATCAATACCAGATCACACTGAAAGGAAATTTTGGATTTTGCCGACATACGTGTTACTTTCCCATCTCAAATGGTACATCGGAAACAGCGACTAAATCACAATCTAGTGATACATGGGTCAAATTCTCCTGGATACATTTCCTTCAACTATTCAAATTTTTCATCAACTGATTGACATGAAAATGTCAAAATAAAAAGCATGGAATTTCATTTTCTTGAACCATGATTACGAGATATAAAAAGATTCTAAATTCAATTTAGAAATAGCAAAAACAGCTCTGCAGGAGTTAAACTGTATTGAAAACACAAAGACGGTCCAAAGCAGTAACAGACTTTCTATGTGTTCTAGAATCTTGAATGACCCAATTTATTTGATTCTTCCTCAAAAGAAATCTGACAATTAAGGCATTGACAAGACTGTTTGTCAATAAGTTTTAAATCAACATTACCTCAGAGAACTAGTGAATGACTCTTATTAAATATTCTTTATAAAATAAACACTCAATACAAGGTCTATTAAAAATCTCTGAGGATCAACTTAAATTAAAAATCATTCTCTTTCTCAATAATGATTATTATTATTATCACATTAATTTTTAATCAGCTTTCAGGCAAAAACACAATATGTTTTTTCAGAGGTACAGATTTAGATTTAACTGCCTTTGTTTGTGGATGATGACAAGGTTCCAGTATGTTGACAAACAACGTCAGTCATTGATCCCACAGCTGCGAGCCACAGGGGGTCTCTATCTAAATATGAACAGGATGGACCCATAAGCAGCCAACAGCTTGCTGTCTAAAGTTGTCTGTCCCTCAAAGTCACAGCCTGTTTTTACCTGATACTCTGATGTTACATTCAGTCACTCCCCTGAACTGACCATCAGACGATGCTTTCCACTGACAACAAGTCATAATAACTGCTTGTTTTACTGTAAAATCATTCCTTTTTGTTGACATTAAATTTCTTTGATTATGTTTACAGAAAATATTTTTTTCATTTTACAGGTACATTTATTCATGTGGATTCACATTCTAGAAATGTGACATCTATTGAATGAATGATGTTAGTGGGGTTTAATATTTGTGGATAAAACTCTTCAAGTAATCAACGAAAGTTAGTGTCTCATGAAAAAAAATGATTTTGCAGTATGTAGGCTTAAGCAGAGTACTGTTGAAATGAAGGCGCAGTTGGATGCAATCTCCTGTGACAAGCCTCATGTATAATTCAGAGCTACAGTAAGTTACTACAGGCAAGTTTGGAAAACATCTTTTATGATGAATAATTTAACTGTGAACACATAAATTAGTTGGGGAAAAAAGATGTAACTGCTTTTAATGCCATAGCCAGCCACGGATACAGAAGACGATGCACATCAATCTGGTCTGGTATAATAGGAGAAAACACCTTGGTGACAACCAAGTTTATGTACTGGGGGAAAAATGACTTTCTGAAAAAAGCCTTTATAAACACTTGCGGGAAGATATTTAAAACCATCTGCAAAAATAATCTATCCATTTAGGCTTATATAGCTGAATCCTTTTGCAAACTTAACCAACAATGGCGTGCGCAATATCTCTTATCTGTAAGAAAAAGAGGAAGAATAGATGGGAAAATCTTGGAGATTTCCACTCAGTCTTTCTTAGGTAACAATAGTAGCATCTGAATGAGGTTGATAAAATATACTATAAAATATGACTGCAAGAAGCATAATCAGACGCTATATCCACACATTCTCAATGGGCATTTGATCCTCTACTGAAAAATGCAGGCCCTACACACGGACAGACACTGCCTTCATCAATTCCGTCTGGATGGGGCTCGTCTAGACGTAGACGAGTTTTATAACCAAATGAGCAGGAAACTCATTTGAAATTAATTACAAACCTTCCCCCATGAATGGGCATGAAACTCATAAACAAGCACCAGAGAGATTAGACAATATCCTTCTAATCAAATTCATGATAATTTGATTGTATCATATATCGTAGCATACGCTATTCCTGGCATGGCTGGCCTTGCCTTCCTCTCTCATCCCGCAGTGTCAGAGCCAATTCGCTCCCCCGGTCCTGGCTTCAAACTTGGCATGTCTGCCGCCCATTATGTCTCTATGACACCATTACAGACACTGACAGCTTCCGCGACTCAAACAGTCCAATTTTTAGTTTCCTTTTTGAATAATCATTATGAGCATCTGTCACAATACATTCTGTAAGCATTGTCTTGTAACTGGATAAATTCTCTGAGAGCAAGATCACACCTTTTTTTTGCAATTTATTTAGCCACAAAAAGTATCATTAGATATATCTGGGTACTTTATATCATTAATTAGGTTAATATTATTCAAAAGGATCAAAGACGGATACTTGCTGTTAAAAGATCAATTTACTGATTCGTTTTGTTAGAAGATGTGTCTTCAAACAATTTTTTTTTTTTTTTTTTTAAAAAAAGGATAAAAATGTCATCTCTATTACAAAATAAAATAAATTAAAAAAAAAAAAAAAAAAAAAGGCATCAAATTATAAAATTGGAAGAAATTCTGTATCTATTCTTAAATAACTTATTCCTATTTTAAAGCTATGACAACAGGGAAATATAAGATTTAATATGTACTTCTTTCTCATTTTGAGAGGAGAAAATTAAATTTTGTAATGG
>CM037785.1:12873907-12923907 GCA_021229015.1 Solen grandis
AGATGATCAGGTGAAAAACGATAAAAAGCTCATCAATAAGTGACTCCCATGTATCCACCATTTAATATTTCCACTGAAAACTGATAAAAGCAGATGTGTTTCATTAATAACGATTTTTACCTCATGTTTTTAGCAATCATTAAAAGTGAAAAGCTTTAATTGTCTTTTGACACTCCACTCCTGATGAGATGTAAATCACAGATGTTGAAAGACCAGATCAATAAAATGTTTTCAACAATATGCAGCATAAAATAGAAAACAAAAGGGATAAGGTTTCTGGTTGACTGCATGTATGTTAAGTGACAACATCATTCAAGTAAGCCATAGCATTACACAGAAGGGGCAAAAGTTTGACTCAGAAAAAATGGAGCAATAATCATCATGTAAGTTCAAAAGACTACTTATAGAACACATAATGGGATTAAATCTACATATTCTTAAATCTTATTTATAAGGCTTAAAAAAGAAAACAAAAAAAGTAAGAAGAAAGGGAAAAAACAAGGAAAGTTTGGATAAAAGACTTCAAACAAAATCAAACCAAACAATATTCATTTTTTTTTCTCTTTAGAATTATCTGAAAAAAAAATTCATAATCTGTAACAAAAAAAAAAAAAAAAAAAAAAAAAAAAAACAGTTACATTTTTTTTTTATTTACCAAAGTGTGAAAATGTATAGGTAGTCTTACCACAGGAGGAGTCTGGGTTGCCGTTTCCATTAACATAGGTGTAAAATTTCCAGTACACGCCAAGCTAGAATTCTGCACCAATCCGTTCCCCTGTACAAGAGCTGTCCCCTGCACCAGTCCCGAATTTTGAACCAGTCGGTTAAAGAAGGGTACAAGACACACGTAAGAATTCCCGTTCACGACTGGGTCGGTGCCGACGGGACTAAGAAACCCTGTGGGGAACCTGTCGGCAGGGGCAGGGTACAAACCTCCAGTTGACATGGAGCAAACTCAACACAAGCCTCTTGAAAACACTGAGTATACGAACAAATAAAATATCCAAACTGTTTCGATTAATATTTAATCTTGCAGCATCATAGATATCCACTAAACAAGCCGTTCTAGTCCTCGTTGGGTAAATAAAGAATTTCCAATTTTATCTCGTACAATTTCCCCTTCCTCCAATAGCCTGCCGGATGTTCAGTTGATCCTTCATAGATTTTTTTCCGTGCCCTCTACACCACCACAGCTAAGTGAATGGTTGACAAGAATACATTTATGAACCAACTCAGCCAAAACTTTCCTTTTCTCTCCTGATGCTAAGTCACGGTGATGCCTTATGAACTAATAAAAAGTAAGACCACTACTGTCCCTGAATGGAAGTATAGCTAAATGTTTTATGGTGGAGTGATGCTAGAGTTTACCGCTACATCGATACGGGGAAAGGCTCGCAGTTCAATGGTAACAGTGGTAGCAACAACAGTTGCTTTAGTGGCTGCCAGCGTATGTGGCAAGTCCTTCAGTTACCAGTGGGGACTCACTCTCCTCACTTCTCCGATTCTTGGGGTGAAATGGGAAAGTTAGCAATATTTCGCCAGCACCAATGTGACCAGCATTAATGGCACAAGCAATTTCAGTCTAGATCATTTTACCATTTTTAATGGGTTTTTGTTTTTCATCTCTCCTTATTTGTCCAATATTGATTTTAAGGGCCAATGTACAAGCCATAAAATTTGTGTGTTTCATGCCCTGCTACACTTGAATGGGAAGGGTTTTTCATTTGATTAATTTCCCCTTTCAGAGGAGCTAGATCTATATGATGAGGATTGGGATTTTGCTGATTAATAAAAACGGAGAAAATTACGCGCTATAAAACCTGCGTCAGGCAAAAAAAACTTGGACAGAAATTCTGAAAGCTGTAAATGCAGCATTGTTCAATGACTGAACTTTCGCCTCTCTGTGGCCATTCATACTTCAAATTAAAATTGGAAACCCCTACATCAAAAAATATTTCAAATTACCAACTCCCCTGCAGTGTGAGGTAGCTATAATTATCCTCAAAGTAAATCAATATTGAAAGAAATATGAAAATTTATTGTAAAGAACTAAATAGACAGATATTATAAAATGAACTTTGCAGACAAATAAATCACATTTTGTTACATCAAAGATGATTCAAAATTGATCACACTTTTCTCTTTCGCAGACCAATAAAAAAATACCCAAACAATTCTTATTTTTTAAAAGACTATAAAAAATTCTTAATTTAATGAAAACTTCCTCATCCATCATAATCATTTTTTTTTTTCTTTTTTTTTTTTTTTTCAAATATAAAAAAAATCTCTAAATGAGCCAAGTCCAGATGCACTTGTGTGAATCTCTTTTCTGTAAAAGGTCAAAAGATGTAAATGGAAATAGAATTTTTTGTTCATGTTCCCCACTAAGCCATCCCTCACATAATTCTAACAACCAAATTAAGATCAGGCCATCATTCAAGATATGTTTGCCATGCTTCAACAACCTACACAGAATCCTTTTTTCTTTTTTGGCCCAAGACTTGACATCCCCCCCCCCTCTCAGATTTCGCTCTCTCTGTCAATTTCTCTCATTTCCTTCCTGAGTATTCAGTTTTGTCATTGTCAGAGTTTTAGAGAGAAAAAAAAACAACAACAAAAAAAAACAAAAAAAAACAACTAAAATTGTCCTGGGTAGAAGCACAGCAAACAAACATTTTTAATGATGACCTTAGCCAGATCATTATAGTCTTCAGTGACCATTGCAGACAAAGGAGCTGACAAGGCACAGAAGGACACACCTGAGTCCCTAGGGTATACAGTACCTGATCCTTACACAGCTGTCTCCCTCACCTGGCTCTAACACAGTCTCTCATGATGGACTTCCCTTTAAAAAAAAGCCACTTTCCCAAAGCAAAACCTGATAAACCTGTACTTACAAGAAACATATATAGTTTGTTCAGGTTCCTGACTATTTTTCTACATATCACAAGTTTGAAAAGAGAGGAAACCCTTGAATGTTGAGGTCTTTCAAGCAGATCTGGGTTAAAAGGAGTGTAACAAGGCAATTCCCCACAGAATAATGAGCCACACGGATCAATAAATCAGCAACTGATGGCCCTGAGTTGCTCCCAGCCATTTCCCAATTCACTTTCCTACACAGAGTGCTCAGGACTTCAATAGATGTCTCGGTTTCCTACTTTGTGTCTACAGCAGTCTCTACCCAGTAATGAAATACGCAGCAATTCAATTTCAAACTCCATGATATAATGACTAGATAATTTATATCTGTTTATTCAATTTACTCATCATTAATGAGAAAAGTCCCAGTGCCTTCTTCCTGTTCAAAGCTGAATACAACTTGTCTTTAAGTTCTTTATCCAGCTATAGACCATGCTATTGTAAGGTACAGAAGAAAAGAAAAAATCATCAGTTTTATATGTAGTTCAACTTCTTTATTTTACATTGATTGGGAAAAACTTGTACAAATCCCTCTTGACAGTTCCTGGATTGGACCAGTACTTTGCACCTAGGATGGTCATGAACATGAAATATCCTTGAAACAACGGTATCACAATCAAGAACCTTTGGTTCCATTGTTGGGTATGTTACCACTGGACCATAGAGTTTGTTATGGTTTTGATGTTTGCGGTTTTCTGTTTTATCTTTATTGTCCTTTCATTTTGTGAATGTGTGGGTTATTCTTCTGCCCTTTCAGGATCGAATCCAGGTGAGTAACTGTGTACATTCCAATATGCAGTTTCAGAATCAGCTTTTATGTGCTAGAACAAAGGTGTTACAGGCCTGTTTACATGGCGTCACAACACACAAAGGACACGTGACAACTGCGCAGCCACGTGGGGTCATACTGAGGCTTCATGAAAAGTGGCAATCAATAATTGAAAACAAAACTGGTTAAATTAAATTAGATTTCAATCATTTATGTATTATACCTAACAATTCAAACCTCTATGCTTTTAAACCCCCCATATCAACCCTCTTTCAGTTGCATGTTACAGTTCAGTTCAAATTCAATCCCGTCAAGAAATTTTAATTTACAAACTTTCTTTTTTTACAATGATTTTTTCCTTAATTTAAGTGCAGTGCCAAGAATATATATGCATATTTTCAATATCAACTTCATAACATTGATGGATGCTCTTCTTAGATCTTACAGATATTCTCATTCCTAATGCAATGCTGGTTAGTCAGAAACTAGACGAAAACCTATTATTGTGTTTAAAAAAAACAACAACAACTGATCAGCTTGGGTTAACCAGAGCTATCTCTGGAGGTGAGGACTGCCCCTGCTACAATGAAGTCACACCACAATATGTAAAGAGTTTATGTCGAGGGAATGTTAATCAATAGAACATGAAAATGCCCACCATTCCTATATATACTCCACATGTGCACTTCAAGTTTTTGAGGTATGTGCATTTTCATAGAATATCAGGTCACAAAACGGGACTGAACATGGTGTGAATGTATTTGTAACTGTAAATAACTATAAAACGAATGACTCTTTAGCCATCTCTGAAAGTTCAACTCAAGTTCTACCATTATCACTAAAAAAACAACAAACTCAGCCAACCCTACCAGAGCTTAAAGGCAGGGATCAATATTAAATTGAATAGAGAAATAGAGGGCATCCTGCAATACGCAACTCTAATGACCATCCTGCAATAAAACAACTATAATCTTGCAATACACAACCCTAACAAAAATCCTGCAATACACAACTCTAATGAGCATCCTGCAATACAAACTCTAGTGACCATCCTGCAATACAAACTCTAATGACCATCCTGCAATACACAACTCTAATGAACATTCTGCAATACACAACTCTAATGACCATCCTGCAATAAACTACTATAATGACCATTGTGCAATACACAACTCTAATGACCATCCTGCAATACACAACTCTAACAATCATCCTGCAATACACAACTCTAATGACCGTCCTTCAATTCACAACTCCCTGGCCAACATCATGTTCCCCATCCCCTCTTGTATCTATTTCACTTTTTTAAGTAAATTCAAAACTCAATGAGTGATATACAATTTGCAGCAGACAGTGAATATCAATTAGGATTCAGACCTTCTTGAAATTGGAATTGTCTTCCCACGCTGGATCAGGTTAAGAAATGTTTGTAAACTAAGCAAATATAACACTATACTTGTTTGGGAAACAGACAGATTCACTCTCTGGAATCTCCCACAGTCTTTTTTTTTTCCCAAAGTTTCCGTCTTTCTTTTTTGTTTCAACCAAATTATTCTTTCTCTTGAGACCTGTTTGTACTACTTATATGGTAAGAAAATAGGTAACTTGAAAATAATGACTTTTTGAATGACAGACCAGGCCAAAAGTCAGAAAAATTAAGACCACTTTAACCCTTTCCCTCATATAGACTCATTTTGACGCCCTCAATAGGTACCACATAAAGCCTGATCTGCAGAAAACCACAGTTAAACCTTACCAAATTTAATTACAAAATCCTCATTTCCAGACCACTGAGGAGCAGCGAACAGCATAAAACCTGATCAGCCTGCGAGTTACTCGCAGGCTGATCTGGTTTTATGCTGTTCGCATAGGTCTTTTCATGGTGTCCTCTATGAGGGAAAGGGTTAATGACCCTAGCCACACCTTATATTGGCCATCAAAATTGAAATAATTACGTTTCTGAGTGTTTGTGACCCATTTAAAATGCAATTAGAGTTAAAAAATGTTCATTCTTATTTTTTATTTTTTTTAATGTCCATGTAATTGGTGTTAAAAATGTTCAATCTAATACAATATTTTTTTTTTTTTAATTTGTGCCATAATGTCAATTTAATTCTACTCCTGATGACATTTAAAGAAATTAAAAAAAAATAAAAAAAATTAAACTTATAACAGAAGTCCTATTTCTCCCTGTTTAGATCATATTGCAAATAAAAAAATTAAATTAATTAAGAAATTCTGACTTCAAATTCCTCTTTATTCAAATTTCAAACTGACTTTAACATTTATAAATATCTGAATTTACTTACTGAAACTTACTGTATGTCAGTCAGTGTGTGTTTGTAGAAAGACTCCATTACCAAAAAAAATAAAAAATAAATCTGAAACTGCTCAATTTTAATAATTTTAATTTCAAAGCTTAATATTTTGACTACCTCAATTTCAAAGACCCAACCAGAATTCGATAATGTGACGTTGGGATCGTTATCGTCAATTCCTCTCCCAGAATGTGATGGGAGGCTTGCTCGTACAAACTCTGTTGCGAAGGGTCTCCAAATTCTTTTTTCTATATGGTAATCAAATAACTGCAAGACAAGCTCGTTCAGGGGTAAATTGTCGTGTTTAAGCCGTTAGCCTGAATTTATTGAGAATCACCCAGTACAATCTGATCATTGGGCCCATTTAGACTTCAAATATTTGATTTTGTCGTACACTTGCTTGGCTGGTAATGGCCAAGAACGGCTGTCAACTTTTCCTGGTGACACAAGCATTAACACTGCAGGAGAAGTTCTCTTTTTAAATCAACACTGACGTCTAGAGAGAATGCAGGTGTGACGTAGTAGCAGGCAAATGCACATCATGAAACCAAAGATTTCTCCCGAGGTTTGGCTGGAGTATAATGACTCCATCTTATCAAAGCAATGGTGGACCTTGGTATTTTGTTGATGGAAGCAATACCGGCTATAATGTGCTGTCTCTACGGACATATAAAATATGCAGAAAACAAGGCAGAACGTGTACTGCTGCAAACACGAGACGGTTCATGAAGAGTGAAGCACCAAATATAGGTCCCATCCATAATAGCCTTGTAAATGGGGTCTACTTTCATTGTAACCATAGTGATAAATAACAAAATAATGATCAGGGATCTATGGTTTAAACTGCATTAATTGGCATTTAATTGTGCCATGAAACAAGGATTATATAACATCTACTGTATCATGCATTTTCATACCAATTTCCCCTATCCCTTGGCCGACATAAATGAATCACACAGTTTATGAAAAATCGACAATGGCAATACGAAACTAAAAACTTGGATTATTTGATATTACTTTTAATCTCAATCATGATATTTGCATAGTGACAAGCTATCACTTATTGATACAATCATAATCTTCAATACAATAATGATAATACAAAAATTGCCCTCTAAAAAAGACAACAAAGGCCCCGTGTTGGGCTACATTACTGTGTTCCATGAGTAACGTGTTCTGCCTGTAATTAAATGTTTTATCTATTGAACCTTTCTAATATCGGACAGTACCAGGTGCTCTAAGTCAATAACACGGCTTCAGAGGATAGTGCCGTTGGTCACGTTTTATCTGGTGATCAAATATGACTGGAGACCCTCAGGTACTGACATGCTAAATCTCCTACATTCATAAGGATTGCTTTAACTTGCCATCCCCCGCTTCCCTTTTCAAGTTTACGGTCACCCAAACAATATTTAAGCTATATAATAAAATCCGGCTTATTACAGGTGAAGGAAGACCTGGAGTGTACAGAAACACCTGGGTAGTGTTACCAACCTTCCACAATCCTGCAGGGTGGCCTCTCCTTGTGTAAAAATTCAAATGACCAGACTAAGACTCAAACCCGAAACCAGCATGGGGACTCTCAATTGCACACCAACATTAAACCCTAAAAATTCTGACAATTATAGCAAAAGCAATAATCTCTAAATGGGTTAACACTGCCTGGTCTCATACAGAAGTTCCAGTATATTTCTGAGTGATGAACTATATAAAACCAGACTGCTCTGCTCTCACTACTCTTTATCTCATGAATATTCATGTACAAATAAATGACTTGATGAATATTAATTATCTCAACTTAAAATGGCATGTGAAATCATGATTTTTTTCTTTGCCACACTGACTGTGTAGAAAATGAGCTACAATATCATTTGAGCAAACAGAGGGGACCCTGACCAAACAACTCCTATAGGAGCTGTCAAATCTGGGTCTGCTCTGTTTGCCAATGTGTCAAAATGAGTCTGTTAAACCCCATTAAAAAGGTCTTTTAATGGATTCAATTTGTTCGGGTTTTATTGATATTTGATCAAAAATACTACAGTATTACATAAGTACAAAATAACCTTATCTCTTCATATATACTGTTCCTTTTTTGTCTACAGATCATCCGAAGTGTACTCTTCTTTCTTAACTGATTACACATTATTAAACTATAGAAAAGTAACAAGGAAACAAGAAACAAACATTGATTATGCTGCAAGTTACTCAGAAGTATGTTTAATTGGAATGAACACATCTATTAAAATATACGAGCTGGGGTGTTGAATTCCTAATGAAAAGACATACAATAACAATGAAAGCTACTAATCATCTTTATTTCAAACACACCTAAATTGTGAGCAATATCTCATTTACCGAAGAAAAGTTATGTAAATCAGCTGGAATGAAAGGCAAGTTATATAAATGATGGGGGTTGTAAACAGCAAATATAGAAGAAATAAATTCTATATCTGTTACAAAAAAAGGGCTTTATGAAATTGTGGATCATATATAAGGTATTTTGAAAATGAATTAATTAGACAAGCAATGAAAATAAGGCTTACACTCAAATGAAAAAATGTTAACACCAAAAATTAAAAAGTTAAAAATAAAAAACAGTGGTAAGATTTCTTGTAAGAACCTAACACTACAATATAAGCCAATAAAGAGGTGGTATCCTTATCATATTATTTTACTAGTTAACATGAATGTGTCTGATACATACAATGAAGATATGTGTCACATGACATTAGGACCCAGAGTTTCGGACATGGAGATTTGGCCAAAAAGATTGGGATGGACATGGTTCTGTCCCTTCCCATCATGCCTCAGGCAGATGGAGCAGAGGAATTCCGACATAAACTTGTGGCAGCATGGGGCAGCGTATTTGTTATTTTGACATTCGCTTATTTTTGGCCCATTACGGCAGACAAGCACCATTAATAGCTGGAGTATCTAGACCATTACTAAGTGATTATGTATCGATCCGCAACTTGATTCGGCACTAAATGTTTCTGCGATGGAGTGTAAATTAGACAATGTGTCCGACACGCCAGCTGTAACTCATACACATTTGACATGTAAATTCGCTAATGTATGGTCACATCACACCCCCTTTAGTACACACAAATAATGATACATATCGCTCCCATTTCACACAAAATGAATTAATGCAAATCTCGGCCAGATTCACCCCACTGTAAATGAACACTTAATTACGTATAATGTCCCAAACAGCACTGCCAACATTTCTAGGGAAGTATAAATTTTGATAATAGTCATTTTATGTTTTCAATTTTAGTATTCGGCAAAATAGCTGTGATTACAATCTTTAATCCTCTCCATTTCCTTTCAGAGAAGACATTGGGGAATGAAACCGTTTTTAGTATGAACAGATTTAAGAAATAAAAACATCTGTAACGAGAAATGTGCTACTTTTTGGGACATGGGATGAGATATGCCTTCATTATTTTGTTGTGTTTAACCCTATATGGCTTTTGAAGTTTTCACACAGTGCTAGTCCTGCAGAAAACCAGATCACGTTTAAACCAATACTTCCTCAGTATGGACTTCAGCTGTTTGCATTTTGACTTCGCATTAGCAAAGTTCTGACGAGAATCAACAAGTATCAAACCAGATCAGCCAGCCAGACATATGCAGCTGGGTTTTTTGGAGGGCGTATATAAAGGTCATTTCCAAGAAAGCATTATAATCTAACTGCTAATCATTATCTTATAATTCCTGCTCTATTAACTCTTTCCCTCATAGAGGACACCATGAAAAGACCTATGCTAACAACATAAAACCTGATCAGCCTGCGAGTTACTCACAGGCTGATCAGTTTTATGCTGTTCGCTGCTCCTCAGTGGTCTGGAAATGAGGATTTTGTAATTAAATTTGGTAAGGTTTAACTGTGGTTTTCTGCAGATCAGGCTTTATGTGATACCTATTGAGGGTGTCAAAATGAGTCTATATAAGGGAAAGGGTTAAACACCGCATTGCCACTTTCATCATCATCATGTTGTTGATAAATCATCATCATCGTCATCACCATCTTTTTAATATCATCATCATCAGCAGCAGCATCAGCAGCAGCAGCAGCTGGTTTTCAGTAAGAAGATATCCATTTCTGATCCTGTTACAACTTAATTTCTGAGCCAAAAAAACTTAAGTAATCATGATGAACCTCAAGCAATACTGAAAGTGGTACACCATCTGGAATACTGAAACATCCTCCTTAACATCTACCAAACTTTGGAAAATTGACGAATTAGAAGCAGAAATAAATGTCCTAAAATTAATTACAAGGACTGTAACAAAAGCAAACCAGCTGTCTTCCTCACTCCTGTGCCAGCAATGGAGAAGAAGCCATATTTTCTTTCCATCCATTATTAATTCTACTTTGCTATTATTGGAGTTTTAATTATCTATGATAATCCTCTGAGATCTAGAACTGGTAGCACTCTTGTCAATTATTCAACTTCAAACCATAACTTATGAGTACCAAGGGACCAATTGCTCTTGCCTGTTTTGCTATAGATTTCATTTAAAGACCATCTAGATATGATAATGTTTTACTCAGAGAGTCAATTTGTAGCCCTCGGGCATTGCAGCCTCTCCCAAATTTCATGAACCTTATCTCCATGGAAACAACTTCCTCAACCCTAAAACTTCCAAGTACTAACCCATCCTATAAATCTGAAAAAAAATAATTCTTGATGCAAACAATTGTTTAATGAATAAACTTAATGGCCATGGTTTTACTACAAGATCAAAGACCGGCTCTGTGTTCTCAAAATAAAACCTACCTACTTAAGTATCATTTTCATACTCACTAAAACTATGCCCATTAGTTTCTATAGGGATTTGAGTATGATACTCAAATTTGAGCATGAGATCGTGCTTAAATATTTTCGAGAACACTAAACCTGATGTTTATAATCTCTCTGAAGAGAACTAACAGATGATTCCTCGTCAGATTGACTGTCACATATTATCATTATTTTCATTCATTTTGCCTGATCTATTTGCAAGAGAAACAACTGCAGAGTGCAAAAGTCTAGCCATAATTGCCAAAGTCTGTGTCTCCAAGAAGAAGTAAAGGAGTAACCGGAAGCTTTGCACTTGATTGCCCCCTCAATGTACTAGATCTTCTAATGATCACTACAGGGCAAGAAATTCATCTTGAACATACCAGCATTTTCTTAACAAGATATCTGCTTTACAGACCTTAAAAGGGAGGATTATCAATATATAATCTGGGTATAGTTTAACTGTCGTCACAGATGCCAATCTCTCATTAAGTCATCATGTTCTTAGGTGAGGATAGAAAAAAATCTCCCTCTCACAATGGGGGGACCTTTCACTGGGTCTTTTATACCACATGCTGAATGCAGCGCTCAACAACGTGGAATTCAATCCATTAATGGCCATGCATCTACAGCACATTAAGATATCAGCAGTGACGGAATGACTTGCCACAATCTGCCGCATCTTTTCACAGCCCCATCTCTTCTTACATTGTGCCTCCGTATGGCAAAAAATCCGTTTATACCCTATCATCTGAAGCAGCCTTTATAAAACTTTATATCTACATCTACGACTTAAAGACTATTTTTGACTCCAGTGCCAGAAAAAAATGGACAGAACCCAACTAGACCTCAGTTGTTACAATGCATTTCTAATTACTATGGTTACAGCAACATGGAATTTCCAGGATCCCCACCATTCATCATCTCAAGCAGTTGGCTTTAATTTCAAAATCATCATCCGAAGTAAGGTTTAACCATATCCCTAGGTTTCAGTGATGTATCACAGTTGAGATAAACCTAGGACAAACTTGGATTCATCTTGATATAGGTTTAATACCTTGTAATACTGTGAATTGGACGAACTTTAGTGCAGTCACATTAGTTCATTTCCTTTCCTTAAGATGAAATATTGTATAAAGAATATAAAACTACCTCTAAAAGCTAGAAACTATTCTATATAAAGTAATCCCTTATATTTCTTTTCCCTTATTCCCCTCACTTTTTCGATTCAGATTAAACTCTTTGAGTAGGAAAGATAAGCTGCTAGAAACTGCCTGAGATTAACAGCTCTTACATTTTCTGGAAGAAGAAGGATGAATAACATTTATTTGGGTCAACGTCATTACTGGGACAGCCTTTCATTGCATCAAACCCAGTCAAAACAATACAGAATGTAACCGTTAATCATTCATCACAATGAAAGTGTACAGATATCGTAATTAAAATGATATTCTGTTTGTCCCATATTGATCTGACCCATACACTGGATCGACTGTTAATCCTCTCCCTCTCTCCCTCCAGAATATAGTAAGCTTACTTGATGCCACTAATTGCCAGTAACAATGAGGATATCCTATCCTTCCTTTGTGACGTTCAGGCTAAGCCTGAATAACAATGAAAAATTATCACCATTAATATCAATCATGTCCATTAAGTGATGGTAACATTCTCTAATGACTTCCTAGGACTCTGACATTAAAAAAAAAACACAACAAAACTAAACAACGGTTGTGTAGTTTGACTTAATTCCAATCTTTACCACAAAAAGCTTTTTTTTCTCCCTGAGTTTACCCTATTGATTACAACATATCATATTTTTTCCATGATTTATTTGTTTGATTCACTCTTCATGCAAATGAAAACCTAGGAAAAATATACCCTCAAATCAGTCAGTACGGACAAAAACGGGTCTATAAAATCCAAGTACCTCTTCGTTCATGATCAATGACAATTCCCCTTCACTGAGGAAGTGATTAACAATGAAATAAGGGGAGTAACTCCTGCAAGCTTCCTGCATAAAACAAGTTAATGTGGAAATAAGTGGTTTATTGAAGACAGCGTTGTGTGACACCACCTCACTAGTCTACCAGTGGCTAGTCATCAAAAGTCTACTTAACATGACCACTTCAAAGAGAGGGGCTATCTCAAGTTTGAATGTCCAGTTTTTTGCAAGCAGACATACTGTACTTATGATGAGTGATTTATTTTGTTCCTAACTACAGATGCAGCTGAATTTAGAGAGTGGGTTACAATGGGAAAGATCATGTATATGAGAGTAATAGGTATCTCAATACACGCGCACAGACGCATACTTAAAAACCTTTTTTCTTTCACAGAGCTGTGAAATATTTCCTCTGACGATTTATTGATCCATACACCAGACACCATCGTGGACAGTTCTGAAATAAATTCCTAGGTATAGCATAGCAATTTTCAGTCTTGCTTTTAAAATATCTTCTTACAGAAATACGCTTAGTTAATAACATAAAGTGAGACCCTGTTGCCCAGTTTCTGCCACTTAATTCAAGGAATGTCTATGGAGAATTTAACATGCATCTGTTTTGAATACATTTCTTCATTATATTCAGATTAATTAAAATTGAACTAGTCTCCTGCCATGCTGTGACCCCTGGAACACATCCATGCTCCTATGTTATGCAATACAACATTATAAAAAACTCCTTTCCATATTGTTTGCTTCTGTACCTTCCAAATGAAATTATTAATAATTCATCAATCCATTTATATGAATTCACTCCAGATTACCATGACGACAGGCTCCCATGACACAAACAAAACAGCAAGAACAGGTAACATGACGGGAACATAATCTGATAAATAATTCAAAAATGGGAGGGCTTTCCGCTGGAAGCTACAGGTCCTATTGCAAATGATGGCCTGACTCCCAGTTTTCTCCACACCCTTCCTTTCTATTCTAGGGTATAGCCAGGCATACAACCCCACCCTGGGGACAATTCTGCTTCAACATCAATACCCTGCCACTGTCATGTATTGTATCAATACGGTCTGCAGGGCCCAGGTCAATAACAATTCAGTTAATAACAGTTGGCCTTAACCTACCGAGGAAATTCCATCAGTGAAATGTAGGACAGTTCTCCCTCTGGCCGATCAGTGGCCTTGTTCAAGCACATCTGTTATTCAGTTAAGGATAGAGCGAGGGGGAAAACAGAAAAGATATTGTGCAATACTTTTCCATATCTCTTAGCAAGCTAATTCCTATGTCCCAAATTATCTGATCAATCCAATATTAGTGATTATCTTTGGGTACCATCTCTGTCTTGCCCTCGGACCTCTCCGTTGGCCACCAAGCGGCTAATGTCATTTGAGTATTTTGATTAAACCTTATTGGTCTAGTTGGCTACTTATTGACATATGTAACTTGGTTTTACACATTCTCATTTTTCAGAAATGACCCTGTGTCTGAGACAATAGACAATGAAACCAAAACTGAAAGAGATGTTATTCCTCTTCTCTTTTATTCATCCACACGCACCTTGGCAAGCCCATCATCTTCGCATCATGCATGACTGACTCCACTGCCTTTTCCCTGTTTGACTGCACATCCGTTGTTGTGATTAGAATCCCGACTTTCCGTCAGATATTGATCATTTTTTACCTTAGAAGAATGGACCTGCAATCCCATTACAACAATTTAGCGACATAAACATCGTGAATATTGGAGATCGCATGAAGATAGTCAACCAACTGTAGCCAATCTACCCGCAACAAAAATGAAAGTGACATCATATAAAAAAAAAATTCCATCCTCCATTATAGGCCATGACATCAAAATTCTTTGATAAAGCAGCATTTTTTTTTAAACTAAAACAGCATTTGAAACAGTGTTTAAAACACAACCTATTAAAGTCATTATCCTCAAATGTACTCAATGTTCTTCAATTTAAAGAATAAAAATGGCATCATTATCAACCATGTAGCATTTTAAATTAATGATGCGAATTTTCATACAAGGCATATACAAATGTTTGGAAAATATTTTAGATTAATGGAAATTACTTTCTTAACATCTTTGGCTTTTAAAGTAATTAGACAATTCTACCATGAATAGATGTTGTTTTTGAAGTCTGGAGTTTAAAAAAGCCAATCTAGTGGAAAACTTAAGAGAAGACAATACTGTACAAAAAGGTATCTCTAACACTATTGCTATTATCGCTTACATTTCTGAAACACCTTTTTCATTTAAAGGCAGCTGCTTTTTCTTACCAACCAGTCCTTGATTTCATACTCCTAATCTCTTATCTTCAGAGATTTCAGTGTAAAGTACAAGAACATCAGGAGAGAAATCGCAGCATGAGGTGCATGGTTAGCAAGATAAAGTAATTAAAATATTGTGGGAATTCAATGAAGTATAATTTGTTTCTAACACAAAAAAAGAAGTTGAAAAACCTCTTAAATTTTGTTACAGACAAAAACCAGTGAAACTATATGTCAACCTCTGCAATGACTTTTGCTCTGTATGTGCCAAACATAATAAATTGATTTACGTCCCATTAAAACAGTGCTAGCTTCTCATCCACTCACACTAATCCGACCCCAACAGTCCAGTCTGTGGTGTCCTGTCACCATGACAACAGCCTGTCATAGAGCTCCGCTCATGTGTGAAACAATGGACGATGTGCAAATGGAAAGTTGACACCCTCTCTCTTGATCTATTGTTAAACATTTATAACCTGGCAGACCTAGATGCCACTGTATAAAGTTCACAACTGAGGTAGATTGAATTTCAATTTCCTCTATCCCAGAGCTGCATTCATCACTGAACCATTTTTATCCATAACGCATGTTTGACGAGCACGATGAGATTCGCTCCTAATGGAAGCTTAACCGACACCGCATAAAATACATGGATTACACAGTAAACACTGAGATCTGTAATCCAGGGTAAAGCCTACAACAGGAAGGAACTGCTCTCAGCCTTTCTATCAGAACTGCATATGGTCATATTATTTGTTCCTAAGCACAAGACACTTGTGAAAATGTTCTGTTTATTTATCCAGTGTCACTCTAAGTATGACTATGACTCGTTATATTTTAGTTCAGTTTAAAATCACAACAACAAGCTATGTCCAGCTGCAATAAATAGGCACTTCATAAAAAATTTAAAGCTCATGAAATTTAATGAAAAGAGTTACAGCCAAAAAGAGGGGATACTTTCAACATTAAACTAGAACTATCACTGAAGGTGATAAAAACCCCTGCAAAATGCTTTGATAAAAGAGATGCCAGACTCCAGGTGGAACATAGAACCTGTATACATAGCATACTGGTTTTGATAGAAAGTAAGTAATAAGTAAGTAAAATCACCTAGTCGCCATCTGTTTACATTTTAAGTTTCATGTCAATACCATGTATAATTTTTAGTTATGTTCTGGACAAGAAAAAAAGCAATTTAAAAAAGGGAGATAATTCAAAAATGGGACCAGGTAGAGTTACAGTTCTTGGACACTGCAATTCTCCTAGTTGCCATCTGTCTATTTAAGTTTCAAGTCAATACCTTGTATAATATTTGAAATATGTTCTGGACGAGAAAATTCCAACGGACGGACCAACCAACAAACCAACTGACAGACCAACCACAATGCGACTCCTATATACCCCCCACACACAAACACATATAATAAAAAGATCATGGTTTGACCTTAAAATGCTGTGGGCTGCCTTTGCATACAGTGCAGACCAAGATCAGCCTACACATCTGTGCAAACTGATCATGGTCTGCACTGTTCACTATTTCAGCAAGCATCCCCATCATAAACATGGTACAGTCCAAAAATCATGAGTTGACAAAGTCATGTCTAATTAAGAAATTTAGCATGGTAAGGGTTAATCAAAAGCAAGCAGCAGCCACTCTGACATGGGTTGGCAGTTCTGACATTCAACCACAACTAAATTGCTCCAAATTAGCAATTTCATACAGCCCATAATTACAGAATCTATTTCACACCCAAAACAATTCCAAGGTCTGCTACAAAACTATGGTAACTCCATATGAATTCAGAAGCTTTTACAATAGTGTAGCATGGAACTGATTCTAGGTCAACTTCTCATGTGTTATACATTTAAGCTGCATTGTTTACTAAATCAATTTGAAATGCATGTATACTACTGGGAAAGACGCCTAATACTGTGAATAGTGAGGAAATGAAAGGAAATAAATAACAAATGCACTGGAGAAGCCTGAAGGAAAGCTTCTGATCAAGCTTAAGAAAATTTGACACTTAATAGAGAGCATCGTCCGGCGAAAACATCTCCTGAATAGTGTCTCCTTCATCCAGGCACGGTTTTCGGTAATTTTCAGGAAGTCTCGTTACAATAGCCATCTCCCACCTCTCAGGAGACAGACTCCCCGAGCACGTGGAGAAGAATGAAAAACAAATTAGCCCTGGCATATACGGACGTTACAGACCTATGTCAAGCAGAGGATATTGAATGTGACGGAGGGACAGAGTGTAGGCCATCATCAGACTTACTGGCCAGGTTCCCCACCAGGTGGCGCTGTCTTGTTCACGTAGCACTGCAGAAGTGTCTTACACCTGATGATAAACATCATTGCAGAACACATAATTATTATGTATAATATAAAACTAAACTACTTAACCTATGCTCTTGTTGCTCCTTCCCATGGGAAGGAACATCGATAGTCGCTCCTCGCCACTTGCCGGATATATTATTAGCACCCGATGAGATGTTTGCCCGCTCAGTATTATGTGTGCTTCATGATTCTTACGATGAGACGGGATCCAGTCTGAAGTCACGTGATATCAGAGGCAGTCATTTATCTGCCATTTTAGCTTTTTTGATGACCTGCTGGTTTTCTGTTAAGTCTACAGCGAAGCAGTGGCGAATGTTGGGTGTCAGTCTAGCAGGTGCACGTAGGTTTAAATTACGGCTTCGTGTTGTCCAGATAAAGAAAACACGATGCCATCCTAAACTGAACTAAGCCCTAAAAAAAGTCCTTGTTCCCTGTGCTACCATGATTTAAAGGAAAAAATGAACTTCAGAAAGTTTTGACTTGGAGAAATGTGCAACCATAGTAAACCAATACATTCTGTCCTCTTCATATTCTAAGGTTACATCTTCCATATGCAAATGCTGAAAAACAGCTTTTTCTTAGTTCATACTTCATAGTTTAGAAATGCACTGGAAGGAACTTTTGGTAGGCTAAAACTTGTAATAAATTGGACTAGACATAAAATATACCATTAACTGGTAGTGTTGACCAACCTATACCAATAAAACTTGTTATGTACATTTCAGGGCTTCATTATGTCATCACAATCTTTGTTCCAGGTTCATCTGTATCGGAGAAACCTAAAAAGTATATAGGCTATCAAAACATCCTGACATACAGGAAGCTTGATGCATCTTCCCGACCGATTTCAGTGCAGCCGTAAGAGGCAGTCAGCTGTTAAACGCGAGTTATCAATCTTGTCTCAGTGTCCAGCCGCAAGCTGTCACACTTGTGAACCCGAGGATGCTTCAGACTTAGCTCTTATTCCAAGACAGGTTGGTCCCATCATTTAGGGTGAAATATTGGATCATAACATTATCACGGACTATGTAAGCCGAGACCCAGTCAACCATGATCCAACACACTTCCGTTCTCTGAAATGGACTAAAATAGCCAAAGTAAAATAAATGTAAGAACTTGATCTTCAGTTTGAATTATGCTTTTTTTTTTATAAAGTATCCTCATAATTATCATTATTAAAGAAATGATGTTAAATAAATTAATCCCCGCCCCCCGTGTCTAAGAATAACTCTTCCCTCCCCTTTGTCTCCCTTGCCACGAAAGTCGTTTACCAAAGTAATGGATCTCAATTTTCCAAAATTAAACACCAGTTTTGACACATTTCTTAAATGTCAAACTTCAGCGTACTGAATAATATTTAAACATGGGGATGAAAAGACATTTAAGACCCAAGTTTTAAAAGAGAAATTAATGACACCTACAGCACTTGTCTTGTGTGTGTGTACAAAAACCCGACTTGTCAAAATATTAAGCATGAGAGATGAATATCGTAGGGTTGGAAAATCAGCTATAACGCTAATAGAAAATGCTGGCAACCCTCCATTGGTACAGCTTGTTTTCCGATACTGTCATAAAACAGTAGACAGCTAAGTCCTCATATGAGATAACTTATCTACATTAAAATATATATATTAATCTGATACCATGTATTGCAATGTCTCCATGACGGAAACATTAAACATCACAAGACAGATACATGCATCATAAGAATTTCCTGTATACCGTCTAAACGACCGGGTTTTCCTTACCGAGAAACAAACAAAACAGGCTGCGCCATCCACACATGATAACGGCCGGAGCCAATCTTCAAGGTAGATCTATCCGCCCATAAATAGAAATAAGAGCATAAAACATCTATCTATATTGGGTCTTCAACTCAAATCAAATTATCCCTTTTATATAAATCAGATTGTATCAAAAATATCTCCATCATACACATCTTCTATCAGTAAACACTCACATGACAGATGATAAAAAGCCAAGGAAAGAAATGCCAGACCAAGAATAAATGAATAAAAATGTATACAAGTGTTTTCTTACCAAGCCACACTGACAGACATAAACAACTATCATGATCAACAATGAGACTTATTCCATTTCTTTTGGAACTGCAAATTCAATCCTGTATACCGCAGATAGAGATCAAATAAACCCAAGTCTGGAACTGGTCATGAAAAGTAAACTTGGAATATCAGAGCATCAGCCTCAATATTTTGTTTGTTTTGATGGATTTAACGTTCCACTGACAGCATTCAGTCATTTGGATACTATGTCTACCGGAGACAGATATGGTGCTGCCACACTACATAATCACACCGTAGCCTCCATATTCAAAGTGAAATAATCCGCCTGTAAAGCTGCTCAAACTTTAACCGTTATCACACAAATACCAATACTTCTTCTGAAAAAAATCTTGGGTTTACATAAATTATCAAATATTAATAGTTTTATTCTTGTGATTTTTCTCATCAAAAAACCTAGAGAGTTTTAATAATATAATGCAGAATACAATTAAATGGGTCACCTTTCTTAACGTTTTACAATGCAAAGACATCTTTCTTTTCACTCATATCAAATTTATTTACACAAAGTTTAGTGAAAATCTTAGACATCAGGAGTAATATAATAATATATTTCTTTAAATGATGTTCCATCATCAAAGACAATGAAAGATCAATCCATTCATTAATCTTTCCTTTTGAGACATCATTAATGTCCTCAAAATTAGGAACTGTAACAATAGAAAGATATGGAAAGGCAATCCATTGTATCTAGCCATTACTAAATAAGAAACATATCCATCATTATGCATAAGATAAATCTCATAACGTTCATCTGTTAATTTCCATCTAAAAGCACTTAGTCCGCACTCTATCAAACTTTAACAGATGAAACGCCTGAGGACATTTAAGAAGCGAGAGTTTAATATAAATAGTGACAAAGACAAGGGAGATAAATAACAGCCTAATGAACCATACATTTATTCCTCTCTCCCGATCAGTTAAGAATCTACGACACTCTGGAGATCCTAGTAAATGACTTGAAAGCTCGCATTTTCTGTGGAGAATGCATCATAGCAGTTCATGTAAACAACAGCAGTGGAAATGAACATTTTATTCAACTTCCCCCTATGTTGATAAATACAATACCAGAGTAAAATACAAGACCTACACTTTCTGCTATTGTTTAAGCATCGCCTGGAGAGTCTTAAATAAGGTTGTAATTTCAGTGTTGAACTGCTTTAGAGAAGTTCAATATATGTCTTCATAAAATAATAAGTACAAGAGTTCTCTTTGGATCACATGTGTCACCTGCTGGAGTGTACTGGACAGACAGACAACAGAAAACAATGCATCCACACCATCTCAGGATATTCAATATTGCATTGTCCTTTATTTCCCTCTAAAAAAACAAACGGATATTTAAAACAGTGTCGTAGAATGACTGGTACAAACAAACCGATCTCACCAGCAAATACTATTGAAAATGCTTTATTTGATTTGAGAGTTCTTGAATTGCCAATTAACAGTTTAAGGTCAATTATGGTTCCTTTCTGTGAGGCCTTTATTGGTTAACATTTCCTGAATGTGACAAAATGATTTAGTTCCACTGCAATATCCACACAGGTATAAAGGGAACACCACATTAATGTTTCCCAAAGTCTGTGTGACTGCAGTTAAATAAAGGAAAGGAAGTTAGAAAGAACGATGCCGGAGCATTATCCGGTGAAAAAATGAAATCTATCGGATGCTATCAGTAGTTATGCAGAAAAAAAGAAGAGAGATACTGAGTAGAATTAAAACTACTGCATTTGTGTTTGTAAATGAAAACCATGCTTGCATGACAAAAGAACAATTAGTACTGAAAATTGTACTTCAACATTTTCAATAGGCTCTTTTCCAAAAAATCAAACAAAAAAAATCCCCTCATACCTGTGTGGATATTGCAGTGGAACTAAATCATTTCGTCACATTCAGGAAATGTTAATGTGATGGTGACAGTGCAAACGTTTATCATGTAGTTGCGCAAAATTTTTATGTTTTTTCTTGAGAAAGGCATATAATTGCAGAAATACTGAAAAAAAAAAAAAGTTCATTGCAAACACTGTATAATTATGATCATGAATGTTTTAGATAAAAATAGAATTATGCTAATTTGCCTATGCCCTACACTGTCGACAAATATGGTGTTATGCCCCCCATGGTGACTTTTATGAAGCCATCCTAATCACAAAAAAATATCTCGATTCATCCTGCCATCTATTAAACATTAAAAACTTATTAACCATCACCGGAACAAAAAATTCCACTAATGATGAGGTTACAGGGTATGCTTTAATAATATTTAAATGAGCCATACAACACTTCCCTCCAGCACCTTCCCTCAGCTGCAAACACCTTCCGTTGGCGTCAACGCGATGAGTACAATATAGTAGAGTAAGACATGCAAACCTCCTACATTATTCAGGCATGGATGCCTTGGTCAATGCTGCAGCCCGTGATCCATACTACCAGCTTGGAGCACTCAGTCTCACTGGAACTAATCATTCTGAAAGCCCGAGAGTCCTTCAGCGATATAGGAACCAGGGCCTTGCAACAGCCAGCTGCCTGGACCATGATGAAACCACAGCACGAATGCTTCTTCTTTTGCGCTAATTACCATATAAAAAAATAAATCTTATTACCATCAAGGGAGGACAACAAGGTTCCTCATGGCTGACTTTCCATGAAGCATCTTAAACAGAATTTTGAAAAGAGAACATTTCATGATATTCAAGTATGACTGAACCAATACCTTTATAGAAAAAAATTAGTACCAGGAATAGTAGAATCTTAAGTGCCAAATGATAACATTTCTATCAATTTAATTAAAGAACAGTTCTTACCAGTTTGGATCATGAATGTGCCAAAAAAAAAAAAAATCTCTTCAATACTTTGATATTGGAAACCGCTTAATGAGGAAAAAATGAGAAATGTGGCATTTTCATGGCAACTATAAAATAACACACTTTTCCTGCCATACTTTATTTCCCTCTCTTAAATTCTGTGTCCAGACTGCATGAGAGAAACTATCAGCCTAATGCAGCATCAATTTTCTTAACCTTAGTTACCTCCCTTTTCTTCTTGAATTTCTCTTCCTTGCAACCATGTGAAAATTGTATATCCTGAGAGACAAAACCTGCCAGTTTTGTTTTTTGTTGTTTTTTTTAAATTTGTGATATACTAGGTATATAAATCTAATCAAGATATCATTTCTAAAATAAATAACCAGTGAGTCATTAAAACTATCGTAACTCAAATGATACAAGTTCCTTGGTTTCAATCCTGAAACTTAAAACACAAGCCTGCTAAAAACACACCTAGCACGGGCCCAAATTCACTTCAAATTTGAATTTAACAGCCATAAATAATGGATATGCCTGAAAAATGGGGAATACAAATTTAACAGCTCTAGTCCTCTCTTTCAAGCATTCTGTAGCATCGATGCCTGTCAAAAAGGCTCCCATAAATAATAAATGTATGAAAGTATCATTTTCACGTCCGAGATTTACACGCAGGATGAATTGTGGACAGAAAATCAATCTAAATTTGATTGTGTATCAATCCAGCGAAATATCAGCCTGTTTGTCTGGTATTGAAAGTACGGAAGTACATGTGCCAGAAACAAAAAGGAGTTATCGTGGCAATGCAACCATGATCCCGTGCCACTAACAAGTCAGCCGATCCTCCGGCTTGTTGCTCAACCGGCAGCTGGATGAATATGCACCAGTTGTAGCAGAAGAATGGTATCATAAATAAAGGGGATTGATCTGATAATTACTTGATTGATGCAATATACAGAGACGAACATTTTATGTTCATATACTAGAAATCTGTCATTGAGATCCGCTGCAGCACATACAGATGGATGTATTACGGGAGACAATTATTTACGGGGGGCAAACGAGGGCAATGCCACTGGTTCAAACGCATAAGGCCTTTAGTAGCCTCCTTAGAGACCACCGATAGATGATATTGGTGCTTTTCAGACACTATTGAAACAATCACTGTGAGTAACCATGCGATGGTAAGCACGCTTCTTGACCATGTAAAAGTAATCTTGATCCATATTTTTCCGCATTAACTCTTCCAGTTTCATGATAAAAAGCAATAGGAAGCATGCCAAAATGTTTTTCCCCCCCTGAGCCATGTTTTTTTTTTTTGCTAAGAGACCTGTATTTAAATGTCTAGCTTGAGTACATGTGGACCGCTACCTGTAACCTATAACATTAACTGTCATGCAATACCATTGTATATCTCAAAAATGTAGACCTTTTTGACAGATCATAATTATAAGCTTAGCAATATGAACAATGGCTTCTGCAGCTTTTAATCCAAAAGAATCTAGCTCACAAGGTCTGTGTTCAATATTTGTCTCAATATGAATTCAAGAATCAACATCTAATATGACCCCGTCGAACCAATGGCAAAAACAATGTGTAAAATATCTATCACTTCTATTCAACTTCAAAAATGTAAAACCTTGCAAAAAAGTTCCACAATTTTCTTTCTTATCTAATTTGCCATCAAATGCCTATTTATAATTCCGGTCACCTTTCCATGCGATCCACTTCCCTTTTTTTTACCTCCTACCTTCTCCCAGTTAAAGAGATCAATGTCTAAACCTTCCACACAAAACTTCTGAAAAGACTTTAAAGATGTGACAGTTTATTGTTGACTTGGCAAGGAAAGAACTTTATTATTCCCCAAGAGATCGTGAAAAAACGGCAATTGTTCTGCAGGAATGCTGCATGTAGTCTCGTTGCCACGGCAATCGTCATTCTCAATAAGGAAGCACCTTGTCCACCTGACAACTGGAGAAGATCAAGAGAAAAATTTACCTCCAAAGTGATTTTTTTTTTTTAACTTTTCTATAAACTTAAGTACATGTCACATTATATTTGACAAATTTAACAAAGCAAAAAGAAAAATTTCTCCATTCAGCAGCAGCTGAAAATCATTCTGATGACACTTTTGGTGTGTCAACTAACCCTCATTATACTGAATTTCTTGATTGTACATATACCTTTTTCATTTGGACTAGACTAGTTGTTTATGGGGGTGCTGGCTGACAATCTATTGACTGAATAGTGAGCAATGCAGACCACGATCTTATGCTGGCTGATCTTGGTCTGCACTGGTCACAAGGCAAAACTGCCCACAGCACTGTCAGGGTTAAATGAATTTATTTTCTCTTCTTTTTAAATATCAGTACTTTGAAGTCTGTAATGCAGTCTGAGCTCAACCCATCTTTGAATAATTCAAATACAACTGTTTGTTTATTGTTGGATTTAAGACCCACCAACATTATATCAGTCATCTGGAGTCTACAACATAGTGCTGCCACACTGCAGTATCACGTCCAACAGAGTGTATTTTTTCCATTTTAAAAAAAAAAACACACAATATTCCATTTATATGATCATATAAGTGCATATTATTACCTAGAAAGTGCCTTGCACTTAAATCAAATGCCACTATGCCCCAAGGGTGACAAATAATGGAATTTTAAAGGTCATAACTTACAGACCTTAATAAAAGATGCATTTTACATTCATTATAATCCCTTGAAATTTGATCCTGCTCTACACTTTATTTCTGATGTCATATACATGTGACTTAACTTTTTGAGAGCCTTTTAGTCCCTTCCCTTGAATCCCTAATTATTTTTTTTTTAATTGAACAATCTAGTAACATTGAAATAAAAGTTGATAAAACAATAATTTTAACTTAAAAATCATTAGTTGCAAGTAAGAAAAAATGCAAATGTTATAGAAGGAAAACTGATTTGACATTTCTTCCAAAGTTGTCCACATGCATTTAATCAAAATAACAAAATATTTTTTTCCTTACTTATATTCAAACTATTAAACAAACAGTGAAAGAGGCTTTTTGAAATTGCAGTTTATGAAACACATAAAGAAGGAACAAAGTGCTTTTCTCTGAAATAACATTGTTATTTAATCAAAGAATAGCCTTGTCAAACATATATGAAAACATTTAAAAGAAAGTGAACTTGTTAGTCTTGATCAGCAGCTACTGATAAATAGAAAGCCTTCAAAGTTCAAAAGTAAAATGTTACAATATTCAAATATATACATATAGCTATCCTAAAGTATCTATCATACAAAGCCTATATTACTATTCATTGTCATATATAACAGACTGTCTTGTTTTATTACAAAAATAAAGCTCATGCAAAACTGTATCTATTCTAATATATTTACAGTCCAAAAGCATCTCCTATACAGATATATACTGACATACACGTTTTTCAGTGCAGCCTATAAAATGCTGTTGTTTATGACTTTATGCCATCTTTTCCCCTCGATAATAGCCAACCTTTTATGCTTCTTCCACCATAGAAAACTTTAGAAACCTTTGTTTTCCAACCCCAAACAAGCCACTGTGAGTTCTCTGGATTGACTCCCTTGGGGAGAGTCATACTTGTATTTTTATCCTTTTTTTATTTTTTTTTATTTTTTTGAAAACCTCTTGAAAAACGCCCCAACCATTAACAAATATGAGAAAATATAGCATTGCAGATACAGAGTTGGAAACTCTTTGACTACTTGACAATGAACAACATCGTCCTGTAGACAAATAAGAATGTTGCCAAATCTCAAGGGTGTATCTATGTTTGTTAGTAAGTGCTGTATTAAAAAGAAATATAACATTGTGGGGGTTCTTAAATTGATACATACGAAAACACAAATTATGAACATTTAAGGAGAAAAAAGAAATTTGAACAAAATGAATAAAAAGATAACAAATATTTGAATTAAAACCTGGTCACAAACACTTCCAAAATGAACAAGTGTTAATCAAGGGCAGACAAATGTGGGGGAAAAGAAATAAATTGGAAATGTTAATAAAAAAAAAAGGAAAATGTAATTTAAATCTATAATTCAAAAAGAATAAAAAAAATTTATATAGAAACAAAAAAAATTTCAATATTTAAAAAAAATATTAAAAAACAGCAAAAAGGCATAAAACAAAAATACTATAAAAAAAAAAAAAAAAAACAAGCATGATAAAACATATATTTGTATCTTTTCCATATTATATCATGGACAAAACAACAAATTGAGATCAAAACATGATAAAAGAAAAAATACACTTTATTAAAACTTCAAATACAAAATACATGAAGAAAATACCATTTGCAAACATGAAGATATATAAAATATGTAATAGATAACACGGTTTAACGTTCTAAGGCATGACAGCTCCTATGTATAATAACAGCTGGGTTAAGTTGTGCAGCACTATCCCTGATTCCTTCTTAACTTCCAACCTGTTGTCATACTGTCTCATGGACCCCAAATTCAAACCCGTAAAGCCCCTTATTTTGGATATTGCTTACAACCCCCCTCCTTTTTTTTTTCCTCCCAGAAAAATTTCCAATCTGTGCTACAGGGGCTAACTGTATGACTGTTCCATCTGTTTCTATTTTCATAATGCTCTTAGAACGTTTTCGCAGTCAGCTCACGAAAATTTTGTCTTCTGAAAGAAACCACCTGAACTTCAGGGTTAAGCATGACTAACTTACAAGACTCTTAAACAGGTTCTTCCTCTTTAATGATCTGTATATCAAAACAAAAAGTCCTGGTGTTGTATTATAATAGAGAGAGAGATATTGTGGAATGTACCCAACAGCTCTTTGACAAGCAGAAATAAATGCCATAAATTATTCAAGAGTGTTTGATTCCATAATAACAGGTTGCCACGGAAGTATCAGAGACCCGGGATATGTACTCAGTAAAAACTGTACTGTAGAAGTAAAAAGGGAAATACAAAATGAAGGAAAAAAAGAGAAACATGAAAAATCTTATGTCTACCAAATGATGCAAACAGTCTAGGATGACTTGGAAAAAAGGCAAGGCTAGATGTTGAACAAAAAAAAGAGGAAAAAAAGGCAAGAAAAATGGTACCATCACGTTTTTGTTGACTGGAGAATTTTACGTAATTGATGGAGCATTGCCTCATGCCATGTTGTTGGTTTATACACCTGAAGATAAGAAGTGAAATTAATTATTCAGTCTACATTCTAAAGCATAACAGACCAGCCTGATCTAGCTCCTTTAGGAATACTGCTTAAACAATATTTACTTACTGTACACTTGCATCACACACAAACACATGAACAGAAGCTGTTGCATTTAAAAATATAACAAACAATTCACACATTCAGAACCAAACACATCGTTCTCACAAACCAATATATTGCCAACTCTTTCATATAAATATCTAAAATGCAGTACTTTACACATATTTACAACTTTAAGTAAAAGTTTTCAACTTTCTTCATGACATGTGTTGTGCTGTTTTGATTTTGTTTTTTCAATCTATCTAAAACAAATGACTTTGAAAAACATGGCTATATCTTTCCCCCCCAAAAAATGGTCAAACATTCGCTGCAGTCGTGAACTTTCAAAATATGATACAAAACTAAGTTGGCAAGACAATATCAAAAACAAGCGGACAGGGACAAATGAGAGAACACAGAGCTGATATATTTGACAAATGGACTGTGTCAGTTCCTACTTCCCATTGCCGTCATACTGGCATAAATCTGATACGCAGTCTCTTGGACTGCTTCCTATACATTTCCCTTTCTGAATTTCTTTATTAAGTGCCAAATGTTTGAACCAGAATTGAGAGATTGGTACCCTCAACAAAGGCCTTCCAGACTGCTTCCTGTCTTGCCAACTGTTGGAACCAGCCTGCAAAGACTGTGACACCAACAATTGCCCCATCTAGCAGCTGTCCCTGTCACCTCTGTAGCAGCACAATCAAGGGAACCAGTCACCCCACTGTTATTGTGTCAACCAGTCTCCAGCACACAATGTGATGCTTACAGTGCTCAATTTTATCATTACAAACAATTATTGGCCATTATAGCCTTAACAGACCTTTCACAAAATGAGAGCCCATTTTCCATCTGCTTGCAGAGAAGGTCAGCTCCTTGCTACACACAGGAAATTTCATATACATAAACTCTCTGCAGGGAAATACTGCATTTAATGGCCATAATTTAGGTATCTCTCTCCCTACTGCGTTTGTGTGTTCTTCTCATACTTGTTTAATAACGACATGACAAAACAAAGGATAAACCATTCAGTAAATAAATGAACTGTTGCTCCGAGTTTATGATAGGTATCATTTTAGAGTTTGAAAATGAGGTAAAAAAATGCAACCCATAGGCCTTCTATTTTCTTTCAAATCAATAATGATTAAATTAAAAAGACAAATGTGTGAGAAGAAACAAACTATAAGAGCTCTTGACATTTGCCACTATTCTTTCACTAAAACAATTTCAGCAATATATATAGAGAGATATCTTCTAATCTCCTGACATTATGTTACATAACTTAATAACAGCCTAAAACTGAATGCGAGATGTCATAATGGACGACTTCATTGTTCAAACATTTCTCAGAAATAGAGAAATTTACATGCATCATTTCTGCTGCTTTCTCTTCCAAGAAAAAAACAACAACTAAAGGAAACTTGTCTTTTAAATGCTAAATATGACAATAAGCAAAGTCTTCATATTTTTGCATCATTTTTTTTTCTTTCTGTTTATGTGTAAACATGTATGAAGACACATTACCCCTTAAGCTAATGAATATTCTTGTACAAATTAATAACTTAATGACTGTTAACTGACAGTTGCTGTCTGATCTGGGTCTGCTCTGTTTTGCTAAATGCATAAAAAAATGAGTCTAGTTGAAGCACAGGGAAAGATAAAGTGTGTACATTGAGAGACCTTATTTTCAGTATTTCTTAATAAATACATTTATCAAGAAAAACTGAAAACTAAGTGTCTCTCCACAGATTGATTGCAGCAGTTCCCCCCACCCTTCACACATCTCCTCTCCGAGGTCTGCTAAGACTGTAGGATCTGCATCAAAATGAAATATGCTTTTAGGAGCCAGCGTGTGTGTCAGAGAAGTCTAGACGAAGAATGAAAGTATTCTCTATTGACGCTTATCAGCGGATTTACAATTTGAAATTAAAGTCTGTCCAATAAAACCATACAATACTTTAAAGACAATAAGCTGCAGCACCATACTTTTCACAAACATCAATTATAGACGAGAGAACACTTAATTCTGCACGTAATGATTTGGGAGGCGGAAAAAGGAAGAAAAAAGATAAATAACATACCAATCTCAAAAGAATTTTAAACCTTGCTTACAGATATATAAGAAAATTTCCTGGCACTTCATATAAATAAAACATGTTTTTACAGTATTACATTTTGGCAGAAATATATATTCACATGTTTTACTTTTTATCTAAATTATGCAACTGGCTGTCAACAAATCAGTAGATATAAAATTTACGTGCCTTTTTACTACCTGAATTTCCTTAACAGGTTCCATTTTATCATACGCTAGTAAAGCTTTAGGAGATATGGAGAAGTGTTTATTGCTGCAAGGTGATCAGCAAGAAAGCCCTGACAGGCTGCTTCTATGAAGCACTGCCAAGACCAAAAATTACACAGCGAGAGTCTGAACAGGGGCCTCAGCACAAGCCAGTTTGTAATGCCAAATGTGCTTAAGCAGAGCTGTTCAAAAACAGAGCAGACCCCTCAAGGGATTTCGCCTAAATCGGCCACTTTCTCACAGATATTTCGCTTTATATTCAACCAGCCAAGAATCAATGGTCCTACAACCAGTGGCAAAGGCCTGTAAATGCTCTTGCAGACAATCTTGTTAAATAAGAACATAGTATATTGATGAGGAAGCTGGGATCCACATTATAAAGTAGGTTTTCACTTGGCCAAACAATGCTTATTTGTTTTTATTGGAAGAGACAGTAGATTGAATTTATCCATTTTATTGTCTGCGCTTTATCCACCATATGAGATGGGGAATTTGAAATTGTCCAAATCCCCTGCTACATGGCACCCCATTAAACTGTATGTCTCAGATTTATTTTCTTCCCCTTTTTTCATTAAATTCCAACAAAAGTAAAATTCATCTCCATGACAACCATACCCCAACAGGCCAAATGCAAATTTCACAAATTTTCAAGTGGGAAAAAAAAGCAGTATAAAATAACTGCACCAAGTCCTCCCAGATCTCCTTAATGCAATCTATGAATACAAAAGTATACATAACTGTCAAAGAACAACATTTATGCCTCTTTATTTCACATGGTATCTTTTAGAAGATTAATATAATATGCATCCAAAGATTTAAGAGGAATACTGGAGAAAGTGAGCCCTACCTAAACTGTTTTAGATATTTCACAGAATTTTTTTTCTCAAAGAAAATATCATTTATATGAAATGCTGCACATCGACGCACTAATGGCCCTTGACATTTTGCTCTCATTACAATTGCCTGTAAACGTGTGTCCACCATCACACTGTAAAGAGCGGAAGACAAGACTGGTACATTCCCAAGGGCTGCATCAGGTACCATAATGCAACCATCAAATGTAGCGACTTTGAGAGAGAGGCCAGACAATGGACCCTCCATAATTGTATTACTTCACAAAGGCCAGCCTGCACTGTCCCTTACTTCTCATCCTAATCACATAACCATAATGGGAGGAAAATATCCACTTCTAGATACAGGTGGTTCTTACCCTGTCTACCACTTCTATTAGCTAAATGTTAAAAAGGCAGAAATTTCGATTCCATGGCGACCGTTAATGTAACTTAATCCACATACTTTTTAGGTCTAGACGGTTTAATAAGAATTCATGCAAGTGAAAAATTTAATTAAATGCAACTTTCAGAAACATAAAACAACAAAAATATCATTCATAACTGTTATCAAATTGACCCCTTCCCCTAATGTGTACTTCAATACACTTCCAGATATGGGCACCAGCTATTTCCCATTTCTCCTGCCTACTGGAGCCCGGTCTATGGCTGGTCTGGGGTCCAGAGAATTCTATACCTTATATTAACCGACTGTCTCATTACCTTTAATGGCACTTCTGGGTTGTATGCCATATGAATATATGAATGTGAATCCATGGCAACCAATATGACAACTCCACCCATGAGAAGTACGTCTCATCCATAAAACAATTCCAAGGCCATATTTTAACCGAAAGCTTTGATAAAATGATGAATGGCCAATGGCCTTTGTCTCAATTCTCTTACAGCTCTATGCCAGTTTATCTGCAGCCAGGATCCAGTTTTCCAAGGTGAAAGAAATTCACCAAAGTTTCATTACTTTTCTCAACAGTGTGTCCAGAAACAAAGAGTTACAAGACTAAACCTCAACTGGAGGACAATGATTGAAAGGAATTAATAAGGCTGAACCTAATCATGTAATAAGTGGAATATTTCAATACTTATATCTATCACAAGTTTACATTCTGGACCAGTTCACATGATACCCTGGGCACCTGCTAATCCAAAACAGGTGCCCATGGGTTCGGCATTTCCAAAAATTTACACATATCTTAATAATTATTGTCCTGCCTGCTTTACATTTTGTGACCTCTATCATATAACTAGATCGACTCTATCCAACACTTCAGTAATTCAAAACTAGTGAACTGATCTTGCAATTGCCAAGCATTTCAGTCATGTTGACATATGTACAATTCTTTACTGTTAAAACATGGAAACAGGACCCGTTTTTTTGTTTTTTTAAATATTCCGCATTTTTTTTATCACTTATTTATGGACAATAAGTGTTCTGATTCGATTGTCTTGTCATAGATACATTTAAGGCGCAAAGAAACCATCAATAATCTCCCAATATGACATGAATCCATGACGGATCTGTCGAGGGGATGCCAGACAGAATTACCTAGCACAGGCAATTTCTGCAGTAGAATTTCTATATTGCGCAAGATGTGAATTATCTGACATGGATGGATTTTGTACAAGCTCCAATCCTCTATACAGAGAAAGTTTATTCAGCGTGAGCAAATCAGGTGGAAATCTCTATCAAGTTTGTAAGAAAATCCGATTCCATATTCTATATACAACATAATTATTTTCCACCTACATAAACAGAAGTTCCTTTTTCAACTGCTTTGAAATACTTTATTTTGAAAATGTCTTTCTGACAACATGCTTTTGTAATTCGTTCTTGTTTACCAAAGTGTGATCACAAACACTGCTCTTGACCATGAGAAAACTTGCTTCCAGAATGTGAAAAAGCTTTTTTTGAACCATAAACCCGTATATGAAGCAGGTGGCATGAAAAAAACTTCAGATCGGATTTTACTGTTTGCTTGTCCTTCGTATCTGCATGATTAAAAAAAAAAAAAAAAAAAACGCTTTTAAACCTGTTCACCCTGAAAAGAATCCTGCTAGTCGAGAATGCATTTCTATGATATATCTTAGTATGTAAGATAAGAGGTTTAATCATGGAAGGGTTAATGATGTGTAAGGGATTCAAGAGCATTAGTCTAACATTCAAAAAGCCAGAGAATGAGAAGTTTGCTGCTGATGAAAGTAAATCCTGAACCCCTGCTACTTTAGAACAAAAAACACAATTATACACCACTGAGAAGAGTCTGAAAAGGAAAACAGGAGTGTACAGCAGGACTATGTTGGATCACCATGGAAATTATATAACGAAACTAAGCATTCCGAAAGAAACTTTTTCCAATCTTACGCAGCTGGTGAGTCGACTTGAAAGGTAACAACCTGCTTCTAGCAACGGGGACAAATGGGCGACAGTTTAGAGAGACTGTGTGAATGAGTGTTGCTTTATGATCTCTTGATTAACTGGTGAGGAAAGTTAATAAGCTGGGAAGCTGTTGCCTTGCAAATGTAGATTAGACCGTTGTCACAGCTGGTGTGTTACACTGGCGATACTTGACGACCTTCCTCCATCTCTCTCTCCCTCCCTCCCTCTTAAGTCTGTCGTCATTATGTGTCAATGACAAGATATAAAACCTTCACAGAAAAGAAGTTCATCAAGATATAACAGAAACAGATACACTCAAATTCCCCTCTCTCAAACCCCATCTTCTCTCAAACCCCAGATTTCTCTTCTTTTTTTTTTAAAGACAAAATATAATGAATTAAAGCAATGTTTTATTATATAATCAATTTGTGTACCAACTTTTGCTAACATTTTTACAATATTTCCAATCAAAATGATACTGGGTAAAATGTTAAGGGGTTCGAGAGACGGTATATGCAACACTGTTATTCCGTACAAAGGAATACATCTAGAGTATCTTCATGCATCCTTTAATAAAAGTCTTTGCTTAAATTTTAAGCCCAACCAACAGTTTTGCAGTTATTTTGAAGACTTCTGACAACATAAGGCGGACACGATGCCACTTCACTATCACACCGTAGACACGAAACATGAAACCATATCCTGAAACTCGCCCATCTGTCTCTGAAAATCTACCATTATATATACGCAGAGAATCAAACACAAAGAAGATATGCAAACTTAATGTTCAATGTCTTCAGTATGTTGTGACCAGGGATTGAACTTACCACCTTCCAGTTAGAGGGGTGAACACTAACCACCCAACCACCTAGACTGATCAGAAATGATAATTTTTACCACTTACAAAAAAATCATTACTTATATGAGGTATGACATATACTTTCAACTTATATAATGACATTAAGCAGATGGTATGGCTTGGCTTTCCCAGCCTTTGCCTTTATCAAAATGTGGCCTGTTGCTTTGCCTAGCCTCATATCTATGTAAAACTGGTTCCAAATATATATATATATTATTCATGAAAAACAGAATGGCAGCGAATAATTTGAAATTTTACGACATATTTCCCATAATTCTAATCTCATGAGGATGAGGAACTTCCTCCGCGGGTGTTAGAAAAACAGTGTGACACTCAACATACCATAATACAATAAATATTTAATGGAATTCCTCCAAGTTCATCGCTGTATTGATACATTGGAGCAATCAAACATTATGAGGGCTGCCAGATATCTCAGGAGTAAAGTCCGCGTCTTCATACAGTCTTAGATCAAACAGACACGGCACCTACCCTCAAAAATACCATGCGCAATAACCTCTTATTCAAATCATAACAAATGCTGTGTCTATGGCTTTTGTGCTTTATAATTATTGTAATGTTGACCATAATTTGACTTTTGTCTACTTATCATAAAATAAAATCATGTTAAAAAATATATATATATAATTAGATATCAACATTTTAGTTTTTATAAATTCAATGTGATGGTGTTTTAATTTCTTTGTGAATGCACAGCAATTTAGAATAATTCAATGAATTAAGAAACATAAAGTTCCTTAACCCTTTCCCTCATAGAGGAAACCATGAAAAGACCTATGCGAACAACATAAAACCAGATCAGCCTGCGAGTAACTCGCAGGCTGATCAGGTTTTATGTTGTTCGCTGCTCCTCAGTGGTCTGGAAATGAGGATTTTACAATTAAATTTGGTAAGGTATGAGTTTGGCTTTCTGCAGATCAGGCTTTATGTGGTACCTATTGAGTGCGTCAAAATGAGTCTATATGAGGGAAAGGGTTATCATTCCAAACATGCTTGCTGATATACCATTCTCAACAGACAAAATGCCTTCCAATACAGTACATGCAAGTACATATTACGGTGTCATGTTGATACCCTTTACCCTCTTTGTGACACTGAGTGCATCAAAACATGTCCCTGAATGGTTAAAATGGTTGTATACTGCAATCTAAAAGACATCTCAATTTTCAGTAACGGTTGGAAAGGCAAGAGAAAACATCCCAGCATATGAATAAGCTTATAAAACACCAACTCCTGAACCTTTTTTCTTTTTATGGCTGACACTTGTCCTCAATTTCTCCTTCCAGCTTTACAAGTGCATCCATGTTTGACCAATTTAATCTATTCAACTTGCTTGTAATGCTAATCCTCTACCTTTTATCTGAGGTTTTCAAATTATGTTGAGCTTCAACCTGCATATTACACATGACTCTCACCTTCATAAAGATTTAACTCAACCGTTATACGCAACGACTTTCTCACCTCGTTATGATTAACAAATTCTCTCGACGATATTTGTCCTGAATAAATTAACAGTACTAATAGCACTTGAGCCTAGGGCACCTATAAAAGAAGTCTTCACTCTTCCATAATAATATCAGGGCTTTTCATACCCAGATTATCAAATTTATTAAATCTTTATATAAAACCAGTGCAGGTTTTGAAAAAAAATTTTTTATCCTTTTCATATACCAGAGAATTTGATACTCTGTAGACAATTATGTCTATATCAATTCAATGTACCTATAAGGTAAACAAGAGAAAGTAAAGCGTGACCACATCAGAATTCAACTGGTTATCGACAGAAAATGCGGGAGAGACGTAATCAGCTTTAGGATTTTACACGTTTCAACTTTAAGGAAAATGAATGAAGTGAGATGGTTATTGAACGCAGAGGAAAAATTAAAATTACAGCTCACATTGGCTTTTTGATCTGTTGATATTACCCAAGACATCATGATCTCTGTCATGCTATTTCTAGTTACTTCAATTCACAGACATGGTGTAGTTCTATGTTCATATACATACAGTGGAACCTCGCTATTAAGGCCACGAATGGGACCGGGCACAAGTGGCCTTAATTTGAAATTTGGCCTTAATAGCAAGGTTTCAAAAAGTCAAAAGGGATTAAGTCCCTTTGACACATCAACCCTACACTTGTGTGTTATGTGTGTGTGTGTGTGTGTGTGTGTTATGTGAGTTTTGTGTAATCAATTGATTATTCAAATAACTCATTAAATAAGCCATTTTAATATTTTTTATCTTTATTTAAATACAACAAAAGAAATATAAAATAAATACATTGTTTTTGTCTTTGAGAGAAAGTTCTTTACGTTTCTTACTCATGGTTTGATAGTTACAGTGAACGTAAGAAATGCAAAATGAATTCTGAATGCATTTCATGAAGTGCACATTATTTATCATCGTGTTTTTCTCACGTTTAATATGAATATTTACTAATTAGCTATAAAGTTTGCAAAACAGACGTGCCGACTTAATTACCCATAATCATCAATTCATCCCTAATTTGTTTTTTAAAATTTCTTGTAGTACAATTTTATATAGTATGCTACACTAGAACTGTCGCCTAAGGGCTTACTAATACCCCCCCGCAAGTGTTTTTGTCAAACATGGCTTTGGAGCATGAAATCAGAATTCTTGTATGCAACACTCCATCTTAATATACAGAGGACATATGTGCCAACTACCTAGAAATCTAGTTATCCTTTGTAACACATACCTATGGATATACCTATGTCTATGGATAAATATCATTAAGATTCACTGAAATTATCAATGAAATGTATAAGACATCTAGTTATATTACCCTAAGGGGGGAGAGGGGGGGGGGTAACCCAATGTTATATAGAAAAAGCGCTACTACAATGTCTAAGGTTGAATGACAGCAAGTTTCATTGAAATCCCTCCAGTAGTTTAGGAGGAGTAAAATTAAAAAAAACATCAAAGGGAATATAAAAAAGGGAGGTAATCCAATGGGAGGAGTAGTCTGCAGAAAATTGTAAAGCAAAAATCATCAAAGGGGCATAACTATAATAAAGGGAGGTAATCCAATGTTATATAACTAACACATGCTTCTACAATGTCTAAGGATGAATGGCAGCAAGTTTCATCAAAATCCTTCCAGTAGTTTAGGCGAAGTAGTCCGCAGAAGTTTGTAATGCAAAAATCATCAAAGGGGCATAACTTGGAAAATAGGGGAGGTAACCAAATGATATATAGATAACGCGCTTATACAATGTCTAAGGATCATTGCCAGTAAGTTTCATCAAAATCCTTCCAGTAGTTTAGGCGGAGTAGTCCGCAGAAGTTTGTAATGCAAAAATCATCAAAGGGGCATAACTTGGTAAATAGGGGAGGTAACTCAATGCTATATAGATAACGCGCTGCTACAATGTCTAAGGATCATTGACAGCAAGTATCATTAAAATCCTTCCAGTAGTTTAGGCGGAGTAGTCCGCAGAAGTTTGTAATGCAAAAATCATCAAAGGGGCATAACTTGGTAAATAGGGGAGGTAACTCAATGCTATATAGATAACGCGCTAATACAATGTCTAAGGATCATTGCCAGCAAGTTTCATCAAAATCCTTCCAGAAGTTTAGGAGGAGTAGTCCGCAGAATTTTGTGTCTACAGACGGACGGACGGACGGACGGACGGACGGACAACCTGATTCCAGTATACCCCCCCCTAACTTCGTTGCGGGGGGGTATAATTACCATCAGTTTGATTTCGATTAACGTCCCATTTTTCGAAACAAAATGACACCTGGACCTGTTGTCAATTTGTTCCTAGTGCACTGCTATCAAAACAAAAGAAAGTGTCAAAATGACTGGTTTGCAAAATACTGAGACTGGTTAACATAACTTACGACGGTATTTCACGTAACCAGTCAGATAAAAAATCGAAAGTGTTATCGCCCTTGGACAGGTGCCCGCTTTAGCTAGGTTCATTTTGCACTGTAAACACCGATCGGGACCGAAAATGGTGCCCGCATTTCGCAATAGCCAGGTGCCCGCATTATTGATTTTTGCGGGCAAATAAACATATAGCAAAGCAATCCGGACCGCGAATTTTGCCTGTAATTAGAAGTTGCCCACATTATTGAGGTGCCCGCTAAGTGAGTTTCTACTGTATAAAGTTGCAAGACTTTTGCTCAGAGAACATAGAATTATATAGAATCAGGTTTTCCATTTACAGTCCACACAGATTCTATAGTACCTTAAAAATGAAATATTATTTTCATATTACACTAATATCTATCATGAGGATATATTACACTAATATCTATCATGAGGATATATTACATTAATATTTATAATGATGATATATTACACTAATATCTATCATGAGGATATATTACACCAATATCTATCATGAGGATATATTACACCAATATTTATCATGAGGATATATTACACTAATATTTATCATGAGGATATATTACACTAATATCTATCATGATGATATATTACACTTATATCTATCATGAGGATATATTACACCAATATTTATCATGATGATATATTACACAATTTTTCATCATGAGGATATATTACACAATTTTTCATCATGATGATATATTACACAAGGATAATTATTATTTACACCAATATTTATATTTCATCGACCTCAAAATCATTTTACCATGTGTTGTTTGTCATCAAACTACAAACGAAATTTGAGACAGTTTCCATTATTAATGGATCAATGAACAGACAATCATGAATTCAGTTTCGTATTTTCATAATAGATTAAAGAATCAGATAGAGACGTCCCTGGAGGAACAAACGAGTCCACAATGTTTCAAGCCTGCAAGGATCCAAAGAGGGTATTGACAAGTACCTTTGCACCGCCCCATGCATGAGGATCTCACGGGACAAGATAAAAGTTACGCAAATATCACACACACACTGTACAAATCCAATAACGAAGAGCACCATTTATAATTACCCTTGTAATCAGATCGTGCCCATATTTACCCATGTAGCTCATGTAATTATGGAAATGAAAAGTAACTCTTTCTTTGGAGTGAATAGCAATACCGACAATGGCACGGAAGGCTTGAAATGTCAGAAGTTGGGTGGCAGAAGATTGTCTTAATTGTAGGAGGTATTCAGCAAGGTGCTACTGTAATTGGTGGTACAATTTCATCCCCTTATCTCCCATGCCAGTCTTTGTTTATTTAAGACAAAGGTCCTGACAACAGATAGACGTGGCCATATGCAGAAGCATACAAAAGAGATTCGAATGTGGAAATATGTACAAATTGTAGCAATTAAACCACAGAATGGGACACCTGATCTGTTCTATTTGCCAAGGTATAGTAGACAGTAATCAAGTGTGTGTCACACACTTTGTGTGATTGAGATATGTGCGTAATTGCCATTATTTTCGCATTTTTTTGTCTGTACGGTTAAGTTATGATCGCGGTGACTAATTACAAAATGCCGCCAGACCCTGTGGGGATTCTTTGAGTCATTACTTTTATTCAGGACGCTTTATTTTTCTGGGGGGATATACCATTGCAATAAAATATTGTGTCAACGACTGGGGTGTAAAGCATATATCTGTAATTTTCTCCCTGAAATTAACTTAATTTCTCACCAAGGCACCTGTGCTGGTATATTTTATTGTCATAATATTTCATGGTCGACCTGATCTGCCATTATTCTGTACAGGGGGAATTGGTATTGAACTCTTGGGAAATTGGTATCTAAGTGAGCCACCATATTCTAAGCGCAGGCACAGACTTGCAATTTTCACAAACCAATTATCATGCTTTCTTTCCTGCACCATTTGTAAAGAAATCCCAAAAAGACAAAAGTTTGATAAAGAAAACGCCGATATAGAAATCTTGGGAACTTGAACCATCCAGGCTTCATTAATTTCAATAGAGCGAATGCAGTCTATAATGCAATAACATTACAGTAATTGGGTTTCAATCACAGAATAATATCACAGTTTGTGGGGATTTATAGATGGGAAAATCAATTTTAAAGAATTCTAATTACAGTTAATCAGAGACTTTAACAATTCCAAGCTGCAATTCATGTTTATACAGACAAGATTCCTATATTTAGGATTAATTGATGAAAGCAAAGACTTACAAATGACTATCAACCAAAATGCAAACAATTCAATATCTTCACAAATAGATGACTTGAAAAAAAAAAAAATCTTGGGGAGAAAATAAGAGTGACATGATGAAAATATCTACCCAGTAAATTAGAAGTGGTTGGAACAAGTTCAGACAAACTGCCTGACTCAAGCAAGGATAATGTCAACACTGTAAATTCACGGCCAATGTTTACTCATCACTGATTCAAGACACTTAAAACATTATCTCTCGATCTCCTCATTTAGTCAATCTTAGGTTTAAACATGGGGATAATCACCGTATTTGTTTTACGAAAGAAGTGACAGAGTGTTTGCATTCATCTTCAGCTGGAGGGGTAATGAGAGACAGGACAATGTAAAGTGGGCCCCCACGGCCCAACACGGGCCCATCTCCCCCACAACCAACAAGACCTGGCAACGCCGTCGCCAAAATTGTCAAACGTATTCAGTACAAACACAGTCGCTATGTTGACAGGCTTCAACCGAACAGACCAGCCTTCCATCTTGTATCCAATAAATTCAAATTTAGAGAAACAAGTCGTAGAAGAAAAACTGCTAATTTGCATAATGAAAAGTGCCAGAAATGGCTGAAAATTGTCAACAGTAATGTACCGGTCTTATATAGACGTTGTCTTCCGCGTATTTTGTTTCTAAAATGTCTACAAAATTCAAAATGCTTAGCTGAATGTCTATCAGGTGACATCGCTGATGCTGTCTCGCTGACTTTAAGTGAGTGACAGACTATATGCCATTGCCAATGAAGGTTTTCAACTAGAAATAAACTTGAAAATGTCAATCGTATTTTGCCTTACTTATTGAAATCTCGCATTAATATAGATACTCTGAAGCTGAATCCATAATTTTGAACACTAGCATCAATAATAAAGACTCTGAGAGAAAACAAATATGAAATTCATTTTTTTTTTTTTTCAGGGATTATGAAAGTTATGATCCTATTTCATCATTTAAAAATTGAAATATACATGTAAGTGCTACAGATGTTATGATATCTGGAAATATTAGTCTCGTATCTGAAAGGCCTTCATTATTGTCCTGCTTTTCTTAATAATGTATGCCGATATTAACTTTTCAGGGGGGAAAAAATGTTTAAAAAGACATAAGATTTTTACATGGATCTTGACAAAAGGTTTGATCCTATGGTTTTTTTTGCTGTAAATTGAAGACCGTAAGATTGTGAACATTTTAAAGGCCCCTCAACAAACATTTTATCTGGAGGTACCTGTTTTTAGAGCTTCCATTCTTTATAAATGAAGTGCCTAAAACCCAGTGGCCAGACTTTGTTCACAGTTTGGCTGTTATCAAGAGAATATCTAAAACTTTGGGGTTGGGAGGCCATATTCACATACTGACTGATATTTTGAGAGGCAACCTTCAAACATGGATTGAGTGTATACAAATATTTATTTTTTTCTCCAAAAAATAAAAAAAAGACAATGCATGACTTTTGCAATTGGAAAATAATCTATGTCACTTCTATATCAGCTAAGTATATTTCTGTGGAGAAGCATCTCCTGCCAATACCATTTTTATTTCCTTCCAGTGTAGTTATTTGAATGAAACCTCTAGCTTCTATACATATTTACCTAAATTTCATAATGGACTAGTCCTTTCTTCATTTTGGACTGTAACCATTAGTTGTTTTGAAGGGTTGGGGTGCTTGCTGAATATATATTGACTGAATAACGACCAGTGCAGACCATGATCAGAGTGTACTGATATGCAGGCTGATCATGGTCTGCACTTGTTGCAGTCAGAAAATCCTACAGCACTGTAAGAGTTAATCAAGGCTGAGAAGGACTCCTTCATTACAAACTATTCCATACTTGAAATGAATTGTAACCAGTCAAGTCTGGAAGATTTGATTTTACAACTTTTTCAGCATGATTTGTTGGAGGACAAACAACAAAAACTGCCTATAGGTAATAAAAATGAAGGAAAAAATGACAGGGACAAAAATGCTACCCCACCTCCCCCCCAAAAAATAATATTTTGTCATCACATCTAAATTCATATTTGACCTACTACAGTAAAACCTCACATAGCAACTAACTTAATAATACGGGCATAACTATTACGAGCGATTTTTCCTGGTCCCGAATGTTTTCCTATATATATTTCAAAGTTCACAAAACTCTATACGAAAACCAACTCCCTACTGCGTAACACAACCGAAATTCTCGGTCCCAATGGACAACTGACACACATTCCTGACCTGGCTAATCAGACCATGGTCAACTGCCTCCCTCCTCCTGAGTTTCTGAGAGTTTGTATGTTTGTCTGATTACACATCAGTCAGGCTGATTTCTGGCACTTGGCATTCATTGAAAACAATAATGGAGACTATTAGTATGGCATGTTTTGATTAACACTCAATTAAGAACTGTTAACTGCCAAACTTTCACCAGTGAGGGTTGCTGACAGTTCAGATTACAAAGACAAAGGTAGGTGTCGGGTCAGTAATTGCATGGGGCCAAATATCCGCTGGTATTTTTGTAGATTTTTTAAATATTGTTTGTTTCATCGAGTAATAAATGAGCAATGATAAGTGATGAATGTTCTGTAAATATTGACTTTCACTTCTTTTTTCTTGGTTTGGCATATGTACATCTGTCATTTACTGGTCAAAATGAGCAAGAAACATAAGGAACTCTCTCTTAACCCTTTCCCTCATAGAGGAAACCATGAAAAGACCTATGCGAACTCGCAGGCTGATCAGGTTTTATGCTGTTCGCTGCTCCTCAGTGGTCTGGAAATGAGGAATTTGTAATTAAATTTGGTAAGGTTTAACTGTGGTTTTCTGCAATCAGGCTTTATGTGGTACCTATTGAGTGCGTCAAAATGAGTCTATATGAGGGAAAGGGTTAAAGAGAAAATTTAGCTAATTAAAGTCCAGGTAAACCAAAGAGACAGTCCAAAAATATGAAATTGGAAAAACACAGGTAATAATTGTTAAATAAAAGTGAAACGCAAGATGTACCATAAAAAAATATTTTTAAGTAAACCATAAGGTCAACAGAGTTTGAAAAAAAAGTACAATACCATTTAAGGAAAAAAAAAAAACTAGGAAGAAAATGAAAATAAAATGATCAATACATACTGTATATTGTTTATGAACTTGCTTTTATGTTTAAGTTTCTATATACTTGCGTAAATAAAAAAAGAAAACCCTATAAATATACAGTGTCATGTTTTATGAAAACTGCAAAACTGAGCTAGTCAGTTGAAGTGGTCTTAATGATAAAACTTGATAAAAAGACCAACTCACTATTAAGACCAAAATGACCAGGTCCCAATATTGGTCTCATTAATGAGATTTTACTGTATATGAAAAAAAAAATCTTTTTTTTTTTTTTAAGTCTGATGTTTTATAACACTGATTGGAAAAACAAGCTCTCAAGTCTTATATTAATTATTCAATGACTCCTGGGTTAAACCAGTACTTTGTCTTCATGAAGATTTTAATTGGGGAAGAGAAAAAAAAAAATATTTATAAGTAGCTTTCATTTCAATCAATCAAATTCCATGTGTTTGATTAGAAATCACCTCACATTTGGATCAAATTCTAGGAATTTCATAATTATGGAAATAGATAAGTTTCATTTTAGATGCTATAGCTATCTGAACATCCCACTCATTGATATAGCGTTGTTCCCTTTAGCAGTTAAGTCTCATTTCCGCTTCCCAATCATTCTGACTTGTTTGTAATTGGGAATAACCGCTACAAGACAATATAAACCTGATGGTTTTAGCAGCAATTAAAATGCTCCACTTTCCACAATTGGTTGATAGGCAGTTGCACCTTCTTTCTTGTAGAAGTACCAGAGTCATAACGCTACACTCAACCTTTGCAATCCTTGCCTGCAACAGTTTTTTAGTCATTGTTAGACATTCGTATGTTTGGGCTTAACCCTTTCCCTCATATAGACTCATTTTGACGCACTCAATAGGTACCACATAAAGCCTGATCTGCAGAAAACTGTGCACAGTTAAACCTTACCAAATTTAATTATAAAGTCCTCATTTCCAGACCACTGAGGAGCAGCGAACAGCATAAAACCTGATCAGCCTGCGAGTTACTCGCAGGCTGATCTGGTTTTATGTTGTTCGCATAGGTCTTTTCATGGTTTCCTCTATGAGGGAAAGGCTTAACATCCCACAGACAGTTTATCAATCATGTAGAGGCTTTTGTCTGCATGAGAGATGTAGAAATGTTGCCTTTGACAAAGTGTCATGCGATAGAAATTACACCAGACAAACCCAAGTCCTGGATCAACTGTTGTATGCTGCAATATATTTGGTAAAAACCTAATCTGACTGAAATATAGATGAATATTATCCCTTTACTTCATACAGACTCATTTTGACACACTGGCAAACAGAGCAGACCCAGATCAGACAGCTCCTAAAAAAGCTGTCTGATCAGGGTCTCCTCTGTGTGCTGACACAATATTGTAGCTCAGATTCTACACAGTCTGCAGAGCTATGAAAAATCAACTGTTTCATATACCATTTAAAGTTCAGATAATTCATATTCATAAATCACAGATTTGTACATGAATATTCATGAAGTACAGGGTTATAAAACATTCACCTGTGATAATCAATATGTTAGCTAATCTAGATTTAACACATATCACAAATTTTCCTCAGCTCTCATGAACTGAGAGAAGCCATCACAACATCTCAATAAGGACCCCCACCCTCACCCTCAAACAAAGAACAGCTGGAATTTTGGACCTGATTTTTCTAGAGGTGATTGTCTAGACTCTATTGATGTTTCTGTCAGTGTTTTCCTCTATTTCCTTTCTATACGCCTCATCACAATTAAATTTGGGACAAAATTGACCAAAAAAAAATACAACCAGATATACACATGGGCACAGTTTGTGTACATTGCTCTATAAATTTTGGCACTGGCAATATATTGCAGAACATTAATTTCTCCAAATTTACCGTAACATAAATCACAAATAGAATCAGAGTTTTGACTAGGCATCCGTGCCACCCTTCTCACTCTCTTAAAATAACTCTTTTAACTGAGACCTCGCATTTCCTTGAATACTGAAAATTGAAATTTTACTCAAAATTTATGAATCTACAAAATCCTTATCATCGCAATCACTATACAGATTAAGAAACATTTCTGCTAATGGTTTCTAGATAAAACTTCACCAACCTCCCACATGATCTACTTCAGAACAATTGTCATCTCCACAAGAAACAACCAATCAAAATACAGTCATAAATCAATCAAAAACAAAAAAAGTACCTTAGAACAGATTGATTCAAACATGTTATCACATTTTCTCACCATGTATTTTTTTCTATTATTCTGACAAAGGAATTAAAACTGAGATTGGAAAAAAATCATGACATCCCACAAAGATGTCAAGGAAGAATAAGCAGGGAAATGTTCCAACATGATTCTCTCTTCCTCGAGGGAAAAAATTAGAAGAGAAAATTGCTTCCCTACAACAAGTTGATATACTTAGCACTGGAATGTTAGCCCTTTCTAAGTTAACATTTTTTCTAAAAATGATTACTGATTGGAGCAGTTGTCTGTCTTTTAAGACTTAAGAGGATTTACCCACTGAGGATGGAAAAAAGGGTCCAAGATCGTGGTCCACCACTGAGGGAATGGGTCTAGGTGTCAAAACAGGATAATGGTCCATGTGGAGTGTAGAACAGTCTAGGTGTTACTACAGGATAGTGATCAACCACTGAAAGTGGAGAAATCTAGGTGTCAGTAAGGGATAATGGTCAACACTGAGAGTGGAAAAGTCTAGGTGTCAGTATGAGATAATGGTCCATGCTGGGGGTTGAGAGGTCTAGGTGTCAGTATGGGATAATGGTCCATGCTGGGGGTTGAGAGGTCTGGGTGTCAGTATGGGATAATAGTCCATGCTGGGGGTTGAGAGGTCTGGGTGTCAGCATGGGATAATTGTCCATGCTGGGGGTTGAGAGGTCTAAGTGTCAGTAAGGATTATGGTCCACCACTGAGGGTGTGCCATCATCTCTTAGAGAAATCTACCCTTACCAATCCTGTGCAAGAGTAGGAATATCTGCTATCCATTACAAAACAGGTCAGCACATCAGATGGTTTCTCCGTGTTTCAACAGTTTGTACAATATTTTATTCTGAGTGTACAATCAATAGTGATAATGCAAGTGTACCGCAAATAGGAGTCAAAAGCATGACGGGGGAAAAACAGCTCATTCATAATTGAACAACCGAGAACCTGTTACACAATGAACATGTCCATGCAATATCAAAGGCAGAGATGATGCTTGGACTTGAACAACCATAGGTCAATTACAAACCTAAAAGCAACAAGATCATTGTCATGAACAGCACATGTATGAAATGTTGATACTATCATTTGAATTTTGCTATCAAATATAGAGAAACAAGACCTTACAATTTAGAGAAATACCATTAACAATTCCTGGATGGAAAAATTCCAAGAAAATGGCTGTTGAAAAAATTGGCTACTGCAGGGTTCAAACCCACAGCCTTGAGATCTAGCTAGGTTTAAAACGTATGTACATGACTGTTCTACAAAGAACTAGAATGCTTGATTGATATCTGAATTGGCTGAAGGTAGACAAAACAATTTATGGTATACTAATTATAAAGTGCTTGACACATCCAATATAATGAGAAAGATCAACAAAATAGTATGGAAACATTTGGAGTTACAATACATGTGTGCCTGGACACACATAATATATATTTATGCACACATATATATACACATATACACACATAATTATATGCACACACAAAATGTCATACACACACATATATGCAAACACACATACACATACAGAGGAACAAATTTAAGTGGGAGAAAAAGTCTAGAAATGGAGTGGCAAAGTAACTTATCAATATACAGACTGTGACATATGTACAAGATCTAAAATCTCATTTTAAAATCTGCCAATACTCGATACCCGATCTTGAATGTTCATGAGCATACATTCTTTTTTCAATGACACCATGATAGCATGCATCAGGTGATTTTACTTTCTTTCATCAGACAACCCTTTGAGAATAGGACAATACTTTTTAACAAGTGACATCTACAAACATAAAGGCCATCATGGTTATTTACATAAGTTGGAAATTAGACACTTTATAAAAATCATTCCATCTTAACACATATCTCGATTACCATTCTTCTGAAAACAGTTTTGATTTTCTAACTCTGCAAAAAAAAAACAACACAAAATGAAAAGAAAACCTTGTGTATGATACGGCAAAGGGATTTGAAAACAGTAGTTCTGAAGGAATGATTTCCTATTATCTGGGGTGATAATCTGAAGGGAGAAAAGTGGGGGGATAAAAATAAATATCCATACATTAGCCACACTGCACAAGCAATCTAAAGTTTGGATCTAAATTGTCCTGTAATTATAGCGTTTACGTGTGACCAGTGCCTAAGGGGGTATACACAATTGAGGAAATGAAATTATATTATTTCATCGAGCTAGAAAGGTAGTCTCACCCACTTGATTTCTCCCATTCAATATGCCTTTTCAGATACCTTAACCAAATCACAGTTCAAATAAATGTAGATAATTCAATTATTGGCGATAAAAACACCTGGAGAAGCACACATTCAAACAGTAAACAAATAAGCTTCCACGTCAATCAATTTCCAATTATCTAACGTCCAGATAAATTAGTCTCATATCTGAAGGGTCTTGGTAATTGTTGAGCTTGTCTAATAAAATTATGTTGAAATTTAATTTGAGGAGAAAATAAAAAGAAAAAAAATTATTGCATACACCTAGAATATAAATAGCTCGAACATACATGTTTCCATGCCTTATAACTGTACAATTGTGTATTGATTTGCAGCTATATGTAGCTCGTTAAATGTACATGTTGAGCTTCGCGTTTCCATACCATCCAATAAATGTGCTGTTATATATCTCTAAATATTGTAACTTTAGGGCATCAAATTCAACTTTAATAGCAACTAAGTTTAGCGAAATAGATTTATATCTGAACCTGACAATTTCTCACAGAGTATTTCACATCTGAGATATTTATAGTCGAAAGAAATGAAAAAGAGGTCAACATATGATTATATTACAGTGGAATTCATACAAGACACATTCCCAATATACAGAAACTCATAAATACAAATTGGGTGCCACAAAAATCCATAGCAATGCCGATTTTTTCCTACACCCCTAGATACAATAAGAAGCCCCCAAGAGAAGCGGATGGCTATAAATGATTTGTCGACTTACCAGGTTCTGTTTCAAGTCCAGAGGGACATACTGCACGTAATAATAAGGATGCATCCTTGTAAGTCCTGGGCCCAAGAACCTGCGACTAGTCGTTGGTAGAGCTTTGAGGGACGGGGCTGGGGCCGCGAGCGCAGGGGTCAACGATGGCGTGAGGCCGGTCAGTCCGGTGTTGATGGTGAGAGCCGAGGAGGCTGCCAAGGGTGCTGTCGCAAGCTTGGTCTGAAACGTCTGGAGGCTGGGAGACGGAATCACAAGTTGGTCCGACAGCAAGTCCAGGCTCTGTGCTTCAATCATGGAGGATGATGGGAGAAACAATACCCGCGCGGATACACATCAACAATCTACTGCCTCTAACACGATCAACAGCTGAGTGCTTCTATCAAACTTTATATCAGATATAAAACGTATACTGCTTGCTATTACAATGCAACACCACATGTACGCCTTTTCTGTGTCTCAGAGACGCTGACACTTCATAAACACCACTACGTCCTAGATAGTCCAGTGGAGCTTCACTGTCACCAAGTGTGTGAGTATCCCTGTCTAGGTCCTAGTTTATCTTCAAATGACGGTATGAATTTTTTACAGCCTGTCACCATAAGCCGTTAGACCATACCAGACTCCACCGTACTTTCTTGTTACAAATATTCACCAATGGGACCGTTCAATACAGTTCTATTCGTAGTTAACACGTCATGCTCTATCAACTCGTACACGATTATACATGAATGTCGTCGCTGCTGAGCATCCAATATGCCTGTCAATTTCCAATCATTCAATAGAATAAGCCACGGTGTGATTCTTGAAAAGATTATTGCATTAATTCACATGGAAGTGACTTTCTACCTCCTCTGCCAATACTACAAGTAATTGTCTGCAAGCACTTTCATCAATGAATTTATAGTACAGTGACAAAGTCTCTTTCAATTACTGCTTATGTATCCTATACTGACAATATAGGAACAAATAGTGATGATTTATGACCTCACGACTTTAACCAACTGAACAGTACAGTATGTTTCTTCAGGCAAGCAAACCCTCTATGAATACTCTCCACCGTTCGTCCGTGGGACAATAAAAATCGTAATTATCTCACTTTGAAAATTTGAAAAAAGCTGTTGACTTCTCGTCTACCAAATGGTGCTATTTATGTTTTATTCATTGTTCGCTGTACATTAAAAATGAATATCCCAATTACCGTATAATGACACAAAGATAAGCTACCACGAGTGGTAGTTAGAACAGTTTCACTTGTCTTCAAACGTATGCCTCACTTCCAATGGCTCAACGAAATACACATGCCAAACAAGGTACCAGCCGAGTGAATCAAATGTTCCAAAGATACAGAATAAGTTGATGACCAATTTGATTAGATGTGTCCCAAACTGACCATCAATGTCCAAGGGCTGTAATTATGTGCGTAAGTGTGCTCTGTATGTGGCTAGGCGAACCAGTATTAGTTTAATTACAGAGATGACTTCATAGATTGCCCGGGGACAATAATTTGAACACACGCTTCCTGTTGGATCAATCAATTCCTCCTATGAGAGATGACACTTTCTATGCGTGTATGTGTGTGTGCATGTACACTTTAAGCTATACAATGATCGCTCATGCACGACTGACCCAATAAAAGTCGAATTTATCAATTGAACTTGTCTTGTGATTACCCTTAATCCCTTTCAAATGTAAAT
>CM037785.1:12924007-12974007 GCA_021229015.1 Solen grandis
TAGGGTATAGTTCTTGGACACTGCACTTCTCCTAGTTGCCATCTGTCTTTATTTTAAGTTTCAAATCACTACCTTATATAATTTTCGAGTTATGTTCAGGACAAGAAAAAATAATTAAAGGGAGATAATTACAAAATGGGACCAGATAGAAGTTCAGTTCTTTAACACTTCACGTCTCTTAGGCAGGGGTATAAAAAAGGCCATGCTCTTTTCTACTCATAGCATTTATGTTGCTGAATAAGTATACAAAGTATCAAAGCAATAACATGACTTTGAAATTTTTATGGGTGTATTTTATATGGAATGCTGCAGCTGAACTTGGCCTTGGTGAACTATGAAGAAGTCTCCCTGCAAGTTTTCTTCTGGTAAATCTTGATAGTTATTAGGGCTGACACCATGATTATCAGGCTAATAAACATGATTAATATATATTTTACACTCCCTCAAGAACTCCAAAATTTTCAAAGTCATAATTCACTACTTCAGGGGAATGACAGGATTTGATAAAAAGTGTCAGCTTCAAATTTAAGTCATGATGCTAACACTTAAATAATATACTGTTAACTAATCAAATTCAACCCATTACACAATAATGAACCTTAAGACATGTAAGAAGTTTCAAGTGAATACCTTTGGTGGTTGTGGAGATGGAATTTGCAAGCATAATCTTAACCAGGAATTCCTAAGTTCACAAAGGGGAATAATTCATAAAAAAAATCCATGCTAGTTATTTGTCTTGATAAGTAGTGTACAAATATGAACATGAAGACATTTATGAAGTTTCAAGTGAATACATTTGATAGTTGTGGAGAATAAATTTGCACATATAATCTTAACCAGGAATTTTTAAGTTCACAAAGGGGAATAATTCAGTAAAAATCAACGCTAGATTTACGTGTCTTGGTCAGTGAGCAACAATTATGGCCCCAAATACATATGTAAAGTTTAAAGAGAATTCCTTAGGTGGTTGTGGAGATATAAGAAGATAGAAAAACTTGCACGCAAAACCTTAACCTTGAGTGTTACGCCGAAGCCAATGTCAGGTTGACTAGAGCAGCTCTTACTATTCTTTGAATAGTCGAGCTAAAAACAATATGTGTACTGTAAGTGGAGACAATTCCATATCAAAAACATAATCTGCTCAATTACAATTTCTATTCAAGTAGTGGGCAATTACATGATGGTAAACAGGGAAGCAAAAGCTGATAATGAAATTGCAAAGGCTGACTTCATAACAAGAGAGCCATGATGGCCCTATATTGATCACCTGTGCATCACAGACTTTCAAAGAAATGCAATAATATTAATACCATTTATATTATTACTAAGTTTGAACAAGATTGCGATTGCTTTATAAATGTGTGACTACTAGACCTAAAACTAAGTGCAATTTGCCATTTATCAATAATTCAAGGGCCATAACTCCTGACCTACAATGTCAATATCAGTATCTGCCATATCAATATCTGTAATCTGCCAATCAATCTTCCCATGGGCTGGCCGAGATATTATGGCCTTAAACATTGTCACCAAGTTTACAAATGGTTGCATGAAAAATAAAGGTAGATAATAGATCATAAACATTACAAAATTCTTAGATTGTCAAATTGTTTTAGGGCCATAATTCTGGATTTATCAACCTTATACTGGCCATAATCAATCTTAGCTGAGATATTACAGCCATTAATACTCTGACCAAGATTGATAAGGATTGATTCAAAATTGCTGGTACTGGATTGTTAACAAAGTGAAATCTGGCATTTTTGGATATATCAAGGGCCATAAATCCTGACCTACTAGGCCAATATCAGCCATTACCAATCTTGACCGAGAGATTTTGGTCATAAACAATGTCACAAAGTCTGATGAAGATTGCAAAACTTGCTAAAACAAACTCGTTGTGGATAATATTTAGACGATAGACATTAATCAACCCTAGAAGTTCACCATGATCTTTCAAGCCCAGGCCCCATGTCCCCAAAAATACTTACAATCTCAGGCTCAAATTTCAGCATCATACTTAAATATCTACTGAAACTAATTGGCAGACTTTGAGAATGTAAATCTTACTTAAGTACCATTTCTTATATTTGAGAACATGTAGCCAAGTGATCTAAAAATATCTTTTCAAGAGAAGCAATTCTCAATTTAGCGACGTCTACCTATGCATTATGGGAAACTGATACTGGTACGAAAAATAATCTTGAATTATCAAGCTTTAAAAATTTAATCAGGTTTACTGCGCAGGGTTCGAATTTCAGCTCACATACTTGCTAAATGCGAGTGGAAATTTATAAATGCAAGTGGACATATCATGTAATTTTTTTCGAGTGGAAATAGAGTAAGCTAATGTTGAGTTAAAGAACTATTATCCAAAGCCTACTCTAACAAGATGGTGGATGTCAAGAGAGAGACAGAAAAGACCAACAACTCTGCCATATTGGGCCCTAAATTAAACTTACATTTTCAGCTTGTTGTCACCATAGTTTTGCACAGTGTTCTTAAAACTGACACTTGACTCTATACAAGTAAAGAATTTGAAACTTGAAAACTGCAAGTTGATTTTTCATTTAGCAAGTAAAATAATTTACTACTTGCTAAAAATAGAAAAATCTGTCTACATTCAAACCCTGCTAAGTGTTGGCCATTCTAAATTGTAAGATGTTCTATACTGTCTTTACATACACACAAAAGGAACTCTGCTAAATTAGGTCAAATTTCCTTCGAGGAAGTCTGCCAGAGAAAACAGCCAGCATTTTACTAAGGAGTGGGGTGCTGGTTTGACAAACACAAAATTGAATGCTAAGTCTGAAGACAGCAGGCTCAAAATTTGCATTCCACTTGTCTAGGGGTCTTCCTAGCAGCTTCCTGCCTTCAAATGGATTTACATATCTGTCAAACAAACTTTCTAACCACAAACTTTGCAAATATGACCAGAATTTCTTACCTATTTCATTTTTATTTATCAGACCTTATTGACTTAATTTTCCCTTCAAATATTCCCCCCACAATATTTTTTCTTTATTGTTGTTGATTTTTTAAGTGCCCAAACTTGATTTTAGTAACCACTGATTTAATCTTCTCTTCTTTTTCTTTCAATTATGAGCCTTTTATTTATTCAATATTGACTTTAACCTGGATAGAAATACACAACTGACAGGTTTAACTGTATTTATTCACAGATAGGGAAACAACCCAATAAATATAACAATTATAAAGGGAAACAATCCAATAAATATGACAATTGTAAAGGATTGTTTCCCCTGACTATCAGGGGAGATAATGTCTAATTTGCCCTATGTATAATGAAAATGAACAATGTAAAAGGAACCTACTTCTACGTTATGGTCGCCTCGTAGGGTAGTTGAAGTCTGAAAGAATACATATAAATATCATGAAACAAGCCATGTAGGTAACCAAAACACGTAAAAGCAATTTCTTGCAAAAACACATCCTCCATTTCCTGAAAAAAGAAAGTCAACCACAAGTGGCATAATGCAGCTAAGATTTCCCTCGATCGGAAAAAAGATAGGCTCAAGAGATGAAAACAAGGATAAATACAAAATAATGGAAAGGCAAGTACATAGATGTATCTCCACATACAAACAAATGATATAAAGAATGAGCTTTGGATGAAGATATACAGAAACATCTTTCAAATGGCTTCCACTTTCAGCAATGACTTGACTCTTGAAATTTTATAGATGCTGTATTTTAATCTGCAATATACAATGTATTTATATTCCAAATCAAAAGCATGTTTTTAATATTATTATAATTATTGCTGATTTTTTGTGTGTTTTTTTGTTGTTGTTTCCTTTTTTCAATAAAAGGAGTAGTACAATAATACAATAATGGAGTAGTACAATAATACAATAATGATACACAAACATGTAACTTGTGTGTTTATGTTTTGTTTTTGTTTTTATTTATTTATTTATTTATTTATTTATTTATTTATTTTACTTGTTAGCTGTTGTTTATTTATAGAGTTTGTGTGTATGAATAGTGTGTGAACATATATTGTGTAGTATTAATTTATTGCAGTTCTTTTCTTTCTTTCTCTCTCTTTTTTTCTTTTTTCTTTTGGGGAGGTGGGGGGAGGGGGAGAGAGAAAGATAATAAAGGTGGTTTGAAGAAGTTGAGGTCTTTAAATACTCTCTCTCTCTCTCTCTCTCTCTCTCTCTCTCTCTCTCTCTAAACAACATGGATATATTTTGTTTCCCTCTTTCAACTACACATATACTCTCTCTCTCTGTCTCTCTATCTCCCTAAACTACATGGATATATTTTGTTTCTCTCTCTCTCAACTACACATATACTCTCTCTCTCTCTCTCTCTAAACTACATGGATATACTTTGTTTATCTCTCTCAGCTACACATATACTCTCTCTCTCTCCCTCCATCATTACAGAGGCATCACTGCTGTCCTCCTGTCTGAGTGGTTTACTCAGAACTTCACTGAAAATGACAGCCACTACCTATAGATAGTTTTATCACACAAATCTGAAATTATAGCCTCAAGTAGCCATAAATAAGATTTGAAATACCAGATATTCAATGTGTTTCCAACTGTCAGTGCTGACATGTTTAATAGACTGAAGTCTTTCTTCCAACTCCTCTCTAAAAGTGTTAGCATCACCCAAATGCCTTTAGTCTATAATAACCTGTTTATTCATTTATTTATGAAAATCCTGAAACCTCAATTAACATTGTCTTTTTTTTTCTTTTTCATTTCTATTCTATCTTTCTTTTCTGAGAAGCACAAACTGACAAAGCTGTGAGAATATATGCTTTTAGTTTAATTGAGCCTTCTTTGGACCACATGTGTCCCTGCTGAAACATGACGGTAAAAGTGTGACAGATAGACAGACAGATGGACTGACAGACAACAGGAAAGTGATCCCTATGTGTCACCTCTGCTTACAGCATGTGACACAAAAGACTATTCATGAGTTGTAGAATCACATTAATATGGCCACAAGCATGTTGTTGTTTGTTTATATTCTCCTGAAGAAACACATCAAAGGCCATACTGCATGCAGATCAGCCAAAAGTTCTCATTTTTTACCTTTTACTTCATTTAGACTCATTTTTACACACTGGCAAAGACAGAAGACCCAGATCAGAAGTCTGGTCAGGGTCTCCACTGTATGCTCATACAAATTTAGACAGTCTGCAGGACAAAGAATTATCCACTGTTTCATAAAAACAAAAGTTCAGTCAATTAATATTCATAAAGTCACAAATTTGTACATAAATATTCATGAGATAAAATATTAAGGAAAGAGATACAGTCACAGAAGCCATCCCAAAATATTTTTCTTTTTCTTTTATGAGACTCATTTTCCCATTTTCCCCAAAAAATGATGACTCGTCATTATGTTTAAGTTCAAACACATACTCTGGACACCTACTGAGCAGATATACAAAAGCCAATCTTTCAAACAATGATATTAATGACATATCTACTCATAACAAAATCTACACTGCAGATTCGACATGTTTTCCAAACATTTCACTCCAGTAATGACAATAAAAGCCTGATGAGCAGGGGAGACAAGAAGCGAACATTTTATCTTGTCCGTATCAATAAACAAACCGCCAATCACATCTATGTATCCAGTCTGTTCAGTTAAACCTTCTAGACTTTCACTTAACATAGCAATACTTTCATTAAATCACTCCCTGACCTTCACCAACCCTGCAAATTTCACTAAGAAATTCTACCCCTACAACTGGGTAGTTATTTACTTAATGATATAATGTATATATACAAATGAGAATGAAAATCTCTTTTGAAAGTCTACACTTAAGACTTCTATTTATCCAGACAGCCTATTTTCACTCCTTACCTCAAGTTAGACCTTGGAAAGGTTATTTTGGATTAACCTTTTCCCTTATAGAGGACACCATGAAAAGACCTATGCGAACAGCATAAAACCAGATCAGCCTGCAAGTAACTCGCAGGCTGATCAGGTTTTATGCTGTTCGCTGCTCCTCAGTGGTCTGGAAATGAGGATTTTGTAATTAAATTTGGTAAGGTTTAACTGTGGTTTTCTGCAGATCAGGCTTTATGTGGTACCTACTGAGTGCGTCAAAATGAGGGAAAGGGTTAAGCAAATTGAAGATTTAATATGTTTTTTATAAAGTAATTACTCTATCTTATGATAGTCTTATAATAGCAAGCAGCACTGTCAATGTCTTTAAATTCATAGAAGTTTAGTATTAGTTAGCCAATTATCTAATTAGTTAACATTTTGGGTATGCTTAAAATCAGCACAACATGAAAAGAGAACAAGCTTTTTTTTTTTTTTTTGACTGTGTGTGGTTTTTTTTTCTTGAAACTATTGAAGAGTTATAATGGACTTTCATTGTAATAGTTTTATTTTTGAGTACTGCAGACAACCCTGAACATATCAAAATCTCCCATCAGAACTTATTGAACAACCCCTCTTTTCTATATTATAATAAGGTAAAATATAACTGGGGTCAGCTTGACCTACAATTACACATTGCATAAACAAATCTTTGTCCTATTCACTTAAGAAAACATGTATGCATCCAAAATTCACTAGACATCATAACTAAATATAATCTATTTATAACCAGACACCTGCAATAGAAATGAGACCAGTTTTTTATATCTATATCCGTGATATCAGGTTTCCAAACAAAGAACCGTGTAACCAGCAATATTATTATGAATTTGCATTTGCCTGTGAAAACTTATCCACGTTTTCACATTAAAAATGTCTGAATGGGAAGAAAATCTTGCCATATCATTTAACGATTCCGTTTTGAAAACAAACCTGAAAGGCACACACTGAGAGTAACAGACAGGTAAAAACCAGTTACATTAACTGAATAATAATAAACACATGTATATAAGACCATTATTATTTGATTCTCATGAAATGATTTTGCATTTACCTCATATCAACAGCCCACGGTTTTGTCTGAGAAATTACTTACTAGCAATCACACTCGGATAGCTGAAAAAGTCTTCCAAAAAGTCTAAGAGACCTGCAGCAGAAGTGTTAAGAAATCTGTTTGATACTTGGGTGTATTCAGCTCCAGACAATTGATTTCCCCAAAAAAGATAATTGTACATTTCCACTTTACAGCTTAGAAATATCTATCATAGAGATAAAAGTATACACATTATCTACAATTAACACACTTGACTTTCTGATGAATATCAGCTATCATTTCCTATTATTTCCCTTTTTTGTAATCTTCGTTTAGCAGGGTTTTCCCTAGTGCACAAAATCAACCATTTTGACCTTCAAAATGTGTAAATGAACCCCAAATATTTCAAAATTTGTCTCTTTGGCTCTATATCAAAGAGTCATTGTCACCTATTTGAAAATATCAAGGGAAAATCCTGTTTAGTAACACTCATAAAAGCTTCTCCTACGTACAAGTCCATGGACAATAAAAAATTTAATTCCAATAAACTTATTATAACCTTGATTTTATTCCCTTCCAGATAACCTTAAACTGAAGGTCAAATGTCAAGCCTCACATCACTTCAACTCTTTACCTCATGAAAATTCATATACAAATTTATGACTTCATGAATTTTCAAATCCTAAACTTTTAAAAGAGACTATTGATCTTTGGATTTCTCTTTGCGGGACAGACAGAGGAGACCCTGATCAGACAGGGACAGACAGAGGAGACCCTGATCAGACAGCTCCTGAAAGGAGCCGGCTGATCTGGGTCTTTTCTGTTTGCAAATACATCAAAATGAGCCTTATGATGTAAAGCGTTAAAATGACTTTTAATATCACCTGACTAATTATAATCATACAATTAAATTTCATTATTTTCACCAAATTAAGATCATGACAGTATATAGTCAACAATGTACATGCAACCACCTGTATTAAACAACTTTTTTATTAAAGACCGTTCTAACTCCTGCCCAAACGTTTTTACTATATGAATTTATCCCATTAAACTACTTTTTTATTATGCGTACAGCGACCACATAAACCAAGTCCCAGCACGTAAGACAATGTGCAAAATCATTTTTTTTGAGCGACCGAGTTTGATTCCCTTCGGTCGTTGCTAATTATCGCATACTTTGGAACATGTTTATTATTCATCTTTAACACATCCAAACAAACAAACAATTATTCCAATCATAAGAGCTCACCTGAAACCAATTTGTTTTGACCACGCATGACTGCACCATGTGCAACTAAATTCTAAATTGCTGTTAGTCAATACAGTTCCTGGTTCCCATTTCAATATTTACTAAGCATAACATACATGAAACCATCCCTCCAAATGCCAAATGCTTAGCTTTTTGGTAAAACAATATTTGGGAATAAAGTAAATTAATACTTCCAGATGCAATCCGTAACAATAATTATTCATACCTACTCGAAAAAACATTGCGTCCAGGGCGCACGCTAGAAATAAATTTATCGTTGGTTTCGGGATTTATGTTTTATTGTTTCTTGAAAATGTCTCAATGTATCCAAGAATTAATTTGATGTCGATTTTTACGTTTTTCCACCGAACACCAAATGCAGCTACAGCCAATGGACCAAGGTATTATTCCAACATAACAGCTAAGAAATCAAAAGTAATATATAAAATAAAAATATTGATGTTCCTTGGTATAAAACAACAAAACATTTTGCAGTTTATATTGTATTCATATTGTAATATAACGTTATGATACAATTTAGCTTACAGTTTGTTAACTTGTTTGCCTGGATTTCTAAAAATATCTATTAAGAGACCAAATCCATAAAGCAACCACTTTTTGGCAGTCCTTTGAGTGGTCTCTAAATACAATGTCGACTGTTGTCTGACAAACATGTGTCTCTATCCGCCTGCTGCGTGTGAGCCATACACTCCGCCTGTGAACTGACCACTGATACAATTAGATTGACAAAATATGGACATACACAGTCATAGCCGGTACTCCAGTGGGGTAGACGGCTCTAAATGTTTCATTACAAGGTGATGGCGAGTTCATTAATCAGATCATTGTGCTCCATTCTTCCTCCCCGAAATTGAACTTGGAGACAACTTCCTTCAGACTTGTACTGTAATTTACTGCAAGCAATGAAACTCCCCGAGGAGTCAAGCTGCCTCAAAATCAATACCTATATTTCTCACCTAGAACAGTTCTGGGGACAGCAGCATTTGCATTGCTGACACTATTTTTCTTCCATATTTTTTTCTTGGAGTTTTCAAGATAGAAGGAAAACATTAACATCCTTTTTATTGGCCGACAGCAATGTAGCCAGGCTATTTCAAAGGATTGACAGATTTTTCAGCTATGTTTATTCTTTTCTTGATGGCTTTTTGTTTAGATAGGCATCTTGAACAAAAAAAATCTGAGTTCATGTGTGTGATACAACTGTCTCCACCTAACATGATGTACACATCAAAGATCCTTCTATAAGATAATAGAACGTCTTTTTTTAGTCATATAACTGTATGGATAAACATGATCAGCCTGTACAGGCTTTGCTGCATGTTCTTGACTACTATAACTTATATCAAGCAAACCATTTATAACATGACCTGCCTGCAACTTACATGCATGCTGATCTGGTTTTACACTGTTCAATTAGGTAACTGTATATGCCTTCTTTGTTTTTTTTTTGTTGTTTTTTAAAGCGCAACATGTATTACACTGATTTCCAGTGCAGGAGATTGCACACAGATCTCTACCACAGTGGACTGACAAATCGCCAAGTTTACAGCTTAATCACAGGTAACAAATAGCGTGACTTTTGGTACACACATGGTCACGTGGTAACTCAGTGTGGCAGTGATTGATGTGGAACCAATCCATTTTCCCAGAGTTTGATTATTTCACTGGCTTTAAAAGACACTACACTTGGCTTCAAATATATACAAAAGATAATTAAATTAAGACACTCAAGAAAATTTACTTATTGCCTCATGGGTGAATTCACTGATCTTCAATAACATGAATGAAATTAAAACCTAGTTATAGCTGAAAGTGATCAATATCCTTTCTCCGCCACCTTCACTTATTAAACCTACCTTGATTGATATCATCCTATTATTCACTATATTTGTCTCCAAATGACTGAAATGCTGTCAGTGGAATGTAAAACCCAACAAACTTGATTCCTTAATTGGACTTGTCCTTTCATAATTTTGGACTGTGCCATTAGTTGTTCATGGTGGTGCTTGTTGAACATTTATTGTCTAAATAGCAAACAGAGCAGATCAACTCCTTAATTGTTAAAAAGGAATGCATCTTTCTATCTAAGCTCCATCTTTCTCATTCACATTACTGCTTACAAACAAAATTATGTGTTCCAGGTCAACCATTGACTGTCTACTATCCCAGTTCTTTTGAGTAAACCATATCAACCATTGACTGTCTACTATCCCAGTTCTTTTGAGCAAACCATATCAACCATTGACTGTCTACTATCCCAGTTCTTTTGAGTAAACCATATCAACCATTGACTGTCTACTATCCCAGTTCTTTTGAGCAAACCATATCAACCATTGACTGTCTACTATCCCAGTTCTTTTGAGCAAACCATATCAACCATTGACTGTCTACTATCCCAGTTCTTTTGAGCAAACCATATCAACCATTGACTGTCTACTATCCCAGTTCTTTTGAGTAAACCATGTCAACCACTGACTGTCTACAATCCCAGTTCTTTTGAGTAAACCATATCAACCATTGACTGTCTACTATCCCAGTTCTTTTGAGTAAACCATATCAACCATTGACTGTCTACTATCCCAGTTCTTTTGAGTAAACCATATCAACCATTGACTGTCTACTATCCCAGTTCTTTTGAGTAAACCATATCAACCATTGACTGTCTACTATCCCAGTTCTTTTGAGTAAACCATGTCAACCATTGACTGTCTACTATCCCAGTTCTTTTGAGTAAACCATATCAACCATTGACTGTCTACTATCCCAGTTCTTTTGAGTAAACCATATCAACCATTGACTGTCTACTATCCCAGTTCTTTTGAGTAAACCATATCAACCATTGACTGTCTACTATCCCAGTTCTTTTGAGTAAACCATATCAACCATTGACTGTCTACTATCCCAGTTCTTTTGAGTAAACCATGTCAACCATTGACTGTCTACTATCCCAGTAATTTTGAGCAAACCATATCAACCATTGACTGTCTACTATCCCAGTTCTTTTGAGTAAACCATATCAACCATTGACTGTCTACTATCCCAGTTCTTTTGAGTAAACCATGTCAACCATTGACTGTCTACTATCCCAGTTCTTTTGAGTAAACAATATCAACAATTGACTGTCTACTATCCCAGTTCTTTTGAGTAAACAATATCAACAATTGACTGTCTACTATCCCAGTTCTTTTGAGTAAACCATATCAACCATTGACTATCTACTATCCCAGTTCTTTTGAGTAAACCATATCAACCATTGACTATCTACTATCCCAGTTCTTTTAAGTAAACCATGTCAACCATTGACTGTCTACTATCCCAGTTCTTTTGAGTAAACCATATCAACCACTGGCTGTCTACTATCCCAGTTCTTTTGAGTAAACCATATCAACCACTGACTGTCTACTATCCCAGTTCTTTTGAGTAAACCATATCAACAACTGACTGTCTACTATCCCAGTTCTTTTGAGTAAACAATATCAACAACTGACTGTCTACTATCCCAGTTCTTTTGAGTAAACCATGTCAACCACTGACCGTCTACTATCCCAGTTCTTTTGAGTAAACTTTATCAACCACTGACTGTCTACTATCCCAGTTCTTTTGAGTAAACCATATCAACAATTGACTGTCTACTATCCCAGTTCTTTTGAGTAAACCATGTCAACCATTGACTGTCTACTATCCCAGTTCTTTTGAGTAAACCATATCAACCATTGACTGTCTACTATCCCAGATATTCTGTGCAAATCATGTCAACCATTGACTGCCTTCTATCCAAGTTCTTTTGTGCTAACCATGTAAACCATTGACTGACTTCTATCCCAGTGAAAATAAGTGGATAGCCTGTAAGTCAATTTAAATACATAAACACTGTACACACTGGATAGGTTCATTAAGTATACAGCTAATCATAATTCCTGAACACATGCATACCAGTATTGCAAAGCCATCAGATCATTAGGTTTTAGTCAATACAGAGAGTGCATCTATTCCACAATCAGGCCCTCGCCAAGTGGAAAAAACCACCAGGGAGACGAGTCTTCAAGTACAAATTACACAAGCTACTCGTTTAATCAGAGAACCATCTTGCTAGGATAATAGTATAACAACCTGGCTCTCGGAAAAACGGTGGACATTAATACTGTATGACTATGCACTGTAGCAGCAAAATGAATTTTCTCAAGTTCTTTACCAAAACAACCAAATTGGGAGATGAATTACACCATAAATTTGTTTTTCAGATGTTTTCTCCTGAATGTTCAATCTTCTTAAACCTATTTAAAATATTCTAAGCATGTGTGAAAGACAGCTTATACAATTATGGTAAATTTAGACCCAAGGTTGTAAAATTGATCATATTTGTTTCAACATTGAGTCAGGGATAACAACATAATTCGGCAGGGACAGCATACCAGAGATTCAGATTGGATCAGCCCTTCTGGTCCAGGGCCGATAAAAGCTACAGATGACCGGAAAAAATAAACTCAGTACGCCCATTGGGCCGATAAAAAAACAGTTCATCAGACAATGTGACCGACAAATGTCTGTACCGGACAGTGAAATTTCGACAATTAACCCTTTACTTCATAGAGACTCCATCATTCTGACGCATTTACCTGTTACTTCATACAGACACATTTTGACTCAAATACCTGTTACTTCATGGAGACTCAAATTGATGCAGTCGGTTTTTAACAGCTTAAAAGTTCCTTATTGGCAAAAAAGACTAGATAGCATTGTTGCTGTTGAAACTTTAATCATATTACAATCTATATCAAAAACGTGTGTTCTGAAAATAATTACATTAGAACTATTTTTGATACTTGAGGTCGCAGGTTTGTATGCGTGTTCATAGGATGTCGTGAGAATTATCTTTCTGTTTCATAATTACAGGATTCTGTAAAATTAAATACATATACAAGAGGGCCATGATGGCCCTGAATCGCTCACCTGAGTACCATTGCTTCAACTGATGTCAAGGTTTTTAAACAGACAAGGATTCTGATATAACTTAATCTAAAACATTTTACCCCTGACAATACTACACACCAAATATCTAAGCAATGGGCCATATGGTTTCAGAGAAGACTTGGGCGCAGGGTCATTTATCACCGTAGGGCCAAGACTTTGAAAATCTTTGTAATGAACCATTAAGATGCTACTACATACCAAAAATCTTAGCTCTAGGCCTTATTGATTCATAGAAGATTTTTTAAGATTTTCCTATATAACTCTGTGTAAAACAAGTGACCCCTGGTGCGGGTCATTTATCACCATAGGGCTATGATTTGTACAATCTTGGTAGTGGCCCATAAGATGATGCTACATACCAAATATCTAAGCTCTAGGCCTTAGTTCAGAAGAAAGATTTTATTACACCAAGGTTGATTTTACAATCTTTTAGTTGGCCCATAATTATGCTAATACCAAATATCTACTCTATGCACTTATGATTCATAGAAGAAGATTTTTTAAGATTTTTCTATATAACTCTATGTAAAACAAGTGACCCTGTGCAGGGTCATTTATCATCATAGGGCTATGATTTGTACAATCTTGGTAGTGGCCCATAAGATGATGCTACATACCAAATATCTAAGCTCTAGGCCTTGCAGTTTTGCAGAAGAAGATTTTCAAAGTTTGCATTTTTAAAATCTATTTTTAGCTCCTGTGACCTAATTATGCAATGGACCAGAACCATTTATACAACTTTAGTAGAGCTTAATCCAAGGAACATTCCTGCAAAATATTTTTCAAATTGGCCAAGCCGTTTAGGAGGAGATGTTGTTTGAAGCAATTGTTGACGCCGGACGCACGGACGCACCGACGCACGCACGGACAACGGACAAAAGGCGATCAGAAAAGCTCACCTTGAGCACGTTGTGCTCATGTGAGCTAAAAAACAATTAAATCCAGAATATGACTAAATAAATAGAATGATGCATGTCAGGTTTTGTTTTCTTTTCTTCATGCTAATTCAAGTTCTATCCAGTGGAAAACAACCTAGGCAAATTTATTCTTCTCATGCTATTTTTTTAAAAACAAAAGCGTCTGTCTATAAAAAGAACCAACAGAATTGTTAGATACCATAAATCACGTGCCACAAGATGTGGTCATTTGATTGTCTAAACAAGTGTCGTTAAAACCGGAAATTGGCAAATCTTCTAAGAAATAAACAGGTTGTTATAAAATGTCAGCAAGAAACTGTCAATGATGATTGAAAAACAAAGAGTAGATAAGGAATCAAAGGATGTCTATCTATTATTAGGGGAATAAAATATATATACTTGTAATTGATTTGTCAGAACTTTTAAATTAGATCTTATTTATAAGAACACAACTGTCACAGAATGGAAAATCAATCTGACGAGTCAGATTTTTCGGATTTTGCTGAATTCTCCTTAGCCTTTGATTAGATAGAAAGTCATATAAATTAAAATTCTATGTTTATTTAATTTGATAAACAATCAAAATATCCTTATATGTCCAATCTTTCTCTCACTCACATCTTCAAAATCCCAGAAGTATGAATGATCTCACATTTCCATTTAAAGTAAAATAATTTATTACTACCTGCTGTTTTCTTGAGTCAATAAAATTGAAAATATTTTTTTTTTTTTTTTTTTTTGTTTTATTTTATTTTTTATGCGTAAGGGTTGGGTAGGTTCTCTATTGTGACATACTAATTTCAAAGCTCAAGAAATGCATCCCTTCAGATACTAACTTGAATATTAATTATTTATTTCATTCCTATATGAGTGAACAAGGTATCAAATATAGTCATAACAACATATTTATCTAGGAAATTATTTAACTGACTGAAGTTCTGAAACAATTTTGAATGATATATTTCAAAACAAAAAGAATATGAATAAAGAAAGTAAACCTGAAAATGCCATTAATGTCTTATAAATCATTTTGCTATAACAAAATTGTCCGAAGTTTTTTTTTTGTAATTTAGGACAAATGACTTTAAAAAAACTGACCATTTAGGACAACTGTCCTAAGGAAAGTGGGTCCAATCTGAATCACTGCATACATAATTAAGTAGGGATAGCAACATACTATCTTTTTTTTTTTTAGTTTTATGCCCCGCAGACAGTATTTCAGTATAGTAACGCCATATCGCAGTATCACACCGTTGACGTATGGCATGATACCACACCCAGTCATATTATCCTGACAGCAGGCCAACTACCCTTAATTGCTGAACACCAAGCAAGGAGCTATACCAGTACCATGTTGGTATGTTTCAGCCTGGGATAGAACCTACAACCTCCCGATTCCAGCTGAGGTTATGCAACACACAGGTCATGGATATCAATCATAAACATACAGTCATGAAGACGTAACAAGATGCCCCGTATAATTAATCTCTGTTCCAAGACTTGAAACAGATATGAGGCAAATATTTGCTACCGTATACACGGTCAGATTAGGCGCAGCTACGTATAAGGCGCATCCTAACTTTCAGGGTAACTTATTTGAAAAAAAAAATCACTTATCGTATCGTATGCGGCAAAATCTTGTTTTGAAATTTGCACCGTCGTCCATTTTGACAGACCGAAAGCTATCCGTACGTCACCGGGCTAATCATACGGTGAACCGTTTTAGTTACACATGGCATAAGATTACCGTTAGACCGTTACATTAATGACTGGTAGGATAAAGGTGACACATTTTCATAACATGACATTACTCAACCGTGTCCCCGCATTCTAACACTGGGGACCATTGTCATCTGTCAAATTTCTCCCAACTAACAAACATTATGTAACAATTGCCACCTGTCAAGTTTCTCCTATACATCATGAGGTCCCGTAAAATAAACTTATTTGTTTATATTGAAAATGGCTTCCATCAAGTTGTTTCAGTTTCTCACAATCATTTTATCCTGAAACTAGTAGGATAACTAATAAGAACAAAAGCAATAATCTGGTATTGTTTATCATGGTTTCGTATAGACTTTGTGTCATATTATCGTATTCATTGGCTTTCAGTATATCCATTTTCTGAGATCGTATACCGGTAATTTTCACTTCTCGGTGATTGAAAAAAGAAACCTGAAAAGCTGTATATCATCATATAAGGCGCACCCCCTCTATAAACTTGAATTATCTGGGAAAAAAGTGTGCCTAATCTGCCGGTGTATACACGGTTATTCCAATCACCTTTTTTTTTTATTTATATCAGTATACATTTGAACCCTGGCAGTTTACAGAATACCAATTACTGTACCCATTAAGACTATTTCCATCTTATTAAGAGTAACAGTCAGAAAATGCATTTTAATCTTGTGTATAGCATTTAACAATTGTTGATACTTCAGGTTACTGCCACACTAAGTTGACTTGACTATATGAGTCTACCGTCGCTAAATTGACAGTATTTCAGTCATATAGCGACGTCCAGCTAATTACAGGTGGAGGAAGACCCCGAATGCACAGAGGCATCCGGGTAAAACCACCAATCTACCGTAAGCCAGCTGGAAGGCTTCCTCACATGAAAATCCTAATGACCCTGCTGGGATTCGAACCCACTTAGTGAAGGGCTGAGTGAGTGTTAAAGTCAGCGACTTTACCCTCTCGGCCACGAAGGCCCCTAAGTTGTTAAGAGTATTACTAAGTTAATGAGAGAGCACAAGGTTAACCAGCCACTTAAGAATGACTAAAACTGTATCAAGTACATTTTTTACAATCATGATACACCTTTCATCTCCTATTCTTCCTTCTTCCTGTTCTTACTTAGCTTTTAAATTAACCATTGACTTGGTGAATATTCATATAAGAATTTATGACTTTATGAATATTAATTAACTAAACTTTAAATGGTATTATGAAATCAAGCTTTTCTTTGACACAGATTGTGTAGAAACTGAGCTACAATATTGTATGAGTAAACAGAGTAGCTCCTATAGCTGTCTGATCTGGGTCTGCTCTGTTTGCCAATATGCCAAAATGAGTCTATATGAAGTTAAGGGAAATAAATGAAAGAAAACCTCAAATTCACTTAAGCAGCAAGGCATAACCTATTCAGCCTGTAAGCTAATCAAAAACCCAATCAGATCTGTGCAGCTAATTAGCAATGTTTTTTTTACTATTGCAGGAACAGGTCTTACAAAAAAAGTCAGACTGCTTCATTTCAAACTTAGCTGTTTGCTTGCATGGGTTTAACTTCTCACCAACAATATTCCAGTCTCATGCTGATTTGTGTCTCGCAAAGTGTGAGTTTATTACACAAAGCAATCTTTTAAAGGAATACGCTCGGCTGATAACAACTAGGTTTTAATTGAAAGATATTGATGTAAATAAACCAATTTAATTACTCATTTCATTGAATCAATCGTAATAAGAAAGAAATTGCAAGTTAAAGACGTCTATTTACACCAATTGCTCCGAGACATGGGCGCAGACATTGTTTACGTCTCGTGGTCTCGCGAGACTTTTTTTCAACAATCGTGACGTCACAGACACACTTCCGGTTGCGTACATACATTGAAATATAGAAGGGAATTACGTGTGTTGTGGAGAAATTGTTTGAAAAATGTTTATTATTTGAATATGATGAAAATATATTATTAAAAGATTAAACTATGATCATTTTATTGTTTTCTTACTCGTGAGTGAGAGAGTCTGGAGCCCTCGTCCTATGACCTTTGTATGCCAGAATGGTAATGAATGCAACTTCTAAAACAGAATCATTCAGAACTAAGGTGTGAAAGTCCGTATGGTTCGTAATGCACGTAAGTTCATCTAAATTTCCAACAACCAAGTCACTCGATTTGCAACATACATTATCCATATTGGATGGCATCATAACACAGTTATCACATAGACCTCAGCACATAAATATTCCTCCTCCCGTACGTCATTGTCTTGAAGCAGTTGCAGCTCTTCCTCAGTATATTCGGGCTCAAAGTCGTAAGGAACTATACACTCCATTTTAAGAAATATCTCAAAAACTTTATTAAACTTCCTGCTATAGTGATCGAACCATAACTAAAGTCAATACCCCTTGTCACGCAATCATTTATGCACATTCTCACAAACATAGCTATTTTAATTGCGCAAATCATTACAATTTTTAAACAGTTTTTTAATCAAACATATAAATATATAAAAGGGGCGGTATCATGTAAGTAGAAATCTAATTGCAATGACGGTAACTGTGAAATACTATAGAGACGAATCAAAGGGACACCGTGTTGTAATTATGATTAACACACCTAATTGCTCGCAATTTAGCAAAATAATGTAAATTATGCTAACTACTTTCTGTATATCACAATAACATGAGCTCATTGCGATACGATACTTTTACTTATATATATTTATTTAAACAGACTTTTTCCGTAAAATAGCATAATATAGATTATTATAATATAAAACGTGGATTCAACACTTTTCTTTCATATTTATATAATGCATTTAGTATGTTTGTGGTGATGATTATACTCTACATGTCCGTTTCAGTAAAACGTGCACATCAATTGTCTGTTGACATGGTGACTCGGTCGCACGCTTCGTTTTATGGCCGTGTTTTATGGCCCTGAGGTGCGATTTTATATGACGCTTATTCTGTTACAAAGGCTTGCCAGTGATTTCTTATCCAATCAGTTTAACACCACACAACTTTTCAATAACCGCAGTTGCAAGCATTTCACGGTAAAAATGACAAAGATGTATTATAGAAATAAATAATAACGCGGAGCAAATTGGTTTAAATAGACGTCTTTAACTTACAATTTCTTTCTTATTACGATTGATTCAATGAAATGAGAAATTTAATTGGTTTATTTACATCAATATCTTTCAATTGAAACCTAGTTGTAATCAGCCGAGCGTATTCCTTTAATGCTTTTATCACAACCCCTATTAGTCGCACTCATCGATCGGGATATGGTTCAATGGGTATTTGTGACGTCACAGAAAGGTAAACATGAACAAAGATGGCGGCGGCCATAGCCGATCGAAATCACAAACTTTAAACAGCTATATCTTCACAAATATAGCGTGTATGAAAATGAAAGTCATGTCAAAGTGATCTACACTAAAAGGTTTATTGATGGTTAAATTTTCATTTCAGCCGAGCGTATTCCTTTAACTTCGCAAGCTTGCATACGGTCTTGAACAGACTTTGGGTAAGCACAATTATTGCCTAAAAGTTAAATTTCTAGACAACAAATGGGCATATGAAAGTGCCAAACCAAGAAGGAAAAGAAGTCCTCATGAAAAAAATTAATCTCACTGTTTCAAACAAAAGGAATTACAATCAACAGATCTCAATTATAATGAAATTGGATTTTAAACCCTGGCTGACACACTTGCAGTCGGTCAAAACGGAAACCAATTACGACACTTAGCGGTTTCTCAGAGATGTCTTTCAAACATGTCAAAGACGCTTTGAAAAAAAGCTCTGAACAGCCAAAGGCCTAAAGCCAGCCTTTCATGCTAGATAAACATGAGGCTTAATTAATTAATCTATATTAAGGTAATCCGATCATCATTAAATTGTGACCATGGTCCATCAAGTGACTGGGGGAATTTTGAAGTAAATGCAAGCTTTTTTTAGACTTTGAGCAAAAAAGCCTATAGTTCCAAGTCAATGGATACTTTCATATTTATATTTTAATGATGCATGGATTACCTTAAACCTGAATGACAACCTAAAAGCCTACATTTTGTCTTATCTGCCTTTATAATAAAACTATAGCTCTCAGCTTTAGCCTAGCAGAATTCTCTAGAAATTTTTCTGCAGACTTGTTTAGTTTTTATGACTTATATGCAGACTTGTTTGGGGTTTTATACTTTTTTTATAAATAATATGCTGGCTTGTTCAGTTTTCTTAAGCTGCAGCCTTTCTTTGATGAGATGTTCTGGACTTTGAGGAGTCTGACAATACTGGATATTTAAACATTTTCTTTTTTTAATAATAATTATGACCTTAGTTGTATTTTGTTTGCTTGTGTTTAACATCCCATCAACAGTATTTCAGTCATATAGTGCTACCTCACTTCAATATCATGCCGTAGACAAGTGGCATGATACCAAAACCTGGTCACATTATCCTGACACTGCATTCTGATCATGGTCTGCGATGTTTGTTACTCATTATTAATAATTTTCCAGCAAGCACCCCCATAAACAGTACATTCTAAAATGACGAAAGGACCAGTCCAGTTTAGAAATTTAGCATGGTGACAGTTAAAACTGGAAAAAATATACAGAATGACAGATAGAGACAACTAACAAATATGATAATAAACTGGGAAAATGAGAAGTTACGTATGTTTCTCTTTGGGGCATTCTTTTGTCGAGTGTGGTTGAAAGACATAAGTCCATATGATGTTATTATATACAAGATCTGTTGATGAGACCAGAAGATCCAAAGCATGCAATCACCATTTAGATGAGTAAGAAATAAAACCAATAAACAACTGAACAAAAAACCTTATGATGGCCGTGCAGAGCTCCATTGCCTTGATATAAAGGCCAGCCATCGGGAGACTGGCATTTCAGGAACGCTTACTATTCAAATTGGCTGCTAAATGGTGGTTGACATTTCCATTCACATGTATAATTAATGCCCCTCTCACTACAAGCCAGCATTTAAATGTTTGTTGTTACCCATTTCAACATGTAGCCATGAAAACATTGCACCAACAAGCATTGCTACAGCCATGTGACAGCCAATCTTAGATCACATTCCAGATCAGATCGGAACAATTTACGCTTCCGATCAAACCGTCTGTCTGGCTCATGAAACCGGAGTTGACGTTCCAAGAATAAATAAATACTGTGTCAATGCCCTCAAATTCAGTAATTGTAACATTATCTCGTTATCTATTCTTGTTTTAACCACCTAATTATCAAATTCTATATAGAAAATCTTGGTATCTTTTTTTTTTTTCTTCTGACATTTTGCAGTGTCTCAAGACTGTTTTCTATAGTGGTGCTTGTGGGTGGAACCAAACCAGGTCCTCATGATGTACAATGTACTTATATGATATAAATAAATAACTACTCAAGACAATAATTAAATACTCGCCTACTCCCCATTCATATTGTATTTTTTTTTACTATCTCAAATTTGGGATAGGCAAGTGATAAATTCAGCACTTTTATACCCCTAAGGCTGATGGTTATACTGATATTGACATTGTGATCACGAAATCTGCACTAAAAAGTTTCTGCCTTTTTAAACTCTCTAAAACTGACTGGTTCCTAACACAGCAAAATATAAATTTTAATGTTAGCCGTCATTCATTAAATTATAATCATGGTCCTTCAAATGCTTAAAAAAACTTCAGTGCAGAGACAAACATCCACTGACTTGGAATTATAGGCTCTTATGCTCAGTCTATAAGGGCTTGCATTTACTATAACTTGATGGACCATGATCACAAATTAAGGATGGATTACCTTAAGCAGCTTAAGGAAATCCCAGGAAATGGCTGCCTACTACAAGTGTCTATTAAAGGAAGGTCAAGGAAACCCAAGGAAATGGCTGCCTACTACAAGTGTCTGTTAAAGGAGGGTCAAAAGTGAAGCTAAACCCTTTACCTCAAGAATATTTATGCAAAAATTCCTAACTTGATGAATATAAATTTGTTTGATTGTTTGTTGGGTTTAACATCCCACCTACAGTATTTCAGTCTTTAGAGACGATGTCTACTTGAGACAGTTATAGTGATGCCACATTGTAGTATCATGCCATAGACAATTGTGGGATGATACCACACCCAGTAACAATATCCTGCCAACCAGTCCTGGATCTACCCATATATGCTGAGCACCAAGCAAGGGAGCTTTTCCAGTACCATTTTTACAACTTTAGTATTTTGAGGCCGGGGATCAAACCCACAACCTCCTGCTGCAAAGGCAGACACACAAGTCTGAATATTCATAAAGCTTGCACAATTTTTAACACTGCATACATAATTTATAACATAATTTTCAGTTTCATGGGATAAATAGGCACTTTTTGTCTAATTACAGGAAAACATTGCTATGGTTTTAACATTTTGAGTAGAAATAAAACTGACAAATACAGTTCTTGACAATTCTCTTACATTTTTGGTGCCCTGTCAACTAAAAATATGATACAATACTGGCAGTGATTCTATTTTTACGTCCTATAAAGGGACCTTTATCAAATTAGAAAATGTGGCTGTTTTTAGTTGTCTTTTTTTTTTCTTCTTCCTTTTCCAAAATTTGATGCAAAAACAGTCTCAGTTCAATATAAAATTTCAGAAATTAATTATTGTAGTTTCATCATTTCATAAAAAAGAATGAAACAGACTAGAAAACAGCTACAAGTATGTTAATCACACATAATTATGCTGTCAGAATATCTTCACTGTTTTTAAATTTTTTTCAATGTCTTCATTCATTGCAATCTCATTTTTTCTCAAATTTTGAAATTTATTGCTTTTTTTCCCCTCAAGTGCGAGTGACCTTCTTTCACCCATTGAGTGCTGAAAAAAAATCAATGATTCCTGTTTTACCAAATAACCAAAACACATGACTAACAATATTTCTAAAGGAATAAAATACAGTAAAACCTCCAAAAACAGCACTAGATTAACAGTTTTATCCCTCCCACAGACTTAGTTTTACTTTGGCACCAGTCCATTACCTCTGTACAGCAACACCTCTCAGCAGCAACACTTTTTCTGTGACTCATGCAGATGGCTCTGCTGAGAGGTTCCACTTAACTTGGGTATTTTTATCCATGAAAATCACACTAAGTGTCATCAGACCTTGTCCTTTCCCCAATCTCCAAAGGACTGATAAAAAACACTGATCGACCTAGTGCACCGATCCGGATACAAGATTAACCGGTTACTTCATAAAGACTCATTTTGACACACTGGCAAACACAGTAGACCCCTATCAGACGTAGGATCTTAATTGTGAAGTCAACAAATTTGTAACTAAGCAAATGCCACAAAAAATATGAAATTTTTAAAGTGAAAGTAGACCTGTTATCGAAAATAAAAATTGTCCTTAAGTATGATTTTCTCAGACTCAAACTATGCCCATTAGATTTAATGGGGATTCCAGTATGATACTCAAATTGGAGCCTGAGTACTTACACGTTTTCTAGAACACGGGGCCAGACATCATTTCCATTGAATATTGGCATTCACATTTTGCTAATTTTCTGTTTTGATGTTTAACTGCCCTCAGTGATAGAAATTGACACAACGCTGCAAGCCCAAGACTGGTAAATTGTTCCCCAGAGTTTCATAATTTCATACAGTCTGGCCTCTTATAAATTTTCTTACCAAATATAGATATGTACAATATAAGGATTTGGGCTTGTTTATCCAGAATCTTAATTAATATTCCATAGCTCTGCGCTAATTTCATAATTAACACAAATATTGAAAAAAATATTTTAGCCTAATACACCAAAATATATAAAACGGGGGAAAAAGCCATTTCTTTTTTGGCAATATGCCCAAGTACCTGGTATATTACACCCAGGTATTAAAAATCTATTGCATAACTCATGATCAATACTGCTAGACATGCATATAAATGTGCAAATGCAAAACTGTCTAGCACGTGTCCCAGTAGGCCTCTTTCACACTTTCTGCACCAACCTGCCAACCAACAATAACACAACTAAGCTCTCAAAGATGTTGCCCATGCTTTACATCAAAATGGGCACCGACATAACAGATCAAAGTAAATTATAGAAAATAAAATAAATATATATACTTATGTGCTTCTCTGATGCTTTTTGTTATTTTTTCAGACAGTCTGTCAGACTCGTCAAAAAAAATTTTTTATTCAATAGGGCAGTAGGTCTAATTTACACCAGTTAAGTTCAATATGTCACCTCAAATTTGGCTTAGTACAGAAAAATTATCCTGGCCAAACCTCCTGAAGCCAAGAGTCAATGACACACTTTTGAAATGAACTCAGGCAGTACTGTAGCTAGCTAAACCAGCAATAAATGAGATCAGGGAGAAATAAGAAAATCTCATCTTAGAAGAAAGAGGCGACACAGAAGGCCAAATCCAACCATGCAAGTTAAGTTTCTAAGTATTTTTTAGCACTACAGGCCAGGCTGGTGGAATTGGGGTTTAGGTTTGTATGCCAACAACAATCATTAAATAGCACTGTGTTACAGTTAAAATCTTAAGTAAGACCAGTACAAAACCAAGCTATTGATAACACATCCGACTCAAATATGTTCCAAAACTAAGCCAGGAATAACACACCTGTCTAAATAGTATGTTCCGAAACCAAGCCAGGAATAACATTTACATCGGCCTAAATAGTACGATCCAAAACCAAGCAAGGGATAACACATCAGACTCAATAGTAAGACCCAAAACCAAGCAAGGGATAACACATCAGACTCAATAGTAAGACCCAAAACCAAGCAAGGGATAACACATCAGACTCAATGGTATGAAACATCTAACTTGATTGAGTACCGTATACACCGGCAGATTAGGTGCACTTTTTTTCCAGATAATTCAAGTTTATAGAGGGGGGTGCGCCTTATATGGTTTTTCAGGTTTCTTTTTTCAATCACCGAGAAGTGAAAATTACCGGTAAAGTTACGATCTCAGAAAATGGATATACTGAAAGCCAATGAATACGATAATATGACACAAAGTCTATACGAAACCATGATAAACAATACCAGATTATTGCTTTTGTTCTTATTAGTTATCCTACAGGTATATTTCATGATAAAATGATCGTGAGAAACTGAAACAACTTGATGGAAGCCATTTTCAATATAAACAAATAAGTTTATTTTACGGGACCTCATGATGTATAGGAGAAACTTGACAGGTGGCAATTGTTACGTAATGTTTGTTAGTTGGGAGAATTTTGACAGGTGACAATGGTCCCCAGTGTTAGAATGCGGGGACACGGTTGAGTGATGTCATGTTATGAAAATGTGTCACCTTTATCCTACCCGTTGTTTATGTAACGGTCTAACGGTAATCTTATGCCATGTGTAAATAAAACGGTTCACCGTATGATTAGCCAGGTGACGTACAGATAGCTTTCGGTCTGTCAAAATGTACGACGGCGCAAATTTCAAAACAAGATTTTGCCGCATACGATACGATAAGTGATTTATTTTTTTTTCAAATAAGTTACCCTGAAAGTTAGGATGCGCCTTATACGTAGCTGCGCCTAATCTGACCGTGTATACGGTATGACCCAAAGCCAAACACAGTAAATCTGCCAAAAGGCTCAGTCCCAAAACCAAACCAACTTAAGATAACAAAACCGCTGCTTGTTATTTCAGACCCCAAACCAAGCCAACATAACCTTAATTGTGTTCAGAATCAGACCAAAACCAAGCAAATCTGGGTAAGCTGAGAAAAGTTAATTCTTATACCAAACTCAAAACCTGATCACCTTTAACCTCACACCCTGCCATTTGCTAAGCTATAAATTGTAAGTGAAATTTTCCAAATAGACTATTTGGAATTAATCATTATCAGAACAAGAAACATCAAATGACGCAAAACCAGGTTGTTGCCCCAGGCAAGCGAAACTATTTTTACTAACAGTGACCTTGACCCTATTAACCTGAAAATAAATCCCAATCTTCCTCTTCCTATAAGGTATCTATCTTCTTAACCTCATCATCATACCTTATTCCTAAAAGATGTTATTTGATGGAAACAAAAAATCTATTTTTAATAACAGTGACCTTGACCTTATCCTGAAAATCAATCCCAATCTTCCTCTTCCCAAAAGGTATCTACCTATCAAGTATAAAAACTGTATGTTTATTCTAACAGGAGATATTTGACGGAAACGAAATGTTTGATGCCTGCCCACCTGCCCAACAACGTACCCAAATCTAATAACTAGGACTCTCAGTGAAAACCTGGTTAAAAACAAACATCTTCTGTGTTCTTTTTAGCTAATATGAGACAAACCACAAAATGACTGGAAATTTAAGTTTCATAAAAGTTTAATGTAGCTCAGTTCCCATCCAAATCCAACTGTCAGCACGTCTGCATTCCCAGCGACATACAACCAGAATTCATAAGGAAAAAGAACATTCCTATATTAAATTTCACATCTTTTCCTTATGCATACATATCTGTGTCAGGAAAATGTCTCCGTCTTGCATGACTGTCTGTCACATCAGTTACAATATAGTGTTACCAGAATATTATATCACGTAAAAATTACATTTAAAACTTCAAGGCGCTGGAAATTAAAGCTTGCCTACATCTCTGGAAGGCGCTCAGAAATGTTTTTTTTTTTCTTCCCTCAGTCAACAAACCTATGCAGCGTCTAGAAACACAGAATAAAACTCCATCTGACTTGTGAAATCTGTCATGGGGAGAAAGCCCCTAGATTCTTAACTCTGTATTACAACGCTTATTACTTTCTCGTAGGTTGCTGCTCTGTTCCTTTTGTGTCCTACAAACAAAAAAGGCTGGCGAGTGTTAATTTTAGTGTCACTAAAAACCTACCACGGATCTATATTTGGAAGACCAACTCTGAACAATACAGAACACATGTTTATTTGCTGGGTTCAACTGTAGTTTCCAAATATCATTATCACTTTATATGGTAATGGCCAGATTCAGTTCAATAGATTGAAATTAAAAAAATAAATTAATAAAAATAAAAGAATAAAAATATATAAAAGTAAAACAAAAGAAAAAAAAATGCTTTTAATATATCTTTAAAACTCTAAGAATCTGCACAATTTTTTAACAAAATACTATATTTGCCACAATAAACAAAAACAAAAAGCATTGCATGTAGACGCCAACACTTTCTGATTTTCAGGTTCTGACATGTATGTGTTTGACAGGTTTTAATGGAGATAAAGGTCACACTACATGGCATAAATGTTCACATATCAGTGACATTAGAAAATGGGTCTAAGTAAAACAAACTTTATGCCTAGAATAAAAAACTTTTTACGGAAGTGTAAATTGCATTTTTTTACAGACACCTTTGCAAATGGCTATACCACAGTAGTTGATCTGATTGTACTTGAACAAAACTGAGGAAAAAAAATTAAGCAGACTCAATTTAACTGATTCATTGTTTTTAAGATGCAAAATAATGATTTTGTAACTGGCAAAAGTAGAACAAGGTCATCATAGTACATACCACTAGCCTGCCTGTATCTTTATTAATAACAATACATCAAACATTATAACCACACATGGTATATAATCATACAGACTCATACATCATTTCAATGTTGGTTGTTCTAATTGTCGTTCATGCTGTTGTTTTCCCCACACGTTTTCAATATCGTTAACAAAACGATATTACAACTGTACATGAAATGCACCCCACACACTCCCACGACTGCGGAACTAATTTGCTGAACAGTGCATTTCCCATAACTCTCGGAGCCTGCCAAATATCCCCCTTCCTATTAAGCAATCACCAGGACAGTGTGTAAGTCTGCCTCAATCTTAGCCAAAACATATCTGACATCATGTAAAGAGATGCAAACATGGGATGACATCCCTGTAAACAACTCAAACACAAACAGTATTGGACACAGCCTATAAAACAACAAATGCACCATACATTGTCAGCCATCCTTCAACACTAATGTTATGCCCACTATCATCAAGAATGCAACAATCTGACCCAAATCAGCAAGAACACAGCTATATCGCTAGACAATGTGAGCTTTTAGCCGACATAAATTGAGAGCAGGTACATTAAGTTTAATTATTTAGTATTAAGTTTTCAAGCATTCATTGAACAGAAGTCTTTTAATTGAATGACTCAATAAATAACAAGAGTGTTCCTTGAAACACATGTGTCACCTGCTGAAGCACGACGGAAAAAGTGTGACGGACAGACAAGACGGACGGATGGACAGACAGACGACGGAAAAATGATCACTATGTGTCACCTCTGCTTACAGCAGGTGACACAAAAATGGCATTAATTCAATAATCCAAATTGTTACATTGCTGCTGCTGCTGCTGCTGATGATGATGATGATGATTATGGTGATGATGATGATTATGGTGACAATGGTGACCTTGACTATAATGGCAGTTCTGCTGATGATGATGATGGCTAGCCACAGCACACACATTCTTATAAATTAATACCTGTATTTCTCATTACAAGCTACGAAAATCCCCTATAATTTTAAAGCAGAAAAATGACTTCCCAATCTCACTTTAATCTATTTATCAACATCTCTTGATTCTAAGCAGTAACTTCTCAATATTATGAGAATAATCAGGAACATTTCACATTTTTCATCTTTCCATTATGTGGCAAATTAATCCGACACATTATGTGGCAAGTTAATCTACGACCAAAAGATATGAGAATAATATCAGAGCAGATGACAAGAATGAGTCATCAATAGCTGTAAAAGAATCTGCTGTTCTTCATGTACAAATAATTATTTAAAAAATAATAATAAAAAAAAATAAAAAATAAGGGTGGCCTATATATACATAAGGTATGTAAATGTTATGACTCTTGTAAAATAAATATCCAACCTACCAGCAGGTCACAATAAACCCATCCCATGTTGGTGGGCATGGTTGCCGTGGGAACTGCAGGGTATGCTGGCGGCATTGCTGTCACGGTCGGCACTGTCGGGACCGTCAAGATTTCCTTCTGAATCGTCGGCATTGTCAATATCTCCTCCATTATCATTGCGTAGATTTTACTAATGTGACCCTGGGTTTGAAACGCTTTTTCACAACGTTAATGTCTAACTTATACCTGTGCAACGAGTCAACACTTGCCTAAGTAGTTCAAGGTGAAACTTCTCACCAAAACCAAAAAAAAAAACACAAATGAAAAAAACACACTATAGTTCTATATTTCCAAATACGGCACGAGGTTGTCACACTGCAAGAAGTTCCTCACTGTTAACAAATCCAATTACACTTTGAAAAGTGACGTGTATCCTAAACAGAAGACATTGATTTACAATCCAAGCACTGGGGCCATATCCCTCAAACACAAGAAATAAATTAGATCGCAGAAAATTCATGCAGCTAATTACTATGTATTGTCTATATGGACTGCACACTCTCTGGTCTCAACACCAGTCTAGGGCTGACAATTTTCTAGCACAAAATATCCTCCAATACTTGAGATTAGATTTTTCGACAGTTTATCAGGGGATGGTTTTACCAAACCACTATTTGGAAAAAAATAAAACAGCTATTACATTTCACTAAATCGAGCACAATCAATGAAGAATCCCCAGTAGGCCTGGAAATTCAGTCAACTCAGGATTAAGCAATCAAACAGAGCCTACCTAGAAAGTTGCCTGTGAATTGTTTGGATGTAATTATTCAGTTATTAAATTGCCTAAGTAAATCCACTCTAACTGATAGATTTTAATTTACAAATCTGTGAAAATGATGAATTTTAATTTTGAGATACCTCGCTTGGCCAAATAGTCCGATAAAGCCTTGTTTATCAAAAAGTGCAACCTTAAACAACACTTGCTTTCAAATCCTTTACTTACTAACAGTAAGTGACAAAACTGGGAGCATTAATAAGATAGTCGAAAAAAATTAAAACCAATGAAGAAAGAAATCCAATTCCAGAAAAAAGAGTGTGAATTCAATTAGCTTTCTTATCATCCAATTAAAGATCAATAAATCTTCAATGAATTTCCCAGTAGAGTTGACAAAGGATCTATAAAATGGAAACAATACTAATTTAAATTTCCATAGCCAAAATGGTCAGAGAGCCAACCCACTGTCAGTGAGTGTATGTGTGAGGGCGAAAAACGTACAATCGAACAGAGCACAACTGCACTATCTCCCTCCTGCGGCAATATGCACTTGGAAGCGACTGTCACACAATGCATATAAAAGGCAAACATCAGACATGTTTACTTGCTCTGACATTTCACAATTCAACCACAAAGTTCCCTATACCTCTTTTATTCAGGACTTTATTTAGCCTCCTCATCACCATTCAGATCAAAACACAAACTATCTGTTTTCATTACCTCACATGTTAATATGTTAACATAATATCGTATCCCTTTAACACTCACACACAAAGAGAGACAAAACCATTATTACCTAAACACAGGCAAACACAAAAATGGTATTTAAATAAAAAATTCAAAACTAAAAAACATTAAGAACTAAAAACATTCTTCACATTTTACAACTTAAACTTTCTGTCAAATTTTCATTTCAAAAATCCACCCATAATTTTGTGACTGTAGGATCTCCTAAACAAGTATAATCCTTGCACAAGAAAGTAAGCCTACCATCTATCTTCTTATCTGCACTCTTTCCTTATTAGAAAACAATTATCTTTGTTCTTCCGTCCCCTAAATACCTCTAATTACTGCTACATGGGCAACAGCAGAGATCTCAGTGAAAGACTAAAATTGGAATGTACAATCATGTGACCACGTTGGCTCGATTGTGGAGTGTTTGATCTGTCAGGTAGACAATCAAAAGAAAGAGAAAATGTTAGCAAATGAGCGATCCCCCAATCCTTTCTGATCCTCTTCCATCACAACACATGTGTCCCCTGATAACACTTGTAGGCCCCAGGGGGACAGCCAGTAAGCCCTTGGTTTTGTCAAACTTGCAGGACACTTTATCATCTTTCAGATCTCTTTTTCTCCAGGCATCATTTATTTCCAATTCCCCGTTCCTTCAAACTTCATTACTGCTGGTATGACTAAGAGTGTGCTTGAAGTGCCCTGATTAAGATGACAGTCAATTCAGACACAAACACTGAACTCTTTGTACATGTATACTACTCAAAGTTTGCTAAGCACCAATAGTAAAATTATATACTCAGCAATAAAAGACTTTTCATTCCTTTACTTGGAAGCATCTTTTTTTAATACTAAAATGGACCATTTTTGTTATTTAAAGGTAGTGAATCTTTAGAAATTTTATTACAGCAGTTTTTTTTGTTTTTTTGTAATTTGGTATTTTAATTGATGAACAAATAAAAATACCCAGGTACACAAGTTCATGTCCTGAATAATATATTCATTAAGTTTCAAGTCTGTAGTTCAAATACTTTCAGAGTTACATGCTTCACAAGCAAAAACAAAGGCCCATAACTCTGTCAATTTTATCAAATACTTTCAGAGTTATGTGTGTCACACAGCTTCAGGACGGACAGATGTACATACGTACAGACGGACAATGGCAAATCCATTTTTTTGGTGGGGGCATGAAAATGTTTGGACAAATAATTAGAAAAACTATTAATTTAAGTACATCAGACTGTCTTCTGAAGGACTGTTGTCATAAGGCAATGAAATTCCACTCGACTTGTGCATAATTTTTCCTCGTTGTCTATTGAGGACAGTGAGATTTTTGCATCCTTCTGTCTTAGTCAGACGAGTATAATTGAATTTTCCAACTTGTAAGGCTTTTCAGATTTATATATTTCATTGGAATTTTTCAACCTTATCTTTAAGCTATAATCGATCATTTCTGTTCTTTTGTTGGAGATGGCATCACAGCAAAAATATTTCAGTCATACAGCAACATCCAGCTAATGGATAGATGTGAGTAGTGACCTTTAATCTGGTAACAACAGACCTTACCCATAAACATAGCCATGTGGTCTATTGTTATTGCCTTGAAAATAATACTGTAATCCTTTGTTAATCAAATTCAAAAGGCTTTACAGGTGGTTGTTTGTTTATTGGGTTTAACGTCCCACCAACAGAATTTCAGTCATTTGGAGACTACATCACTTGAGACAGATATAGTACTGCCACACTGGTATAATACCAAAACCAGTCACACTATCCTGACACCGGGCCAACCAGTCCTGGGACTACCCCTATAAGCTGAACACCAAGCAAGGGAGCTATACCAGGACCATTCTTATAGACTTTGGTGTGTTGCAGTCGTGGATGACAAACCCACTACCTCTCACTCCCAAGGCAGACGCTCTAATCACTCAGCTACAGGGAAATGGTGATCAATTGCAGGTGGAAGAAGAACTCAGGGCAGGAAAAACCCAGACAGAATCACCGACCTGACTGAAGCCACCTAAGGGGCTTCTTCACTTGGCCATAATTCAAGGAATGCACCTTGAGTCACTAAACACAGAATTCAAATTTCAGAACAAGTAACTGTTGTATGCAACACTTTTGTCCCCTATCAGTGAGGTGCATAATTTTGTCTGAAAAAAAAAAAAAAAAAAAAAAAAAAAAAGGGATGTGCAGAATCTTCATACTGCCATCTATTCATATACCAAGTTGCATAATATTATCTTGAACCATTTTTAAGTTATCACGGGATCCAGATTTCCGGAAGGACAGAGGAGGGCAAACCTTGAGTCCCCTCTGGGGGACTAAAAAACTTTTCCTTTTAAAATCATACCTACCATCTGATTGGCTTAAGTCTGATACCTAAAAGTCTTTGACAGATTAACTGATAAAAAAAATTCTGTGTCCAACCTCTGAAAATTCCACCAAATTCTTGTCTCAAATGCCTGCAGAAAATATTAAACATCAAGCTCACAGAAGGTACAAACTGACAAAGGAATGTCAATGCATACTAAGAGGCTTCCTCATAAATTTCCCATCTTACTTCTTCCCACAGAAACAACATAAAAGGTGTCAGATCCATGGTTTATGCGCCATCCTGACAGCGTCTAAAAATGGTTGGAGGTTAGTAAATTTCAAGAACTATCATTCACACAGCTAAAGGCTTACTATAAACCACTTGCAAATTCTGTTTTCTTTGGAGAAAAACAGAATACCTAGTCTAAGTCATGAGAAACCTAAGGTGCTTGAAATTCAATGTGAACTGTTATATATAACTTGACTGGTATTTTTTAATTCAAGTACAATTTCAACACAGAACAAGTAATAATTGTAACAGTGAACTGTTACTAAGTCTCCCAAACGAAGTGGGTCCTGACTCCTTTGTGACCAATGTAACATCAAAGAAGTACCATTTAATCCATCTGAGGAAAAATATATATGATTTATGGGTGGGGATCTGAACAGTTTTTGAGATATAAGGTCATAAGTGTCCCATGTGAACATAAAAGAAGTACCATTCGTTTGGGAGACTTAATAAAAGCTTAAACCTGGGAGAAGCCATTTCTATGGGAATATGAAATATGCATCCATTCAAAACTCAAGGTTATACTGAATAGTGTAGATATGGTTATTTAAAATATAAACTCTAGCTTATTTCCTGATTCCTTCATTTTGCTTTGTCAGAGAAGTAGTTCTAATGAGTAATTCAGTCATTTGGAGACTATGTCCACCAGAGACAGATATATGCCACACTGCAGTATCACGCCGTAAACACGTGGCATGATACCACACCCAGTCACATTATCCTGACACAGGGCCAACCAGTCCCGTAACTACCCATATATGCTGAGCATCAAGCAAGGGAGCTATATCAGTATATTTCTTTTTATGACTTTGGTATGTTGCAGCTGGGATTATCAAACCCACAACCTCCATTATGTCCCCAGCTAAAATGAATGATTAACAGCTTTTCCTGAGTGAAACCCCCCCCCCCCCCCTTACACGCCATAACTCATCTTCATTTTTTATTAGTGCTCAATGAAAATTAATAACAAACTAATCACTGAAGATGTGTCTTTTTCCCTGACGCAATTTTCCAAACGTTAACATCAGATCAAAAACAAACATTAATAATCCAGGCCTTAATTGAAATCCGCTAATTAGTTTAGTATATCTTAAGAGAATAAGGAACTTCCTATTACAACAGCAGATTGGATTACGAAACACTCAGGTGTGACACCTAGGTGCAATCCTGTTGACAAGTACTGTTAAGGTGTACCCTGGGAATGGTTGCTATGTAACCGCATCCAATTTATCTAAAGAGTGCACTGTGCAATATGGATATCAATCTTTACAAGTGCAGTTCGAAGCCAATGACGCTGACTCAAACAGCTTTTAATTTCACAAATTTTCAATACCAGTAGAGCAAATATAATGCCTTTTGCAAGCATTCCAAAGGAATGGTTCTAATGCTGACAAAGCCGGCACTGGAGAAATGGGAAGCATTTACCATTGATCAAGTAAATTGTGTTCCCAATGTTTATGGGTAGGCCCTACATAATGTATCTATGGGTCACTTCAAACCACAGTCTTTTTTGTCGCCATTTTCAAGTTTCACACAACAGATTTTCACAGGCGAAACTCCATGAAAAATTTGCCAGTAACTGACACTGATAGATACTTTTATTTGACAGTATGCAGAGAAATGCCAAAGTATATTACAAACACATTTATTGTGAAAGTGAGCTTTTTTTTTTCTTTTCTTTTGAAAAGAATTGGTAAATCAATTTACGAAAAGGAGAGAACAAGATATGACCAGGGTGTTGTGTAACAGGCAATTACATTACTGCTGCAACATGCGCATTGTCGCAGACACGTAACGATCAGAATTAATAATGGAGGTGCCAATTAGGGAGACAAATCAAATTTGCCCAAAGTGAGCGAATAAAATAGTCGTCAGCGGACTGGACACGACAAGATCATGTGTAGGTAGATAGACTGTGTCAGTTGGCCCTAGACAAATGTCCAGAGGATGGCAGTTTTTGTCACCACAAACCTCTTCAAGTGGGTCAGACAATGCCAAAACCAATCTGCCACCACTCATGCCAGCACAACGTGGAACACACCAAAATCTGATTACCAGTGGGGTCCGCTGCAAAGTGCTTGTCATGTCCATATCTGGTCATCTCTCCCGGATTAGGACTGACAAATCTCGTTGTCGCGTCCACGTCACCTCTGCTCACAATCTGGCGGCAGCAGACCAGGCAGCATTCATCATCTGGGTGCTTCACACGCTATTACTGAATAATGAGCCCCACCCTGTCCAGTCTGATGACCGTCAAAAGGTTCAGCTTGTTATTGCAATTTCCAAGACAAACCGTCTCAAGCTCAAGGCCTACCTACAGCCCAGACACTAAAAACGTGTTGCTATGGCAACAGATCATTTCCAACACCAAGCCATAAAAGAGCAGAAAGCTTTGTACTACTTTGTACTGCTTTGTTTCTACTGCACTGACCTTTGAACAAAGAAAACTACATAATTTTTACAGTGCAGTTTTCCACAATTTTGTTCTACTTACAGAACAAAGAACAAATACAGTCAGCAGATAGGTAAATATAAGAAATAGCTCATCCCATTATACAGATTACGAAAACTATGTTATTTTTTTTTTCATCATTTTTTTTTTTTTTAAATAAAATGATCAAACCTGACAAAAAGACCTGATGCTCGACATCTGTGTTTACTTTCCATCTCTAAATCATTCATGACACAATCATAACCATATAGATGCTTTACTACTATGTGAAACACATAATTATAATGATCGATGTATCAAATTACAACAACCCAACAGTTGCAAAGCTACCTGTTCTCTGTTCCACAAACTTTTTACCTTGAAAATAGTTTTATTCTAAACTATTAAATTTCCTCAGAGACACCCTGACATTATCTCAAATTCAAGAGATGTTGCAAGTTACTTTTTTTCACAAATTTTTTTTAGATACATAACACCTAAAAACACAGTCTGAAATATCACAATATCACTCCACAGAAATTCACAACAAGAAACTGAGCATAGTTGTCAGTGCTCACTGTAACACCTGAATTAATGCCTACAGTTTTTCCTTAACATCTGTAAAGTGCACTTATAGTGGCTCTTAACAAGCCTCAAACGCCCTCTGACTCGAACATTGTTTTCCCTGTAAGCCCCCCTCTCAGAGTTTTCCTTGCTGAGCGTACTCACGACCCCAAACTTCCTTGTGTTCCTGTCAAAACTCAAGAGCCAAAATCACTTTTATCCTTGAATACATAAGCACTGTAAAGGAAAGACAAACACATCATATATCTCAGATCATATTCAGCAAACACACACGCCTGTATTTCCGACAATCTTTATCCATGCACATCACAATTTGACATGTTGTATCACCAAACTTGGTGCACAATTACGAGTCTTCATGCACCTTGGCCAGTCATCTTATACAGCACAAGATCTACACTCATTTACATTAAAATACAGAAATTGGTCTATTCTCTCATTAGTAATGCAAATACAAGCAGAACATATGATTATATCTTTGACTGGGCCTAGACATTACACTAGAAATCACTTAGCAACTTCCTTTTTAGTTTCCTTCCATTTTTCAACAATGTTTCTTGATGCACACAGAATGCGCAGTCTGAGAGGACTGTCTCCAAAACAGACTTTTATTTTCCTTGGAAATGTTTGACCAGGGGCAGTTACAGAATTCTATTCAATGCTGAAAATTAAATATTGAAGGAGAGAGACAACACATTTCAATAGAGTTAAAATGACATTAAGTTAGTTTTTATTATTGCTTTGAACTAAAATGTCACTGGAGAAAAAAGGAAAGAATCATATGTACACAAATGGATAAGGAAATATGTGGATATTCTTAACCCTTTCCCCCATAGAGGAAACCATGAAAAGACCTATGCGAACAGCATAAAACCAGATCAGCCTGCGAGTAACTCGCAGGCTGATCAGGTTTTATGCTGTTCGCTGCTCCTCAGTGGTCTGGAAATGAGGATTTTGTAATTAAATTTGGTAAGGTTTAACTGTGGTCTTCTGCAGATCAGGCTTTATGTGATACCTATAGAGGGCGTCAAAAGGAGTATATATGAGGGAAAGGGTTAAACCTTTCAAATGAAAATCCATCTTCGACAAGAGATGTGGAACTTCAACAAATACAAGGTTTTCTACACTGAAGTAAATGTACCTATTTTTGACCTTGACCTTTGAGCTATGGACCCGAGTTATTCATATACAAATTGCCTCAGCATGCCAAACAATTGTACTTATTGTACTTGTAGTTATTTGAATTAAAATTCTATGCCTAAGGAAATAAAAGCCTTAACAAGGTTCATTAAACCAATTTTTGACCTTAAAACTCTTAAAAGTGACCTTGACATTTAAGCAAAGAATTTACTGTACAAAGTTACTTAAATCAAAATATCAAGGTTACGATCCAGACTAAAAAAAGTGGACAGCCACCCACCAACAATGACCAAATTGCATAAATAATAATAGTTACACATCAGCTGTCCCAACTAACAAAAGATCGATAATTAATCAATCAACAATAGCTGCCAAATCTGTGCATGGTTAAAAGACACAGCAAGTTGTTGTGGTGTCCTATCTTAAAAGGTGCCACAAACTCCTCTGACAATCATTTTAACACTTAATTTAAGTAAAATGTTAAACTTTCAAATGTATAATTAACTTTATTAACCACTTTTGAAATCATTTTGCAAAAGGAATATCAGAGTGTTCCTTAACCCTTTCCCTCATATAGACTCATTTTGACACACTCAATAGGTACCACATAAAGCCTGATCTGCAGAAAACCACAGTTAAACCTTACCAAATTTAATTATAAAATCCTCATTTCCAGACCATTGAGGAGCAGCGAACAACATAAAACCTGATCAGCCTGCGAGTTACTCGCAGGCTGATCTGGTTTTATGCTGTTCGCATAGGTCTTTTCATGGTGTCCTCTGTGAGGGAAAGGGTTAATTGTAACTCTATATTTGAATGTTATCATTAGAAACCGAAGTACTAAAACCAAAGAATGAAAAACTCTACAAAATTCATGACTGAAAAATTGCTGACAACTGGTCGACCAGACTGATTGATCAAAACCTATAAATTACAAAACTAGAAGAATGTATCTAATCAAACTGGAATAAAAAATAAGGATACTATAGAATTAAAAATTCAGTTTAAAAAAAAAAAATGGAAATAATACACAAGAGGTACAATATGAACATAACAAATTACAAAAAATGTTTACAAACTTGAAATTCTGAGAGGATTACTTCCAAATAAGAATATTTCAAGGATCGACCACAAAACTCTTTTATGTGCATATAGAAATATAATAGGATGAAACAGTTTCATAGTCAGCCCTCAATTCACCCACAGACATGTAAGTATTAACATCTACTGCCACATTAACTGTATCACTTCCTACTTTCTTGGATGGGTTGACCATAAACCGGAATCATCTTGAAAAGTTTTTATCCTTCACATGTCTCTAGTACATAACTTCCTCCTTCATAAAAAAAGACAGCTCATCCTAAGTCATAAAAAAAACTTTTTTTCACTTAAATTTCAGTCATCTTCTACGAGACCCAAAATTACACACAAAATAAGTCCCAACTTTACAAATATAAATCACCAACTTCCTGAATCAGATGTCCCCTTCCTTTTTAAGATATGAACAAATTTCTGGATACGCTGAAAGAAAAATCAAACAACTTCCCACAATGACGCATATCCACTCGCAAAGCCCAAGATGAGATAACAAAATGCCCGAATTACCTAAACACTTCATCCATTTAACCAAATTGCCTTTATTTGTAACAGTTTTGTCTGAACCTCATTAACAATTGACCAAAAGATCTGCCTTCTACTAAACATACACTCGACCAGAAACAATCACTTAGTTCTGATCTCCATTTGTAAACTAATTCCCACCTTTCATCCCAGTCAATGGCGAAATATTAATAACCCAGGATCTCGACCAAATTACTGTAATTTGTATGAATAATGCCTCTTTCACTGCCATAAAACAGACAATCACTGTACAAGAAATTTCTAATCTATTAAGAGAACAAGATGGCAGGGAGGATCCTCCATAGACCAATTTCCAAAATAGCACACACTACTTGACACAGACATTTGAAGAAAAATGAAAATGTATATGAAGAAATAGCCTTTTTTTTATATAAAGAAATATAAACCTGTGTCAATGACATCTTGATCTATACTTCACTTTAAGTCATTAAGTTTTCTTAAACTTGGTCCAGTGGTAGCGTGCACATCCAAAGGTTGAGGGTTCAAACCCCGTACAAATCATCTGTGACCATCCCGCAGGAACATAGTACTGGTCTATACCCAAAATCCTTGAGGGGTGTTTAAGTTTAAGGTAATGTGTTTCATAAACAAAATATATCAGCACTTGAAAGATACATACAAAAAAAGATCTCAGGAATTGATAACAATAATAACATCTGAATCATAACAAAGGTTTGTTTCCTACTTTATACACATGAAAACACAAATTCCCTTTTAAACTATAAGAACAATTTGAAGAATAATTCAATCCAAGCCAAATAACCCAAATTCCATTAAATATAACACATTCATATACATCATATGTTACCAGCACATATGCCCATACTGTGACAATAGTACAAGGTCTTGCAAATGTAGCTTAGAAAACATAGTAATATGACAATTTCTCTACACATGACCCTGAGTCAACAAGTTAAAGACCCACTCAAAATATTATCCCAACTCAATGTCCTTAAGGAGAAAATGAATTAAAGCCATTCCCTGACAATACAAAGCTATTAAACCTCTTGTTCTTTTCAAGTCAAACCATTCTAAGTCTTCAAGTAGACTTTTATATCGCTAAAATAAATTTCCAATTTATGTGTAAGACACTAGATAAACAAGACGGCCCTCTAAATCCCAATCATCGTCAGGTTAAATCACCTGCCACAGAGAACATTAGACATTTGACAGGACCGTGGCCCTTCTCCCCTGCCCTGAAGCCCTTTTAATGATTAGCAACCTTTAAGATTGCACCATCAGGTAAAATTATAAAGTGTTTTAATGAGACAATAATTAGAGTGCTTTATAAGAACTTGGGACATTAATCAGTGGGACCCATAAACAATGTTTGCACCGTGGGGACTCTGGCCATGGGAACAGACCTTGGGCCTATAAATACCAGTTTATATAGTCACCTGGAAAACATGCTTAGTTCTATACACAAAGCTCACCTTTATTCATTGCCCCATTTTTAACATTACTGTGAGTGTAAATTGTTAGCTAAATCCTTTTCCATCTTATTCCAATACCTTTTTTTTCTTTCTTTTTTTTTTTTGTTGTTGTTGTTTTCCCAATCTTTAATATTCTTAAGATAACTTCAAAATTTGTCTCATTAAGTTTCAAATAATTTTAAATAAAATATGAACTTTTTTTAATATTTGGGGGTCATTTAAAAAAATTTTGTACATCATAGAAATTCATAAGTTTATATCTAGTTTCCTTGATGTGCACTGAGAGATGTCAAACAAGCAATGACCATGAATTCTGTTGAAAATGTCGACAGTGTCAACACAGACTAACCACATAAAACAAATTAGACAATATAGCTATACATGTATATACAATGATATAATCCCCTAAACCATGGGCTTACAGAGAGGGCTGTGTATATTTAAGCTTAGACAACTTCTGTCATGCCATTCTCTTGCTGAATTTCTTATTCTTAACCCTTTCCCTCATAGAGGACACCATGAAAAGACCTATGCAAACAACATAATGCCAGATTAGCCTGAGAGTAACTTGCAGGCTGATCAGGTTTTATGCTGTTGGCTGCTCCTCAGTGGTCTGGAAATGAGGATTTTGTAATTAAATTTGGTAAGGTTTAACTGTGGTTTTCTGCAGATCAGGTTTTATGTGATACCTATTGAGTGCGTCAAAATGAGTCTATCTGAGGGAAAAGGTTAATTTAGACTGGTACCATTAGTTGTTTGTAGGGGTGCTTGCTGAGAATTTATTGACTATATAGCAAACAGTGTAGACCATGATCCGACTGATTAATGTGCAGGCTTATCATGGTCTGCACTGGTTGCAATGGCAGTCACATTTAGTGCCCTCAGCACTGTTAGGGTTAAGTAAGCCACTAAGAAAATATTGCGTCAGTGCAGTTTTCTCTTAACTACCACTCTCTAGCCTTTTTTTTTTACATTTTGTTTAATAATTCAGGATATTCAAAAGCCATTTAGATAAATTACCATGTTTTCCCTAATAAACATACCTTGCCTTTACGAGTAAAAAAGAAAAAATTAAGACAGCAAATATTTCATGCAGACTGTTCAAGTCATGTAGTGCAGGAATCAATCTTAACCCAGCTTTCCCTTATGAATATTCATGTACAAATTTATGACCTGAACACTTTTAAATGGTGCATATTAAAATGGATTTTTCTTTGCAGTGCACACAGTAAAGAATATGAGCTACAATATTGTATAAACAAACAGAGGGGAGCAGTCTGGTCTGGGTTTTCCCTGTTTGCCAATGTGTCAAAACAGGTCTATTATTAGGTATGTGGTAAAGGGTAAAAACGGTAAAGGGTAAAAACAGACTTATTTCACTTACAGGTGTCATATTTATCTACATGTGAAGGTGTGGGAGTTATGTGTTCAAGGTTGTTGTTGTTGGTGGTTGTGATGGTGGGGGTTTGAAAATGTCAATCCAAGAACATAAATTGAGAGTATACAATACATGTGTCTCAATATGTTGGCTACGTTAGTAGGGCTGTCATATATTCTCCAAAATTGTATTGGAGTTTACTAGAACAGTTCAACTTAAAGCATTGCCCAAATATTTTGTTTTAGTGTTTTAATAGAAATACATTCATATTCCTCCACATTGAGATCACCTTTCAACACCATTTTGAAGAACACTGACAAGGGAGAGAACTCTAATTGCACTGGAAAAGTAAAGAAAATCCTCTGCATTTTCCAGCAAATTTGAGTCATGAAGGGTGTTTGTAGAATTGTTCTAGGAGCTAAACTTAATGAATAATGCTTTTGACCTTTTGGTATACCATTTTTGTATTGGAAAAAAAAAATGACATAACAGATTCCTACTGTACACATCGCATTTTGAACACAACTGGTGAGTCATTGCTATAAGTTTGTTCTTTCTCATTGGTGGGCCCCATGTCAGGATAATCTGACTGGGTTTGGTATCATGCTATATGTCTACGACGTGACACTGCAGTGTGGCAGCACAACATCTGTGTCTCCAAATGACTGACTGGGACGTAAAACTCAATGAACGAACATACAAACATTTTCTAACTGGTCATTTTGAAACATTTGCTGCAATAATATCAAATGTCCAAGGCAACAGAAAGTTCTTAATTTGCTGGCTGACATTTCCATGAAACTCAGGCATGTAATTAGCACTTAACATTCCTTGCCAACCTTTGTGATCTTCATTACATTGCAAACATACAAATTCTTGGCATTTTTATGCAAAATGTTTACAATATAGGTATAGAATTCAACGTGGCACTGGCAAAAAAAAATGAAAACTAGTTTGTAACATCTTAAAATTTCAGCAGGATAGGAAGGAATCCTCCATCTTTTCATACTGTCTCTCATCATCGAGACCCACTGTCACATGCACATTATATACTCTATGAATTCTGTCTCATGAATATTATAAGCTACTATCTGACCAATGAAACCATGCATAGCATCTTGAATACTCTTCATTGAAGTTACAAAAGCTAAGGCAGACTTTCAAAATCCAAACAACTATAATCTAACACTCGTGTCATTGGTCGAATGATCCAGCGTCTCCACCAGGAATCATATGAAATGCCCGATTAATAATTAGCAAATAAGTTTTGTTAATCAATCAACCCATGGTTGTTTCAGAAACAGCGTATTTCAGGGAAAGTGGGCTCTAATGAGGAATCTTTCATATTATTTTCTGTATCTTTACATCTTTATTCCTAACCACTAAAGATTACCTTTTTTAATTAAAATCTACAAAAACCATGCCCAAAGTAAAGGAATATTAACCCTTAAAATGCTGTTGGCACTTGTGACTGCCTTTGCCACCAGTGCAGACCAAGGTCAGCCTGCACATCCATGCAGTCTGATTAGGGTCTGCACTGTTCTCTATCCAGCCAGTGAGTTTTCAGCAAGCATCCACATTAATAACTATTGGTACAGTCCAAAATGAAGAAAAAAGACAAGCATGGGGTATATAATCATACTGACACTCTATTTTGACAGAAAAAAAATATTAACCAAAAAGTTATGTTTGAAACCAACAGAACATTATAGCTTGGCTGTTGCTCCGCAAATAAAAACATGAAATGTCCATTTATTGCGAACCCCCTGTGTCTTGTGTGTACAAAAACAGATGAGAGTGTCATCAATTGCAGCATTTTTTAACCATATTAACAAGGTATCAAGGGCTTCCAAAAAAAAAAAAAAACTTTTTTTGTGCTTTCCTTTTCTTTTAAGTGAGTAGTGCATAAAAACATTACTGTAACATTTTTTCGTTGAAAAAAGACAACAAACAACACTGTGATGAATGAAACTGAGATTTTCTGCCACCAGAACAGACTTCTGACAGATACTGTAGTGTCCTAGGTCCCCATGGATTAAAATCCATGTTTTGAATCACACATAACTACAAGCCTCAAACACAGCATTCCTTTCCACACTCTCCATACTGTCTGAAACCTTGCCAGACATTTTTTTTTGTCTTTTTTTTTTAGAATTTCGATAATATATATTACACATTTAAGAATCTGAATGTGACCTTCTTTGAGTGATGAACCTGGATCATACACCAGCATTTCATCATGATTAATAATTGTGCCATGTTGTTATGATTTATATTTATATGGTATGAACATAGGTCTTTTCTGTTGGAAAATCTGGTTGATAAATCCATTGACTATCCCAGATTTCTTTTTTTTTTCGAAATAACAATGACTAACATGGAAAAAAAAAAATTTTCTAATGTGACATTTGGCATGGTTTTCATAGTCTTCACACAAATCCATTATCTTATACAGAATTCTTTGAAAATCATTGTGATATTTTCAGTTTCAGACCCTTTACTACATTATAACAGACTTATTTTGGCACATTGGCAAACAGAGAAGACCCAAATCAGACAGCACCTGGAATGGAGCTGTCTAATTTGGGTCCCTTCTGTTTGCCTATACAAAATTGATGCTCAGAATCTACATAGTCTGCATGGTAAACACTAGGGATGACAGATGCCCCTATCAGTTGCATTTACCAAAACAAAGGCCAACACCCAGGTGCACAAGTCATGTCCTGATTAATATACACATGAAGTTTGAAGTCTGTAGCACAAATACCTTCAGAGTTACCTGTGTCACAGTTTTGGGATGGACGGACAAAGGAAAATCTATTTATGCCTCAATTTTTAGTTGGTTGGATAGGGGCATAAAAATGCACTGGCAAATGAATAAGAGAGAACAGCAAATTTTCTAACAAATTTATTAGAAAATTACATCATTATTTTATATTCTAAAAATAACAACAACCATAGCAACACAAGACAAGTGCTCAAACATCTGTCAGATTGGGCATTGTCAATAATAGATACCCAGGTGCACAGGTTCATGTCCAGAATAATATATTTGTGAAGTTTCAAGTCTGTAGTACAAACGCTTTCAGAGTTAGATGTGTCACAAGCATAAAAATGTCCTGAATAATATATCCACTAAGTTTCAAGTCTTTGGTACAAAGACTTTCAGAGTTACGCGTGTCACAAAATTTCAGGACAGACGGACGGACAAAGGCACCTCCCCCCCACCCCCATTTTTGGTGGGTGGAGCATAAGAAATCCACTTTTTTATGTACCAATATCAATATATTAATATTTTTCAAGCCTTAAGTATATACATGAATATTCATGAGGCTTCCTCACATTTTCCCGTCCTTTCCCGGTCACTAAAAGTCATATATACTGATAGAAAATTTCCATCTGACATAAAAAGTTTATATTTAGATGCCTTTCACTTCAGCTATAAATCTAGGAACATGAAACACAGTCAGCCCAATTTCAAATTATTATGCTTGTTGGAGCACGTTGAGTCATGCAAATATCTTTGAATTAAAGACGTTTCTGCTATATTCATTTAGTATGGTGTCAAGAAATAACATTCATAGTACCTCTGAGACAATAGAGAAACTCTGAAAGAATGGAACCAAAAATACGGCATGCTAAGTTTATGGCGATAGAAAATCTTGAAACAATACTTTGATATGCAAGCAATTTGATGACTTCCAAGAACTTCAGTATTTTACAGCATAAAGAAATAGTTGTGTTTTTGGAGGTAAAACAAACTAAATCACAAGGGAGCTCAGTATATGCATTACATGTCCCTTTACGTCAAACAGATGCATTATGATGGAATGGTAAACATAAAAAACCCAGATCAAACAGCTCCTTGAGAGACTACAGTCATAGATAAGCCGATTTAATACCCTTTAAATAGATCACATGGAGGGGAATTAAAAATATAAATATCACCTCTCTTTATGTTACTTAACTGTTACTGGAACCCCCCCCCCACACACACACACACACCAACATCCCACCACCTCTAAAAATCTGTCCTATTATGAACATGGAAGAAGGGAACTCCCCCATAAAATTAGGATTTCAAAATAAGCACTGCCAATAATAAAAGCAAATTTAGTAAAATTATATAAATGTTTTCAAGACCTCATTAGTCATTACGTATAATCAACTTTGTTGTTTTTTTGTTGTTGTTATTTTTGTTTCTTTCTTTTTTTTTAAGGAGGGAGATGGTGATTTTTAACATAAAGCACTATTCAATAGCAGCATCACTTCCAAGTAATCTGATTATAAGCCACTTCCATATCAGCTGAGATGAGTCAGTAAGAGCACAATAAACATGACTATAAATAGAACTGTATAAAATGGTACCATGGCTTATTACATTCTTTGCTACAGGTCATTCACAAGTGTCTTGCCCAATAACAATTTCTTTTATCAATCTTCCTCAAAAATTGCTTTTTACCAAAGGATTTCCTTTTCCAAAACTAAAAAGAACCGTGAGTGACTTCTTTTACTTCTAAGCTCAAAACTAAGAAAATAAAATATGATGAAAAGGCTGCTTTCTTATCATTAGAAAAAAAGGCCAAAGTGCAACTGAGGCTCATAAAACATATCAAAGCAGCACTTTCTTTCTTTAATATCAATTTACTGTCAATTCTGTATAATTAAGTATTCAGTAAGGTATTCAAAAAAAAGTCTAGCTCCTTTCCTTGTAGTCATATACATGTATAACTTTAGACATAAATAATGGTAAAAAGTCATGAGATGAAACATTTCTCAGTATTAAACAGATATATGTTCTACTTAACAGTTTGGCAGGTGTCAAGAAAATGTGGCAATAAATCATGGTAGGCAGATGCGCTGCGCTAACATGGAGATAATGGTTCCCTGCATTTGTTTAATGTCCCTATCACAATCATTCTGCCGATTCCCAGCTGAAATAGTACTTAATCTATAATGCAGGAAACCCACCCAGGAAAATACCCATGGTTTTGGTAATGCATTCTCCTCTGTACAACTTATTCAGAGAAAAAAACTAGCAACAATTGAAACATGGAGCCAAGCTGAGGAAGTTAATTCCATCAACCAGTTATAAATAGCCGTCACTGCGCAAAGAGAATAAATCATATATCACATAATCTCCTTAGAATGATTAATAGACTATTAAACTTTTATGAAATGTGTCACTTTAACAGTCCACAAATAGAAATTGGTAAATGTCACAGAGCTGAAACTTGACACTGCAGCAGTTTTCACATGTACATCAGGAATCTCAACCTTTCTGGGGGGTGGGAGCCAGGAAATATAGATAATACAGGACTAGATTTTAGAAATAAATTAGACGGTTTGGAAAACAGAGCAGACCCAGATCAGATAGCTCCTTCTAAAGGCTGTCTGATCAGGTCTATTCAATAGCTTGTACAACATTGTAGTTCAGATTTTAAAGTCTGTAATGCAAATAAAAATCCATTGTTTCAAAACCATTTCAAGTATTTTTTACGACTTTGGTATGTCGCGGCCGGGGAATGAACCCACAACCTCGCGATTCCGGTCTATGCTCTAACCACTCTGCTATGAAGGCAAATGCCATAAGAGCAAGATCCCGGGTACAATGTACTTGTGTGGCTATCAGATTATAGAAACCAACAATGATTATCAGTATACTGGATCTGATTCCAACCGATTAAAGAAAAACCAGTCAGATAATTTTATAAGATGATAGTTTTTCACAAATATATTGCAAACTGAGGATTGTTCATATTTGGATATATTTCAGTTTAAACTTATTTATTTTAGCGTCAATTGGGAAATAAGTTCTTACAATTAATATACTAATCCCTAAAGACGGTTCCTTGGTTGGACTAATATTTAGCACCTTGGAAGATGATTGAAAATTATTGCCCCCATTGAGGTTTGAACCCAAAAACTTCAGATCTGCAGTCAGGCAGATTACCACTGAACTATAGCCCCCTTCCATCTTTCATAAAGTTTTTTCATTGAATAATGACATGAGAAGTTTACCAGTACAGCAATGTACTGATCTAACCCTGGGACCATTAAGAAAAATTAATATATAATTCATCATGTAAAAAAAAAAAAGATGATTTCAAACATTTAACTTTGAATTCATGTTTACTTCTATATTTTCCAATAAAATTTCTTTCTCTCTCTCAAGACCAGTCCAAGGGAGACAACCAACAAAAGACTGATCATATTCACTACATCTGTCAAAGGGAAATAACCCAATATCACAAAATGCACCACTTATATTGATAGTGTAAAGGAATCTTTCACACATAATTTAATGAAATTGTAATGAGTCGACTTTTAATGAAACCTATGAATATTTTATGGAAAATGTATATTTTGATAAAACACCCTGCCACAAATTTAAACATATGAATCATTTATGAAATTATGTAATGTCGTATTGATGCAGTTTTAATTCTTTTATTAAAATGTATTACTTTGACGCTTACATAGCTGTTTAAAGTTTTTAGAAACTTGAAATATGACATTTCAAAATTATTAGTTTTGCATTAATTTCTCATTTAGGGTATGCCCTATCAGCTGCATAGCAGAGCATGAATTAGATATGTATACATGTTCTTTCTTTTCCTTCACAATTTCTTTTTACACAAATAACTGCAGGGTTTGCTTGGATTAACCCTTTCCCTCACATAGACTCATTTTGATGCACTCAATAGGTACCACATAAAGCCTGATCTGCAGAAAACCACAGTTAAACCTTCCCACATTTAATTACAAAATCCTCATTTCGAGACCACTGAGGAGCAGCGAACAGCATAAAACCTGATCAGTCTGTGAGTTACTCGCAGGCTGATCTGCTTTTATGCTGTTCGCATAGGTCTTTTCATGGTGTCCTCTATGAGGGAAAGGGTTAAATATAATTTGAACAGCATTCTTATTATCACAGGGAAAGAATAGTCCTCCTAAACAATATTTCAATATACTGCATTACAACAGGCTCCGTATTGCGACATGTATCAATACATATTGCAGGTTATTAGATCTGATCTTTCATTCATTTAAACTTCAGATATTGCCGAAATATCACTTTTTGCCATTTTGTTTAGAATAAGATAATTCTTCTCCTTATCCAGCTTGTCATTAGGTGCCATTCTGGAACGGGTTGACAAGGGAAGGAACTCTTAACTGCACTTGAAAAGGACAGACAATCCTCCAAAACTTTCTAACAAAGCTAAAACACAAACATTGTCCATAGAATTAGAATTAACAGAAAATTATCATGAACTTTTGGTGTCAAAAAAAAAAAAAAAGTATAACAGATACATACTGACTGGTATCATAATATATATGCATTCCAAACTGTGGTTATACAGTAAATGGTAGTGTTACCTCTCTACTTTGTCTAGATGTTTATTTGTTTGTTAATTGGGTTTAACGTCCCACCAACAGTATTTCAATCATATGAAGACGTCTACTTGAGACAGATATAGTGCTGCCACACTGCAGTATCACGCCGTCGTCATGTGGCATAATACCACACCCAGTCACATTATCCTGACACAGGGCAAATCAGTCCTGGAACTTCCCTTAAATGTTTAGCGCTAAGCAAGGGAGCTATACCAGTACAATTTTTACGGTATGTCTCGGCCGGGGATCGAACCCACAACCTCCCGATTCCAGGGTCAGATACTTTAACCACTCTGCCACAGGAACTGGTCTACTGAGGTTATGCAGTAAACTGGTAAATTGTTACATCTCTAATTTGTCTAGACAAGAGAGAGCTACTGACATACAGTAGACAAATGGCATGATACTACATCTAATTACAATATCCTGAAACAACAGCCACCCCAAGTCTATTCACCCTTCCAAAATTTAAAATAGTAAAGTCAAGGCAGATACGAAGAAATGTTCTACTTTTTTAACTTTCCATGCACTAACTAGCTGCTCTCATTTTACATCCCTGGTGCTAGCACAAGAATCTATACCAGTACCGTTTTTAATGATTTTGGTATTTCATAGCAAGGGATTGAACTCATGACCTCTAGCTCTTCGGGTGGTCACAGTACCTAGCTACTCAGCCAAGGGATCGTGCAGTACAAGAAACTAAACGCCAGCTAGCCAGCTGGCATGGGGGAATGTGAATAATTCCTAATAGCATGAAATGTTTGTTACTCTGGGCGCAAACATAAATGTCACATGGAATGAACCTGATAAATTCCTATGATAGTACATTTTTCCGAGCCATTATTTGTTTGTACCAGAGAATAATCGATTCCAAAAATCTTAACATGCCTTCAGCAGTACACCACATGAATGTCAGAGTTTCACTATACGCAAGGGAGAGCACTGGTGTATTTTCAGTTCAGTTCTTGTTCTGAATACAACAGGTCCTGTGTTTGTGCATTGGTTCACCTGACAGTAACAAACCTGTTATATATACCTTAACCCTTTCCCTCATATACTCATTTTGACGTCCTCAATAGGTATCACATAAAGCCTGATCTGCAGAAAACCACAATTAAACCTTACCAAATTTAATTACAAAGTCCTCATTTCCAGACCACTGAGGAGCAGCGAACAGCATAAAACCTGATCAGCCTGTGAGTTACTCGCAGGC
>CM037785.1:12980058-13030058 GCA_021229015.1 Solen grandis
TTGCGGCAATAGCTATGCTAAGCAGTACAAACATCATTGGTGACAATCCGTCCCATGAATACCACAAAAAGTGAAGATTACTTGAATAGACACTGGGCTTTGGGATTAAAATTAAAGTTAAACATACTTTGGGTTGTACTCCCTTGGGGTAAGCCAAGAAGTTTAAATGGAGAAAAGGTTTTAAGTGAGAGTGGGGAAATTCAGAGATGCTAGATGTTCTTGGTAATTGCTTTTGACAGCTCTCTCCTATTATGAGCATCTTTCGAGACAAATACTTTTAAAATACAAAACAACTATAATGGACACATATTCAGTATTTCCTAATGCTCCTCCCTAGAGGCGGGGCTTATTCTGAAGCAACTGTTACCCCTATTTAAGGTGGCTGATAAGTTCAAACCTTTTAACACTGAAAAGAATAACAAGGAGAGAAATATGATGACACCAGAATCAATTGTTGACTGTTAAACTGTCATATCGCCAAGTGTGAAGTTTATGACTGTTACAGTTTATAGCGTCACGGCAGCATAGTTCTGTTATGAATATTCCACAGACATGAAAGGCGCAGATAAAAGACTTTCATTAACAGGAACTCCGTCAAACGGAAACCAGGTTTTCATCTGTACATCAAGCGCCGATGTGAAACAGAATGATAAATATTATGACAAACCATGATGCCAATAATTTATAGAGCATGGTCAGAATATACACCTGTAATCCACTGAGTCTTGAATCGTTACGAAGAAAGAGGGCCATGCTGGTCCTAGATTGCTCACCAGAGTGTGTAAGCTGAATCATAACAATTCAAGTGATCTTATCTGGTACCATATTCAAATTTCAGATGAAAATAAATTTTCTGTTAGAAAATAAGTCAACTATTTTGTATTTTCTATAGCGTATGTATGAATACTAGTCAGCACCCTAAGGGCCTCATTTTTTGCGGGATCTTTTTTTTTCCCCGTTAATTGTACACGGCTATGAGGTAACCATTTGTACATGAAATAAATTAATTTAAATCCTGACCATTGCCATCATAGAGGAAGAATTAAGAAATGTTCTAAATATAGAGTATACTGGGAAACTAAGTTGATCCCCTAGAGGCCTCATTTTCCTAGGGGTTATAATTAAGCAATTGTGGTAGAGGGCTATGAGATAACCATTTGTGCCAATAAAATTTAAATCTGACCATTGCTTTCAGGAGATATTTAAAAGATTTAAAGACTTCTTATTAAGATTTTGTTGGTTGCCATGGTAACCAGAGTTCCGCATGGATCAAGTTTATGTAAGCAACTTTGTGAAAGGCCACTGGAGGATCATTCATGCCAAGTTTCATCAGTTTCTACCCAGTGGTTTCAGAGAAGATGTCTTTTAAAACAAACTGTTAATCTCATTTCTACTGACTTCGGTGATCCCAATAGCTCACCTTGAGCACTTTGTGTCACAAAACAGCCTTCCCCCCCCCCCAAACTCCCCTCAAAGAAAAAAAAATCAAAAGAAGTACAATGTTGTAGCATTAGGACTCCTCCTTCCTCATAGCCATTAACCTATCAGCCACTGCCTCCAATTACCACTGGGCATTTCTTCAACCTTATCATTTATCTTCTGATCCATTACAATCAAGCTGTCAATGACATGCTAGGGTATCACACCTAGGACACCAGTTCCTCTAATGATCCGTAACCCAATATAGCATCCCAAATATGTTAAATCAGATATTGGAAAACAGATCTTCAAAGTTCCAAAAGCCATTTGGAGATCTCAATGGAATGGCCCAGTTTTTAAAGACAAAAAAAAAAAAGGTGAAACACAGACAGCTACTCATACAATGATGAGTTGTTTCTTTAATTGGAACCTCACTGAAAACCAATATCAATTTACCAGACTCAAATTTTCTGGTAATACTTCAAACTGTCAGTTTGCTAATACTTTCCCCCTCCCCTTTCTTAAAAAAAAATGTGTTGTTTTTGCTTCTTTTTTCATGGGGAGAAAAATCAAAACAAATAACAACAAAATTATCTCTCAGGAAAGACCTATCTAGGAAAATCACCACTCTTTTGATAACTTATTAGAAAACAAGAAACTGGTGTTACACACAACACATGAGTCCCCTACCAGTGAGATGCATTATTTCTCTGTGACCACAGCAACTAGATTTTGATCCAAGAAAAAAAAGATGACGTGCAGAATCTCCATACTGCCATCTATTCATATACCAAGTTTCATAATATTATCTTAAATGGTTTTGAAGTTATCACAGGATCCAAATTTCCGGACACAGCCTTTCCGGTGTAAACACCAGTAGGGGACTAAAAAAATAGTACTGGGCATGCTAACTAAATTTCTGGCGAGAAAAAAAATAACTTAAAAGAAAAAAACAGAAAAAAACTGACCTTTCTCTCTTCAGAAAATAATACCAAGAAGATGGTGAAGGTTAATGTCCAGCTCAGTTATTTAAACTTTCAAATAGCTGCCAATGAATGTACATGTATATGTGTGAGAGTAAATTCAGATACCCAGAAATATTAAGGGTGTGGTGAAACAGAATCTCAATCAAACTTCATCTTAAAGGTAAACCTAGTTTAATTTAGTCATTCTACTTTAAATTTTACATTTCTTAGCCTTGACCTTGAGCAAATAATGCCAAGTAGTTTATGGATGATATCCATCATCTCTCTAGGATATAGTGGAGAAAAGGACTTAAAGATGGGCAGCTGAGAGCTTTAAGCTAGCAGCTGCATGAGTCCAGATATTTGTAACAAGGAATCTGCCAGGCTGATGGAGCAATTTACGAGGGCAGCAATGCCTAATGAGTGCACTGATTGCTATCACATGGAGACAAACTGGAGGGGATTCCCCCATTACAGGATATTAGACCAATCTTATAATCAACAAATCATCATGTGATTCCTGGAAAAGAGAAGGAGAGTGGTGCAGATAGAAGGAGAGAAAAAAGAACAAAGGAGAAACAGAGGAGAGGGTAGGAATGAGATGATAGAAATTAGTGAAAAAAAATAAAGAGAAGATGCAAGAGGGATAGAGAGAAAAAGATACAATTGCAAACTGCATTTCACTGTCATTCTGAACTTTGCAAATATAGATGATTTAAATTCTTTGACAAAAAGAAAACAATTTCGCTAATTGACTATTTCAATGAAATACTTACAAATGACATTTTGGGAAAGTCAGTGCCATTTGCAAAACATGGATGAAAATGTTGACTTAATCATCAGCATCTTTGTCACACATTTACATCTAGGCTCATTAGCCTTGCAAAACAGGGACTATCTTTTCTGTGTGATGCTCTGTGAACACAATTTTTACCCTGATCAGATTGCTTATATCCTTGTAAGAGAGAAAGGAGCAGCAGTGAGATATTTTTCCAATCACAGCCATGGCTTCTCCCAACCACCATCCCATGGTCAAAATGTCAAACAACTGTGAGTAAGCAACCAGCCATGACTGCATGCCATTGAAATATGACGCAGATAAAAGAAAATGACCTCTTAAAAATACCCTTTTGGAGAGCAGAGGGATTAGAAAAGGCTGGTAAACCCCAAGGAAATATCTGTGTTTGTTAAGCCAGGCATCATGTATGAAAGGAATATATTGAAAACACATCAAATCCCAGATTAGTGGACAGCATCTATATCGAGATGTTGCCGGCATTCGATATGAGATTAAGATACCTTAAGATTGAATTATCAGGAAATCCTATAGAGTCTTTCATAAGAGATGTGTATCATTGACCTCAATGTATTCCTTCAGGGGGGAAGAAAGGACACAGATTCAATCAGAATTACATTTCAATTTGCACCAGAAACAAGGCCAATTCAATATGATATTAATGTCCTTTGAAAAAATTTGAAATATATTTTGATGAATTCAAAACCTAGCAGAGATATTCAAACATCTGATTTTCAGGCTTGTTCAACACATAACTGGCACACATAATTTTAGGACATCTTGACAAACTTATTGATGCACGACTCACATTAAACTACAAATAAACACAACAAAACTAAACCTGCCATTAATTACCACACACAAACAGGTGGGTACATACATCAATATTTTATCACCTGACACTGGGAGTTATAGTGTACCCAAATGACAATTAATGACCCCCACAAGCGGCCAGAACAACAAAACCAAGGTCTATTACCACAGCCTTTGTGGAGCAACACCAATATTGGTTCATCACACCAACACATCATAGAAATGGCAATACCAACGTAGGGCACCAATTAACATCCCACCTTTGGCGGGTTATACAGTGACAGGAACTAGCCAAAGTATACAAGCCATTTAACTACCAAGTTTGGTGTTGTTCAGTATAATGGGAAAACAACATTCATTAGACACATTTACAAACAGATGGGACATCTCCAATTCACCCCACGGTATCTTTGTTCATTTGTCAATTCTTAACCTTTTACCTGCTAAATTTCTCAAATGGACTTAGCCGGCATCTTTTTTGAAACTGTACATTATCAATTTTAGGGATAACAAGATGAAAACTTGTAGATGGTCAGCCAAAAGTAAAGAGCCAGGCCAGCTACATGGATGTGCAGGCTGGCCTGGCTCTTTACTTGTGGCAAAGGTTAGCACTTGTGGTTCCAGCAGGGTAAGGGTTAAATAATTTTCTCTTTTTCCTTCTGTACCACATGGATATATCCATGACATTTAGAATTTGCATGATCTGACCCAAAAGGGCTACGGTTATTTTCACAACAAACAATGATTATAACAAAAGTGTACATGGCAATACCGCCATAATGTTGATTAAATTCTATTGTAATCAGATTAAAATGTCATCATTTTTATCTTATGATTTTCGATGAGATATTGAAATAGAACAGGGTTGAACACATAATAGTTTCATTCTTTCGTCAGCAGTAACATAAAAAGAGATGAGACTTAGTTTGTTTTGAGTAAATATGGAATATATCTCATCTCAAAAGTGATACATTTTCAACATTTTTACTTGCACTAATCGCTCGTGAAAATACCAAAATTGTATCCATGCTTCATGAGATATATTTCCATTTCCACTCTAAACAAACAAATATCCTCTACATATTTGATTAATTTCATCTACATGTCTGAGAGTTTTTAACAATGCTATTCTGTGAAAGAAAAACTCTTGCGAAAGCTATTTGAACATTTTAGCATAATTTCCGAAAAATTGTACTTGAGTGTGCTAGATAGTAACGGTTCAGGTAAATATATCCAGGTAACAAGAGCCTCACTAGGAGGGTCTCCCTATATGTATCAAATACTGTTGCAAACATTGACCTAACCAGGCGTCCATTGTTTCAGAGCATAATGGGTTCCATGTCTAATACAAAAATTTCATTATCTACAATCTAATCTGGGGAAATCAATTATAGCCTATCAATGGTGGGTCCACTTTCGTCATATATTTTATCTTTAATGTGCACAAGAGTGGTGAGATCATTGGATCGTGGTTAAAAAACAGGGAGACAATCATTATTGAATTTCTATACCCATCATTACATGGGAAGTTGGAGCTGAAATCACTGCCCTGTATCTATGCACAAAACAAGTGACAATAGCCAAGTTTCCGTTGTTTTATGCATAATTTTTTTTCCTGCGGCTGTTGCAAATGATAAAAATTTGGAATTGGCATATGTGTCTTTGAAGGTTGAAATGCACAAAGCTTTTAATAACACATATCATATGTTTCAGCCAGCCGTAAACATTTCTACCCTTGCAGCGAAGGATTGTGGGAAATTCAGGAAAATAAATAAAAGATGTAAAACTGCGTCGCATGGAAAAGTGCTATAGAATTATTCCCAACAGGGTAGGCAGGCAAAGTTATTATGATACTCTGTGAAGCAGGGATGCCATATTTTATCAAATGTTGTCTGCAATTTCTCACAACTGCGACTTTTTCGTCTCAGGGAGATGGCATCCTTCTCTTCCATTTCACAGCTAATACTTCAAAATGACTTTTAATATATTTTTTTCTCCCTCGAAAAATTTCTTCTAAATGATTTTTAACCCATCTCTCTCCCTGCTATTTCTTTTTTCCCCTAGATTTTCATCAATCTTCCCAATGCAATCCCCCTGTCCCTGTTTTTTTAAAGCTTATTTGCTGAGGAAATTTACTCTTTTTTCTTCTTCATCGAGTGACAAAACTGATGTTTATTGTATCAGCCTGCTCCCTGGGCGGCTGCGTGTCACCACGGGGCAAACATTATAGCATAAGGTTCAATTAACAACTTTTTTTCCATTAAATTATTTCTCTTCATTTGATTGGAAAGGAGACAATGGGCACATCCCAAAAAGAAACAGAGATCATTAATGATATGCAAAAATCAGACCTGTAGGAATTAGGATTAAACGAAATCTTGCACCATTTGAAATGAAACCTTAGCATTCTTGAAAATAAAAGTGTATTGCTACTTGTAGGTAGAATAAAGAGACCCTCTACACCTTTTAAGTAACCCATTTTGTAATAATTTTGGTGTCATTGATACCCCCGTTTATCATTTAACACCATTTCCTTATCCCCTTACATCATAGAGACTCATTTTAACTCATTTAATATATATCCATATTACACCTGAACATTCGTGTTGAGTAATATAATCATATTACAAAATTTGACTTCTTTTTAAGGTAATCCATCCATCATTAAATTGTGGTAATGGTCCATTAAAGGTGGTCCATTAAGGGACCATGGTAATTTTATAGGAAATGCAAGCCTTTATAGACTTAGAGCAAAAGAACCTGGTCAATGGATGCTTGCATCTGCACTGTTTCAGCATTTGAAGGACCAGGATTATAATTTAATGATGGATGGTTTACCTTAAGTTTATAACTTGATCACCCACATGGAAATTTTACACTTTTTAGGCAATAAAAAAAGCAATGCTCAGTCTGAAAAGGTCCTTGAGGCCATATCATCTCAATTCAAAACTGATGAGAAAATATATGCTACAAATCCTGATCAGCCAGCACATTTAAGTTCAGTTGCATGTCCATTGGAATGGAAGGTTAATTGATGTATGGAATATATAATCTTGATATTTACTTAAAAAAAAAAAGTACAATTAATTCTAGAAACATGCAAAATTCAAGTAACACTGAAAAATAGCAGGACACTTCCGTATACCACTTTAACATTCTACAAGATGATAGAATTATGGCATTTCAAGCATCAGATGCCACACATGGATTTTGATAGGCTTATAATGGAGACTTTATGAATCATTCAGCAGGTTATGGAACCTACGACACACTCTGGTACAGGCCGCAACATCGCTTGCGTTAATAATTCAGGAGCCAGTCGGTTTACCTGATGCGCGGCTATCAATACATCGAAATATGCGGCCTCTATAATAATGCACATGGTTATCACAGTTACACAAGGCTGGACCTTAATCAGACTGAACGAGATACATGACCCTCAGCTTGGCCCAGCTAATGGACCATGTCCGGACCGGAACTATCTTATATCATTTCCATCTGAACAAAATTTTCTGGATCAGAGATCATTGTAGCAAAAATCATTTGTGATGAATGTATAATGCAAATCTATGAAGCAAACTACTGATATAAAAAGTAAACAACTAGACATTACTAAAATCAATGCCTGAAACAAAACTGCCATTTTTTTATAGACAAATAACACTGTAACACAAGTCATTTCAACAAATCATTCCCATCCATGACAGCCATTAAAATCTGATGCTTATCGCTAAAAAGGGGAAGGTAATGAAAAACGTGTTTGAATCAATAAAATAATTGTTAACTGTATCTCCAAATGACATTTTTATAATAGCGATTTCATTTCATTGCCCTAGCAGCCTTAGAGCTAGCTTCACTGACAATGTTTAAAAAAACACAACAAAAGTGCATGTTTTGAATACATATTAAAATTAGCTGCCCTTTCTTTTAATGTTTATCAGAAGATGAAATCATATGGAGAGCTCAACTGCACTTGCCTTAAGCGTTTGACACTAACCTTTCCGAGTAATTTGTCTGGGAGACTCATTACTTTCAGAGTCAAGAGGTCCCGCTGAAAATTCACAAGTCCATTTTCAGGCATACATGCAAGTTTGTCTTACATTATCAGGAAAATATGTAAGGACTTATATGAGATTTAACACCTTAAGTCTTGTTTGTTTTTGTTTATTGAGTTTAATGTCCAATCAAAGTTTTTTCAGTCATTTTGGAGACTATGTCTACTGGAGACATAGTGCGGCCACACTGCAATATTACGCCATAGACATGTGGCATGATACTGCACCTAGTCTCAGTGTCGCACAAAAGTTACATGACATACATTGTATAAATTACAAAGAAAAAATGTAATATCAAAACTTAAAGAGAATATTCGGATCCAAAGGTTGTGGGTTTGAACTCGGCAGAAGCAAGGATTTTTCATGGCCTTCCCAGGCACAATTAAAGTACTGGTCCGACTCGGGAATCATCGAGTTGGACTAGTATACGTTGTGAGAATTTGTTTCTCAATTGACGTTAAATAAATAAGCTCTAACTGACAGAATATAAGGTAGTGTTTGCTGCCAACTAAACATTTTTGACACATTGCACATTTCAATATTTAAGAATTATCAGTGGCTTCAAATCAATAATAGTACCGAATGTCAAAGTTATGTTTGCCTTTTCATAAATAAATATAAAATGCTCTCAGTTTAAGTAACTATAGAAAAAATTCAAAGTTAAAGGTCTGTAGATGATGTTTCCCTAAGCCCAATACCAATATAAGACCAGACAACAATCTGCATGGATACCAATTTTATGAAGCATATACCATGCAAGCATAAAGTTGAAAGGAAAGCACTTCAAACCCTAATACTGCATTTACATAAAATTTATTTCAATAAAAGAATGACTTCAAGCTACGTTTTTAATCTAAAATTGAACTCAAACCATGTATATCAAATAGCAACATGGTTTTCCACTGACAAGAACACAGCCATCTGAATAAAATACTATTAATTACAAGTGGCATGCGAGCCTCCCGACAAAGGTTCGGACTTATCAATACACTATTGTGCCTTAGGGTCGGGACTCCAAGTTTCCAATATTCCCGTCACATCAACCCTCCATCAACTTAATTCCCTTCTTTCCCTGCAGTCCCAGTTTTAAAACAATAACAGACCTATGTGAGATGCATATTATAAAAGTTCTGCTCTAACCTGTTTTTTCTTCTTTCCTTTTGGTATACAAATGTGCAAACAATAATTGAAACAATCAAAGGAAAAAAGAGTTGGGTCACAAGTCTTTACAACTTAATTTTCACTTTCCCTATTATTAAACTTTACTTCCATTTCATTTAGATTTTTCAAGGCTTCAGCCAGCAGAAATTGTACCTACCAGAGATAAAACCTCTCTACCAGAACCTATACAGGAGAAGACACTGACCTTGTCCCGAGATCCTGAGGACACCAAAGTTAAGAAAGGAAATAAAAAAATGACATGCCAGGTGTTCTGTCAAGACACTTACTTTTCTGATTAGATGCAAATTAAACAGCAGGATATGTTACAAAACGATTCAATCATTTTTGTAAAATATTAATATCAGTAACCATCTTTGATAAATCGCGTCTTTTCCAACACAGTGGTTTTGCGAATGAATCAGTCATATATCAGAATTCTTAAAAGTGATTCCTGAATTTCAAATCATGTGTTCTGTCTGAATACATGGCTAAATAATTAGTGTTAAATGCTGCTATAGCTAGTCACCCTTTCATTGGCATGGTGACATTCCATCATATGGCTGAAGACCAATATATTCTTCAGAAACCTTTAACAGAATCAGAATTTAAAACTTGAGCCTTAAGCAAAAAATGTCTCTGACATTTCTCTTTGGCACATAATAAAGGTTCTGAAAACCTTCTACAGATGGTATTTAATGAAAAAAACAACACTTTAGGGCTTGGTAAAGCGGACCTGACAACAGAATTTCTTCCTGATAATCATTTGAAATTTTCCAGAAAATTCAATTAAAATTGGGATCATCATATTCCAAAATTGGGATCATCATATTCCTTAAAAATTTGAATTTTTTAACGTATGAACATTGTTATGCTGAAAGTTTCATCAACTTCTTTATTTTAGTGAAAGAGATAGAGAGAGGGAGGGGTGGGGGATCCTTCATAACTTGACACAAATGTTACCAGTGGTACACTGCACCAATCCTTCACAGTGATTGTTACTATGCCACTTGTCATAAGCAATGGGAACTTGAAAGACCAACTCCACAACAGAGACAAGTTGTTTTGGATTTTACCTTCACTGCAATAATATTCTGATCATATAGCAATGTCCAGCTAATTACAGATAAAGAAAGACCTCAAATGTACACAGGACACTCAGGCAGAACCATTGACCTACCACAAGATCGCTTGAAGGATGCAAAAAAAAAAAAAAAAAAAAAAAAATCCAGTCAGGAACCCATAGCTATAATGGTCTAACTGACAGAGACTATAACCACCCAGCCAAGGAGACAACATATCAGGGGTTACTGCGGCAACCAGTTACTTTTGAAACCCACGGTCAGTGCATCAACCTTTTAAACCAATATTCATCTTTCTGAAAGCATCTTCTATGCTGAAAGGCATCGGATTGCAATGATTTATATTGATAGCGATGAAAATGAAAACCATGTGATAACAATTTCTCTCTGATGAATTCTTAATAGTCCAAACACAAGGGAGAAAGATGAATTTCAGCATCAAGGGTCTCATATGCGTATGCAATATAGACTTCTTGTCGCCATATCATTTTCCTTCCACTAAAAGTATAAATTGTCACTTTCATTTCAGTCAGACTAAACATGTTATATGCAATTTTTCTAATTAGTTACATTAATATATATGATAATTTTGTTTGTTTGTTGGGTTTAATGTCCCACTGACAGTATTTCAGTCATTTATATGACAATTTTACTGCTAGTCTAGCTCACTTAACGCAATTCAAAAATATGCCATTTTTGATGACCACCTAATTCCTAATAATCTATTTCAAAACATACAGTGATACTAATATACTTAACAAATTAACATTAAGCAAAATAATATATCGAATAAAAGCACAGTAAACTATGAATGAAAGTTGGAACTTTAAGGCAAGGAAAAAGTTTACCCCATTATTGAAAACTCCTCGATTTTCCAGCCTTAATTACACACGGACAACAATGATACAGAAGGATTGGAGTCAAATAATGAGATCAAAGACCATATTCCAAATCTCCCTATAATACGGTTATAATTTGATAATGACAGAAACCTCTGGGGAATGAGTCATTCAAATCCAAGCATTAAGTGAGAATTCCCTCAGATACTGCATCTGCCTTAAAAGGAAGCATGTTCAACAGGAGCCAGTCATACTCCAAAATGATAAAGTGGTGTCTTTAACCATTTCCCTCATATAGACTCATTTTGACACACTCAATAGGTACCACATAAAGCCTGATCTGCAGAAAACCAGTTAAACCATACCCAATTTAACTACAAAATCCTCATTTCTAGACCACTGAGGAGCAGCGAACAGCATAAAACCTGATCAGCCTGCGAGTGATCTGGTTTTATGTTGTTCGCATAGGTCTTTTCATGGTGTCCTCTATGAGGGAAAGGGTTAAGGACTGCAGTGGCATACTTTCCAAGATAGTGTTGATTCCATCCCTATCCAACCCTGAGATGATCCCTTGCAATAATCATTGCTAATATTAAAAAAAAATAAAAAATCCAAATACAATTTCCAGCTCCTAAAATTGATACTCTTCAAATGCTGAAATCAAAATGGTCAAACTGATTTTTGACCACTAAAATATCAAATTGACCGTCATCAAAACCACTAACATAACAGCAGTTAAAACAACATTATGCCAAGTTTAAACAAGCTTAAACCAGAGAGAGGGAGAGGGAAAAAAATGTAGTCAAGTCTTCTAAGTTGTCTTTTCACTTCAATAAGGTCCATTTGTACAGAATCCATTAACCGTAAACCTCCGTCACTAATTACAGGGTTTGAGTCTATTGCAATTTCACAGTCTTCCTTCTCAGTAATTATCACATACCTCAATAGACACCTCTTTCGAAAACATCCAGAAAAGAAAAAAACGGAAAGAAACCAACTAAAGTCTTACAAGTGCCCCAGACTCTTTACTAGGAACAATGTTGGTATACTCTCAATTCATTTCTAGATGTTCCAAGATTTCTTCTGTCAATCAAAAACTGCAAATTGTGACCAAATATCTTTGGAGGGGGAAAAAGGTAAAATAATTATGATTTTCAAGCACCACCGAGTAACAAAACACCTCAATACTTTGATATGTTTGTCTGTCTGTGTGCTTGGATCTTCTTCGTCCTTTTGACAGTATGTCCATCAATTTGTAAACCTTATACAGGAGATAGATTAATACTGCCATACTGCATTATCAAACTCTATAGATGACTGACTACACCTAGAACCTGAAAGAAGTACCACTTTACCCAAGCTAAATTTCCTAACTAGACTTGTAATTTCTTTATTTCTTCATTTTGGACTATACCATTAATCGTTTATGGGGATGACTGCTGAGAATTGATTGACTGCATTGCAAACAGTACAGACCATGGTCAGACTGCATGGATGTGCAGGCTGATCTAGGTCTGCATTGGTTGCAAAGGCAGAGTATTGTAACATCATAATATACATGTACAAATTTACGACTGAATAAATATTAATTCACTGGCACTTTAAATGAATTTTTCTTTCTTGTACAGACTGCGTAGAATCGAAGCTTCACCATTGTATAAGAAAACAGAAAAGACCCTGATATGACGAGAGGAGCTGTCTGATCTTGGTCTGATTAGATGATAGGAGCCATCTGATCTTGGTCTGATTAGATGATAGGAGCTGTCTGCTCTTGGTCTGATCAGATGATAGGAGCTGTCTGATCTTGGTCTGATTAGATGATAGGAGCCATCTGATCTTGGTCTGATTAGATGATAGGAGCCATGTGATCTTGGTCTGATCAGATGATAAGAGCCGTCTGATCTTGGTCTGATCAGATAATAGGAGCTGTCTGATCTTGGTCTGATTAGATGATAGGAGCTGTCTTATCTTGGTCTGATCAGATGACAGGAGCCTTCTGATCTAGGTCTGATTAGATAATAGGAGCCGTCTGATCTTGGTCTGATCAGACGAGAGGAGCTGTGTGATCTTGGTCTGATCAGACGAGAGGAGCTGTCTGATCTTGGTCTGATCAGACGATAGGAGCTGTCTGATCTTGGTCTGATCAGATGATAGGAGCTTTCTGATATAGGTCTGATAAGATAATAGGAGCTGTCTGATCTTGGTCTGATCAGATAATAGGAGCTGTCTGATCTTGGTCTGATCAGATGATAGGAGCCGTCTGATCTTGGTCTGATCAGATAATAGGAGCTGTCTGATCTTGGTCAGCTAAACTTGCAAAGGTGTCAAAACAGGTCTATATGGCTTAAAGGAACCATTCGCAGTCACCTGATATTAACAGCATACTCTATTTTCCTAATATAGCAATTGATTTTAGCTAAAACAACCAAAAACAAGCTATGTTCAAATGAACTCCATGCCCATACAAGGGCTTAGACCTTGGGGGTCACGGTCATTGGAAGGTCAAGGTCACCTGGTGGGTGGTGCTCATCAAGATGCATGCACCTATGAAGTCTGGAGGCTGTAGGTGGAAGGACTTTCATGTTGTGGTCAAGGTTAAAGTTTTGTGACAGACAGACCAGAAACAATATGCCCCCCAATCTATCAATGTGGGGGCATAAAAACAAGAGAACATCAAATGGTCTTAACTTTTGTTTAATGTAATGCCTCGAAGGAAAGTCACATTCCAGCAACATTAATCTTGTTGCTTCTTGCATTACACTGACCGGACAAAATATCCAAATTGGCACAACATTGTCACCATAGACCAACCAATTGTCTATTGGTATTCATTAATTTTTCACAGGAATTAAACAGAATATACATTAAAACTATCACAATTTGAAAGGTTGAAACTGAAATGTGACTATTTCTAGGACTGGGATCCTGTGACAATCAACATGTTGCACTAAGAATTACACTGTTAAAATTCAATGACAGCATCGTAAGCAATCTACACCGGTCACTTTATACTGGCATATTGAATTTTCTCAGGGTAACAAAATTCCATACAATTTGAAATATGAGCCACAATGCAACAGCACCTATCTGAATTGCATAATAATGGGCAACACGTTTCATTAGATCAATAACGGACATAACAGTCATTTGATGGAGAGGAATTTATATTATCTTCACCCTAAATTCCACCTGAGGCAGCCCCAAGCGAGGAAAGTGGCTACAGCCCAAACGCTCGTCTTTCCTTGCCAGACTAGACCACCTCTGTTGAAGCTCTTCACATGACTCGTCTAAACAAACAAATGGCATGTTCCAAATGGAAATTCTTTGCCGGATTTCCCTCCCTGTGTCAACTATGGAGGATGTTCTTATGTCGTTACAGCCTAAATCAAATATTTAAGACTCACACTTGAGTAAGTGACCCTATGTCAATATCAAAATCTAGGGCACTGCCCTTTTCCTATATTCCTCCTTTCTCTCCATTATTTGGAAACCTGACTGATATCTTTGATTAACGGTTTCTCAATTGAGCAATAAAATAACAATTCTGGATTTTTATTTACATATTTTTTAAGACTTTGTCTACTCACTCATCATATATACATAAAAAGTAAATTTACAATAATTTGACAGTGTTAAAAAAACAACATCTACTCAAATCTCAAAAGATAGCTTTTAAAGGAATACATTTGTGTTGTTTTTAAGTACAAGATATATCAAGGGGTTTCTATAACAGATTTTGTCAAACAAAAATGAATTTGTACACTGTATGATTCAGGAATTGCCACAGTTACAGAGAATGTATAGTTTCATGTGGTACATTGATGACACATCAAGAAATGCTGAACAGCCCATCAGCCTTCCTCCTCATCAATCACTGACCAGATGATAAAAGGTCAAATACTTTAGCAAGTAGTACATACACCCCAGGGAGAGGCCTAAGCATGTGATTAATCCCAATCAAACATTCTGTCCAGCATACAACTTGTCACTGGCAAAACTGGATCAATTAACAAAATATCTCCATCTGTAATGATCAATTATTTGCTGTGCATTTCAACCCCAGTTAGTCACATCCCCCCACCCATAATGATTTAAGCCACCCATAATGATTTAAGATACCAAGGTGATTTCAATGCCGGTCTAAATCCAAAGGTGAAAACATCTGTGCTACTGACAGCATACATCATATTAATAAGCAAAATAGCAAACTTGTAAAACACAATTTTGCAAAATTAACAAATAGCCAACAATATTTTCATTACCTTTTCCGCCATCCAGTCATCACGGATGGATTTTACTTTAATAGAAGAAAATTGATGACAACATGACAAGGAATTATCTTTTAAAATTCCTTTCGTCTCAAGATTCCTATTGCATCTGCTTGTCTTAAAGCTTTTATTTACAGCTACACCATCTAATACAAACTTCATTATTACGTGCAAAACTATTGGGAGAAAAGAGGGATGGGTAAATAAGAACACTAACACATATGTGATTTATCATTTTAAAACCCACTAGTCCTATTTTCAATACTGTTTAGCGAGAATTAATTCCAGCTATTGCCAGGGAGAGAAAATCAGATGCAAATAGCAACACGTTTGAAATGTTACCTAGATAAATGGAATATTAATCTGTGGAAGAGCATAGCATCTGGTCAGAACCGAGTTTACATTTTGGAAACCCCCAATCTGTGACACCGCCATCCGTACTTAAGTGAACCGGAGATGAAATAATTAGACTGATTCTCATGCAATTTATCTATCAATATTACTGAGCACTGAAGCAGTGAACCTTCAAGATGGCAAGTAAGAATAAAAGACATCTGAGAACCATTCTACCCCAAGCTGGTACCCCTGTCTACGGTGCTGGGCCCAGTAATTGAACCTGGCAGTTCTATGAATTTTGATTATAAACCCTTTAGGAGGGCAGACAAAGAGACCACAGGAGCCCCTGGATGAAATGATCTACAACAATGGCTCAAGTCGTTGTTACTGTATTATTTCAATTGAAATCCTCTGATTTCTTGGTAAATGATGAATGTCGTACAGGCTGACATTGAGCTGAATGTATAGACCTCCGATACATCATGCTAGAGATCACACCCCACTGAGCTAATTACCTTATAACACACAACTGCCTGCTTTTCTAGGAGCCTCCTGTAAGCATAATGGCCGATCATCGGCTGATTCACTTCGCCACCATTTATGACATGGCCTCTCTCATAACAACTCCACATTTAATGTCTAAAACCAAGAGCTAATTTCTCAGAGTACATGGCACCATTAGATGCAACTGGCTGATTACACGACATGATCACACGGGCAACAAAGACCTAACCTTTCTATACCAGGAGACTAATAAGCTAAGTCGAGTGACATGCCCACTATGCCTGGCAGTCAGCCTAACCAGTTGGGGACCAGGGCTGTAATAACCTTTGACCTGACCAATTAACACGTGACCCTGACCCCATGCATACCAGCATGCCTGATTACATCCAATCAGAATGTAGGGCATGTGAGATCAGACGCAGACTCAATATTCTCTTTTCAAACACAATCAAAGTTTCTGGCAATGCAACAAGGTACAGGCAGATACCACATTATGGAATAATTATTGTTTGTATATCTTCTTGAATAATTTGCATCACAAATTTTGATGTCTGTCAGCACCTTTAGATTTATAATTAATTTACCTATGGCCAAACTTTCAAGTAACTGTTTCATTTTTCACTCAGTAGTTTTTACCCCCAATCTTGGTTGCTTTTACTTCCAATTTCTATGTTTTTTTCTCCCCACCGCTTTGTTGTACTCCCAACTCCTGTTTTTTCTCCCAAATCCCCTATTTTTCTCTGAACACCCCTGTTGTTTCTCCCAATACCTCTGTTTTTTTTCTCCCAACCCCTCTGTTGTTTCTCCCAAATCCCATTTTTTCCTCCTAACTCCTGTTTTATTCCCCCAACCTATCCATTGTTTCTCCCAACACCCCTGTTGTTTCTCCTAACTCCCATATTCTTTCTCCCAACCTCTCCATTGTTTCTCCAGACTTCACTGTTTTTTCTCCCAACTCCTGTGTTTTCTCCCAACACCCCTGCTGTTTCTCCCAACTCATGTTTTTCTCCCAACCTCTTCATGTTTTTCTCCCAACCTCTCCATTGTTTCTCCCAACTTCCCTTTTTTTCTCCCATATCCCCTGTTTATTCCTGTTATTCCCCCCTAGCTTCCAACCCATTGTGACGTCTGCATTAATAACATAAAGGAATTCAATAAACCAACTATATCAATTTTCAGTCTTCATGAAGAGCAGGCTTTTTTCAAATGTCAATCGAAACCATCAAATATTCATCAGTCTACATGGACAGTCTTCTGCTCAATCAAACCTTGTTAATACACACTATTTTGTCCTGCCATCAGTCTGAAATCATCCCAGTGATCAGAAAAACAATGCTTTTTCATCTCAGGAAGCTACCCGGAACAAATTATGCGATGAATATTTAATGAGACAATAGCGGAGCGTGGAAGTGAAGCTGCTCTAACTGTCACGTTGTCGGTCACCGCGGCAACTTTCCTACCTGTAGCCGTGTTTGTTTACAGTTCCATCAGTAATTATTCATGAAAGGAAGGTGATTCACTGCTCCCGACTCACAGGTCCTGCCCACCCTGGGGACCCGGGGTAGGGTGACAAGTGTGACAGAAAGTGGATACCCTATGTGTGTGCTGAGTTGTCAAGTATTACAAAGGGCTGCTATGGCAACCAGAGTCAGGACTTTCTCTTAATCCTAAACATTAGGAGTTCTGAAAAAAAATCTTGTTATACACCCTATAGGAATATAGTTTCAGATTTTTTTTTATTCTTTCTTTTTTTCCAACATTCATGAGTTTCAAGACAGGGTTTTAAAATTCTCATGAAGAGTTAATACCTGGTTCAGGGTGGGAGAAAAATCAACATTTCTTAGTATTTTTTTGATTTGTTTAAAATTTGTGGAAGGTGAGTGAAAATTTAAGGAAATTTACTACCTTACAACATTTGTCCAATATCACAGGGCAATCATTAACCTATCTATAGTAATAAATTCCTCCATCCTCCCCACTCCAAGTCAACCCATGCCAACTCAGCTGTAACCCCAGTCAGTCTCCCAGGAGGGCTTGATCGCTACCATGACAACCATCCAGCCTGGAACCAGACGTGTGTTGGGAGACTCACGACAGAGTGCCCTGTGACAGACTGGGGACCGGTTATTTCAGCCATATATTAATCCTCCCTTGGTGCAATCTTGTGTGTCAAAATAATCTGTTTTCTATCACATGGCCGCCATTGATTGACACATACTGTCCTCCTGATAGAACCATTTAATTATCTCGTCCACACCATGCAATTAGCTAATGAAAAATGATGTACAATACAGAAAATTTATTAATAATATATCAAACAGAAAATTATTTATGCAGGAAAACACATTAGTTCTATGCAGTTTTTTGTATGCCTTTCAACTCGGACAAAACTAGGTATATGCGAGAAAATTACATTCCAAACCAAGTTTTAGAAAATGGCGAGGAAGAGGTTTGTAAATATAATCACTTTTTGCGCGCTAACTGCCGAGATCAAAAATCAATAAATATGATCGTATTTAAAACAGGTCCCAATCATCCTCATGCTTATAATCAAATATTCATTACATTAGCTGTTGTCGACAAAATATTAGGGCTGAATTTATTTAGAAGCTAGTTTTCAAGGCATCTAAATCTGCCAGTAGGCAGTCCATGTCAGATATCAGATTAGGTACACCGAATGGAACGAAAAGCAGAGATGTTTACACACGTAAGGGACTTACTGTTCATTTCATTATGCGTGCATGTCGCCATACATCTTCATCTGTCTGTATATTATACTCTTATAAAACTGCATTGCACATGATATTAGGTAATGCAGTTTCTTTCTCTAGATTTAGGATTTCCCCTTTCATTTGGCTTTTCATCCTGCCACCAAAATGTATAACAAATCTAAAACCAGATCAGTCTGCAAGGAATTAACATGCTGAGCAGATTCTGTGTTGATTGCTCCCTAATAGTACTTATTTTCAATGTCAAGGTATGAATAACACTATAACCAGTGCAGGATTGATTTAACTTGTACATGCATAATATATTCACACCCCGACCAACGGAGCAGACCCTGATCACACTCAGCTCTTCCAGGAGCTACCTGATCAGGGTCTCCTCTGATTACTTGGACAGCATTGTTGCTTAGATTCTACTCAGTCTATACGACAACAACGAAAAAAAAAAAGTTTTAAATATGATTTAAAGTTCAATATTCATCTGGTCATAAATTTGTACATGAATATTCATTAGGTAAATGGTTACGAATTGTTGGGGATCAAAAAACAAACAAGAGTGAAGCTGTTAGCAAAACATAACATAATAATCAAAAATGAAATAAAATGATTCTTTACGACGAGAAGACGGCTTTTAATATTCTGACATTCAAATCAGACACAGAAATTATATCCCGGTGATAATTATTGAAGTCTCCTGAAATTATTTCACCGATCCTTCACTAGTATCTGAAGTTTCCAAACCATAACTGAGAATGAAAATTTATTTAATGTAAAATCGATACCTTGACAGTCGCTGATCTTACTTTATTTCATCCTTCTCGATGCCCTGGTGTCCACTGGGATTAGGCTTACTCCATAAACACGAGAAACAAATCAGGAAATAGGGGACGCATGGGCAAAGTAAAATTCCCATAAAAACTTCATCTATTCGAGCCATTAAAATGTTGAACAAAATGTATCTCTATAAACCTAACATCCCGGTCAAATTTTGGAGAATCTATCAAAAAACTTTCATGACAGTCAAACATGATTAAACGATGAATTGAGATGAAGGGGTCAAGCATGCCCTAAATTTATGAAATTATTAGAGATTACAAGTTGATATCAACATTATCTAAATGTTTTACTCTTTGAGATTCATTCAATCATTATAGAAGACTGATTTGTTAAAACAAATAACTCAATCATCATATTTATGAATTATAGAGATATCACTCAATCTGATAAATACCCCAGCCACACTGCATTGTCTCAACAATATAACTAAAAAAAATATATATTTGTCCCAGCGGACACCAGGGCAACGAGAAGGATGAACTGGGACACAATGGGATGGGACCTTATACCCATGTTTCCTGTACAACATTTCAGTTTATAATACAGTATAGCTAGACTTCACATCAAGGTACTGGCCATGTGTAACAGAGGCTTTGAAAACATTTACAAAGTGAAAAAGCAAAGGCTGCAAGAAAATTGGAGGAACCAATGTCTATCCAGGACATATCTACCTTGGCCTTTGCATTAGTTCCAGAACTGACATCATCTTTGTTAAGCTTTTCTGCCTGTTGACAATATTTCAGCCATTTGACACTTTGACACACTAATATAAAATCCAAATCTGCCCAACAGCAGTTCTAAGCACCAATAATTGTGACCTGATCAAGATTTGATACCAGTTAGAAAGGCAGTATCAGGGTTTCCACCGTGACATGTTTAATGGTTTAACACCAATGATAACATGGTAACACCATCAGGGGGTCAAACCTGCACACATTACTTCCCTGGAAACTTTCTTTTTTAATTGCTTCCAACATTTCCTGCAATCAACTGCTGCAGTGACACCTATGCCAATCCTGCAGGTGTCACCATGAAGATTGCACCAAAATGCAACTGTAAACAGACACATTCATAACCAAGGGTCCTGCAGATGTACCACAAGAGACAAATAAAAACCAAGATCAGGCCAAAAATTCTCAAAAATAAGAAATCACACTCAAAATATTGTTTGAAAATAATCATACTTTAACTGAAACTTGAGCATGAGTTTTAAATGAGATTTTTTTTTGTTGTTGGTGTTAAAGAAAACCACTCGAAGTCTGAGATCATACTTGAATACTTTTGAGCTTAAGACTTTTTCTTAAGACTTAATTAACAATTTTAAGCAATACATATCACCATATAGATGTATTCTGTGTCATCACCAAAATCATATTCCCTTTACATATCTAACATAAAAATCACCCTGATAAAGTTTGGTAAATCTCTACTTCACATTTTGGTCTTTCAACCAAAGGCTTGATTAAAAACCATAAAATATTTTCCAGGTTAAGTGACTTTGTGGACTGTTCCTACATTTCATTACAGGCAGCCTCAGAGGAAATGTCAGCCAATTTTCATGTCCTTTAAAGATCATTCTGGAAAATAAAACCAGACTGAAGGGTTTAAATTTCAATACATTTATTCATGAAATACTCAGTCAAACAGACGTTCTGGTGTATCATATCAAAAGTGTTTACTCAAACATGGTCACAAACTGGATTAAATATTTTTCAAGCGACATTAAATGTTTGCCATGTAGCAAACCTGTCGGAGTCTGAAAACACTGCTGAGAAAAAGAAGGGATGACTCCAACGGAAAACAAAATTCCTGGACAGACAGTTTACAAATCAAACCAACAAGAGTGGGGTTTTAATTATGCATGGATTTCATCAATGGGAGGAAGACACAAAGATGGTACCACTGTCAAAAGTCAAAGTTTATGTCCAACGGAGATTTATGCTGCGGCTCTGTTAATCTGTCATGTGACCTCGGGAGTCATGCCTTGCCACCATGCTTTACACTATCATACTCATCTGGGCCCTGTGTCTATAAACTTCATAAAAAAAAAAAAAAAAAAAAAAAAACATTTGTGAAAAACCAGATATGTAAAAATGCACATATCTTTTGATTTTTTTGTTCATCACAAAAGTGATACGATAGTTTACTGTAATGGAAGTCACCTTCAATTATGGTTTAAGATGCAAATTTAAAATTTGCACACAAGTTACGTATGACTGATAATATTTGCTCATACACATCTTAGTCCTAGTGCCTCAGACAAACTTGTCCAAATGCCTCTCACATAAATGTCCGTGTCTCTGACATATATACATATCCAAGAAAATTCAAAGTACATGTCCGATATGTCTACCTTTGTCTCCAGGGAGACGGTCTATTTGTACAGCTGTTGTAGGATTACGCAATCAGAACTATGTCAACTCATCTACAAGTCTGACCTTCGCCATCACTACACAACTTGCGGGTCACCTGACATGAGCGGACATTTTTTTACGAGCATAATCTGAAATAAGTGTATCAGTTAGTTCGTAATTGTCTCTTCAACTGAAGAACTGACAACCGTTCTTTTCAAATATATCACATTATTGTCAAGAAAGGGTTCCATTTTCTGCGGCAGCCATTCTTTCCAGCGTGCGATGAATTAATTTCCTACAGTTGCAAACTATTTTAACAGATACTCTTCTTTATTCCATGCTCTATGAAGGCTCATTCAGAGACGCAATAAATTTATTTTCTTAAAATTGGAGAACAATTTATTCAACATCAAAGAGACTGATGTTCTGCCTCCATGTTTGAATGGTGTTCTTTTCTAAGTTTGGATTATCTCTTGTTTGTAAAATGCCAATAAATAGTTCTCCGAACAAAGATCCCAGTTGAAGATCTGTTATGGAAGCTTAATAGGAAAATGAAAGAGAATAGATAAAGTCCTCTGTAAATAACAATCATACAATTCTGACGGAGGAACATAATTCTAATTTCTTCAAACTCTTCTTTTTGACACAACCAATCATTTTCTATTTCTTGTTAATCACAAACTTGAATAGTCTATCAACTTTGTATTAAAATTTACATAAATGTCATCGAATAACTGTATATGCAGGGGTAGCTATAACATATGATAGAGTTATTTATAAGTCAATTTTTCCAATTTCTGTAGCAAATTCTTTCAAAATTTCACTAGAGTAATTTTCAAGTAAAATATTTAAAAAATAATATTAATGTTGTTCATTTAACCCTTTCAGTGCTGTCGGCAACTATGACTGCCCTTGCTTGCAGTATGATTATGGTCTGCACTGTTAGCTACTCTATCAATAAATTTCTCAGCAAGCACCCCCATACATAACTAAAGTTACAGTCCAACATGAAGAAAGGACAAGTCCAATTCGGAATTTTAGCATGGTTAGGGTTAATATGTGCATGAGATGGGAGATTTAAATACATTTAAATTCGCTTCCCGTTCTTGATATATTAAAATGTGCAATTGGTCAGATAATGATATACCGGTAATGGTTCGAATTTCATAATTGGGAAAGATATCGGCACTAAACAGAGGACTGCCTGCAGTCAGGTGCTCTGTCTATAACCGCCTATAGATGGAAATTCTCCCCTATTAAGAGATTATTTCTTAAAAAAGACCATTTTACAACTTCTTTCTGGAAAAGTTCTGCGGCACTTTCAATGGTAATTCCACTTGAATTCTGCTTGACATAAGAACAAATGTGCCTGTAATATCCTCAGCCTGATCCCTGGTGTCCAATAAACCTCCAACATGAAGAAAGTAATGTGTTCACCACAAGAAAATAATAGATGTACATACTCCATGGAGAAATTCAAAAAATCCTTCTTAATGCTTCTAGACTTTGTCTAAAGTCTCTTTATATGATTTGCCAAATAGGGCCTAAATAGAACATTAACCGATAAAATGGTCCACCAAATGTATTCCTGGTATTGTAATTTCAGAAAGTGTTAAAACCTACAATAAAATAAAATAACGGATAATGGTTTCTAAAAAAAAAAAGAAAAAGTGATTATGACAATCTAAAATGATCAAAATTTGGGAAAGTACCAGAGCTGTAATTACCCGTCAAGGGAAACATATACCTAGCTACAGACAGAAATCGACAAGTAATTTGAACAGAAAGGTAATTTAATTTTAAGACAAAGCAGGCACATATAAAAGATAATTTGATTTAAAGAATGCATAAGCACATGTGATGCAGTAGTGGACAGGGAAATTTTATTTAGGGAAATCAAGCACTAATCCAGGACGGAATGAATCAATACGCAATTAACGAAGATGTCATCAAAACTTTATCTGTGGATCTACTGCTGCTTATAGAAGGGAGGTGAAACTGATCGAATAAAGCTAGAAATTCATGTGATGCAATTCCCGGAGGTCAGTAGCCAAACACGGCCAATATCAGCAGACTTGCAGGATATACATGCAGCTCAGTATTGCCGTCTGATGGTCTAAATTGTCGCTTTCCTTATGTTTCTAGCACTAAATTGCTCTGTTTGTGACAAAGCTGTTGAAATGTATGCAGACTAAATATGGCTCTTGATCAAAACCAGCATTCATAACTCTCTAGATAATTTTAACCTAGATATCTTTGATTTATTTATTATTTACGATATACCTCTGTTCGAATCCCCCCGGCCCCCTCCCCCTGGGATATTCAAAATGTTGTATATGGTATTTTTTAACAAAAAAATATTAATAATAATTTCGAAAGAAAAAATTGATTGATATAATTGCTTATCCATAGGCATAAATCGTCATTAAAAAAATTAAAAACCAAATCAAAAAAAATTTTTTACTTCTTGTGCTTCAGAATGAGTTACCTCCCTTCTAATCCCACAAACCACAGGCCCCCAATGACCTACTTTTTTTTTCAATCAGGCACAAACAATCAGGACAGGAAATGAAATCCTGTACCCTACCGTCAATAATATTTCTACAATGAGGAATCCTGCTGGCAATATTGACTATTGATGTGGACTATTGAAGAAATTCATAAATCATGGATTTGTGAAAAAGAATTAATTCCCACCACCTTAAAGTGATTCCATTCAAGTCCAGTATGATCAGTATGATACCAGTATCCACAAGTAACATACATGACAATCAGGTTTTCAACTGATTGTTCCTCGTCAAAATCTATCAGATGTATCAAGTCCCCCAACTGCATCTCTTGTCGTTTTTGGACTTTCATCTTCATGAAAGAAATACAGTGCGGTAACACTGCCAGATCATGCAGTACAGTAGTGACATGATGCTCAGTCACATTTTCCTTACACCGTGTCAAATAAGTCACTTCTGGAACTATCAGTTTGACTGAGTATCATACCAGTACAATTGGTATGCATATGTTGTGGCCAGTTAACAAAGAACCACAACATCTCTGGTTAAGAAAGGTATGTTGTGGCCAGTTATCTAATCCCAAAACCGCTTGAGATAAGAGGGTATAAAGTAAAATCGTTTTGTTTGTTTCTTTTACCCCTCTAGTCTAATGCAGCATAAACAATTAACTGGTGTTGTACACAACACATAAATCCACTACCGGTGAGGTGCATATTTTTTCTGTTACCATAGAAACCAGAATTTTAGTCTGAGAAAAAAAAGTAACATGCAGAAACTCTATACTGCCATCTATTCATATACCAAGTTTCATAATATTATCTTAAACAGTTTTTCAGTTATCGCAGGATCCATATTTTCGGACTGACAGAGGGGCAGACGGAGACAGACAGAGGGCAAACCTATAGTCCCCTCTGGTGTAAACACCAGTTAGGGACTAAAAATCATATATGAGAGTTGAAGGACAAAGGTATAACTTCAAACATCCATTCAGGAGCTAGGGACTGTACTGGTCAAAGTTTCATTACAAGGGGCTTACATTAATGTCAGGTCGCGGTACAGATAATCCTTGGCTAATACCCCAAGGGAACATGACAGCCAAGAAAAATCTAAATTGGAAATTAATGATGAACTCTAGTATTGAATATCTTTATGGTAAATTTCGATTTCACTAATTAAAGTCTCAACTCAACGCTGACTTTAGTTTTGGTTTTAATTAGATACAGAAATATTGCAAAGATTAAAAACAAAACTTAGAATTAGAAGAAACAATGGTCTCCACACACTAAGGATTGAAATGGTCTTTACAAATAAATGGCAGCAGATTTTTGTATGATTTCCTCTAGCTTTCCACTTATAGCAGATCAATTTCAGACATATCTTTTGTACTTGAATCATCCCACAGAAGAATTAATCATGATAATATTAACAGTTCAAGGTACAATTTAACACGAGTCTCAAGCTCTCCTAAGAAGCCAATATTCACTCTAGAGAATGGACCAGAAAGAATCTTCTGGGTGGAATATCTCCCCACTCTCATTAGCAGTAAAGCATGAGCAAACAATGGCTTGATGACCTACAGTTAACAGTAATTTCTCTATCCTTCTACACATTCCAACAGCTTGGCCAGACAAATGTCACTAGCCTGCTGGAATGTAAGCGCAACATTTCACACTGAAAAACACCCTACACCACACCTTTCATAGCTTGAAGAGAGAATGGCTTTATACTTATAAATATTCAGAGGCAAACACATTTACTCCCATCTTGTTTGAATGTAAAGTCAGCTAATTCCTTGTGCTGGACAATGGTTGACGCAATAATGCCTACAGCTCCTCTATCACAGGACCCGGAGGACGCATTTTTTCAGCGTGGATGTGGACATTGAATGTCTGCATCCAAGAAACAGCCTTAAGTGGCACAGTCCTTGCCTATTTTTCATTTTTACGCTCTTTCTCACGTCTCCTTTAAGCGACAATTTCTGCTCCTCTATAAATAATGAGTCGCAATGCTGCTTATGTGGCAACTTGGTCACACAAAAAAGGCATCAGTCTCCAAATTTAAAACTGGGGACCAGCAATAGAATTAATGGGAAGATAATGTAGTCAGTCTCCTTAAGTGAATGCTTGAGATGGAGTACCAGCCATTATGCATTAAAGCTAAACATGCTTCCAAAACCAAACAGATGATAATTACTTTCAGTTTTTTTTGTGTTTTTTTTTTCCTTTTGGCGAAATGCTCGTTTTATATCATATAAATTATATTTACTTAATGGAGACCAAAAAACACAAGCAACAAAGCTGCAAAGAGGTATCTGGAAGCAAAGAGAAGCGAAACAAAAAACAACGTTATTGATGGAAGGAAGTGGTGTCACATCATTCAATATCCTGCATCTACACACCCTGAGGACTGCACGGAAGTCCCTAGAGATCGCACGTGAAACGTGTAATGTGACAAGTGGAAAAACTTGCAAAGCTTCCAATTATCGAGAGACCAAAGTAATTTGTATTCACCCCAGTTCCCCATCCTACCATCATCCATCAAAAGAGAAACTTCAGCTGCCTCTTGCACAATAAAATATTGCTACCAGTACATTCTAGAAGAACTGATATTAGCTCATCAACACATTTTTTAAGCCATAAATACTTGGATTTTCCAAGAAATTCATTTGGCATTATATTTTTTTCTTCAAATAATTCTTTCTGTCTCTCTAATTTCTCCCATGTTTTTTAAAGCAGACGTCTCATGAGAGGCGAGACTGGTTCTCACACAGACGCACCTATCATAGACACCTCCATCTGTAGCAGAAGAATCATCGGCTTTATGACCATAATACAGCTACGAAATGAAAGAGGGAAAAAGATGTGTGTCACTTCAACAGGTAGCCATGACTTTCAGTCTGGTCAAGCTTTGCTATGGTTATGTTCATTTATTGAGTTAAACACCCTGTGGACAATATTTCAGTCACTTTGGAGACTATGTCTACTTGATACAGATATAGTGCTGCCACACTGCAGTATCACATTGTAGACATATGGCATGATACCACTCCCAGTCACATTATCTTGACACCGGGCCATCAAGTCCTGGAGCTATCCTTATATGCTGAGCCCACAAAGCAAGAGAGCTATTTATGACTTCGGTATGTTGCAGCCTGGGATCAAACCCATGCCATTCCTTATTCCAGAGTGTACACTCTAACTATACGGCCACTGGATTTGCTATGGCTAACATGGTGTAAAATTCTGTAACTTGAGTGATCAAGGAAATACATCTAAAAGTGGTATACTTTATTTTAACTTTTTGCCTAACTATGGCATGTTACTGCTAATGGCAGGTCAGCAATCAGAAAATATCTGGAAGGTAGCTTATCCTTCCTTTCAATACATACATTTTGAATATACAGAAAATTCTTTTTAAAAACTGATCTTTATCTTGAGGGGATCTTTATTCAGAGGTTAAATGTGAAATAAATTCAAGGCTTGGAACCCAGTCACAGGCCTTTGTTCACAGGTTGGCCATTAATCAGGAGGTGACAGCTACTGCAGGTTTGACTGTGGTAGAAAATGGAGGAATCATGGTCCTCTACTAAAAAGTATGACTCTGGATTCAAACGCTGTGGGTTATGAGCCCTGGTAGCTTGGAGTGAAGGACACAAGCGTCTTCCATGGACATGTGCTCGTTACTGGTCCAACCCAGGAACCATCATAAATTCTAAATAAGAAATGAAAGAACTTGTTTCCAAGGTAACATTAAAAAGACATAATGTCAAACTAAATAGCCTCTGACTTTCTTCTCCAACTTTTCGATCACCGAATCTCCAGGATATGAAATTTCCCTCCCGTGCTGCAAACTGATTGTAAGAAACCACCTTGTTGTTAAGAAATATTAAGTTCTAACCTTGTTCTCACAGTTGATCAATGAATTACAATTAGAATTCTGAACCCATTTATTACACACCTATTTAGAAGGTTTTAGTAATGTCTTTACATTCTGAAATAATTGCTAATCTTCCTTACAATGAAACCATTTATTTCTGAGAGATAAAACTTTAAACCACTAACAGCAGGGGTTTTAATTTGCAGAAAATTCAAAACTCAGATGGCTCAGCAACATTTAACGCACAGCCGACAAATCCAAGATTTCTTACACAATGCAGAGAGGCAAATCCCCTTCAAAATTTTCCTTGTGCGTTTCCGAAGAAATCCATCGAGGGAACAAGGTCATTTCAGTAATAATGTAATGCCGGAATGTGTTGACAATTGACAACCTAAAAACATAAACTATTTTTTCCATCCAATAATAATCAGTTTTGAAGAGATTACGCACGCATCCAATTATTTGTCAACATCATCTTTTCTCTTTGTGTCGCCAAGTTCTGCAGAAAAACTGAAATATGAAAGGATAACCACATGAGTGTGTTGCTTTTTTTATATTTTTTTTTTTCGCGGCTGAAATTGCTGAACAGAACTCCATAATCCAGATCAGAGATTGATGCCAGCATAGGGGAGCTGTCATTATGACTTGCAAGAAAATTAAGCACATGCACAATCGCTTCTCCCTGAGGAAACATGCACATTTGCACAATGTCAAGGCCGTAAGGAAAAAAGTTCTGCCTCGGACAAATCCAATTAATTTCTTCATCAAAACAATTAAATTTTTTCAGGTTTAAATGACTTCACACTGCCTTTATGCCTTTTTTCAGTATAACTTTTAAAAAGTCATCAGAGAAAGGAGGGAACAAATTTGTTAAAGTTTGTAATTTGTGTTTTTTACCCCCCTTCTTTAAAACAACAAAAAACGAAGGAAAAAGATTAACGGCAACATTCTTGGAGATTTAATCTTCTTAATTTTGTTTTTTTCCTCTTCAAAAAAGACAAAAATAGAATCATCAAAGTCTGTTTTTTCATTCAATTTCTTTTGCGGATATAAAGCACAATGAACTACTTACAGCTAGTTTTTGCAAGCAATATAAACTGAAGACACAAAAGAGCACATTTGACACCAATTTAAAGAGAGAGGGGAAAATATTTCAATCAAGAAGCAATTTTAATTGTATTTTCTCCAATAAGTCTCAGGGAATCAATAAACAATCTGCGAATCCATCATGGGGTCGTCCCATTATTTCTGGTTATAAAATCCCCAGGAAAGCTTACCTGAACGTTAACGTGAAGTTAAAGCGGCTTTCAATTGATCCCTGTCCACAAGCTCTCTTATACAGTTGACACTTTAAATTAATCAATGAAAAGAACTAGTCATGTATCAGTAATATAATGCAATATCACCGCTCCTAAGATCGAGCTTGGTCACAGAAAACAATCAACATCAATCGAACACCACACGTTTAATGCCGGTCACTTCTTATGTTTCAAAACAAAAACAAAAAAACTAGTTTTTAAGATGGTCTGAAGGGATTTTTTTTTTTTTTTTTTTTAAATGGTCGGTCTGAAAAAATAAAAACAGCCTAGTTTAAAAATGGTCGGTCTGAAGCAACTTTCAACTAAAATAATAATGATGCCCATCAATATGTCAGCTTTTTTCATGAGCTTTAAGAAAAATATGGTGGAGCATTTTGATAGGGGAAATTTGCGTCATAAATAGTCAAACTGGGAAATTTGCAAGGCTCAAATTTTAAATAATTCTACCGAAGGGGAATTTTCTTCCTAAGAAAAAGACAAAACTTTTTTTCTCTTACTGATAAAGCTTTATATAAGAAGGCCCATATGTGCAATGAAAAGGAGCTGTTTGTTCTACAATGAGTAGACATTTTGTCTTTTTAATGATTCAACTGGGGACCCTTCAGCGTCATGATATAGTATGCCTTAAGACGTACTTTCATCTTAAAGGCGTATTTCACAAAAACAGTATTTTACTATATAGACAAAGAAGGAAAATTAAAACTAGCGAGCAGAATTTTTCTGAAACTTGGCATAATTATAGAGAATCACACTAGTAACAAAGTTTTGGGATAAACAATTGGGGTCTCTGTGCTACTTTTTGAGTTATCTGCCCCTAAAAATGACTCTCGATGAGGTAAAGGGGTCCGTGTAACATGACTAAAAAGCAGTACCCAGAATACATTGATCAGCCCTAATGTTTTTAAACAGGGCTATCTGGTTTTGTAATGGTGGGGTGGATACAGATTAACAGTGGTCAAATGTTTGGTTTTATATTGGTCAAGTGTCTTAGTTTATATAGGTCACAAATCTGGTCTTATATTGGTCACAAATCTAGTATTTTTATATTATTCTTTATACTGGTCACAGTTCTAGGTTTACATAAGTTTGCAAGACTGTTTTAATATTAGTGACATGTCTGGTTTTATATTGGTCACATGTGGTTTTAAAATTGAGGACACCATTGGTTTTATAGTGTCGACATGTCAACTGACATGTTCATTTCATATTGGTCACACATGCTTTTATATTGGTAAAAGGTTCATTTGATATTGGTGACATGTCTAGTGTTATACTGGTGACATGATGATATTTTTATTTTATATATTGGTCACATTTCTGATTTTATACTGGTCACGAGTCTGTCTTATACTGGTCACATTTTTTTTTAACTTTTATATTGTGAACTTATACTGGTCACATTGCTCATTTTTCCTGATAGTGATTACATGGTTAAGGCTTAAATCCCTTCACTAAACTAATGATTAAGCTTACCAAAAAGATCTCAACCAATCGAAAGTAAGCAAAAGTACCAACACCTGGATTTACCTACACTCCTTCAAACAATTACAACTGGCTCCACCTACCAACACCTCTTAACCCTTTCCCTCATATACAATCATTTTGACGCACTCAACAGGTACCACATAAAGCCTGATCTGCAGAAAACCACAGGTAAACCTTACCAAATTTAATTACAAAATCCTCATTACCAGACCACTGAGGAGCAGCGAACAGCATAAAACCTGATCAGCCTGCGAGTTACTTGCAGGCTGACCTGGTTTTATGTTGTTCGCATAGGTCTTTTCATGGTGTCCTCTATGAGGGAAAGGGTTAAACAAAACAGAGTCAGATGTTCCACAAACAAAACGTACACCACGCACAATACACATTCCTAATTTACAGTTTTTCCCCAGATACATTTTTGAAAAAATCAATCATTCAAAGATTCAAAATGTTTTTGATATTCCAAACATGTAAGATTGAAAAATATTATAGTGTTAAGACTCTAATATCTTCAGTTTTCTTGTTATACTTTTTTATCTTTTTTTTTTTTTTTTTTTTTTTTTTCATGTTACCTCTCGGATAATTTCTGAAGAAGATACATCAGCTTCCTTTCAGACCCCCAAAAAATGCCTCTCCCTTTCCCAGCAGGGAAAATATGGAATTTTTTAAAGCCTGTGGGTGTACAAAGGGACTCCAGAAAGCTTGGAAGTTGAAGCAGAATAAAACAAGATATATATACAGTACTGGGAGCTCCATGCATCATCAGCACAAATTTCATTTTTATCAAGTTTTCTGCACCATGTCAGCTGTCCTGGTTGGAATACTGGTTATTGACATATGGCCTTAAACAATTCATCAAACTTGTTTTATATGCCTGCTGAATTCAGAATAAGACAATTAAAATTGTATAAAATGATGCAGAAACCATTAATAACTAATCCTCAAGAGGGAGAGTTTCTGGCAGGCACATACGTTAAAAGCCGGTTTTGTCCCACTGCTCGAGAAAAAAAAAAAAAATCCAACCCGAGTTTTCCCTTTATTAGTGAAAGATCCATTTATAACAGGAAATTGGAGCAAAACTTTGACAAAACCCTGCAAAAAAGAGTGTACATGCCTGTATGCAATATTTATAAGTATCATATATCTTTATTTTGCCACAGGGTAGCTGTCATATATTTCTTATCGTTCTGTCTTGTCCCCCCCTCTGATACAATTAAAACACAGCGATAAACTAAATTGGAAAAAACATGTATCTGTCAGTTTATATTTGTTTCATTAATGGGAGAAAAAGGCTTCCTTCCAATGGATATACAGTGTCAACATGCATACCTGTATGTGGCCGTCCCTTAACCCTTTCCCTCATATAGACTCATTTTGACGCCCTCAATACGTATCACATAAAGCCTGATCTGCAGAAAACCACAGGTAAACCTTACCAAATTTAATTACAAAATCCTCATTTCCAGACCACTGAGGAGCAGCGAACAGCATAAAACCTGATCAGCCTGCGAGTTACTCGCAGACTGATCTGGTTTTATGCTGTTCGCATAGGTCTTTTCATGGTGTCCTCTATGAGGAAAAGGGTTAAAAACACACTGGCATAACCCTCGTAATCTGTTACTGGATAACAGAAAGAGATACGATAACTGCATTCAGCACTATTTCTCTCTACATGGATTAAAGCAATAAATAAACACACTGACTGAATGGAAATATAAGCTCCCTTTTCAGTCATTGCCGACTATTATTTTGATGAATAATGCAATGCATTATATACTTTAAACAGCTGGTGTGTCCATGGCCAATACATGCTTAATTCATTCTCTTTCTCCCCCTCGAAAGGGTCTCCATTAGACTGCAGTTCCCTCTGCTTTCCCTAACATGGATCACCCCTGTTTCATAATCAAACTCCGGTGAACATTACATGCGAGATGATTTAAGATAAACAGAACTCAACCCTTACCCTGCTCTAATACATTTTCAATATTTCTTAATTTGCCATGTGATATTGTACACAGTGTATGAAAAGCTGCTTCATATGGGCAAGATTATGAGAAAAGCTGCACAAGTCTGCACACACAATCTGCTCCAAGGCAGCAGGGTAAGTGTTGGCCTCAATAAATACAACACTTACCTTGTTATCTCCCTTGACTTGGTCTCAGAATGGCTTCAAGAGTTTTCTCCCTTGACATGGTCACAAGATCTCCTCTTCTCCTCAAAATTATGCGATTTCACATGAACGCGAAGCAATAACAATACTACTTACATCAATTCTAATTTTACAAGTACACTTCTAATTCACGTTGACAGCATATTTGAAAATGAGCTTTGCTGTTTTCTCTCCACTATATAAATGATCATCAAATACAAGGCATTCTCATTTAATTATTCAAATAAACGAATCATCAATTATTCAGACATAGAGAAAAAAAAGAGAGAAGAAAGAGGATGTAAAAGATGCATGAAAAGTGAAAGACAGAAAATAGATAGACTTCCAACTTACATTATATATCAGTACAAAAAAAAGGAAAATTTCATGAATGACAAGAGCCAAAATTTCATGAATTTCATGATAGTGAAAAATTTTTAAAGTGAAAAATTCATGAAAGACAGACTGAAAATTTCATGAAATATTGACAATTTAATGAAAGACTGAAAATTTCATGACGACAGGGCCAAATTTTCAAAACAAGAGTGAGAGACAGACAGATGGATTTGGCTACATCGACAACTCACCCGCCCTAGACACATTCGTTTATTCATAGCTGCGAGGGCTGCTGCTGCCGATTCATGGTCGTAAAATTCAACAAAACAATATGGATCTTGGCTGGGCTGAAATAGACAGACAGACGGACAGTCAGACTTCCTGAAATACAATACTTATTATTAACCCTTTACTCCATGAATTCCAAATTTATGACTTTATGAATATTAATAAACTGAACTTTAAATGATGTATGAAACAGTGGATTTTTCTTTGCTCTGCAGTCTTTGTAATATCTGAGCTACAATATTGTATAAGCAAACAGAGGAAACCCTGATTAGACAACTCCTTTAGGAGCTGTCTGATCTGGGTCTACTCTGTTTGCCAAAGCATCAAAATGTGTCTATATGAAGTAAAGGGTTAATGGAAGTTGGGTGAGTGTTGTGGGTGGGGGTATAGATGAAGGGGTCTGAACAAACTAATAAGTTAGAGACTATCAAAACGGCATGAACATCTTTTTACCCCTGCACTTTTTTAAGCTCCACCCTAATTTTAAGCTCTGCCCTTTTTTCTTTTCTGAGATCCACCATATTTTTAAGCTAAGACTGCCCTGTTCTAGATAGCAAGTAAACACAAATACTAAAATAGAACAAGATAGACACCATGCTAGACTAGTCTAGTGCTTGTTGATAAAAACTGAATATTGCAATTAAAGGCAAAATAAGAATTTCTGTATTATCTAAGTGTAAACAAGAGCAATAAACATGATTACCAAGTTTTAAAGCAGTACCTTAAAGGGTTCAGTGAAAAAGTGAGTAATTACAAAAGAATTAATCAAGTTGGAAAAGGGGCAAGAGTTACTGTTCCTGTTTCTACTAGTTGAAACGCATGTGTGAAGTTTGAAGGATGTCAACTGAATAAAGATAGAGATAATGGCAATGTTAAACAAAACTTTTACATTGTACAGAAATATTTGTAAGAGTTACAGTTCCTGTTTTTCTACTGGCTGGTATGATGATAAACACATGACTAAAGTAAGGAACATCCACTGAGTAACAGCAGAGATAGTGGAAATGCTATACAAAACTTTAACTTACTAACTTAGGTGCCAACGACAGGGCGATTACAATTACGAAAGTACATTCTATTCTTTTAAAAACAAGTAACTGGTGTTGTATGCAACACATAAAGTCCCCTACCGGCTCCACCTTGACTCAATATGGTAATCAATCCCATTTTTTCCTTTTCACTATTTCCGTTACCATAGCAACCACAATTTTAGTCGAAAACCCATTTTTTCCATTTTCACTATTTCCGTTACCATAGCAACCACAATTTTAGTCGAAGAACAAAAATAAAATGACGTGCATAATCTACACATTGCCATCTAGTCATATACCAAGTTTCATCAAGTTAGCTTGCTTAGTTATTAAGTTATCGCGGGATCCAGATTTGAGCGGACAGACGGACGGACAGACGGACGGACGGAGGGCAAACCTATAGTCCCCTCCGGTGTGAAAACCGGTAGGGGACTAATTAAGCTATAATTGCAAATAATTGTTGATGATAAGGAAATAGCTATAATAATGCAGTTATTACAGAGAAGAACTTAAAACATCTCAATTTTAACCTTATTGAGTGTCTATACAAACCTTTTCATTTTATATAGTGTCTATACAAATCTTTGTCATTTTATTGAGTGTCTATACAAATCTTTTCATTTTATATAGTGTCTATACAAATCTTTGTCATTTTATTGAGTGTCTATACAAATCTTTGCCATTTTATTGACAGTTTATACAAATCTTTGTCATTTTATTGAGTGTCTATACAAATCTTTGTCATTTTTTTGAGTGTTTATATAAATCTTTGTCATTTTACTGAGTGTCTTTACAAATCTTTGTCATTTTATTGAGTGTCTATACAAATCTTTGTCATTTTATTTGGTGACTTTACAAATCTTTGTCATTTATTGAGAGTTTATATAAATCTTTGTCATTTTATTAGGTGACTTTACGATTCTTTGTCATTTTATTGAGTGTTTATACAAATCTTTGTCATTTTATTGAGAGTTTATATAAATTTTTGTCATTTTATTGAGTGTCTATACAAATCTTTGTCATTTTATTGAGTGTCTATACAAATCTTGACATTCTCACACGATCAACAAAATACACTATATTAAAGCAAAAGAACTGTGGCATGTGTAGTTTTCAGATATGTGTACTGTTCAAAGACGACATACTTATATGACATCACATGACTCATAAAATAAACAGATACACTTGTATCACTTTTTGAACTCCGCTGATGTGTTAGAATGGAAATAGTTTTATTTTTTGTGCTATATCACAGAAAAATGCACAGTGTTCAGATGCTTTGTATTTAATCATTCAGGCCAGTGGCCTTCACGATTAGATTACTGCAATTCCAAACATTAACACCATGCATTATTCTGGAATATAACACTATTAACGAAACTTTATTTCCAAAATATATAGTTTATACCACCCAATCAGTCGAAAATTACTTTTCTTAAATTATGATAAATATTTTGTTAAAAAGTAATTAATTCCAGTGAAATTTGAAAGTTACAAAGAGGAAATAATGGAACAAGGAGTCATGCTGACAAAGTTTCCAACAAAATTAGTACCATCTAAGTAGAGTAACATATGGTACCAGCTTATTTTATATGCCAATAAAAGACAATATCCGAGCCTCCTAATGCAATTAAAACCCTCTAAGTAAGATTTAAACCACCATTCTATGACTGCCGTCTGATATTCTTATTTTATCATGCAAGCTTTATGTTCTGCTATGCAAAGGATTTATAGATATTTCATGAAATTCTTTTCCACAGTGAGCACAAGAGCTCCAACCAATTTTTCGTTCATTACAATTTTATATTCTGTTTAAGCCGATTAAGCATTTGAAAGAGCCTGTGTTCTCCATCTCCCAAGACAGGAGTGGGATTTCCTAGCATAACACCCCATAAAACTATCAAGATGGACACAAAATCCCTTCCTTCTATCAAATATTCACCTCACTTGTCTAAAAAGTATTAAAAATACAAACCATGAACGTGTTACTCATTGCAAGAATGATTCCTCATAAACAAGTTTATCGTTGGATTTGAAAACCTTCTCAACATAACAACGCAATTAAAGGCAAAACAATGCTTTTTAATTTTTAGAGAAAACCACTTTTAGATCTTTTTCCATCCATTCTTGTATTCAAAATTCCTTACTCTATCAAATTTGGTTTCTATTAGAGAGAAAGGCAAAGTGGAAAAAAAAAATCCACAACAACTTGTATCATCCCATTGGATTTGTAGCTGCAACCAAATATAACAGGAAGATTATTTATACCCAAGCTACTCTCCTTCAATGAACAATTAAGAAGCAAAGTCAAGGGCAAACTTGAACAAACTGAGAAATTTGTATGAGCTACAGTGGCAATGTTTTCAAAGATATTGAAAAAGAACTGAAATTCCCAGGTAAAAAGAGGCAATAACTCTTGAAAAATGAGATAAAAATTGTGACCAATCAACAGTATTTCAGTCATATGGTGACTATCTCTACTTGAAAGAGATATAGTGCCTTCCCAATTGACACCCCTTTCCCTATGAGCTCCATTTTCCCAATGGGGACCTATAAACTTTTCCAAATTGGCAGCATTCCTTTAAACCCCCTTTCCAAATGGCAACTACCTTCCAAATGGGGAACATTCCTTTAAACTAGAAATGTGTCCATAGGACACGAATGCCCCCACCTAAGTGCTTTATCACAAATCTGAAATATGTTTGTTTGCTGTTGCCTTTAACATCCCACCGACAATATTTCAGTCATTTGGAGGCTATGTCTACTTGAGACAGATATAGAGCTGCCACACTGCAATATAACACCATAGACATGTGGCATGATACCAACCCAGTCACATTATCCTGACACCAGGCCAACCAGTCCTGGAACCACCCTTATACTGAATGCCAAGCAAGGGAGCTATACCAGTACCATTTTTATCGACTTTGCTATGTCATGGTCGGGGATTAATGCACGACCTCCCGCTCCAGAGGCAGATACTCTAACCACTCAGCCACCTGAGACGGTAATCTGAAATATGATTCTAGCCAGGAGAAGATGATCGAAGGAAGTAAGTAACAAAAATATACAAGGGAAAACAACAAAGGGTCATTCAATGCTTTTAATCAAATTAAAAATAAACAATTATAACATTTTTGGCCTGCTATAACCAATTAAACATCGGTTGGTTGGTTGGTTTTGTTCTCGGCCTTTTCATAGCTGCAGTAACTACACCAATACTTTCTCTAGCACTTTTTTCAGTATGCATGCTACATAAATATCAACTTTGAAGTCAATCCCTGTATTAGTATTCAAGTTATGCTCTGGACTAACTTTAAGAACAAAGGACAATAACTCCAAATTACTTGACTGAGAGTTATGGAACTTGGTCACTGTTCTTCTCCTGAATGCATGAAGTATCATCTTTGAATTCAATCCCAGTATTAGTATTTATGTTATCCTCCAGACAAACTTTCAAGACGGATGTACTGACTGACGGATGGACTGATGTATGGATGGACAAATCGGTATGCCCCCACCCCACAATAAGTGTTGGAGGCATATAAGTATCTACCTATGAAGTTTCATGTTGATGCCTTATAGCCTTTGAGTTATGCTCCAGACAAAATTTAAGTATGACAAATAACAAAGGGCAATAACTCCTATATCATACAAAATAGATTATGGTTCTTGTGCACTGCACTTCCCTTTAATGAGCTCTATCTACCTATGAAGTTTCATGTTGATACCTCTTCTAGCCTTTGACCTAACTTGACTATTTGAGTTTACCGTCACTTGGACAGTATTTCAGTCATATAGCGACGTCCAGCTAATCACAGGTGGAGGAAGACCCCGAATGCATGGAGACATCCAGGTAGAACCACCGACCTACCGCAAGCCAGCTGGAAGGCTTCCTCACATGAAAGTCTGAATGACCCTGTCGGGATTCGAACCCATGCGGTGAGGGGCTGAGTGAGTGTTAAAGTCAGCGATTTTACCCTCTTGGCCACGGAGGCCCCTATAGCCTTTTAGTTATACTCCGGACAAAATTTAAGTATGAACAATAACAAAGGGCAATAACTCCTATATCATGCAAAACAGAGTTATGGTTCTTGTGCACTGCACTTCCCTTGATCAAGCTTTATGTAGCTATGAAGTTTCATGTTGATACCTCTTATAAGTTTTGAGTTATGTTCCAGACAAAATTTTAAATATGAAAAATAACAAAGGGCAATAACTCCTAAATCAAACAAAATAGAGTTATGGTTCTTATGCACTGCAATTCTCTTCATCAAGCTCTCTGTGGCTATGAAGTTTCATGTTGATACCTCTTATAGCCTTTGAGTTATGCTCTGGACAAAATTTAAGTATGAAAAATAACAAAGGGCAATAACTCCTAAATAATGCAAAATAGAGTAATGGTTCTTGTGCACTGCATTTCTCTTCATCAAGCTTTATGTAGCTATAAAGTTTCATGTTGATACCTCTTATAGCCTTTGAGTTATGCTTTGGACAAAGTTTAAGTATGAAAAATTACAAAGGGAAATAACTCCTAAATCATACAAAATAGAGCTATGGTTCTTGTGCACTACACTTCTCTTCATCAAGCTCTATCTACCTATGAAGTTTCATGTTTATAACTCTTATAGTTTTTGAGTTATTCTCCGTAAAAACTTTCGATACAAACGTACGTACGGACGGACAAAGGCAAATCTATATGCCCCCCACATAAGTGGTGGGGGCATAAAAACCTTTTCCAAATGGCCACTATTCCTTTATAGCCCCCTTTCCAAATGGCATCTACTTTCCAACTGAGCACTTCTCTCCAAATGGGAACCATTCTTTCCATATGGCAACTACTTTTCAATGGGAACGATTCCTTTAAACCCCCATTTCAATACCATTTCCATATGGCAACTACTTTCCAATGGGAACCATTCCTTTAAACCTCCTTTCCAGATGGCAACTACTTTCCAATGAGAACCATTCCTTTAAACTCCCTTTCCATATGGCAACTACTTTCCAATGGGAACCATTCCTTTAAACCCCCTTTCCATATGGCATTTACTTTCCAACTCCTTTCCCAATGGGCACCTGTACCAACTGATTATCACTCATCCAAGACTCTCGACATGACGTTGCAGTTTTGTTAAACTACAGAGGGTTGTTCTGACAGGTAATTTGAAAGTGCCTGACAACACATGGCGAGGACAAAAAATCAACAAAAGGATAAAATGTTCCACACTGTCAGAGCTGTGCTGGTGAGTGTCAATGCTGATGCAGGATCCCCATTTAATTCAACCTACTAATTTTCTCTGAGCTGGGTTATTTCATTGATATTGACGGAAGTAGAATCCATGTCCAAATTAGACATGAACAAGGATGAATTGCCTGCACTTCTGACATGACACCAGAGGAACACCAAATCTGCCGGAGGACAGTCAAACATCACTAATTTCTCATTGTCTTTTTTTGTTCGTTGGGTTTAACCTCCCACCAACATTATTTCAGTCATTTGGGGACTATGTAAGCTTGAGACAGATATAATACTGTTACAGTGAAGTATCACGCTGTAGACATGTGATATAGTAACACATCCAGTCACTTTATCCTGACACAAGGCCAACCCAGTCCTTAAACTACCCTTATATGCTGAGCACCAAGCAAAGGAGCTATACTGGTACTATTTTTTTTAAGACAAAGGTTTGCTGCAGCCAGGGATCAAAGCCACAACCTCCCCCTGCTAAGGTGGGCACTCTAACCACACAGCCACCAGGGACGGTCGTCAACTTGTTGATTGATTGCTTGTTTTTCTGTTGCTTCAGACAGACTTCTGTAGTAATTAAGGGACATTTTTTTTTACATTAGACAGACACAGACCTACTTCACTGTGATATCAAATTTATAAAATAAAAATACCATATCCTGAATCAGAGTCAACCAACTTTGGGACTACCTTTATATGCTGTGTAGCGCGCAATAGGAAGATATTGATATTGACTTTGGTGTGACACAGCCAGGAATCGAACCAAAGACCTCCAGGTTACAGTGCCACAGAGCCAAGAAAGGAAGTTTTATCAGCTTCAGTGGCAGCTAAGTTCATGGAAAGTTCTTCACTGTTTGACCTCAAAAACCGTAACATATAAATTAACTGGTAACAATTTGAATTAAATTGTCTGTGCACAAACATAAATTTTAAATTAAAATTTAACAAGAAAAAATCTTCTTCTCCCGATGATGATTACACAGAAAAGAGGAGATTTGTCATTCTTTCAAAAGACAATTTTCTTAAACCTACACAGAGAATGGGAGTAGAGTTAAAAATCAATAAAACACATTATCTTTATGGTTGTTATTCACTAGACCTTATTCTAAATGATTAACATGCAATTAAATGGATGATTAATGAAGTATTTCACAAGATCCAGAGGCCCATTTGGAGTTACAGTATGATCAAGTTCTTGGGAAAGGTTTGTTTGTTTATTGGGTTTAACATTCTACTGACAAAGTTTCAGTAATTTGGAGATGATGCCTACTAGAGACAGATATAGAGCTGCCTCACTGCCGTGTTATGTCGTAGACATGTGGCATGATACCAGACCCAGTCACATTATCCTGACACCAGGGCAAACCAATCCTGGAACTACCCTGTATAAAAGCTGAATACCAAGCAGGGAGCTAACAATACCACGTTATAAGACTGGTATGTTACAGCCAGAGATCAAACCTATGACCTCCAACTCCCGAGGCTGCCATTCTTCCTACTATAAAGAACTGAAAGCATCTACCTCTTTACATATTTCAAAAATTCCTTACTTGACCAATGTTTGCTGCTTTTTGTACATATTTTCTTCTCCCCACCCCACCCTTTGGGTTCCCTCCTTATGTGAGCCAGCCAGTTAACAAAACAGAAATTTTTATTTTGGATGAAACAATTTCAAATAATATCCTACGACAAGCACTTTCCTAATGGGCCATCAAACGTTTGTAAACTTAAAAAACATCCTTATTCCTCAAACCCGATGGCTTTTACTTCTAATCCAGATGGGACTTAATGACTCCCACAAGTATCCCTTTAGAAGGAAGGTTCACTTTAATGGATCGAAATAGTTGATGAAAGACTTTTAGCAACATCCATTTCATCACTTTTAAACCTTGACAAAGCTGCATTATTCACATATACACTTTTACCATAAATATGAGTGTAAAAAAGAAGATTGCACCATCAATTTTTGCTACACTGCAACAAACTTCCATAATTTTAGCACTGAGAAAAGTAAAGGATTAAAATGAAAAAAAAAAATAGGCATATACTTCTGAAAACTGAAAAGATATACAAACATAAATGAAGATCTTTGTTGTAACTATTTAGCCAAGTATAAAAATATTCCTGCACAAAATGGCTTAGAGAAGTAGTGCCAGCCAGTCGAAAAAAAATAGCTTGTTATTTAAATAGAGGGTATTCATGGTAATGAAAGTACAGAAAGTAAAGGGACAAAACTCCTGAATGTCACAGGCTGTCTTGCTGATGTTCAAATTTGTTGTTGTTGTTGTATTGGGGTTTACCGTCGCTGCGATAGTATTTCAATCATATAGCGACGTCCAGCTAATTACTGGTGGAGGAAGACCCCAAGTACACAGAGGTACTTGGGTAGAACCACCGACCTACCGCAAGCCAGCTGGAAGGCTTCCTCACATGAAAAATCCGAAGTCCCTACCGGGATTTGAACCCACAGCGTTGAGGGGCTGAGAGATTTGTAGTCCATGACTGTAACCGCTCGGCCACAGCGGCCCCTCAAATTTGGTCAATCAATAATGGACATAGACATGTCAATTAGAGCTATCATAACTCCCTTCTAACAAGGTTGGAGACGATACGCTCAACTATTCTAATGCTTGTCAATATAGAAAAATATTGCAAAATAAGAATCACTGTATCATCAACAAGATGTGTTTGAAAAACACTATACCCCCGTCTGAGCAGGTCAGATGTCAAATAATTAATGTCTATTCATGAGTGGAGTAAGTATGTCAAATATAAAGACTTTACTCCATATATTAACGGAGTAATGCTCACGACAAAAAAAAAAACATTAAAAAAAAAATAAAGGGAGCTAATTTTTAAACAAGAGGGCCAAGAAGGCTCTAAAGACGTTTACCTGAGAAAAACTGCCTTCATTGCCTTTACAAGTTACTAAATCATAACATAGTTGTACTGAATACATAATCTGTAAGATCATTTCAATTCCATGAACTATACAGTGCCTGTGGTAAAATTTGAAGTCAAATTTACTGAGAGATTATGGCTTTAAACAGACAAATTTAAACATTGAAAGGGGCATAACTCCTGACCTAATTAGCCAATATCAGCCATAATTGAACTTGGCCATAAGAATATAGCTATAAACGTTGTTCTAAAATTTGAAGATGATTACTTTAGAAATGAAGATGCTAGAATGTAAACCAAACTGGAATATGGAATTTTTATATATTAAATGGGGCATAACTCCTGACCTAATAGGCCAATATTAGCCGTAATCGAACTTGGCAGAGAGATTATAGCTATAAACATTATCATAAATTTCGAAGAAGGTTGCTAAAGAAATGACGATGCTAGAGTGTACACAAAGTGAAATCTGACATTTTTTTTATCATTCAAGGGCCATAACTCAAGACTTTGTGGGTGGATATCAGCCATAATCAAACTTGGCGGAGAGATTATGGCTAAAAACATTGTCATAAAGTTTGAAGATGATTGCTTAAGAAATGAATGGACTTGAATATTTTAGTTTACTGTCGCTTCGACAGTATTTCAGTCATTTAGTGACGTCCAGCTAATTACAGGTGGAAGAAGATCCTGAATGCACGGAGACATCCAGGTAGAACCACCGACCTACCGCAAGCCAGCTGGAAGAATTGAACCCATGCGATGAGGGGCTGAGTGAGTGTTAAAGTCAGCGACTTTACCCCCTCGGCCACGAAGGCCCCATGACGATGCTGGAGTGAACACAAAGTGAAATCTGGCATTTTTTAATATTAAAAGGGGCATACTACTGACCTAATTGGCAAATATCAACCAGAATAGAACTAGGCTGAAAGATTATGGTAATAAATATTGTTATGTAGTTTGAAGATGATTGCTTAAGAAATAAAGATGCTAGAGTGTACACAAAGTGAAATCTTGCATTTTTTATTGTTCAAGGGCCATAACTCCAGACCTACAGGGCAGATATAAGCCATAATAGAACTTGCCTAAAAGAATATGGCTATAAACATTGTCATAAAGTTTGAAGAAGATTGTTGAAGAAATGAAGATGCTAGAGCGTACACAAGAAAATGTTGATGGACAGACAGACAGACGTCCTGACATACGACAGACGCCGGACATTGCCTGACCACAATAGCTCACCTTGAGCACTTTGTGCTAAAAATAGCACCCGACAGTTCTGTTTCAAAATCATTACACTTCTGCTACTCACTAACTATTCATATTTTAAGTTTCAAATAAATACCTTTGAATAGTTCATAAGTTTTGTTCTTGACAAAAATTGATATATAAAGTAAATGGAGATAATCAGAAAATCACACTAGGCAGAGTTATGGTTCTTGGTTACTGCACTGCTCCTACTTTCTATCATATAATGTTTGAAGTTTCAAGCCTTTTTGTCTTTTGTTAATGTTTTTGTTACAATACCTTGTATAGCTTTCAAGTATTTAGTAAAAAAGTTGAACTATGGACAGAAATTCATTGTAAAATCAAATAAAGGGAGATATTTCAAAAACTGGTTCATGTAGAGTTATGGTTCTTGGTTACTGTACTTCCCAATCTCACCATCTATTTATACTTGGAGTTCAAGTCGAAACCTTGTATAGTTAGGTATATAAAAATTGAAAGAAAAAATTAAGAAGGGGATATAATTCCAAGCCTGGGCCAGAGAGAGTTATGGTACTTAGTCAATGCACTTTTCCTCAAGTCAATACCTTTTATAGTTTTCAAGATATGGCCAATGTTAAGTTACAAACAAACCAACTAATAGACAGGGCAAAAACAATTTGCCCCGGATCTTAGATCTCAGGGGCATTAAAAGTAAACAAAGGATATAAACATGTATTTTAAGTTTTAAGGCAATGTCTAAAAAAAGGTTCAGTGAAAAAGTGAGCAAGTATAAAAAACAAGAGGGCCATGATGGCCCTAAATCGCTCACCTGAGTATCACTCCTTTAACTTATTTTAAGGGTTTTAGGTTAATAAACAATCATCAATATGGCGGACATATATGACTTGCTTGCATGCGTCAATAAATTGTGATGAATAAATCTATTTTAAATATTATCGCAATAAAAATGGCATTATCGTATCCACACAAGCAAACAATATTTCTCAATATTTACTAGTTTTTATTTGCTTCTTAGGTCTAAGAGATTAATGATCTTCGATTATTCGTTGACATTTCTATATAGAATCTTGAACTTACCAAACTGAAACCAGAAATAGAGGAGTAAATAGTTTCCTAATTTTTCATTGGTTAATATTATTGTAACCTAAAACGGCCAAATGTGTTTTTATTACCAACAATAAGATTATCTGTCCTTTCACATCTTTCTAAAAGAAACTTTTATTTAGTATACAATTGACGCAATATATTCGTCTTTTTTTATCATTTTATTTTATCTTTGACACTGATTTATATCTTTAACATATATCAGGTATGTACTTTTAAGTAAAAAGTGATTCAATAGAGGGATAAATTTTAACCATAATCTAATCATAATCTCTCAAACTAGTAATATTGGAGAAGATTTTTTTCTTCAAGCTTTGTCTATATAACTCAATGTAAAACATGTGACCCTGGGTAAAGACCACTAGACAATGTTTCACATCAAATCTCTAAGCTCCAGGTCTTATACTTTCTTACAAGAAGATTTTTGAAGGTTTTCCTATAATAACTATATGTAAAATAAAGTAACCTCTGTGGCAGAGTAAATTTTGACCCCACGGCCATAATTTTCACAATCTTGGTAAGTGTCTATAAGATGATGCTACACACCAAATATCTTAACTCCAGGCCTCATGGGTTTTGACAAGATGAATTTTGAAGGTTTTCCTACATTACTCTATGTAAAATAAGTGTCCCCTGGGGCAGGCCTAATTTTGACCCAGGGCTATTACTTTAACAATCTTGGTAAGGGTCCATAAGATGATGCTACATACCAAATATCTAAACTCCTGGCCTTATGGGTTTTCACAAGAAGAATTTTGAAGGTTTGCATATATAACTCTATGTAAAAAAAAAGTGACCCTTGGGGCAGGCCTAATTTTGACCCCAGGGCCATAATTTTAACAATCTTGGTAATGGTCTATAAGATGATGCTACATGCCAAATAACTAAGCTCCTGGGCTTATACTTTCTTACAAGAAGATTTTTAAGCTTTTCTTATCATAACTCTATGTAAAATCATGTGACCCCTAGGATGGGGCCAATTTTGACCCCAGGGTCATAATATGAACAATCTTGGTAGAGAGTCATGCTACATACCAGAAACCAAAAGGCTAGGCCTTGTGGTTTCGGAGAAAAAGATTTTTAAAATTGTCATTTTTAAAATCAATTTTTAGCTCCTGTGACCTAGATTTTTGACCAATCAAAATAATTTTTACAACTTTGATAAAGGGCCCCATAATGAACATTCCTGTGAAGTTTTATCAAAATCAAGCGAGTAGTTTGGAAGGAGATGTTGTTTAAAGAAATTGTTGACGACAGACGCACGGACGACGGACAAAAGGCGATCACAAAAGCTCACCATGAGCATGTTGTGCTCAGGTGAGCTAAAAAAACATCTAAACTGAGATTTTAAGTCAGAAAAGAGAAGAAGTCATTCAAAGTTTTAAAATAACACTTGCAAGGGTTCAGTAGACGGCTCAGGTGGTACGCAAAAATTTGATCAAGATTTTAAGTTTAAAAGGGGCATAAATAGGTCAAAATCCATGACAGAGTAATCATCTCTTGACCAAAGGCAGGTGTGATAGTCATACACAAGTATACCAAATTTCAAAGAAAAACATCAATAGGTTTAGTAAAAAAAAAGGTTGTACAAAAACTATAACCAAGATTCTAAGTCGAAAAATGGGCATAATTTGGTCAAATTACATGACATGACAGAATTATACCCTCTTGCCTACAGGTTGGGATGGTTGTCATATACAAGTATTCCAATTTTCAAAACCATACTTTAAGAGGTTCAGTGAAAAAATGAAGAATTATAGAAAACTTAACCAAGATTTTGAGTCCAAAAAGGGGCATAATTTGGTCAAAATCCATGACAAGAGTTATCCCCTCTTGCCTACAGATTGGGGTGGTGGTCATATACAAGTATTCCAAGTTTCAAAACAATATAATAAGAGGTTCTGTAGTTAAGTGAGGTGGTTAAAAAATTTAACCATTATGGCAATCCTGAGGCTAACGCTCGGGTGAGTAAAAAGGCCCTCCTTATTCTTCGAATAGTCGAGCTAAGAAACGACTGCGACAGGATGGAATATGGTATGGCATGTATGAGCCCAGTAAGGCCTCCATTTCATAAGGGCATAAAGAAGTTGAACAAAGCCAGGAACTTTCCAGAATAAGCCATAAATTCAAAGGGAATCACTTGCCTTAAGCAATTTTGGTTAGGGACCATATTACCAATCATTCAGATGACTTACACTTTATTCTGACCAACCCTGGCTTTAATCAGGAAACTTATTATACTTCTCAATTGATAACAGAAGGAAAAACAACCCCAACCCACTTGCAACTTTTTCCTTAAGTAATCACAATGAGGTCATTAGCATGAAAAGAAGGTAGGTAAAGAAAGAAACAAGAGGGTCAAGATGGAACTGTGTCTCTCACCTGATTAAGATTGCTGTGTTAGGCATGATGACAAAAAATGTGGCATATAAAGTGTTTTCCTAACATTTGACTAAGTGACCTAGATTTTGATCCTACCTGAATTTGCACTCAACTGGGAATTCATGCAGTCATCATTCTTATCAAGTTTAATGAAGACTGGGACAAAAATGTAGACCTCTAGAGTGTTTACAAGATTTTTTCTAAAATTTGCCCTGGTGACCTACTTTTTGACTCTATGTGGCCCAGTTTTAAATTCAAACGAGATTTGATGTAAACAAACATACTGACCAAGTAACATTAAGGTTAGACTAAACTATGGCCTCTAGAGTGTTCATCGGGTTTTTCTAAGATGTGACCTGGTGACCTAGTTTTTGACCCCACATGACCAATTTCAAATTCATCCAAGATATCATGTAGACAAATATCCTGACCAATCTTCATGAGGATTGGGCCAAAACTGTTGCCTCTAGGGTGTTCACATGTTTTTTCTAAAATTTTCTAAGATTTGACCTAGTGACCTAGTTTTTTTACCCAACATGACCCAATTTCAAACTCATCTGACATAGCATGAAAATAAACTTCCTGACAAGTTTCATGAAGATTGACCTGGTGATATAGTTTTTGACCCCCTTTTCAAACTCTTCCAAGATATCATGTAGACAAACATCCTCACCAAATCCAATGAAGATTGGGCTAAAACTGTGGCCTCTAGAGTTTTCAAAAGGTTTTTCTAAGATTTGACCCGGTGAGCTAGTTTTTGACCCCACATGACCCAATTTCGAACTCAGCCGAGATATCATGTAGACAAACATCCTGACCAAGTTTCATTAAGATTGGGCCAAAACTGTGGCCTCTAGAGTGTTCACAAGCAACTGTTGATGAGGGACGACGTATGACGGACAAAATGCGGTCACAAAAGCTCACCCTGAGCACAAGTGCACAGATGAGCTTAAAGGTGGGTCTTTGGAATGTATAAAGAACAAGTGCTCATCAAAAGCAATTCTATATATTGTTCTAACACCTTCTTCAAGGTATTTTGTAAACTGAAATATTTCACTTTATTGGGAAAATGTCTTGCAAAAAAAAGAATTCCAGATTGGGAACAAGAAATCTTAGAATGAATTACTGAATGTGGGATTTTTTTTTATAACCTAGAAGAATGTTCAGTTGGAAATGGGTCAGAATATCTAACCCACTGGGAAAAAGCCATGGTTCTTAATGTTTCCATGTTCTGCAAAGATCCAGTTTATTTTAAGAGAAATATTGAGTGACAAACAGCAATGTCACTGAATGTGATAAATACCCCCTCCCAACGCTTTTAAGCATTATCACAATGTTTTCTGCAAATTCAAGGTCAAAAAAGGACCATAAACATGCATATAACTAAAGGGTTTTGCCCAAAGTCTACCTTGACCTTCATTTTATTATGATAAACATTATCTAAATCTATGAAGGTTTATGCCCTATAATTCACTTCCACTAAAGTCAGCAGGCACCGTTATGTCTAGGACCACTTAACCTCTACCAAGATAACCAAGGTACCCTAATGAAACAATAGGAAATCTTGGTTATCTCCGTGCAAGGCCATGAGGTCCGAAATGTAGCAGAACCGTTACAGGGGCTTTTATATTCTTACTGCTTTATAGTATCAACTATAACTATCACTAAAGATGATTAATACACCCACAAAACGCTTTGATACAGGAGATGCCAGGCTCCAGGTGGATCATAGGTAAGAACCTGTATATACATAGTGTATTGGTTATGATAGTAAGTAAGTAAAAAAGTAAGTTAAGTCTTTGTTTAAAGTGGATAGAGAGAGAGTTATGGTTGTTTGACAGTGTTGAGTTAAGTTCTTGGAGTCACTGCACTTCTCCTGTTATATGTTTACATGTTAAGTTTCAAGTCAATACTTTGGATAATTTTCGAGTTATGTTCCTGACAAGGAAAAAAGAATTAAACAAAGGGAGATAATTCAAGAATAGGAACATG
>CM037785.1:13030158-13080158 GCA_021229015.1 Solen grandis
TGATCTGGTTTTATGCTGTTCGCATAGGTCTTTTTATGGTGTCCTCTATGAGGGAAAGGGTTAACAATGACATATAATAAGGCCATCACTTGCTTTTACAGAGAAATGGTTCCACAACAACTCAACAAAATCCATTCTACTGAGATAACATCTATGCAGCTTTTAGTAAACCATCTTAAACCTTTTTTCTTTCTGCACTTCCTGCAAATTCTTATCATCTTGTTTTCCACTTAAAACACTGTGAACATGAATATTAAACCTTACAATGCTGTGGGGACTTTTGACTGCCTTTGTGACCAATGCAAGACAAGATTAGCCTGCTCATCTATGCAGTCTGATCATGCTCTGCACTACATACCGAGTTATATAGTAAGTGACAGCAAGTCAATGACTATAACAATTGGTCTTATACTTACAACAGTATATGTATATCAAAAACTACTAATAGTTTGCAATGGGTACATTTCTATGCTTCAGATAACACAAGGACTAAAAATGGAGATGCCAACAAGGATGTATATATATATATATATATATATATATATATATATATATATATATATATATATATAACACACACACACACACACAAGATATTCTTTATCTGATTTTTATTTCCGCTGGGACTCAGTACCAAGAAAACAGGGTGTCAGGAAGGATATATTCTCTTGTTTGTTTGCCGGTGTTTAACTTGGTGTGGAGAGGAGCTGGGATCATTTTGGAGCAAGATTTTAAGATATTTACTCCATTACTTGCTAGAAATATCACTGAAAAAGGCCAAATGAGAGAAAATTCCCATGTTAAAATGTGAAAGAGTATATAGGGTTTTTATCTCTCACTGAACATAGACATCATTTGTATTTCACTTGGCCAAATGAGATCTTTTGCTCTTGACTTTTTCAGACAGACTTATCCAGGAGTCCAGGGGACGGACAGACAGAAGAATGAATAAAGGGATAAACCACCTTTTCCTTTTCCAATATCAGTTGATTGACCACTAAATAGCTACAATCTCTGATGAAACCTGTGCCATTTACATTTTTCAAGATTGCCATCTATTCTCTCTGTTTCTGTTTTCTATTGATTTATATATATATACCACCTGTTACCTCAGGCAAATCATTTGGTTTATCCAATTTAGAAGCCTTAAACAATTACACAATTATATATTTCTTGTTTGCTTATGTGGTTTTATTCATGTTGTTATATCATTATTCCATTCATCTTGGGAATTTGTCTACATAAGACGGACATATAAAGTGTTGCCTCCATGCAGATTTAAGGCATGATACCAAACAGTCACATTATCCCAACACTGGACAAACTAGCCCAGAAAAAACTTCTATGGTACGAGCCAATCAAGGGACATACAGACGCCCTTTTTTAATGACTTAATGATGACGTTTTCAAGGACCACACCCTGACAAAACCACTTAGCCACCAAGACTGGTTCAAGTATTTTCATAAGCAAGGATAATGACAATACTATTTCAAGCTTAACCCTTTACTTCATGAATATTCATGTAAAAATTCATGACATAATGAATATTAATGAACTGACTTGACTATTTGAGTTTACTGTTGCCTTGACAGTAATTCAGTCGTATAGCGACATCCAGCTAATTACTGGTGGAAGAAGGCCCCGAATGCACAGAGGCATCCGAGTAGAACCAGCCACCTACCGCAAGCCAGCTGAAAGGCTTCCTCACATGAAAATCTGAATGACCCTGCAGGGATTCGAACCCACACGGTGAGGCCTGAGTGAGTGTTAAAGTCACCCACTTTACCCTCTCAGCAAAGGAAGCCCCCATTAATGAACTGAACTTTAAATGGTATATGATATGATTTTTTCTTTGCCACACCCACTGTGTAGGAACTCCTTTACAGTATTGTATGAGGATACAAAGGAGACTGGTCAATAGGAGCAGTCTGATCTGGGTCTGCTCTGTTTGCCGATTCATCAAAATGAATCTACATGAATTTTTTTGTTCTTATTATTACCGCTGAGACTACTTCTTGGAGATGATTCTCTACTTAAATATATTTTTAATTAGAATTATTTTTTTCAATGATTTTGAAGAAAGTTTTTTTTACAACTTTTACTATTCCTGGGTTGTACCAGTACTTTGTGCCAAAGAAGATCTTGAAAAACTCCTGCCACATAAAAAAAGATATCAGAAACTAAAGGTTTATCTTAAAAAACGAATATTAATTTTCGCAGATTTATATTATTAGGTACATCTAAACTGTATAATTAGGATGGTGTCAAATTAATGATGCTTATTCAAGAAAATCTATGGGTGTTTAATGAAGAATAAAATCACATGTATATTTGAACTGGCAAATCACAGTCAGTAAAATGAGAGGGTTAGAGAAGTAGTCAGTCACTAGCACTTTATTTTATATTTCTATTGCCTATAAATACTTTTTAAAATCAACTGCATAGTCTAATTTGATGGGTCAGTCAGTTCAATTCTTGGCTACAAATAACAAGAGACTGACTTTTCATTTCACCTGTTAGCATATCACACATATGCAATGATGGAGGGTGAGGCCATATAAGACATTAGGTAACAACACCTTTTTAGACACATTGGTCAGGCAAAAATATCTTAAAATCAGCTAAGCTTACTTCCTTTGAAATTATCACAATATCAGGTAAGAGGGGCATTCGAAAAATATCCGGAAAAGTGCCGTAAATTATTTCTTAATATGGTTATTAGAATAAAATTTCAAAAGTGATACTTTGATATATTTTGAAAGAGAAAAGGAAACAAATTGCACTCATGCAAATTCCACAGTCACTACAGCAACGTCAAGTAATGCTGAGCAGGGCAAATTTTGCAAATCTTCACATATTTACTTGTCTTTAAAGATCACATATTCACATATATACATGAAATTATTCCCAATGTCAAAAACTGCCCAAAATATACAGACCACTTCCAAGACTTTTTCTCAAGGCCTACGTAATGTCACAGACAGAATTCTGACATCATTTCTATTAATATCAGAAGAGGAGAATGTTTTTTTAGCAAAAAAATTTGAATATGTCACTAGAAAAGTGCTATTTCCTGAAGTTTTATATATTAATGTGTAAAATAAAATCAGAGACGCTCCCCATGATCATGGTCACTAACAGTCAACTAATTCTAACCCATCTAAGTATAATGATATATCAAAGTAAAAAACAAATTCTAAAAGATTTTTCTTACTTACAGAAGTTGATAAATGCCTTTAAGACTTGATATAGGTCTCAGAGTAAGACAGTAAGAGACATTTGTGTCCTAAATCAGAGCTCTCAATCTCAATATTTTAGTGCCAATATTCGGCACCATTCACCCAGCCAAAATGTCTTATCCAAAAATGCTACTAGACAGGGACTACTTTATTCATATGTATTAATATAAACATTGTATATGCATCAAAAACTGCCTAAATTCACCTGTAGGTTGAGGTTCTGTTCCCCTAAAACATAAAGAGAGAGAGAGCCCTATAAATTTGATTCTAATGTCATGTTTGCTACGCGTATGGCGTTTACAATTGTAGGGTACAAAATCCACGTTTTGCGGTAGGTCGGTGGTTCTACCCGGGTACCTCTGTGTACTCCGGGTCTTCCTCCACCTGTAATTAGCTGGACGTTGCTATATGATTGAAATACTATCGCAGCAACGGTAAACCCCAATACAACAACAACAATCCACGTACACCTCAAATATAGTCAGAATGTTCAAATGTCTTTAGGATGGAGGATATATTTTCAACCCATTTTTATTTTTGCATTATTTTTTTCAAGAAAAGTGCACCATCCAACAATGCTGCAGATAAATAAGTTTAAAGCAGCTTGTTCACAGTTGAACGGTAAAGATATAATAAGTTTTTCTAATCTCCCTCATTAATAATAATGAGATCTTTGTTTCCTGACAATTTACTTAAAGCAAGTGTAGTTCATACTGTACATGAAAACATTATTCTTTTGTAAATGCACTTTTAGGCATAACTCAGATACAGATACTAGAACATAGTATTTTAGAAGTTAATTAAAATATCCTTTTTAAAAATGCACTTGTCACAGTGGACCAACCTGACAGCCAAGTCATACACTCCATGATGAGCAGACAAGTAATATGTTGTATATCTGTGTAATTAAGACACCATTTCAAGACATAATTATGCTATTATTAGTAGATCTTGGGACAATATTACACACCAATATCATCCATGAAAATTCACACAAAAAGAAAAAGAATTTGGAACCCAACTCTTATGCCTTCAATAAGATAAAGGGGCTCAGAACAAAACTATAAAATTATAAACACTGCAATGTGTGATTATGGTCCTGGTAAAACTAAGATTGCATGCTATTTAATTGAATGTTTTATATACCGGTACACCATGCTTTGACATGATTCAATTTTCGTAACGTTTTCATTTCTTGAACTTGACAACAGACTGATCTGATAAAGTCAATTTAACTCACAAGAAAAAATGTGGTTTTGAAGAATTTTTTATAGTCTAAAGATATGAGGTTTTATAAATACATATATAGATACCATGTGAATGTGTAGCTGTATGTGTTAATGTTGAGCATCTTTATCAATATTTCAAGAGTCAAGACCTTAATGTGAATAAACCCTTAACAAACTAAATTCAACACCTTCCACCTGAAAAGCGTGCAATCACTTAAACACAGATTCTAAAGAAACAATCATTCGATATATTTTTTGTTGGAACAGGTGTCAGAAATAACATTTTAAATGGCAAAACACAGCGTTAATTGCACTAAGTTGTGAGATGAAAATGAGCATTATTAAGCAAAAAATATGAACTCTGTTCAAAATGATAAAAATTAAAAGATAAAATGTTGATAATATATAACAGTATGGTCTTTTGTGTTTTGAAATAAAACAATACTTGTGAAATGAAACTGCTAAATGATGCTATATGCCACCACTGTTACCATTTGGTACATTAACCTAAGTATTAACATTCTGACCTAAAACTTCCTTGTTGCGATATGTACATGGCTAAACAGCATAAATGAGTTAATATCAGTATATCAGAAGATGAAGTTGAAAGAAAGATCTGATGCCGCTTCTAGATATTAGCCCACGTTGGGGAATAAGCTCGAGTTTAAAAAAAGAAACTAAACAATGATCAAGGGAAATAACTCTACAATAACAAACTTACCTCTAGAATGATTTTACAGCTCTTACAGGGTCCTATTTGACCAAACAACGTCATAATCAGGGCTTCTGTAACTGAGGGATCCAAGTTCCCAACATAGCTATCAAAGAAAACACGTAAATACATGTTAAATGTATTAAAATTCAAAACGAAAGAGCCGGATCTAGAAAAAATCACGACATTTCCAACACGTTTTGCTTTTGTTTATATCACATTTGTTTGAATTTATAACATAAGGTATGATACTTACAGGGTCCTTGGAGCAGTTTCGTTTTCAGCATACTGAAAAAGAAATAAAAAGTATAAGATGGTTGAATGTCAACGGCATAACAGAGTAACTTATTGAAAAATTCAGTACCTGGTTCGACATTTTGGATGATGGCGACCAACACAGGAAGTGAAATCTGGGCATGCGCAGAACGGAATTGTGGTAAAGACCGCCAAGAGCTTCCGCTTTTTCTGTACCCAGTGACCCTAAAATCAGCTGATAACACGTTTTGGCGCAATTACGTTCTTTTCTCAAATCGCTTTAATGTAATGCATTTTAATAACTCAATATCTGCATGTAAAATGAGTCTAGATAGTGTTTTCACTAAGCATTTCGTGTTTATAACTGAATTGAGTCGTTCTTATTTTTGTAAATAGATATTTTGAGATACTCGATAAACTTATAATATTTTAGGGGTGTATTGGGTATGACTAAAACACGAAAGGAACTTATTAAAATGGTATTTTCAAAAGAAAATTGTTAATAGTCATGTTTTTATTGTGGATTGTTAAAGTACTAAATAATATTTATAAAATTCGTAAACTTTAAATGACACAAAGCTACATTAAATCATCGCATATAGGTATTTATATCTCTGGATACGATACCTTAAAAAATCTATCTAGATCTACCTATTTTCCTATAGATCTAATGTAAAATCCCTGTTTGGAAAATTAAAATTTTGAGCGTCAAGCTGCAAGAGTATTTGTAAAAGGTTATGTGAGAATAAAACAAGAAGAACTGTGATACAGAGTATCACAACGGGTCCACAAACAAAGCCGACACTCAGGCCCGGATCCAGATTTTTTTCCGCTTGTGTGTGTGGGGGGGGGGGGGGGCAATTAGTTCCACCCCCCCCCCCCCCCCCGAAAAAAATGTTTTTATTGTGACGAAGATGCATTCTGAAGGGTATCTGGGGATAAAAGTTGTTGTTGTTGTTCCGATATATATTGTTTGAAACTTGAGGACCATGGATCTAATGTCTAGGTCCCACTGGAGAAAAATTAGCGGCGATGTGAAAATACTCAAATTTAATTTCTTCCGATGACATCAAATGTTTGAGCTAAATAGACGGCTTGAGCAGTTCCATGAGAAGCTTCGGGATTGGTCCGTTGAACGTACATTGATGTTTTTCGGCTATGGTACAATGGCCTTGTATTATCGGAGATGGCTCCCGATGTTCGGGAAATTTCTCCGATGATCGGCGAAGGTGCCCCGGAGCTTCACCGTATTTGAAATCCTCGTAGATTTGTGCACTTGCGAACCATCCTGGGTGCCTCGGGGAAGATTATGGAGAATTTGAGAATATGGTGATGGAATTAAGAGACAAAATCAAGGGTAGACTTTTGGGGGTTTATAAGGATGCCCGCGGCAATGTCCCATGGCCTTTTTGACCGTCTCAGTCTCAGGTTGACCAAAAAAACAATAAATTTTAGAGTGCGCTTGTCAAATTTTTTTGCGAATATTCTGAGATTCTATCGCAAGATCTGGAGCTGGTCACAGAAAATTCGCCGAACCTTCGAGACATCAGCGGAGGGGGGAAAATCGCGGAAGCTCCGTGAATGCTTCCCAAGAGCTTCCGGGAAGCTATGCGTATGTTTCCCCGGCCTGTTTTCCCCGATAAAACTTCGAGAACACAAGCAACGAAGTTCTCCTGATGACTCCATATGGCTGGCGACGCTTTCGAAGCCTCCGCGGGACACCGGGGAACCTTTTCCCGACGCCTCCCGAGGCTCATCAATTTCTATCGGTAGTACATCCCCGAGGTGGGAAAGTTTAAAAAATAGGAGGGAATTACTGAAATGTTTGTTTATGTACAAAGTAAATAATAATATGTGTAGTGGGTGTTAATTATAAGAACACCAGTTGGGATTCAATATGAATATATTTGACGTGGTTCATCAAAGAAAAACCTGTAACATACAAAATAAGTTAAACGAGTTGAACATATTTTCGAGTAATTACACATGTAATCACCAACGTTTACTGACAAGATAACATATTAAGATTTACATTGTATTGCTGATAAAATCTACCAAAATAATAATAGTAAATATACTAATATTGTTTTAGTAACAATTCCACAACTCACCAGGCACGTTGAATAATATAAGATAAAAATTAAAATGTAGCTCAAAGGTAAGAGCGACGACTGGATGTTAATCAAATGACATCGAAAATCGAAGTGCCTGGAGTTATAAAATTGGTGGTGAAGCTAAGAACAAAGCGCGGAAAAGGAGCACGGGGGACGGGCCAACCAATAGCAAACTTGCATCATAACAACCTTACATAACTCTTAATTAGGGTATACCTCACTCGCACTCTCTCGGACATACTCTCTCATTCTCTTGGACAATTACAGAACGTGCACGTGACATTACAAACAGAGAGTAGATAGACGATCACAATAACGGAACAATGTACATGAGACATAAACAAATGAGAACATGAGGCAAACCATTAAAATCACGCTCTGCTACATATGGTTCACTCTTATATTCTTGATCTATTTCCACCAATTGTAAATGAAAGGACAGAATATTTTTTATAAGAAATCAACTTGAGTTTACTCAAATGTATTGTAAAAAAGAATTTTGAGAATATCATGCATTCTCTCCTCAATTGAATTGTGTCTTTCAGTTCATTTAAACATTATTTAGACAGTAGCAATAATTGTAAGTACCTAGTTATTTTCTTTATGGTAAGAGGCATTTATCAGTCCTACATGCTCGACTTCGCAATAGATGTAGAATCTGAATAATGATCTTTTTAATAATCATTTATCTATGAATCCTAATTGTATATATTGTAATGCATTGAAGGATGCAGAACATTTTCTTTTTAACTATAAGCTATATGAAGGAATACGTTTAGATTTATTTAGGCAGACCAGAGCATTTCATCCACTTAACACTGAATTATTATTGGTAGGAAGCGAAGTACTTTCATTTGAAGAGAATATTCGAATATTTGAAGCTGTTCACCAATTTATTTCAAATTCAAAAAGATTTATCTGATTCGTTATTTTTATGTATATAAACGTGTCTGCGCTATTTATCTTATGCACAGGCAAGGCTAAGTATTTTGGCAAAACTTCCTTTTCCGTCACCCAATATTCTTTTCTTTTTTTCTTTTTCCCCCCCCCCCACCACCAGCCCCCCCTTTTTCTTTCTGATTTCAGATGCACATTTGTATATATTAAATTTTTTCCTAGTTCCTGTTTCTTTCTTCTTTTTTTATATTTTTTATATTTTTATTTATTTATTATCATTTTTTTCCTTTTCATTATATATATTTGTTGTTATAGAATGCTCTAATCTTGCACATAGATATCCAGTTTCTTACCTTTGTCTGTCCCTATTATTTAAAACTTAATATTTTATCAGCACTTTGATGCAAATTAACTGAGACGTTTACCTGTGGACATGAATTTGATTCAAATATAAAATGTGCAGGATTTGGGTAATATAAAATCATATTACACGTGACCTTGGAAACTGTAAACTATGATAAGTATGTAAAAGTACAAGAGGCGAATGTTGATATAAGAATCACTATGATGATTATTATAAATGGATGGTAAGATAAGTATCAAATTTATACTTATGTGCTACGATAGTTTATAGATGTGTCTTAGAAGTTAATGCATTATATTTTCTATATTTTTATATTTTCTTGAAATATTTCTTATCCTACAATCTTCCTATAATTTTAGGAAGAGATTAAGGGATAATGATAATATCAACAACAAAAAATATAAAAAAAATAGCAAAATATATGTATATTATATATACAAAAATAATATAGTATGAAATCAAGATATTTAATTGTAAAATTGTCGGTTTGCGTAGCACGTACGATATAATCAAGAAATTCATGTAAACGTATGTTGATAAAAGTTGTATCTCGACAAGTGCTAAAAATGAAATATTTCTTAAAAATATTTAAATTAAGTTTTGTTAAGGTATAAGTGCATTTGACAAGGATAATCATTGATGCAAAATGGTTCAAATTAAGTTCTATTCTCCGCATTATAATACATATATTTACTGTTTACAAAATAGTGTGGAAAATATGTATGTATATAAAATATGTAGTGAAATCTCATGAAAACTTTTTGAAGACAGGAGTGTGTATGAGGGTGTATGTCAGTGAATGAGTCGGCGAGAGAGGGTTTGTGTCACGTGTTTAATATTTAAATATATAAATATATATTTTGTATTGACGATGTACAATATTGTATAAGTCAAAAGATATAAAGAAAGATCTTGTAAAATGATTGTATAGGTGAAGGACCGTAACTAATGCTGCTAGAACTTGTGGCCCGACCCCATTTCAATTTCAAATCTGAAATAAAATATGTTTAAACTAAATAAATCCCCGAAGCAAAAAATGTCAAGTGGGACTGAGCCTTAAGACTTGAGCGATGTTATTTTATATTTTACCTGCGGAAATCCATGTTATTGAATAACTGCTGCGCAATTGTATTTGACTACAGTTGTTTTAACAAAAAAATGACGGTAGTGGGGGGTGGCAGACGGGACACTGATATTACTGAAAGGGCATTTATTCCGGTAATGGGGGATAGGGTAAAAAATATAGGTTTCTCGTGCATTTTCAATCACAAACTGGCATAAATTATTTAATAAGTTTTAATAAGTGCTTTTTGGACCGAGGTTAGCAAATAAAACATTCAAGGCTCTTAAACCTTTACTTGCAATAGCTTCATGATTTAATGAAAAGGTTCCTGTATAGTTAAAAATTGTTCCCAAATAATTGAAATTGTCTACTACTTCTATGGGCGAATTATTAGAAAAACACGTTCATTAGTCTTCAGTGTGCCTCTTTTGCTAAAAACAAAGATTTAAGTTTTATCTATATTAACCTCTAACCCCCAATGTCTACAGTATATACCCAAAAGGTCTAGACTGTGCTGTAGTTTCTCAGGGGATTTATACATAATGACAATGGTATCTGCAAATAACATTATGATAAAACTAATATCGTCTAGGCTCAAACCAGCATTTTCTCAATCTTGCAAAAATGATTCCAAATTTTCTAAGAAAAATGAAAATAAAATCGATGAAATTATCTCGCCTTGTTTCAAGCCTATCGAACACTCAAGAAATCTGAAAACGAATTACAACTTTTAATCCTTGACTTAACATTTGAGTACATATCGTGAAAAATTCTCAACATTTTGCCTCTAATGCAAATTTTATACATTTTTAGCTCACCTGAGCACAAAGTGCTCAAGGTGAGCTTTTGTGATCGCCCGTTGTCCGTCGTCCATCGTCCGTGCGTCAGTGCGTCCGTGTGTGCGTCCGTCGTCAAGTTTTCGTTCAAACGACTTCTCCTCCTAAACCACTGGATGGATTTTGACCAAACTTCACAGGAATCATCCTTATCATGACCTCTATCAAAATTGTTCAAATTATTTTGATTGGGTGAATAAGTAGGTCACAGGAGCTGAAAATAGATTTTTAAAATGCAATCTTAGAAAATCTTCTCCTGCAAAACTGTAAGGCCTAGAGCTTTAATAATTGGTATGTAGAATTGTCTTATGAACATCTACAAAAGTTGTTAAAATAATGACCTCTGGGTCAAAATTGCCCTCGCTCCAGGGGTCATTTTATTTTACAAAGGCTTATAAAGGAAAAAACTAGAAAAATATTCTTATCAGACACCACATGGCCTAGAGCTTAGATATAAGGCTTGTACCATTGTCTAGTGGATCTCTACCAAAGTTGTTCAAATCATGGCCCTTGGGTCCAAATTGGGTCCGCCCCAGGTGTCACTTGATTTTACATAGGCTTATATAGAGGAAGAAAAGAAAATCTTCTTCTCAGAAACCACAAGGTCAAGAGTTAAGATATTTAGTGTGTAGCATTATTTAGTGCCTTTAGAGCAATGGTACTCAGGTGAGCGATACAAGGCCATCATGGCCCTCTTGTTAACAAAAGGGCCTCTCTATAAATACAATCAAATGCCAAATTTTTAAATCAATAAATGAACAAGCCAGTCTACCATTTTCTGAAAGGATTTTTACTAATCACGGCATTTAAGACAGAAAAAAAAAGCGTCAACAGTTGACCGATTTTTCCCAAAACCAATTTGAGCATCGCTTATTACATTGTTAGACTTTGTCCAAATTGAAAGCCTTCTATTCAAAATGCTTGTGAATATCTTAAGTAAACAACTTACATGGGTGGTTCCCCTCCTACCCACCCCTGTAATTATTAACCTGGGCAGGATCATTTTTTTTTTTTTTGGAAAATCAATTCTGGTAATTGCCTATTTCTCCTAATTGTTAGATTGCTCGGCAGACGACATGTCTCTTAATCAGTGAACGTGTCCACAGTACCTTAAACACGTGCTTATCACACAGTCATGGACGATTGCCGACACATTAACAGCAGGGCGGCCATAAGGCAATAAGAGTCTGGCTGGTCAGGTGGTTATGCGGGTGGTTCAGTATGGGGGCCCACGATGGGGATTTCTTGTAGACAGAACAAGCATTATGTAATCAAGGGATTTTACAGCCTAGCAAAAATACAGGACCAAGGTAGCTGGGGGCAAGGCCTCCTCAACCCCCGGTGAATCCGGGCGTTTGATCGAGTGAGTTACTAACTTACAACATTTTACAACGGAATAGCAGAACAGAGCAGGGCATGGATTCACTTAAGGCTTCAGCATTTGGCTCATCACCATAAATACCAACACATACAATGGCATTATGAGACAGTACAATATACACAGTTGAATACAAAAAAGAAAAAAAAATCTTTATTGTATCATCACTAGTATGTCTAAGTCTAACAATTAAAAGAATAAGACATGGATTAAATTATCACTGAAAACTATGCACCGAAGTCACATTGACGTAGCTTGAGGTTGGGGAATTATCTTCGTCTGTACAGAGATGTGAATACCTAGAGCTCCGTGGTCTATAGAATATGACCAAAGTTAGTGTCTAAACATAATCAAAGCGCACAATGCGCTGAGAGACGGCGACAGGATTAACATTCTAAACCCAGTGTTTCTGAAGTTATTGAAGCAATCACATGACGACAAAAACTCCATCCGCTGTTGCTACAGAAGTTCTGTTTGTAACATAATAATCCGGAGTAAAGGTCATGAACCTTTCATTCATAAAGAGCTGCATACCTAAGTAGGTCATTCTCTTTCTATAGTGCTAGCGAATTCTATCTGTTGTTTTGTATGTGTAGAAATTTACCAGGTATTTGATTATTTAAGATACTAGAATGTTTGCCTATCTATTTCAAAGTTAAGAAATGCCCTGGGAGGAACCTAACGCGCCATCATGCAAAAGAATGTGTGGACAAATTTAGGTCAATTACATACATAAGGAGTACTACTTTTTCTTTTTACAGGAGTCAATCTTCATGTACGTAAGATGGGTTGCTGTTCTGGTTAAGAAATGTCACGGATATTTTTTTCACGCTTAAAATTGATGCTTCCAGTGCAAAATAATGGCAAAAGAAAACATGTTAATAAACAATAACACACTAAAAGCGGTTACGGTAATGATTTAAACATCTATGTAACATATTCCATTCGTATTCGTTAGTGCAGAATCGCATTGCATGGATCCGCACTAAGCGCGGAGAGGTACAGTTAAAAATGTTGTGGAAAATATGCAAATTAGCAAGGCCTGATTTCGTTCTTCAGCATTAGATGGCTATCGCCGTCTAAAAATCACCCTGCATGTAGCACATGCTGCTTCAGATGGTGTAGAAACCATGTTGATGTTTTCAGTCCTGATATTTATGTATTTATATATTTCTGTTTACCCATTTTTCTCACACGAACTTCATGAATTTTAAACCGGTAGAAGACATTACAAGATATATTCATCATCATGTGTGCGCAGTAGATGTACGGCAATGCAGTTACAAGTTTGGAAATTTTACTTGTGACATGTAATCTTGGCGCCTAATTTCTCATACTACAATTATAGCAAATGCTATATTTTTGACGAATAGACACATTATCAGAGTTTCAGGAATTGCTTGGTGAATGTACTGGAAGCTATCGCAAAACATCATCCCGGACCAGTAACGCAGCACCACAACGGATGAACACGACCCCAGGTACCACCAGTGCAGTGCAACGGACTGTTGATCTGGAATAAACTGGGCCATCCATTGACTCAACACAGCAAGGGTGACAACACAATACGGATGAACGAACACAACACAGTTGTCAACACAATACAGATAACCCAACACAACAAGGATGACCCAACACAACACGGATGACAACACAACAAGGATGACCCAACACAACAAGGATGACCCAACACAATATGGATGACAACACAACAAGGATGACCCAACACAATACAGGATGACAACACAATGATGACCCAACACAACATGGATGTCACAACACCACACGAATGACAACACAACAAGGATGACCCAACACAACACGGATGTCACAACACTATATGGATGACAACACAATCAGGATGACCCAACACAACAAGGATGACCCAAAACAACAAGGATGACCCAACACAACAAGGATGACCCAACACAACAGGATGACCCGCACAAACAAGGATGACCCAAACAACAAGGATAACACAAGGATGAACACACAACACAGTTCAACACAAAGGATGACCCAACACAACAAGGATGACCCAACACAACACGGATGACAACACAACAAGGATGACCCAACACAACAAGGATGACCCAACACAACAAGATGACAACACAACAAGGATGACCCAACACAACAAGGATGACCCAAAACAACATGGATGACCCAATACAACAAGGATGACCCAACATAACACGGATGACAACACAACAAGGATGACCCAACACAACATGGATGACACAATACAACAAGGATGACCCACACACAAAGATGACCCAACCACAACGGATAACCAACCAACACGGTTCAAACACAACAAGGATGACCCAACACAACAAGGATGACCCAACACAATTGGATGACCCAACACAACAAGGATGACAACACAACAAGGATGACCCAACACAACAAGGATGACAACACAATATGGATGACCCAACACAACAAGGATGACCCAACACAATACGGATGACAACACAACAAGAATGACCCAACACAACAAGGATGACCCAACACAATACGGATGACAACACACCAAGGATGACAACACAACAAAGATGACCCAACACAACACGGATGACCCAACACAATACGGATGACAACACAACAAGGATGACCCAACACAACATGAATGTCAACACAATATGGATGACAACACAACAAGGATGACCCAACACAATACGGATCACAACACAGCAAGGATGACCCAACACAATACGGATGACAATACAACATGGATGACAACACAACACGGATGACAACACAACAAAGATGACCCAACACAACACGGATGTCAACACAACAAGGATGACCCAACACAACACGGATGTCAACACAACAAAGATGACCCAACACAACATGGATGTCAACACAACAAAGATGACCCAACACAACATGGATGTCAACACAACAAAGATGACCTAACACAACATGGATGACAACACAACAAGGATGACCCAACACAACATGGATGTCAACACAACAAAGATGACCCAACACAACATGGATGTCAACACAACAAAGATGATCCAACACAACACAGATGTCAACACAACAAAGACGACCCAACACATCACAGATGTCAACACAACAAAGATGACCAAACACAACACGGATGTCAACACAACAAAGATGACCCAACTCAACACAGATGTCAACACAACAAAGATGACCCAACACAACACAGATGTCAACACAACAAGGATGACCCAACACAACACGGATGTCAACACAACAAGGATGACCCAACACAACACGGATGTCAACACAACAAAGATGACCCAACACAACATGGATGACAACACAACAAGGATGACCCAACACAACAAGGATGACAACACTGGACCGTTCCGAATCATTTATGGGCTGTTCTGGACTCAAAACGGACCGCCCGGACTAAAACCATTTTTCTTTTTCTTCACGACATCTTCATGGCTTGGATTTTTTTTTCAATCAATATCCTGTCATCTTTGCTTAGACAACTTACTAGCTCTCGCATCAGTTGCAGTATCTTCTCCCTCGTGAAGCTCATATTGTACATATACTATTAGAGGGGTCAAGCACAGAATTTAATTGGCTGAACATCAGCAGAACTTATGAATTATCTGGTCTGTACTTGACGTGACATCAAACTCCACTTGCACGCTCACTTAGCCAAAAAAAAAAAAAAATCACTGCCGTCACAAATGTCACGTGATGATGGTAGACCTGCAAAGTGGCGAATTTTTATCACCGGTGACTATATTTGGTATTGTTTAAGATCAAATGTACCCGGTACGTTGCTGCCCATTTAAAAAAAAATTCAATGACCTTATATATAATAAGAAGGTAGGTAACTTCTTCCACTGAAAATGTACATCATGTCGTTTCAATTGCCGTAACTCCTTTGAAATTTAGTGGATTTTCATAAAATTGGTATTATTTTGCGTGGAATGGATGAATAAAAACAATCAGGTACAAAAAACACCCACTTATTAAAGGAATCGCGCTACAACAGTTCACGAAGTCGAAGACGTGTTTGGTCGGAAGAGATCTGACCGACGGAATCTCGCCAATCTCTCCCGTGTAAAACTAAAGAAAAACTAAAGCTACAATATCAGCATTGAATTGTATAGACAGATGCTGATAAAAGAAACAAATACATGTAAATAAAAAATGAATACTTGTTATTTAATTTTTCATTTAATTCAGCCCTTTTCTGCCTTTTTTTAAAAATTCATCAGACTCGACATTGACCGATGATCAGCTACGTTTAAACTGCTGATTCTCTACAGTTTCCATCGAGCGTCTCGGTGACATTGCTGGTGTAGTTTTGTTTTCGATTTAGTCACAAAATCTTCTCAAAACAATGGATTTCAAGTCAGCACAAGCGTTCATTTCAGATACATGTACATTTGATGTGTTTCTTTCATCAGTATCTGTCCATACAATTCAACACTGATATTGACTATTAAATCTTCTGTCATTGAAATTCACATACTTATTTACTATCATAAGGGCTGCATTTCCATCAAGGGCCATAACTCTTAGATCCATTTTGACCAAATTAATTTCCCTTAAAAACAACAACAACAATCAGCAACAGTAAAACTTGAACCATGGCCATAATTTCTTAACTATTTAACCATCTGACATCAATCTTCATACTTTCACTGCCACAAGGGATATATTCTCATGAAGGGCCGTAACTCTTATTCAGATGGTCCGTCGAACTCTAACTTAACACGGTAAATAATGAATTACAGGCTTAACTTCTTTCTAGGCGACTTGGTGCTTTAGCATCAAAATTTCTAATTGTAAGTTATAGATCTACAAGCTAGGAGAAAACAATTGTAATTTTTAAACTGATTTTTTACAATGAGGCGATAATTGATGTTTATTTAAGAAATACAGTTAGGGAAATGCCACGCGCTGTAAAATAAAAAGAAAAAAGATCAAATAACTTAACGGTGTTGCAGTAGAAAATACTCTCATAATTTTTATAAAATATTTTTATTTGTTATCATTTTTTTATATTTATTTCACCATAATCAATATTATATGAATGAGAAAAAAACTAAGCTGACACATAGAAACAGTACTTTTGACAATTTTACAAAAAAATATCGTATGTCAGAAATTCTTATATTACAACTCATGGTGTGTTACAACCAGAATTGCAATAACGCCGAGAATTGCAATAAAATTGCAATAATTTTATTGCAATTCTGGTTGCACAGAGGTACGAGAATTGCAATAAAATCGAGAATTGCAATTAACTTAAAATGCATATTTAAACTTAAGAATAAAGTTTAACAACATGTTATAAGATGTTTAGAAATGGATAACGTGGCATTTGTACTGGTCAGTGATCATGGGATACATTTTTTAATCAAGGCTGGGGGTCCGAGTTTTGCAATAAAATTGCAATAATTTTATTGCAATTCTGGTTGCACAGGGGTACGAGAATTGCAATAAAATCGAGAATTGCAATAAACTTTAAATTCATATTTAAACTTAAGAATAATGTTTAACAACATGTTATAAGATGTTTAGAAATTGATAATATGGCATTTTTGATGGTCAGGGATTATTGGATACAATTTTAGCTCACCTGAGCACAACGTGCTCAATGTGAGCTTTTGTGATCGCCCTTCGTCCGGCGTCTGTCGTGCGACTTGCGTCGTCAACAATTTGGCTTGTTAACACTCTAGAGGCCATATTTTAGGCCAATCCTCATGAAACTTGGTCAGAATGTTTCTCTTCATAAAGTCTTGGAAAAGTTCGAAATTGTGTAATGTGGGAACAAAAAAAAAAGGTCACGAGTTCAAATCTTATAAAAACACTCTAGAGACCACATGCTTGGCCCAATCTTCATGAAACTTGGTCAGAATGTTTGTTTCCATAAAATCTTGGACAAGTTCAAAAGTGGGTCATGTGGGGTCAAAAGTGGGTCTTGTTTAATCAAAGCTGGGAGTCCGAGTTTTGCAAAAATATTTCAATAACTTTATTGCAATTCTTGTTGCACAGGGATACGAGAATTGCAATAAAATCGGAAATTGCTATAAACTTAAAATACACATTTAAAATTAAGGATAAGGTTTGATATTAACTATATAGGACGTTATACTGATATGTTATAGGTAGATTTTACATATTTTAGGCAATAGGAGAAGCTTCTTTTAGATTTACGATTGACAAGCTATGGTTTTCTGTTGGTACAAGCCTGCCAACCACGTCAAGGTCGAAAACCATCTGGCAAGTTTGTTGTTTTTTTGTTTTGTTTTTTGTGTGTGTTTTTTTGTTGTTTTGTTTTGTTTTGTTTTTTTAGCGAGGAACAGATGAACAAATAGAACAAAATTTTAATAATTAGCTGAATTTGCATAATACGTTCACGAATATGGCAACAATTATGAGCAAAGTTATACGCGTACTTAACTTGTATTTCTTGTCAAATTTGACACTTTATCAGTGACCTCTAGTGACATATTACAAGAATGAATGAATGAATGAAATGGAAATGAAATGAAATGAATGGAAATGAAATGAAATGAAATGAATGGAAATGAAATGAATGGAAATGAAATGAATGGAAATGAATTGAATGGAATGGAATGAATGGAATGGAATGAGTGGAATGGAATGAAATGAATGGAATAAATGGAATGGAATGGAATGAAATGAATGGAATGAAATGAGTGAGTGAATGAGTGAGTGAATGAATGAGTGAGTGAGTGAGTGAGTGAACACATATTTTCTTTATAATATCTTCGGCTTTTGTCGGTCTGTAAGTGGGTATTTATCAAGTAAACAACAATGTATTGTTGTTCAATAGAGAGATAACTCAGGGGATGTGTGTGTTTGTGTGTGTGTGTGGCCGTTTGCTCTTTATGTCAATCGTATTTGAAATAAATCTACCTCATGCAAGATATTCATGCGCTTTCAAAGAAAGCTTTACAAAACGATGAAAGCAAAAATTATGTGGATTTCGCAATGAGCATTGAGTTATATCATAAATGTCGGATAGGTAAATTTGGACTGTATTTATTTTTTCAAATTCTCAACTAAACGCTACCATTTTACATATTAGAGTGATTTGACATTATTAATTTATTTTGACCGTCCCCGGTGGCTGAGTGGTTAGAGCATCCGCCTCAGGTGCTGGAGGTCTTTGGTTCGATCCGCGGCCGCGACATACAAAAGTCGTAAAAATGGCGCTCAGCATATTATGGTAGTTGCAGGACTGGTTGACCTGGTGTCTGGATAATGTAACTGGGTGTGACACCTGTCTACGGCGTGATACTGCAGTGTGGCATCACTATATATGTCTCAAGTAGACATCGTATCCAAATGACTGAAATACTGTCAGTGGGACGTTAAACCAAACAAACAAACAAACAGACATTTATATTGAGATGAACTTTATTTTTGCCTTATTTTGCGTTATTCAACTCTTTTATTGGTTGCCATGGTAACGCACTTCGCTTCTCACCAATGCGAACCCGGGTAATGTACATGAGAAGGTACGGTGGTCGCCCGTTCAGACACGGGGGGTCTCCGGGTTCATCGGTTTCCTTCCACAATTATGACCACATACTCCGTCAACCGAGCCATTGAGAATGATTTATTTAAGTTGTAAGGACTTGTTTCGCAATCAATGTAAAATAAATAAAGTTTAAACTAAATTCTTTATTATTCTCCCATTTTTCTATATTCGGGCTTTTTTTTTTTCGATCAGACCTCTTGATTAAATGTGTACCTGTTGACTTGTGACAATTTGTTTTCCTTGTTGTGATCTTGTTGTCTTGAGAGTATACTATATTCTTTCATGTATTCCGTTTCAGGAAGGAAATTTATCACTTTGAGTTTAGTTTAAACTTATTTAGTTAACGTCGATTGGGAAACAAGTTCTTACACTAACACTAATCCCTCTCGATGGTTCCTCGGTTGGACAAGGACTTTGCGCTGGAACAGTCGTGAAGAGTTCTTGCCTCCAACGGGGTCCGAACCCACAACCTTCGGATCCGTAATCGGAAACGTTACCACTGGACCCCCCTTAGCCGTCCATAAACAGATAGTTTATCATGCTTCTAATTAATATCAATATATGTACATCCGTTTATAAAAACTGATAAGGCGTCGTACCTGAGCTTACAGAACAGACCAAAAGGTTATTGTTAGATTAGAGCATCTTACACATATAATACTTGCATGCGTGTTGTATAATTATATTGATTTATAAATTATATGAGCTTATAAAATGGTTACTTGTCAGTCAAGCACTGGTCATAAGCATGAGAGTGTTTTCGAATATTAATGTAATGATTGTTGATTTAAAATATATACGGCCTAGCGAATAAATGATACATGTAGGAATGATGAGGTGATAAGTTACATGAAATATTCGAATGTTATAAATGAATGTGTTAAATACTCACAAGATATAAAATTGCTTTACAAAAATGCAATGGACATGAAAGGGATAGCCAGAGGGAGAGAGAAATAGAGATGGAGGGCGTAAGAGAGTGGAGAACTTGCACTCCCACATATAGAAGTATACATTTACCAGTCTGTCTACGTATACCTCAATACATATATCTATATATACACATGTACATACAACCGCACGGATAAGTACATATATCTCGTTATATTCACGGCTTATGGACAAATTAGAAGATAGAATTTTTCTTTGCAGTATAATAATAAAATATATTATTTTGTCAGAAACACAATCAAATTTTTTACTCCTTAATGAATTATATGTATGCATATTTGAATAAAATACCCTGAACATCCAGAAACAAATTTAAACAATAAATGTAATCTCTCAAAAACCGAAAGCAAATATTTTAAATTACTTGTGGCATTCTTTTCCCAACCAAATGTGTCAATATGCCACAAAATGTTGCGAATATACAACTAAAATGGTATGTATCATTTTCTCTAAGGTCTCTATAATTAATCTTTATTTTACCCTTTTTTTCAATAATTAAATCTCCATATCCAGAGTTAATACGATCCAGCATTTCAACAAAACTTGTATTCTTTTCAGAGATATGTTTATCTATATAAATAATACTTCATAATATGTCCGTAAAAGGAAGAAGACGCAACATTAAATTTTGATCAGTAAAGTAACTCATGATCAGTGAACAGCCAAACTGATCCGTAATCCATATTATATATTAATCTGTGATATCCTTAAGTAAAAATGTGTACAATATTTTTCAAGTTTATTGCAATATTCGATTTTATTGCAATTCTCGTACCCCTGTGCAACCAGAATTGCAATAAAATTATTGCAATTTTATTGCAAAACTCGGACCCCCAGCCTTGATTAAAAAATGTATCCCATGATCACTGACCACCAAAAATGCCACGTTATCCATTTCTAAACATCTTATAACATGTTGTTAAACTTTATTCTTAAGTTAAAATGTGTATTTTAAGTTTATTGCAATTCTCGATTTTATTGCAATTCTCGTACCTCTGTGCAACCAGAATTGCAATAAAATTATTGTAATTTCATTGCAAAACTCGGACCCCCAGCTTTGATTAAAAAAATGGATAATGTGGCATTCATTTTTTAAATGGGGGTCCGAGTTTTGCAATGAAATTACAATAATTTTATTGCAATTCTGGTTGCACAGAGGTACGAGAATTGCAATAAAATCGAGAATTGCAATAAACATAAAACCCACATTTAAACTTAAGAATAAAGTTTAACAAAATGTTATAAGATGTTTAGAAATGGATAACGTGGCATTTTTGGTGGTCAGTGATCATGGGATACATTTTTTAATCAAAGCTGGGTGTCCGAGTTTTGCAATAAAATTGCAATAATTTTATTGCAATTCTGGTTGCACAGGGATACGAGAATTGCAATAAAATCGAGAATTGTAATAAACTTAAAATACACATTTAAACTTAAGAATAAAGTTTAACAATATGTTATGAGATGTTTAGAAATGGATAATGTGGCATTTCTATTGGTCAGTGATCATGGGATACATTTTTTAATCAAAGCTGGGGGTCCGAGTTTTGCAATAAAATTGCAATAATTTTATTGCAATTCTGGTTGCACAGAGGTACGAGAATTGCAATAAAATCGAGAATTGCAATAAACTTAAAATACACATTTAAACTTAAGAATAAAGTTTAATAAAATGTTATAAGATGTTTAGAAATGGATAACGTGGCATTTTTGGTGGTCAGTGATCATGGGATACATTTTTTAATCAAAGCTGGGTGTCCGAGTTTTGCAATAAAATTGCAATAATTTTATTGCAATTCTGGTTGCACAGGGATACGAGAATTGCAATAAAATCGAGAATTGCAATAAACTTAAAATACACATTTAAACTTAAGAATAAAGTTTAACAATATGTTATGAGATGTTTAGAAATGGATAATGTGGCATTTCTATTGGTCAGTGATCATGGGATACATTTTTTAATCAAAGCTGGGGGTCCGAGTTTTGCAATGAAATTACAATAATTTTATTGCAATTCTGGTTGCACAGAGGTACGAGAATTGCAATAAAATCGAGAATTGCAATAAACATAAAACCCACATTTAAACTTAAGAATAAAGTTTAACAATATGTTATGAGATGTTTAGAAATGGATAATGTGGCATTTCTATTGGTCAGTGATCATGGGATACATTTTTTAATCAAAGCTGGGGGTCCGAGTTTTGCAATAAATGCCACATTATCCATTTCTAAACATCTCATAACATATTGTTAAACTTTATTCTTAAGTTTAAATGTGTATTTTAAGTTTATTGCAATTCTCGATTTTATTGCAATTCTCGTATCCCTGTGCAACCAGAATTGCAATAAAATTATTGCAATTTTATTGCAAAACTCGGACACCCAGCTTTGATTAAAAAATGTATCCCATGATCATTGACCACCAAAAATGCCACGTTATCCATTTCTAAACATCTTATAACATTTTGTTAAACTTTATTCTTAAGTTTAAATGTGTATTTTAAGTTTATTGCAATTCTCGATTTTATTGCAATTCTCGTACCTCTGTGCAACCAGAATTGCAATAAAATTATTGCAATTTCATTGCAAAACTCGGACCCCCAGCTTTGATTAAAAAATGTATCCCATGATCACTGACCAATAGAAATGCCACATTATCCATTTCTAAACATCTCATAACATATTGTTAAACTTTATTCTTAAGTTTAAATGTGTATTTTAAGTTTATTACAATTCTCGATTTTATTGCAATTCTGGTATCCCTGTGCAACCAGAATTGCAATAAAATTATTGCAATTTTATTGCAAAACTCGGACACCCAGCTTTGATTAAAAAATGTATCCCATGATCACTGACCACCAAAAATGCCACGTTATCCATTTCTAAACATCTTATAACATTTTGTTAAACTTTATTCTTAAGTTTAACTGTGGATTTTATGTTTATTGCAATTCTCGATTTTATTGCAATTCTCGTACCTCTGTGCAACCAGAATTGCAATAAAATTATTGTAATTTCATTGCAAAACTCGGACCCCCAGCTTTGATTAAAAAATGTATCCCATGATCACTGACCAATAGAAATGCCACATTATCCATTTCTAAACATCTCATAACATATTGTTAAACTTTATTCTTAAGTTTAAATGTGTATTTTAAGTTTATTGCAATTCTCGATTTTATTGCAATTCTCGTATCCCTGTGCAACCAGAATTGCAATAAAATTATTGCAATTTTATTGCAAAACTCGGACCCCCAGCTTTGATTAAAAAATGTATCCCATGATCACTGACCAATAGAAATGCCACATTATCCATTTCTAAACATCTCATAACATATTGTTAAATTTTATTCTTAAGTTTAAATGTGTATTTTAAGTTTATTGCAATTCTCGATTTTATTGCAATTCTCGTATCCCTGTGCAACCAGAATTGCAATAAAATTATTGCAATTTTGTTGCAAAACTCGGACCCCCAGCTTTGATTAAAAAATGTATCCCATGATCACTGACCAATAGAAATGCCACATTATCCATTTCTAAACATCTCATAACATATTGTTAAACTTTATTCTAAAGTTTAAATGTGTATTTTAAGTTTATTGCAATTCTCGATTTTATTGCAATTCTCGTATCCCTGTGCAACCAGAATTGCAATAAAATTATTGCAATTTTATTGCAATTCTCGGCGTTATTGCAATTCTGGTTGTAACAATGGTGGCAGAAATGAAGAGATTGACGTGACGTGTTTCCCCTATGATTATACCAATCGTAACTACTCGACCATATCCGTCAATAGCGAGGTGATCCGAGCGTGATAGTTTGACAGTGTTATGGGATTCTTTACCTAAACAAATTTGTTCACAATGTTTGGAAAACAACAGAAACAACACCAACGACAACAACAATAACAACAATAAAATAAGTCCTTTAGAGAGGATCGCAGTGATGTTATTTTATCATGACATGTGTTGAGACTGCAGGAAAATAAAAGTATTTTGATATTATATATATATCGTAATTGGTTTATTCAATTTTAATCATCAACAAATTACACATTGTATCTGACTCGTCAGCTTCTATACATTCCAGTAGTGGACATTCTATCCTTTTTGACATTGACCTTTATTTAAATGATATTGGTATTCATATACCAATCAATGCTTTTAGTAAATGTTAAACTTATAAAAAACAAGATTAATTATTCTTTAATATCATAATTCATAATGATCGTTTACAGTAGCTGACATTTACCGTAAATGTTACCATCCTATATCGAATATATCAAACACACAGCATTCGTGGAATTCACAAACTACAGTATATTCAATTTTATTCACATATGTGTTGTGAAAATGTAATTTCTTCTTTAAAAAATGTCCCATGAAGTCAACCACACGTACTAGTTATTTTGAAAAAAAACAGACAAAAAAACCCAAAACAAAACAAAACAACAAACCAAAAAAGCAACAACAACAACAACAACAAACAAACACAAAACAAACAAACAAACTTGAGAGTCGTTGCAATAACCTCGATGACTACGGCCTACAAGTTTTCCTTTCGATAGATATGTGTGTGTGTTTTAGATATTTTCTTTTAATTATGCCATGTTACCCTTTTTTCTTCACATTGACGAAAATGTAAATGTAGAAATCTTCCTGAAAGACATATATTTACCAGAGCATGGTAATTTGTTTTGGTCACTTACTACTAGTAAATACATTCCTTCAAAAAACATTTTTTTTTATGTAATCATATTTATAGATAAAATAATTTTTATGACGCAGACTCTGTGACAACCACATGCCCAATGGACCTTTTTCACCTTTTAAAATTATTAATTAATTGTCCGTCCAGATTGCCCTTGAATCGATCTGGAAACTGGAAGTGCTGTTGACTTCACTTAATTTTTGTGTAAAAACCTTTCGGCAAGGATTCGTTTTAGCATATTTTTGTTTAAATACCAGACCATGAGAACACTGCCTTAAAAACCAATATTAGCCATAGTTACGACCTTGTCAGATTCCGTTCCTTACCAAGTTTCAGTATACTTGAGAGCAAACGGTTAATAAAATACTAAAAATGAAACGACATTTTTCTTCCAGCATGTTTAATAATAATGTGACTTAAGACTTAGTCCAATAAAATTTGACACCACATAAAGTGTAGAGAGATAACTAATAAGGGGAACAACCCTTTATTGACTAGGAGAGATGCACGTGTAGTTACCTCCCCATCAACAGCACTCGATGCCCGTAGTTTTCGCCAGTGTTCGATATTCGAAATTGTCTACTAATTACTGATATTATAGCGACAATCATCGAATTCATATCGGGATAGAGACGGGTCATATGTGGCGTTATTTTAAGTCGTCACAAGCTGCATCTTTTGTCTAGATTCGGAGGAGAAAACTGCTGTATTTCTTCATTAATTTTTTATTGGGATATAGCGCATACATACCTTTAGACTTTTTTTTTCAGATGTGCATTGTGTCTCTTAGTATTTGTTAAAACATTATTTGTGAAGTGCCTTTGGTGATAACAAACAAAATTATGCTGCTTGTTGTCACTGCAGTAATGAAAACTACGAACTATGGGTAACTATTTATTAAACGATTTAGTTTGCTGATCTTGATACGGCGAAAAAAAAAGTTGTTTCCATTGACATCTTCGAAAAAAATAGGGTCGGTAGGTCGGCTGAACTGTTTTGATTTCCAACATTTTTCCTCTTTACCTTATTCTTTTAGAGGAATTGACGAAAAACAGCCTTTTGGAACCGTAATAGTCCGAATGCTACGAAAAGAAAGTTTAGGGTCGGTTCAAAAAAGTAAGGGTCGGTCGGATTAGTGGGTAGTACCTCTTTTTATAACGTCTTATTAACCATTCACTTCCGTTAGCTGTCTTTATCCTCAGCGTGATGAAAATGGAGGTGGAAAAATGTGCTTGATGTATTTGATCATTTTATCTTCCAATTTCATATAACTAAACAGTTTGCATGCCATTTTTGACTTTTTTGTTTATAACATTTAAATTTATGATATAGCTTACAGTCGACAGGGAATTGCCAGCGCTGCATAAATTACAAAGTTTATTTGATAAAATTGAAGTCTTTGCTTTACCAATGATAAATAAACGAATTAAATAAACAAACAATTCTTTTACTCATTACGAATAGAAACATATACTTGATTATTATTATTATAAATTTTACTATTTTATTTACATATGCTGGTATAATTAAAAAAGAATATTATCCATTTGCCATAAAAATAAGTTAAAATAATAACTACTGGGTATTCACATCGTTTGATTCTTTTTCAAATTCTGTATATTCTTGCTTCCTTTGAGATTCGAACCCACGAGGAGAATTACTGTTCAAAGTGAGTCGACCGCTAATACCTGTAGTTTTATTGTGATTATATAACCAACCTCTTTAAACATGATTAAATGGACGATTTCCTTTCGATGGTAAAATAGATTTGCAATAAAACCTTTTTTCTGCAAACGCTGATTTAATTGTCCTTATTTGTTCACTTTTAGAAGAAAAACTTTGTATAAATGTAAGTAAACGAAGTGAATAATACTCAAAACATTATTTTATTAGAAAAAAAAAAGACTTTAAATAAATCGATCTCTATAAATAAATATTATTTAAATTGAAAGAGGTCGTTTTTTTTTTTTTTTTTTTTTTTTTACTGAATATCAGGATCCTGTGGTCATTCTCGGTCACATACGTAATATACATAACCTAACACAAAATATCATGCAATTATACAGTGTTAAAGTAAAAAGTCCATTTCGCCATTCTCTGTCCATTTTGTGTATTCCGTGAACTGCGAAATGGGCTTCATTTCGTCTAAGGTCAATAACTTAAGTACAGTATCACAAATGTAAAATGTTCTCTAGCTTAACGTTAACATACATTTATAGTAAAATCACAGCTATGATATATTATAATTGACCCCTCTCTTGCTCTCATTCAATCACCAGTAACCTCCCTTTCTTAACTAGCTTCGTATCCACGAAATACACGCATTAGTCAATGCATAGGTGGCTCGTGCCTGAATTTAGATGGTAGATGTACAGGTTTTGGTTATTTAATGGTGCTACAATAGTCTATATAGAATAATAGAAAGCTTGAATTCCGATACAAATCCGCATAACGTACTAATAATCACATCATATCAGATACATCGTGATACCTCCAGGGATTATTTGTTGCTCTATGGAATGGCTGATACCTGTATATAGCTGATATCAGAAGTTACTAAGGGCACAGTATGGAGCCTCTGATTTGTATCTATAAATAGAAACTGTGCCATCGCTCGGTAGTACAAATCAAAGCTCTGATAGTGCTAAGACAGCAGTATTGTCTCATTTCTTTTGTTTATCAAATTTAAAAGTAATTTTAATAAACGGGGGCCAAATTTTCGCGCAATGCCAATAACCCCGCTTTAACGTTGCGTTAACATGGTCACTACAAGAAATTAAAGACGATTGCATCATTTGTTTCATCAGACTGTTAACAATTGGCACTGTAATGAAATTGGACTCTAGCTAGACGCTATTGTTACATTTTCATTGTTACTAACCTATTATAGATACAATTAGAGATTATAATAGGACCGTTGCATTAGTTATGCAACGTCTGTCTCAGTTGTGACTGTCGTTAACACAAATGTTTGTTATTATATAATACATATGTTTACTGTCTGGCCAGCTGGTAACCAGCCAATGTATAAGCTGACCGGTCAAGGGTCGTGCAGAGAGATCTGGTTAGATACCTAGGAGGAGATCCTGTGGGATACCTAGAAAGATCTTGTTAGAGCCTCGAGACCCGACCATGGGCTAGGCACGTTACATGGCAGCGCTCAGTCTGAGTGGGCCATGACCTGTCATGCTAAATAAAGTGTATAAAGATCAAGAAGGCTACTTGTCTTGAATACGGCCATTATACGACAGCACATCGCCATTCTTACTCTCTCTATTTCTATAGCGCACAATGAACAATCGTTCATTATTTTAATATAAGTTTGAAATTTTGGCAAAAACTAAGTTACGCTGCATATCTGCAGCCCATCAAACCCTCTTCCACTTTAGACACACACAACTTCAGTGCCTTCAGCGGTTTGATTTTCTTAGTACGCAATAATTCATATCGGTGTATATTAATGGGTTCATGGCTGCGCAATGACATGGTTGTGGTACAAATGACTTGCATCGAACCGTTGCGTCGCAATAACCGCGTCCGTTATTGGTGTCGGCCCTTAATCCGATTACTTAGAATTCTAAAGAAGAAATATATCAGGGATTAATACACTTTCTATTGATATAAGCGATATGTAATGGGTACAAGGTGATTTTTAATTCTAATTTTAACTTTTAATTTAAAATTTAAAATTTAAATTTTTAAGCTCGCAAAATGTACTTTTTGAGTTTCGTCTGAACTGAAACGAATAAAGTTTCCCAGTTTCTTATAAATAGGCCTCGGTGACAAAGAGGTCCAAGAGTTTGGCTGTGAAGCCAAGGGTTGTAAGTTCCAACTTCGCCAGGGGTCGGGTACGGTGTCCATGTGAATGACTAACGCACTTTTCTGATAGTCATTCGTCTTCTATCACTGATCTAATTGGAAATTTGTCAGTTAATAAAGCAATGGTTAACCTTTCAGTACTGTTAGGATCCTAGAAATGTGCTGTTACACTAATTGACCGCGTCTGTAAGCCCCTGATGACATAAAATTATATTAAACAACTCAAATCAATATGTGTTGCTTAAGTTCAACACACACACACACACACACACGAAATAATATTAAAAAAAGGAAACAATGTAGATTTCTACTTGACATATATGAATGTGGATAATGTTTAGTATTTGTTGCAGTATTGGAAAAGCACGCATAATGGAATAATAAATAAAAACTTGAAATTGCTGTGAACTATATAGTTTTATTGTAAGAATAACAGCTTGCTTTTTAGTTGCATGTAAAGATAGAATGTTTCTTTTTAGCATCCCAGAAGTTAATTCCAGAGCAATTCTTTCCTTTGAAATAGAGAGGCGAGCTCCAATATTTTACATTATTAAAGACATTGTCGAATTTCTGTACGCAATCATCAACGTATTAAATCTACTTGTGATTCGTACTGAACTAAGGTCTATATAACTTCTGAATTTAAATAAGGTCATGACCGTTGTGTGGATCATTATGAAACACATTCACGTGAACCAAACATTTCTGTCATGTGACACTAAGCCGTTGTTCAACATGACGGATAATATTTTGCTGGCACATACTATTGACGAAGAATGCTGGGATTAAATCCGTCAAATAGTGTGGTTCAACAATAGTTTTCTTCCACTTAAACTAATCAAAGCGCTGAAGGCACTGAAGTTGTGTGTGTCTCAAATGAAAGAGTGTTTGAGGAGCTGCAAGTCGATCACCAATAATTAAATTCACTTTGATAAACAAAAGAAATGCGGTATTCCTGTTCTCTCAGCGCTATCAGGGCCTTTATTTGTATTCATGCAGTACCTTATCTATAACAGACTCTATTTAAAGATTGAAGTAATTATGTAAATATTCTGCACAGGTAAGAGGCTCCGAACTCATTTTGGAGAGTAGATATACAGGTTTCGGTCCTTTTTTAGTCTTAGAAATAACCCTTGGAGATATCTGAGGTCGATAGATTGATGTGAATATAAGTATGTTACAATGATTTGTTTTGGACTTCACATGGGTTATTGTAACAGCCTAAAATGACCGAACGCTGCACATTTACTATCAAATTTATTTGCAAGCCACCGTTGCATCGAAACAAACAATATTCGTGCGCTTCGTAAAGTGATCACGTGATAAAAACAGTTAAATCATTCGATTGCAGTAATAGAAAAATAAATCCTATAATGTTTTCATGTCACATGCGATTTTCTGTCGTAATTGGAAATAAATGGTATTTATTTTTATGATTTTTAACAATTTACACTTGGAATACTAGTACTTGAAAATTCAGCTTCGATGTCTAAATCCGAAGACTCAAAGTTCAAGATATTATAAGATACTACATCTTTTAGAGGCAAATTCCACTACATTTCGGACTTCGTGGCCTTTAACGGAGATAACCAAGGTTTCCTAATGTTTCATTAGGGTACCTTGGTTATCTTGGTAGAGGTTAAGTGGTCCAAGATGTAGCGGAACCATTACAAGGACTTTACTTCCTTAAAATGACAAAAACTTATTGTGCAGTGAATCATCAAATATGAAACGTTTGTGGTGATGTGATAACAAAAGTGATGTTATAAATGAATTTATTCTAATACTTTAATACCCAATAACTGAAACCTTTAAATTTTAAAAAATAAATACCATAACAATATTTGACAAAAAATTTTCCGGCAAAATGACCTTCCTTTTTTGTAGCTCTTTAAAATGTATTAAACCAAAGGCAGCAGCTAGAGTGTTTGTATAGGTTAAGTATAACTTCATGTTTGTTATCGAGGGTTTAAATAAACCCACCAGCTGACCACTGTGGCGTTTTTAACCCTTTCCCTCATATAGACTCATTTTAACGCACTCAATAGGTACCACATAAAGCCTGATCTGCAGAAATCCAAACTCAAACCTTACCAAATTTACTTGTAAAATCCTCATTACTAGACCACTGAGGAGCAGCGAACAGCATAAAACCTGATCAGCCTGCGAGTTACTCGCAGGCTGATCTGGTTTTATGTTGTTCGAATAGGTCTTTTCATGGTATCCTCTATGAGGGAAAGGGTTAAGCCAGAGATCCAAATTATCATCACCAAAGCTCATCACATAAAAACTCTATACAAGACTTATTGGATAATATGTGGTTTCAAGTCAAATGTAATAGTGTATATCCAAATCACCAATCAAATCTGACGTGTTACAGCACAAAATCTTTTTAAAATCTAGTATGGGCATGGTTTCTTATTTACATAGTTTCGTTTTCGTTTGAAGTGGCTGCTCTCCCTTTTCAATGACTCTCTCACCGTACGGTAACTTATGTACAAAACTGTGCATGGCGCTTGCAAAGTGGCTGCAAAGGAAATTTTCTCGCATTTTCTTGAGCTCTAAATGCCGGTGAGTGTGGATTTCGTAGTTCCAGGCGGCATCGCGCTCATTTTGCTTATCTCTTATGATTCCGTTCGCCTTGTCAAGCAGAATCTTGTTCAACATTTCTGGCAGTTCTTCAATAAAGGAGGCTTGATTGCTGAAAGAGAGAAGAAACTATAGATTTTAAAATTTTATTTACAATTGAACTTACCCACAAACATTGCCTTATGGACTACTTTTATATTAGTGATGGGAATCATCGATTTATCAGCTTGGCTGATTAATGATTTATGATGAATCAGTGACACGCAAACTGCTATTTCATATACATTCAAATTTTGTGTAACTACGATAAAAATCTAATTAATATCAACAGAATTTGCAAAAAAGCGTGCATATCAAAATGTGTTTATAAACTTATTTCCAACGAAAAACTCACGTTCCAAATACGTGGTCCACAAGACCAATGTCTACGGCGTGTTTAGCAGATATCGGATTCGTATCAGATACAAGTTTCTCCGCCATCTCTTGGCAAACGCGTCGCGGCAGGAAGTACGTCCAATACTCAGACCCCTCAAGATTCATGCTTCTGTACGAGGGTGTTAAAAGTACTCCCTGAAAAGAAAATCGAAAAAAAAAAAAGAATAAATAAACAGAAGACAAAAAACTCTTCCGTTTATGGCGGTGGATAAAGGAAATGACAATGTAGGTTTAGAGATACATTTCTAAAACGTTTTCAAATAGTATTACTCCAGTGACTTTTTACCAAAATTAATCGTTCTAGCTTGTTTTAAACGAAACATGATCAATTTTAATTTCTCAAATAACATCCCGTTATTATATCATTGTAATGAACAGTCATTTTCCTTAGAACATGTGTATAGTGATTTTTCCTGCTCAAACTGACAGACTTTTTAATAGCTACATTAAGGTAATCCACCCATTATTAAATTATAATCATGGTCCTTCAAATGCTTAAAAAGATTTCAGAGCAGATGCAAGCATCCATTGTTATAGGCTCTTTTGCTCAAAGTCGATAAATGTTTTTTATTTTTTTATTTTTTTTTACTTTACGTACAATTCCCACAATCACTTGATGGACCATGATCACAATTCAATGATGGATTGATTACCATAAACAAGTAAGGTCAATTATTATTCTACATATATAAGTATTATGCATTTTTACATAGCCTGTCTGTGATAGTATTTCGTCGTAGATCAGAAATAATTGGACCTGCGCAACATATCAATCGAAATCAATTTAATTTGCAGCTGCATATATATGCATATTGCTTTATTTAATTAATAGACGTTGAAAATGAATCGCAGGTAATCTAGCTTTCATAAGTCAATGATTTTGTAGTCTGGAATAATTCCATAACATCTGTAAGCGGACATTTTTTATATCTCAGCGTCAGAACAATTGGCCATTCCATTTATGGAGAATTTTCAGCGGACATTTTTTTTCTTTAAGTTTACAACGTTGGATCTACTTTAAATGACGCATTTCATGTTTATGTGCATTTTATTTTTACGTTTCCAGAAAAGAAAAGAAAAACTTTACATAAAAATACATAAGGTAAAGCACGTACTTGACTTACAGCCAGTAAATATTTCTGAGGCTGTGCAGTGAAATTAATAGATGTTGTTATTAACCTCTTTCTCGAATTATTCGATTTAATTACTTCTGTAACTGAACTTTAACAGGAAGACACACGCCCTGGATTGACGTTAACTTGATATTACCATTTATCAACTGCATGTATATACTTCTATACTTCTATACGCGCTTCATAATCTCTTTTTCATCAGCTAGAGCTAACAACCGTAGATAAAACCAGACTATTCGATAGTTTAGTTGGTTCTATACTAAAGTATAATGCAGCTATATGGGGATATCACGGTGCTAAATCTGTAGAATTAATTCATTGCAAATTTTTACGAAAAGTCTTTTGTGTAAAAAAAACAACGAACTTATTCGGGTTGTATGGGGAACTTGGGCGACACCCAATGAAAATATCAAGGGAATTAATCATGATAAAATATTGGCTTAAAATATTAGAGTCAAATAACTCCTTGATATCAAATATTTATAAAATGATAGTAGATGATGCTAATAATGGTATAACATACAGTGGTTTAAATTGGGCTTATCATAGTAAAAAATGTTAAAAAAATATAGGATTTGGGAATGTATGGACAATACAAAACGTAGATAAGTCATTCTTTTATACTATTAAACAAAGATTATTAGATGTATTTAAACAGTCATGGTATAGTGACATAAATAACTCAAGAAGACGTTCTTCTTACTGTTTACATAAAAGTGAATTTAATATGGAAAAATACTTAAATTGCAATATTGATACCAAATATCAGATAACGATGGCTAAATTCAGATTATATTCAAATAATTTGATGATAGAAACTGGTAGATATAATAACACTGAAACACAACAATGCAACTGTCAATAATGTAATATGAGAATGGTTGAAGATCAATATCACTTTTTACTTGCTTGTTCTGCGTATAGAAATCTAAGAAAAAAGTTTTTTTAAACCTTATTATTGTAAATGGCCTAACAGGCAAAAATTCATATCTTTAATGTCTTCATATAAAACAATTTTCAATTTATCAAAATATATATTTTTTTTTGCATTTAAAAGAAGGAATAATTCATAAATATATTTGTTCCATTTTTTTTTGTTATAGCTCTATTGATATTGTAACCCTAGCATTGTAATGCTATTTGTTCTTCTATGGAAAATTACTTGTTCTGTTGCACTACTTTACATACATTGTATTTGTTTGTATGGCTACAGGTATTGTAAATATTTAATGCCAATAAACTACATGCTATTATTATTATTGATCAGATTGATAATCACAGTGAACAAACAAACAAGAAACAAACAAACAAATCAATTAATTAGAATGAGCAGTTAAATATCTCAATATTGCATGGAAATTGATTTCCCAAGCCAAGTGTTATCTACACGCGTATGTTTTGAGGGCAATTGCATTGAAATATTTGAACGCACTTAACTCAAAAATTGCTTTATTCTGAAAGATTGAAAGGTTTGTATATTTGATTATCTTTAATTATCTTAAAATCGAATAAAATGTTAATATACCTACATATAGCGATATATAGTAAACAAATCAATTTTTTAACACATGCACAAACTTTAAATGTGTGTATACCTATTCGGTGCCGACTTCCGGTAAGAGTACAGTCGAAGTTCGTACACTGTGATAATGGATTGTGTAAATACATTCAATGAGAGGGTCTCCGTAAATCTTATATTTACTTTCTTTTTGCACTAAATGCGATCACATAATGACACAATTTTTAAAACCATGTAGTTTGATTATCCCGTGCAATTTTAAAACCATGTATTTTGTTTATCCCGTGCATATGCTTATGGGCAAAGCACTTATTATTCTGATATACACTGGATCATTTGAATATTGGGTTCAGTTTAAACTTATTAGGTTTTCTAGTTATTGTAAAAACTGAACTTGTATTTTTATACTCTACATTGTACAACAGAAAAAGGGAAATACATTTTTTTTTCATTTAGGTTATTTGTAAGTGTATTCAGTTGCATGTATTTTATAACTATACCAATTGCGAGTCACTAATTAGAGTAATACAGCTAGAGTAATGAGTCAAGCAAGTAAGAGCGATATTCCATGCTGTACAGTGATTGTTTGTTTCGTCACCTGTTATATCTGAGGCTCAAAACCAGGTGATGAAATTGCGTTGTATGCATTTTGACTCTGAAGTCACAATCTCAAATGAGATAAACTAACGGTCTGTACAATTTGTGCCAAATCATGATAACAGAATGCATAAAATATGAAAGAACCTATACCGGATGTGACATCACAACGTCACATGCTGCAGCAAACATGGCACCCCCTGCCCCTGCATTTCCGCGCAGTACCGCTACAGACACTTTGTTTGGCATCGTCACAATCGTCTCTATGACGTCATTTATGGCGTTAATATTACGCCACGCAGTCTCCGGTTTGTACGAGCTATTTTCGATGTCACAGAGATGTATACCTAAAAATGATATAGCGTCCATATTATTTATATTTTGAAAATTATTTATCAATGTAATTTAGAATTAAGGGATATAAAAAGTGATGGCTAGCTTAAATCTACTGTATCTTAAGGTAATTATTTCCTTTGAAACAAACAAAACCCCCCCCCCCCCCCCAATTACATACTTTCTTTTAACCTTCAAATATTATAAAAAGGATTCCACACACACACAAAATCAAGTGTGGTTAAGTTAGAGCGCTTCGAGTATACAGACAAACTTTTAACCTGCAATTCATGCATTTTGAACTTTTGTATTTTCTCCTTTATTTATTAAAAAATCATTTATTTTACTTTACCGCCACAAAAATAAATATGCATTGGTAACCAAGTAACATTTGCAAAATTGATATTTCACAGAAGATTTGAAAATTGTAAGTTATTGTTTTGGTTACCAGTAGAGAAGAGTCTCTGACCCCCCATCAGAGCTATAACTTTGATGTCAGGTGATTGTCCTACTTTCTCCAATGCCCGCTGAAGACGCTTAGCCTGTTCGGTGTCCATTGCGCCATTATAGAAATCGAAGTAGACGTAACATATCGGACCGTCTGTGATGGTTCTGACGTCATCATGGACGCATGGCTCTTCAATGTTTGGTACATTTACGTCATAATATTTGTCTAACAATGTCGTTGATGCCAACTTCAGGGTAGGGGAACGAATATCCTGAAAATATCACTGATTTTTGTCAGTGCAGTAAGATGAATATACAAATTTGATTTTACAAATTTAAACATGCTTAATATACATTACACTATTACACATACGTTTTCTTTATTCCTGACACACATTTGAATATACCGACGACGTTTATCATATCTGTTGATATATATATATATATATATATATATATATATATATATATATATATATATATATATATAATAAACTATACATGGTATATATGTATCTTCAACAATAAGTAGATGGCGGGATTTCATTATACAATTTTATATTAATTGAGGGCACCACTAAATGACTGGATTGGGGTTAAAACATAGATCTAAGATAGAGAAAAAACAAAACAAAAAACAAACGCTTACTTTCTTCATCTGTCCGATCCAGACTCCGCCTTCATGCCCCCACCCCACACTACCCGCCTTCACCAGGACGGACTTGTTCCGCTGTGCCACTATCTGTCCTGGGGCTGCTTTGCTCAGCAGTTGCTGGATCAAGCTTGACCCTGCGCCTTGTTCAGCAAAACCATCAAAAAGTCGCAGTTTAATGGAACCCAACACAGCAGGTGCTCCAGGGTTAGTGTCAGACATGCGCACACGAGTTTCTATCTCTTCCGGTGACATGTGCCAATCTATTTCCCGGTCCGATTTTTTCATATTTTCACGTGGCTTTCCTTTGATGCCCTCGGTTCTTAAATCCACTGGTGACATCCCTTGAACAAATCGTAAGTAGGAGTCAACTGCACATGAAACCCCCGCGTCCGATACTGGACCAACATACAGGGATGTTTTCGTGCTTCCGTGAGGGATAGGGAAGTTCTGTGTACTCCAAACGGCCCCGCCATCTAGTACGTCCGTGGCTTCAAGGACGGTAACTCCCCACTCTTTTTCGTGCTCATAAATCGCCCAATCAATGGACGAGGCTCCTCGGTCTCCAGCTATTCCCGGATGTAGAATCAAACACGGCCTTGATTTCTTTCCATATATAGATTCCGGTATCTTAACTGTCATAAATGGGCAGAGAATAAAATCAGGGTTGTGCTTGGTCACAGCTGCTTCAATGGACTCTACTGTTTTGACTTCTTCAGTCGCGCAGGGAACCTGGTGAATACAAGAATCGTGCATTCAGTGTTCGACAAATTCTCAAAAATTCTGGTAGTCCAGTTTTGGAAGCTGGTAGCCCAGAATTTTGTTGACAACTTCTAATGTACAGTAGTGCTTAGACTTAGCCGGTTTTATGCAATTTATGCAATGAATGTGTAGTTTACAGTTTCATAAGACAGGGGGAACAATTAACATGACATAATGTATTTTGTATTTAACCAAGTGATAAGATAAAATAAGTTAACTCGATCAAAGACATCAGTAGCAGAGTTCAGCAACTTAACCATCACTCTCATGCCATTACCTACATGGATAAGTATTGCATTTTCCAAAAGCTTAGCCTTATGACATTAAACTACGTCACCAAATACATGTACGTAAAATGTAGTTATGGTTTGCATAACATATTCACAATTTACCCTCATATTGAAAAAAGAAACAAAACTTTCAGGGTTAAATTTTAAAGAAATGAAAATAAGAAATACATGTTTTATGTATGTATCATACACCTAAGTTCTTGAAATTTACAATAAAATTGTCACTAGTGTTACTCGCAACACAATAGCCCACTTCCGGCGAGGTGTATGATCTCTATGTTGCCATCTATTCACATACTAATTTACACAAACCTAGCTGACAAGAATATTTCTTGGGTTTTCAAATTATCCAAATGTCAAACTCAAAGCCATATAATTATTTCCTTTACCATATCAATTACAGTTTTGATCTGAAAAATAAAGTTACATTTCATGTATAATTTCTATATTATCATATTTTCATATACCAAGTTTCATCGGCTTCTCTTTTTTTCGTTGTTATCGAGGGATCCAGATATCCTGACAGCTGGGCAGATAGACAGTCAGGCAGACGAACGGACGGACATACAGACAGACGGAGGACAAACCTATTTCCTTCCGATGTAAACACAAGTAGGGGATTAAATGGCCTTTTTAGTGTATGAAGGCGTGTATTAAATTATTTTCTTTGAAGGGAAACAGTGGGCATTTTCCCCCTTATAATCCGTTTTTGTTCAACATGCGAAGAACCACCACCAAAAACAGGGCAAGCAAAGTGAGGGACAAACATATGAAGCAGTCATTGACTTCCCGTATCTTTCAGCTAAGAAAAGGCACAGTCAAGAAAAACGTTCCATGCGTTTGGAAAAACAGAGAAGCAGACTATATTGATGATATAATATCTACTCTAAGAAATACATTGTCATTACATTTCAGCCACTGGTTGCAGAGAAGTTTCTCGTCCAAGGAGAGGGGATATGGAATATATCTCATCGAGAAGTGATTCAACTGAATATTTGCCCGAGCGCGTTGTGCGAGTGAAACCAATTTCTCTTTTTAAGTAAAGAAAAGTAGTTCCAGCAGACCTCTATCACTCAAAGTGCGGATTATGTCAATGAGTGATATGGTCGTTATTTTTACTGATAGAACACAATATTTCATCAGTTAGCATAAAGTAAATAGCATTATATGCACAGCTCCATCTAGGAAAGGAGCATCTAATAGATATACCACTGGGTGTTAAAAATAGCTTGGACAAGCACCTTGTTTTAGATTTTATATTAATGTAGAATTATATACGGGAGTCGATTCGTAATTTACATATGCAAGTTATTAAATTCAAAACAGTCACAATTAAGGGAAATCCATACCAATTAGCTTATCTCGAAATAGAACAAGATATGTTACAAGATGTGACGAATGCCCCCAAAATGCATATTTATGGTTTTACGAAAAATTTCCCTGACTTTTCAATTGACTTTTCCCTGACATTTTATCAGTGAAATCCTTACAGCATTATGCATGTACGAAATACACAACAGCTAAGAATCATATGCATAATTGAATCATAAGTCTCCTACCGTTCGTGCATATTTTTGATTATTTCCATCACCATAACAACCTGTATTTTTAGCCAAAAAATATCAACGTGAGGTGCATAATCTCAATATTGCCATCATATACTAAGTTTCACTGAGCTAGCTTATAATATGTTTTTTAAGTTACCGGTATATATCACAGCATCCCAATTTTTGGACAGCCGGACAGAGGGCAAACCAATAACCTATCAGGGCTTATGACTCTTAACCTCTTAGTGTGACCATGATCTTTCAGCTTTAAACCTGGGTATTGTACACAACACATTGTATCATTACGGTGCACATTTACGAAAAAATCACAATCCATTGAGGAGAGACAAAGATATGGACCAGACATAAAAAATTTAACTCTAAGTGTAACCTTGACCTTGGAGCTTCAGACCTGGGATTGAGCGACACATTGTCCCATGATGGTGAACATTTTTGCCTGTAACACCCAGAGGACCAATTAGTCAAGATAAGACGTCGGTGCAGACTAACGGTAATGGCGACACTAGACGGCCTAAGCAGATTCCCGTGCGCATCACATACAGGAGGGCGCACGAGGAACCGGATGATGATGATTTTCGATTGAAGTATCCGAAGAGACCAAAATCCTACTGTCTTAGAGGACTTAGTCAACAAGTGAACGTTGATGTTCTTATTGAAGTTATTCGCGCGAAAGGACCCAAAGTTTATAGTGTAAAAGTTCTTCCGGTCCGGTGGAATCCTAAGTGCGTAAATTGTAAGACTGAATCTTTTTGACGATGATTATTCAGATATTGTCATGTCAAAATCCTTTTGGCCTGAATATGTTACGTGCGAGCCCTGGAAACCATGGCGTCACTTCCGGGAGCTTCCAAATCGCTTGAATAGGCGAACAAAGAACAGTGAAAACCGATCGCGAAGGGGTGGGGTGCAGCGTTATGGAAAGCCCAACGATGTTATAACTGACAATCGGTTCGGCCATCTTGATTGTGATGTTGACTAGTGTGATATAAAAAGACTTGTATCAAAACTGTGTACTATGGTTAATATTAAGAGTATTTTACTGATTACTGATATTATTTTCGTCATAAATATAATTACTTGGAATGTATCTGGAATGTTTTCCAGCTCTTCTTATTTATGCGACTGTTTGTTTAAAACGATATTGATATTTGTGGTATATCTGAACACTGGTTGTTTCCACACAATTTATGTTTATTAGATTCAATTACATCTAAATACAAAGTATTCGCAAAGTGCGACAAAGATTTATCATTCCAGTGTAGAAGCATTGGTAAAGGTGGTGTTGCTCTATTATGGCATACACGATTGGACAATTACGTTAGTCCTTTGCAAATTGATGACGACAGAATAATTGGGGTTCAAGTACAGTTCGGTAACGGTCAGTATATATTCATTGTACAGGTGTATTTGCCCTGCTCAAACTATTCTATAGGGTATTATAATGAGTACATTGATAAACTGTACAACATATCGTACACGTACAATCAGTGTGGTACAGTCGTAATTATGGGAGATTTTAATGCGAAAACAGATTGCTCTAGTATACACTCGAGAGATAGAGTATTTTCTCAATTTCTGTGTGATGTAAACTTATCTGCAGTTAACACATTGTTCATTTTGCAAGGGTGCCAATCATTCCTATGTATCTTATGATGATGTACATAAAACGTTGACTGATTTCATTTGCTTGCCTGTAGAAATATTAGACTTGTGTGTCCATTGTGAAATTGTCGATGATAACAGCATAAACGTGTCAAGACATAGACCAGTAATAATCTCATTACTTTTACCTAAGTTAAATGGTGTGCAGTCTGATCACGCTTTTACGTATACATGCATATAATTTGGTTGATTTATCAAACTATGATAAGTCTATATAAGATTGTGTTATATATCATGTTTCCCGAAATTTACACCTGCCTCTGGATTGGGAGGTCTAAGGTTCGATCCCCGACCGCGACATACCGAAGTATGATACTGATACTGCAGTGTGGCAGCACTATATCTGTCTCACGTAGATATCATCTTCAAATGATTGAAATACTGTCGGTAGGATGTTAAACCAACCAAATATACAAACAAACAAATTTCCACCTCGCATATTGTAGGTTCTTAATTAAAGGAAAATTGAGCATCTGTTTGCCCCAGGAGCTGAATTGAATGCATGCTTACCAAAGCATCATGTCAGTGATCGTTGTAGCATACATTTCCAGTGGAAATATTTTGAAGTTAAAAATGTACTCAGATCAGGTTGGAATGGATATGATTTAAAGGATCACTCAGAATGAAGAATTCAGGAGGTAAATTTGACTGACAATTTTAAGTGTACATCAAGATAATATTTTGAAATTACATATTTATTCTTAGCAGTTTATATAAGTTTCATAATAAGAAAGTACATGTATCTAAAACTTAGAAACAAATCAGAAAACACGCAAAACGAAACATTATGTTACGCTTATGACTAAAGGGAGTTAACAACTGCCCCACAAAACGCACTGTATAATACGCGTTGATTACCTTTATTTGTATCTGACGCAATCGCTCCGTAGGTTCGATTAGGTACTGGTATATATACCATGCTTGGCATTCAGCTCCAGGTGTCAGGATAATGCATCATGTCCTTTGTCAAAAGGAGTGATATTGTAGTATTTCTTTCTAAGGATTTTTTTTTTTAGACATGATATTCTGAACAAAAAGTATTGTCAATAAATATTTCTTCAGGATTTTTTAAAATGAACTCGAAACAAAAAATTGTATATAAGTAAAACTGTCTAGAAGAAGAGTTCCATATCAACGAGAGGGGTATTTACCATAGCTAGTAGTTCTCAGTTCTTAATTTGAAAGAAAGTGAATTCCACCACAATTCTTAGCGCTAAGTAATACTTAAATACTTAAGGGTGAATTTCATCAGTCTTGTTTCTCTAATAAAATATCCAGATAATTCATTTCTTAACAAATATTGTTAAATATTAAGGTAATAATTGCTTTCATGTTAGTAATGTATGTGAAAATTTCATAAAATAAGAACAATGGAATGCGTTTCTACCTGATTTAAGACTTTAAGAATTACTTAGCGCTAAGTATTGTTGGTGGAATTCGAGCCAGGCCTCGTGTTCTCAAAAAATACTTAAGTACAATCGCAGGCTTATACTCAACTTGGAACTTGAGCCTGAATATCTTCTTGAAAATAAAAATCTCACTCAAAACATCATTCTCAAAACTTTTGTTTGAGTAGGACAAAGTGTTCTTACAGAGTATACTTGCATTACATGTACTAATTTTGAATGGTCGGCCTCTGGAAAATGCAGCCCTGTCGGTGGATATCTATTTGGATTTGCTTGCATCTTACTGATTTGAAACAAGTTTAGTAAAACGCTGCTTTCCGATTGTAAAAACCTGTATCAGCTCATCAAATTCGTTGAACAGAAAATATAGAAATTATCATCTTAATATAGCTATACTGATCATATCTTTTATCAGATAAAAAATGTCATTCATAAAATCATTTAAAAGTAACGACCCTTAAACAGATCACGAAGTAACTCCTAAACTGATGTTAACCTAAGTGCTAACTTTTTGTCCTATATTTATTTGTTTTCTGTTTGATAGGTGCATACGGTAGGTATCAAGGCCTGACGGATCGATTCCTTTTAATATGAGGCAGTCGAAAGCATTCAACAAAAACATCAGCACCATCGGTAAAAGGATTTGGCAGCCATTGGCCACGACTCCCGTCATTGAGTTCTTAAAATTAACCCAAATCCAGAATTTTCGGACTTTCAGATGTTTCAGTACAGTCTCTTTGTTACGAAATTTGGACAAAATGTTGAAATTTAGACTAACACGTATTATTGGTTGACCCTTTTCTCCAACAACTATGTATACATTTGCGTAGTAATACATAAATCTATTTAATCAGTCGGGGGAACTACATGTGACAAATAAATCGCGGTAAGCATCGCAATAGCATCGAACATATCGCAATATAAATATTGCAATATTGCTCCACCTGCAATATCCAACCCCACTAGTATATAAAGCGAATACAGGATGTATGCATATTTTATTCGTACTCGGTCACATGTAGAAAATATTTTAATAAATATTTCATATCTCTCACACACACCCGGATGAATGCGAAAATGCTTAAATATGAGCATGTTCTTTTTGCAGTATTAAGGTAATTCACCCATAAATTATAATCATGGTCCTTCAAAACATTAAAAAAGACTTCAGTGCTGATGCAAAATCCATTGATTTGGAGTTATAGGCTATTTTGCTTAGAGCATATAAAGTCTTGCATATATTATAGAATTACCCTATCCCTTGATACTCCATGGTCACAATGAAATGATGGATGGATTACCTTAAATACTTCTCTATTTGATGCAGAAAAAAATCAATACATTAGTTCGCTTCATATAAGCACAGGTCGGTATTTGATCTTCTGATGCATGTGAGAACGGAATATCAAAACGAATGCATCGAGTCATACGAAATAATGTATGAAACAAATAGGGACAGATAAAGTCTTTTCTCCTTTCAAGGTTTTACTCGTATGAATATACGTCTATATCAATAGTCTTAAAGGACAGGTTCGCTCAACCCACTTGCCTGCTATAAGGAATGCATTTTAAAATAAAATTAGAGTTTGAATTCGTTCAACGAAGATTATCTGGTAAATCTAACGTAAAGTATGCAAAATGTTAATAAAATGATGTGAAACGTAAGCGCCTGGGAAAACGATGTTTTTCTTTTTCTCTCACGTACAGTTACTTATATAATTATTTGAATGCAGATCATGTGCTAATTTCAATTCAAGTTTTAAGGTTAATAAACATATTTTTTTTCCTGTACAGTTCACAGAACGCATGAAGGATGTTCATGTAGAGATAAAATAGACCAAAAAAAAAAGAAAAAAAGAAAGAAAAAGAAACACACACACACACACACACACACACACACACACACACACACACACAAAACAAAAACAGAAAAGGAGACAGGACCAACAAATAAAATACCAACACTTACCGTCTTGAAACGGTTAGACGGCAAAAGGATCTGCTGGGTTAAAGGCCCCAGTCTCGTACATCACGAAGGCATTTCCCTACAACGAGCAATTTCACCAAAGTGAGAGCATTAATCACCTGCTTCGGAAGAAAAAAAAAGTGTATAATAATGGAAAATATTAAAAATCCACCCATAACAAAATATAGGGTTCTGTCCTACTTGAAATATGATACGGTGATGTTCAGTTGGCATGCTTAATAGCACATGATGTGTTAAATTATAAATGAAGGAAATGATGAACATTTTTTTTTCAATTAGGATGTAGTTTTGTTAGTATAGTCACCAAGTCTTCCAATATGGCAATCCTCCATCATTAAATTGTGATCATGGTCCACCAAGGGATTGTGGGAAATTCAGGCCTTTATAGACATAAACGGAATAGTCTATAAATCCAAGTCAGCGGATGCTTGCATCTGCACTGAAGTCTTTTTAAGTATCTGAAAGACCATGATTATAATTAAATTATGGATGGATTAACTTAATGACCATAACATTTATACATTTTCACTGAAGTGTGCACTTGGGACCAGAACTGAATGTACCATTGTTGAAGGGAATTCTAAAGGGTCCATCACCCTGGGTCAGAACTCACCAGTGGACAATGGGGCGGGGATTCAAGACTCACGTGCGTTCAAAAGTACTGGCATTTTACAACAGTTGCACTGACTGTGAGAGGTGGTTGCCATGGCGTAACCATTCAACAGAAATTGCACTAGACACCACATATTGCTTGTCAGAAGGGACACATGCAAATTGCAATACTTATTACTTGCAATAGAAAACAATTGACATCCAGTTATTGCGGCAGTATGAACCCCCGTCCCCATCCCCGGGAAGACCGATGGATCCTCTCTGGAAAATCTTAAATGAAGAAAGTCATCACGGACCTCGGCTCGAGCCCCCACCCCCCTTATTTTTCCTTTCAGGGTTGGCTAAGTATGGTTATTTTCATAGTTGGAAAATATATGATTGTCGTACCCCCACCCATGAGATATATGACTGGATCTTCTCATGGTGTATATTTTCGCCATGTAATTATACCAATACATGTATACAACTTGTTTCGGATTACTGGGAAATCAAGTTACCAACCGCCTCGAAATCTGATCCTCTAAATATCTTCACGCGAAATAGTATCCAGTATTTTTTTCTCTCAAAACTATGGGATGGTTTAAGCCGGTATTGTAATGTCAGCTGACAATGGATATATTAATAAATGGCGATGTCTGTCGTGTCGCGGCTTCGTGTTATAGTGCTTTATAAGGGTACTGTCATGACAAGACGACGGCACGAAAATATTCCTTTGAAACGTCCGGGCGCTGACTTGTCGCTATGGCGCGTCGTCGCCTTTCGAACGCGAGCATACGACGTTGCAACAAACAGGACACTGTTACACATAACGTTAACGTATTTTTTGTCGTGTCCGCGCGCTTGACTGTCGTGTTGTAGCGACCGCGGTTACATTGTTATGTCTTTGCCCTGTAAGGCACCTTCGCAAGTCGCGCGCAGACACGACAAAAAGCTATGTTTCTTATTGCCACGCTGTCGTGACGGCGTCCTTGAAAGCGCGACATCTCTGGGACGCGACATGGAAAAAATAAGCAACCATAAAGATCAGACCGGGTAGGGAAGTGATAACACTTTTCACCACTCACAAATTCGTCCCTGGTTCGATTCTCGTACATGAGAGTGTAAAGTGGTCGTCTGCATGACACGTGGGTCTCCTCCGGGTATTCCGGGTATACTGTAACCACATACGCCGTCACCTGTCATCAAAGACATACCGGCATTAAACGAAGATGTGTAATTCGTCTTAATATCACAAAAGCACGTAACAAGTTGACCAATTAAAAATCTCGCAGAGCCATGTCTTCAAATATCTCCTATTTTATTGAAGATATGTTAAAGTCAATTTTATCTTACAATCGAACATTATTTTACCATCAATCGTCAAAATGATATCTTATGTATTAAAATAAGTCAAGAAACAAAACTTTTTATGCAAAAAAAGAAAAGTACCTGCATGATGGTAACTATGTAAGATATGTTGTTTTTCTGCTACATTGGCTGAATTTAAATAATGATTTAAAAGAATTCTTTAAATAAACTGATAATAATTTCTTGCAGTAGCGAAATGATTATTTTAAGGTATGGTTACATTTTCCTCTGTGATTTTTTCCATACTTTTTTGAAAGTTTGCAATGTTCAATAATCTGCTATTTGTTTAAACACAATTTCCCACTGACTTTAATACGAGTTTCCTATCTCTGTTTGATATGTCTTTACGTCATCAAGAGTTATTTATATACGTGTGTTTGTTTGATTGTGATAAACGTCCCATCGACGGTATTTCAGTCAATTTGGAGACATCCGTTAACTTGAGATGATAATGTACTGCTGTGGGTGATGTAGCTGCTCTGGTTTGCTGATGATGTAAGTACATAATAAAATAAATTTATTGAAGTAATAAACTGATCAATGGATTAATAAATGGTTAAAGAATGAGTGAGCGAATGAGTGAATGCATGGCCGAATGAATGAATGAATGAATGAATGACCATTGACACCAGGTGTCGGTGATGCCCGTATGGGCCTAAAACAAGTCCAAGTTTAGGTTGAATTTCGCAACTAGCAAAATACGATACACGGAGGCTAGCAGTCATACTCCAGTTGTTCCCTTTGTTGCGCTTGTTTTGTGAAATAAAGCCAGAAAAAGACGCTTTTACGGCCGCATTTCGTAACTCATTGAAATGTCATACGCATTTCGTGACTTGAGTACGAAGTCGTATATTATACATGGAAAGTTGAATTTATGTGCGTCCATGGTTTAACACATCATTTAAAAACGCCTCGTTTTAGAAAATATCGATTGTTTTATTTTGTGTTTTTCAAACAATAATATAGATTACTGGTAAATAGGGATATAATGAGACATAATAGCAATAGATTGTTGCATATTTTATGACCTGCTTTTATTTTATCACCAAAGAAAATACACGTTTAAGGGAGGGGTCATCGTGTGAAAAAAGGTGAAATTATACCTGTCAACTGCATTCCCTTTAAAATAGTTCAATTTCAGCCCAATAATTGCATGTATGGTCAGATGATAATAATAAAATTTTGTCGTTGATTAGAATCAAAACTAGGAAGAAGTCGCATCTACATAATTTTTAGATTATGACGGTAAAAACTGATCAGACATGCAATTATTGAGCTGAAATTGAAGTATAGATGACAAATATAACTTTTTGCAGGTATTAGATGTCATGTTTTAAGAGCGATATAATGTATATGACAGTGTTTCAGGATAATTTTAGGTTTGATATACGGCTGAACTTGTTATGGATGAATACATATATGATCGTGAATGTCAGATTCTTGGAACCGTGGTAAATTCGATAAAACTAAGCCCTCGATTTTATCTCGCTTCGCTTAGTACCAATATCCGGTGCTGCTCCCATACGGTGGTAAAGTTGCATTAAAAATTTATGTATATGTCAAGATATTTATCCATTTTCCTTGATTTGAAAAAAAAACAACCTATGCCACTATTATCATAAATGCAGGCGCTAAAATTCATGCAAAAACTATATATATATATATATATATATATATATATATATATATATACCGGGGGCCTCGAATCTCGCGGTAATAACACTTTAACGATGAATAAATTAGGAAAAACAACTTATCAAATCTAATTGTCTTCAAAAACTGTGACTTTCATCTAATTTCTTCAAAATAACACATTTGTACAACAAAGACATCACTCAATAATAGTTTAATTAGGTCACCAATTGTCATACTGTGGCAGCCATTTGTAATCAGGGGAGGCTATTAAACTCGCGGTAGACTGGTATACAAGGCCAATTTTAATTGAAAATAACTAGATTAGATAGTAATGATGGAAAAATTAGTGGTTTCACAGTCTAATCAATTTGTATAAAATATAGTACTTCAAATCTCAGTTTGACAGTTCAAAATTTTGACAGACGACGGATGTCAATGTGAAGGATTTAGGTTATTTTAGGAATATTTGAGTGAAATTAATGCTGTTTTTAGATAAAATGTTAAAATTATATTATTTCAGTATTTAATTACCCACTATATATATATCACTTTTTTGGTCTTATTCATTTTTCTGTCGACTGAGAAACAAGTTCCTACAAATAATCCCTTCAATTGCATGGACTAGTACTTTGCCCCTGAGAAGGTCTTATATCATTTCTGCGTCCAACGGGGTTCGAGTTTCACCTTCACATACGTACTGTCCGAGGAAAATACAAAAAAAGGATACATCAAAAGAAAGAAAAATACATGTAGTAATCAACTTATCTCTAAACTGCCAAACTGAGTTTATATTGCACCAGATTTAAAGGTGTAGGTAATTGAACGCTGAAGCGTTTGAACATTTTCAATACACCTCGGTATGATTGATTCATTCCTTTTTGAAGTGTTTTTTTATAATAATTGTTAAACCCTTACAATGCTCTCTGCACCTGTGATTGCCTTGCGGCCATTGCAGACCAAGATCATCCTGCACATCCGTGCAATCTGATCATGGTCTGTACTGTTCGCTAATCAGTCAATAAAGTTTCAGCAAACTCCCTATAACCAATAACTAATGGTGAAATCTAAAATGAAGGAAGGACCAGTCCAAGATAAGCACGGCTAACCGAGACAGCTCTGGTCACGATTTATATAGTAATGTTCTAAAAATAACCCCATGATCATTAACGGTGTAACTCTAACTGCGGTATTTCAGTTTGAATGGCCATACAATATTTTAAGAAGGTTTAACAGTTTAAACCCAGTGAAGCATGAGTTTCAATACGAATCGATGGCTTGGTTTTTTTCCTGGTATGTATACTACCGAAATACCCATCTTTTCAATGATAAGGAAACTTCAAGATAACTTTGAACACATTATACAAAAAAGTTCACTTTTAATACATTACATGTGCATAATAAAGTTAACTTTGCTAATAGAATATAATAAATGTTTTTTAAAACAATCTATAGTAAGCATATTGCTATTAAAAATATGCCCCGCTATCAAGATAATCAATTTTGAAGTATGCGATGGTTTAATTTCCGTCTACCCAATAACTTACAACAATGCTATTTGAAGAATGAGGTTAGAATAGGAACATAAGAACAAAATCTTTATTTTAATTAAGCACAAAGCTCATCGCCACAAAAGCAACAAAATACAAAATACAAAGCATACAACATGGTGTACTATATTTATATGAATAATAATGTGAGATATGTGAGAGTGACATTATAACCAGCTGACTTTAATATCCAGATGTATAATTATTATAACAGGAAAAGTAACTAACAAAATCTTCGTCGTTATGCCTCAGTGATTCCAAACGCATGCACGTACCCGATTAATTTCCTTTTACACCGGGACAGGTAGAATCGACCGTGTAGTTTAGTGTTTCACGTGACCGCTTGGGACCGAGCTTGATCCAATATTCCACATATATATACACGC
>CM037785.1:13080258-13130258 GCA_021229015.1 Solen grandis
AAGTTGTTTGTATAAATAATTTTTAGGCCTGGATTTTGCTAAAATGTTGTTTGTATAAATTATGTTTAAGCCTGGATTTTGCTAAAATGTTTGTATAAATTATGTTTAAGTCTGGATTGCAAATGTTTAAATAGTTTAGCTGATTCTGCTAAAATGTTGTTGTATAAAATTTTAAGCTGGTTTTGCTAAATGTTGTAAAATAGTTTAGCTGATTTGCTAAAATGTTTGTAAAAATTATGTTTAAGTCTGGATTCTGCTAAAATATTATTTGTATAAATCATGTTTAAGACTGATGTGATTCTGTGCACCACTGCACCGTCCATGGATCTTACCAAGAGTGGGGCTGCTAAGTCGTTGCTGAAGTTTGGAGGACAGACTCTGCAGGATGAGTGTAAAACAAAGTACAAATCTCACCTTGAAGCTGGTCAGATAGCCGAAATATCTGGAGGCAAGCTGCGATGTAAACATGTATTTCTTACAGTTTTGCCAAGTTACTCAGCTGAGACATCAATGGCGGTAGGTACCTCTTTTTTTTTTATACTTCTTTAAAGCTATACCTAATGAATATTTAAATACAAATTTATATCAATTTGCTATTCTTTAAATGGTATAATTTGATAATATAATTTTAATATGTAGAATCTAGCTGAAATATCATATGAGCAAATATAGGAGATCTTAATCGGGTAGATCCTGCAAGGAACTGTCTGATCGGTGTCTTCTCAATTTGCAAAGGTGTCAAAACATGTCTGTAAGAGGCAGAGGGTTAATAAAGATATGTTTAAACATACCTTTGTTGAGTTACTTGATAATATATAACTCATTATGAATGTCTCCAAATGATCGAATGTTAAACCCAACAAACAGACAAACAAACTGATAATGATGTAAAATTTCTTACTAGAAATGTTAGACTATCTGGGGGTTATTTTGAAGTAACGTCCGTCAGTTGGTCGGTCCCTTTGTAGACAAGATTTGTATGCCCTATTTCTCAGCTACCTTTGCTTGGATTTTTATCATACTTTTTAGGATTAATTAGTACCAAGCCTAGTTGTGCATATTGTTGGCACATTTTGATTTGCTTGATTTTAAGTGAGTTATGGCCCTTTAATTATATTTCTCAAATAGATATTGTCCACGCTATTTTTCAGCTGCCTTATCTTGGAGTTTGATTTAACTTCACAGTAATAATACTTAACAAGCCTAGTTGCACATATCTTTGGCACATCATAATTTGTTTGGTTTTAAATGAGTTCTGGCCCTTTTTTATATTTCTTAAATGTATTTTGGCCATACTATTTCTTGGCTACCTTCAGTCAGATTTTGATTTAACTTCACAGCATTGATATGTATCAAGCCAAGTTGTGCATATCGTTGACAAGTCTTCATCAGCTGGATTTTTAATGAATTATGGCCCTTTTTATAGTTATTAAATATAATATGTCAACCCTATGTTTTGGCTACCAATGGTTTGATTTTGATTTAATTTCACAGCAATAATAAGTACCAAGCCAAGTTGTGCATATTGTTGGCATGTCTTCATCAGCTGGATTTTTAATTTGTTATCGCCCTTTGTTATAGTTATTAAATATAATTTGTCCACATATTTCTTAGCTATTTTCATTTAACTTCACAACAAATAAATAAAGTCTACTTGCTCATATTTGGATTTTTAATTTTCTTTGAGTTATTCCCCCCTTGCCATATTTCTTGATTTTATTTTATCTGCTCTATTTCTCACCAACAATTGGTCAGATATTGATATAACTTCACAGTATTCATAAGTACCAACCAAATATTTTTATTGGCGATAATTGTAAAAGTGTATCAGAGCTCTACCTGGTTTTTGTGTGTTTTTATTTTTACCCTTCAATTTTTAGCTCACCTGAGCACAACGTGCTCATGGTGAGCTATTGTGATCGCCTTTTGTCCGTCGTCCGTCGTCCATCGTGCGTGCGTGCGTCCGTCGTCAACAATTTGCTTTAAACAACATCTCCTCATGAACCGCTGAAGGGATTTTGACCAAACTTCACAGGAATCATCCTTATGATGCCCTCTATCAAAGTTGTACAAATTATTCAGATTGGTTAAAAAAGTAGGTCACAGGAGCTAAAAATAGATTTTAAAAATGCAAACTTTGAAAATCTTCTTCTGCAAAACTGCAAGGCCTAGAGCTTAGATATTTGGTATGTAGCATCATCTTATGGGCCATTACCAAGATTGTACAAATCATAGCCCTACGGTGATAAATGACCCCGCACCAGGGGTCACTTGTTTTACATAGAGTTATATAGGAAAATCTTTAAAAATCTTCTTCTATGAATCCATTAGGCCTAGAGCTTAGATATTTGGTATGTAGCATCATCTATGGTTCATTACCAAGATTGTTCAAATCATAGCCAGGTGATAAATGCCCCCGCAATAGGGGTCACTTGTTTTACATAGAGTTATATAGGAAAAGCTTTAAAATTTCTTCTATGAATCCATAAGGCCTAGAGTTAGATATTTTATGTAGCATCATCTAATGGTTCATTACCAAGATTGTTCAAATCATAGCCAAACGGTGATAAATGCCCCCGCAATAGGGGTCACTTGTTTTACATAGAGTTATATAGGAAAAGCTTTAAATATATTCTTCTATGAATCCATAAGGCCTAGAGATTAGATATTTGGTATGTAGCATCATCTTATGGTTCATTACCAAGATTGTACAAATCATAGCCCTACGGTGATAAATGCCCCCGCACCAGGGGTCACTTGTTTTACATAGAGTTATATAGGAAAATGTTTAAAAATCTTCTTCTATGAATCCATAAGGCCTAGAGATTAGATATTTGGTATGAAGCATCATCTTATGGTTCATTACCAAGATTGTACAAATCATGACCCTATGGTGATAAATGACCCCGCACCATGGGTCACTTGTTTTACATAGAGTTATATAGAAAAAACTTTAAAAATCTTCTTCTATGAATCCATTAGGCCTAGAGCTTAGATATTTGGTATGTAGCATCATCTTATGGGCCATTACCAAGATTGTACAAATCATAGCCCTACGATGATAAATGACCCCGCACCAGGGGTCACTTGTTTTACATAGAGTTATATAGGAAAAACTTTAAAAATCTTCTTCTATGAATCCATTAGGCCTAGAGCTTAGATATTTGGTATGTAGCATCATCTTATGGTTCATTACCAAGATTGTACAAATCATAGCCCTATGGTGATAAATGACCCCGCACCAGGGGTCACTTGTTTTACATAGAGTTATATAGGAAAATGTTTAAAAATCTTCTTCTATGAATCCATAAGGCCTAGAGATTAGATATTTGGTATGAAGCATCATCTTATGGTTTATTACCAAGATTGTACAAATCATGACCCTATGGTGATAAATGCCCCCGCACCAGGGGTCACTTGTTTAACATAGAGTTATATAGGAAAATCTTTAAAAATCTTCTTCTATGAATCCATTAGGCCTAGAGCTTAGATATTTGGTATGTAGCATCATCTAATGGTTCATTATCAAGATTTTCAAAATGGTGGCCCTTTGGAGATAAATGACCCCGCACTAAGTCTTCTCCTCTGAAACCATAAGGCCCAGTGCTTATATATTTGGTGTGTAGTATTGTCAGGGCTAAAATGTTTAAGATTGAGTTATATCAGAATTCTTGTCTGTTTAAAAACCTTGTAATCAGTTGTAGCAATGGTACTCAGGTGAGCGATCCAGGGCCATCATGGCCCTCTTGTTATAAAGACTGACATGTCAACAGTAACTGTGACAAAGCTGTATTTTGGGGTATTCATCATTTTCAATGATAGTTCTTGTTCTATGCACAATTGTAAAAAGTGATGACTGATTTTTATGTTTGACATTGAGGATCTTGTTTCACTGACATTTAACTTCTAAGCTAAAATGTTTGAAGATGTAAAGCTCATTAAGAGTCCATCATTCTGTAAATAATCATTTAGAAAAAATATTAAATGTTTCATTGAAAACATCTGATTATCAGTAACTTTATAAATGTTGTTTTTCATTGAAAACATCTGATTATCAGTAACTTTATAAATGTTGTTTTGCAAAGACTAGTCAATTCATAATTTGAGATATTTTACGAAATCAGGGTCAGAGTTTTTGCTTTTCTGTTAGGAATTTTAGCTCAGTGATAACACATGAATTGTTCAGTCAATATCACTAGTTTTAGAGATTGATGATAAATGTTTTTATCTCATTACAGATTTTAACCAAAACAATTGTGCAAAGTTTGAGCCTTGCTCATCAGAAGGGCTTCAAGTCAATAGCTATGCCAGCTTTGGGACTTGGATTTTTGAAATATCCTCCTAAAGAAACATGTCAGGAAATGTTAAAGGCAGTACAAGAATGGTCTATTAAAAACCCGAGTTCTCAAGTTCAAAATGTGCGTTTCGTAATGTATGCAAAGGACTACAGTCTCATCCAGGTAAGTTGTATACACTACTTATTTTAATTCAAATTAAAGCCAAGGAAACATCATCAAATCAATAATGATGGAATTGGAGTTTTTTAAAAGCATTATTTATGTAGTTAGATTAAAATATACTGTGCTCAAAATATGTCAACTACTGAATCATCATTTGTCTCAATTTTTTTTTTTTTTTTTTCAGACTTTCAAATCTCAAATTATGAGTATGCAAGGCAAAGGAAGAAGGCAAACAAGAGAACTCTCACAAACATCACTCTCACAGCTACATATACCCCAGAACCAAATGTCAAAATTCATTGTAAAGAAAGACAACAGTTAGTATAGTATTGATTTACAGTTTATTACTATAAATTTGTAAAGACATTATAATTGATTAAAGTCCAGTGATGAGGGTTATATAAGAACTGACAACGTCTGAGACCCACGCCTGATTTGTTACGTTTCACTCCATCTATCAGCCGTGGGTAAATACGTTAACATTTCGTCGTTTTTAAGCGTAAGTCGATATAAATACCGACCAATAAAAACGCGGTTTACAAATCGAGTACTCTTTTCTGAAAATCATTGAACTTATTTATATTGAACTTTAAACATGCCGATTCGAGGATTCCATCTAAGGAGGCAGCCATTTTTACGATCAATCCTACAGCAGAGAAGAACTGGCCATACGACTGGCTGTTCAATTTGCCCCGAGCTATCCGGGGCATCCAATCAAATTGCAACTTTGCTGTAGTACTAAAACGACAGAAATAGACCGTATAATCCCACGGCCGATGAAATTATCATTGGACGTGGGTCTCAGACGTTGAAGAACTGAGTGCTTTGTACCAACCATGCCTTCTACACCATATGCTGCTATAAAAAATGTTCCTATTGTTGAGTCAGTGGCAGGGGTATTCATCTCCTCCAGTGATATCTCTCTATATATTTTTCACCTGCTGTAAGCAGAGGTGACACATATTAATCACTATTCCATCATCCGTCTGACCATCCGTCCTTCCGTCTGTCCGTCACACTTTTTATGCCCCCCTTCGAAGAAGAGAGGGTATATTGCTTTGCTCATGTCGGTCGGTCGGTCCGTAGGTCGGTCCGTCGGTCTGTCGGTAGACCAGACCTTGTCCGAGTGATAACTTAAGTTCTATTTGACCTTTAAGTCTCAAACTTCATGTTGTTGTTGCTCATGATTAGTAGATGACCCCTATTGAAAGTGATCACTTCTAAGTTCTATTTGACCCTGAGATCTCAAACTTGGTATGGTTATTGTTAATGACTAAATGAAGAACCCTATTAATTTTGGGATTTGTACCGGAAAGGTCAAGGTCATGAGTTAATAATTTAAATTCTCACAAACACTGCAAACTAAGCATTGTCTGACAGATTACTCAAAATCTAATTTACTCCTAGGTCTCAAACATTGTACAATATTTACTTAAAAACCTTCTAACTTTGTGTTAAGGAAGCAATGTCTTACTGATAACTCTAAGGATCTCTTTTGTATCAAGTATTGCACAATTGTAATAGGAACCACCTTTTGACTTTGGGTATGTACCTCAAAGGTCAAGGTCACAAGGTTAAAGTTTAATTCTCACAAACACTGTATAAGTAAGTTTCATCTTTTTAGCAGTGTTCATATTATCAGCAGTAAACCTTTACCAAGATAAGTTTTTATCTTCATGACATGACCACACTGTGAAGTCAAACATCATACATATAATATAGCTTTATAAATATTATGGCATATGAGGAGGGCATATATGTTTCACAAACATTTCTTGTTCAATCACACTTCTTTATTCTGCAATATCTCCTGCCCTAATCATGCTATTGAAATGAAGTTTCATTTATAGACAGAGCTTGACATGGGGAATTGTCATGCACAAGGTCCATAACTCTGGGCTCAAGGTGAGCTTTTGTGATCTCCCGTCGTCCATCATGCGTCGTTCGTCGTCAACAATTTGACCTTGTTAACACTCTAGAGGTCATATTTTGTGGCCAATCTTCATGAAACTTGGTCAGAATGTTTGTCTCCATAAAATCTTGGACAAGTTCGAAATTGGGTCATGTGGGGTCAAAAAGTAGGTCATGAGGTCAAATCTTAGAAAAACCTTGTTAACACTCTTAGAGGCCACATTTTTGGTCCAATCTTCATGAAACTTGGTCAGAATGTTTGCTTCCATAAAATCTTGGACAAGTTTGAATTTGGGTCATGTGGGGTCAAAAAGTAGGTCATGAGGTCAAATCTTAGAAAAACCTTGTTAACTCTCTATAGGCCACATTTTTGGCCCAATCTTCATGAAACTTGGTCAGAATGTTTGTTTCTATAAAATCTTGGACAAGTTCGAATTTAGATCATGCGGGGTCAAAAAGTAGGTCATGAGGTCAAATCTTAGAAAAACCTTGTTAACACTCTAGAGTCCACATTTTTGGCCCAATCTTTATGAAACTTGGTCAGATTGTTTGTTTCCATAAAATCTTGGACAAGTTCGAATTTAGATCATGCAGGGTCAAAAGTAGGTCATGAGGTCAAATCTTAGAAAAACCTTGTTAACACTCTAGAGTCCACAATTTTGGCCCAAACTTTATGAAACTTGGTCAGAATGTTTGTTTCCATAAAATCTTGGACAGGTTCGAATTTGGGTCATGTGGGGTCCAAAAATAGGTCATGAGGTCAAATCTTAGAAAAACCTTGTTAACACTCTAGAGGCCACATTTTTGGCCAAATCTTTATGAAACTTGGTCGGAATGTCTGTTTCCATAAATCTTGGTAAGCTCGAAAGTGGGTCATGTGATGTCAAAAAGTAGGTCAATATGAAAAATCCAACATATGTTGTTCATTTATAATCAGGTGAGTGATTCAGGGCCATCATGGCCCTCTTGTTTTAGTTATTCTCCTCTTCATTCACAATTCTTTTTTTGCACTGTCACACTTCTTCATTCTGCAGTACTTGATACTTAAAATATGAATAAAATGTGACTAGGAGAAGTGCATTGACTTAGAGACTAAGACAAATTATGATTCTATCTGTGTCAAAATTTGGAATTATCTCCCCTTTTTATTTTTATTTTTCAATTTTTGTCGGGAGCATAACTCATATAAACTATACAAGGTATTGACTTGAAACTCAAAATATAAATAGATAGTGAGATGGGAAGTGCAGTTTCCAAGAACTGTAACTCTTCATGGACCAGTTTTTGAATTATCTCCCTTTTTGCATTTTAAAAGGAATTTCTTTCCAGAGAATAACTTATATACTTTATACTTGAAAACTGTACAATGTATTGACTTGAAACTTCATATATAAGTAGAGGACAACTAGGAATAGTGCAGTGATTGAGAACCATTACTCTACCAAGTCTGTTTTTTTTAATTATCTCCCTTTACTTTTTTAGCTCACCTGTGCACTTGTGCTCTGGTGAGCTTTTGTCCGTCGTGCGTCGTCAGGCGTCTGTCGTCCGTCGTCAACAATTACTTGTGAACACTCTAGAGGCCACAGTTTTGGCCCAATCTTCATGAAACTTGGTCAGGATGTTTGTCTACATGATATCTTGGATGAGTTGAAATTGGGTCATGTGGGTCAAAAATGGGTCACCAGGTCAAGTCTTAGAAAAACCTTATAAACTCTAGATGCCACAGTTTTGGCCCAATCTTCATGAAACTTGGTCAGGGTGTTTGTCTACATGATATCTGAGATGAGTTCGAAATTGGGTCATGTGGGTCAAAAACTGGGTCACCAGGTCAAGTCTTAGAAAAACCTTATAAACTCTAGATGCCACAGTTTTGGCCCAATCTTCATGAAACTTGGTCAGGATGTTTGTCTACATGATATCTTGGATGAGTTCGAAATTGGGTATTGTGGGGTCAAAAACTAGGTCACCAGGTCAAATCTTAGAAAAACCTTGTGAACACTCTAGAGGCCACGGTTTTGGCCCAATCTTCATGAAACTTGGTCAGGATGTTTGTCTACATGATATCTTGGATGAGTTCGAAATTAGGTCATGTGGGGTCAAAAACTATGTCACCAGGTCAAATTTTAGAAAAACCTTATGAACACTCTAGAGGCCACAGTTTTGGCCCAATCTTCATGAAACTTGGTCAGGATGTTTGTCTACATGATATCTTGGATGAGTTAGAAATTGGGTCATGTGGGGTCAAAAACTAGGTCACCAGGTCAAATTCTGGAAAAACCTTGTGAACACACTAGAGGCCTACATTTTTTCCCAGTCTTAATTAAACTTGATATGAATGATGACTGCATGAATTCCCAGTTGAGTGCAAATTCAGGTAGGATCAAAATGTAGGCCACTTAGTCAAATGTTAGAAAAACACTTTAGATGCCAGATTTTTTGTCATTTTGCCTAACACAGCCATCTTACTCAGGTGAGCGACACAGGGCCATCTTGGCCCTCTTGTTTTATAATTTTTTGGGGGGGTGCAAAACTCAAAAAAGATTGTAAAGACTTTAAACTTGAAACATAATATGATAACAATTAGGAGCGATGCAGTAACCAAGAACCATAACTCTGCCTAGTCTGTTTTTCTGATTATCTCCCTTTATTTTATATATCAATTTTTGTCAAGAACATAACTCCTGAACTATTCGAGGTATTGATTTGAAACTTAAAATATAAATAGATGGTGAGTAAAGACTATATATTTGACATACTTACTCCACTCTTGAATTGCTTTTAGTTGACATTAATTATTTGACATCTGACCTGCTTAGACAGGGGCATAGTGTTGTGTTTTTCTAACACATCTTGTTCTATTATACTTCAGCAGGTGACACATCTTGCAGTGTCAAAAATTTACTTTAAAAAAGACATCTCCTCTGCAGCAGCCCAGTTGAAATTGATGAACTTCGGCATGAATAATTCTTTGATGGCCCTTCACAAAAGTTGCTAGAATAAACTTGATCCATGCAGATGGCAACCAACAGAATTTAATTTTGAAAACTTAAAAAGATTTATCTTCCGATCTGAAACCAATGGTTACAGTATTTTTAATCCCCCGCTGCGAAGCGGGAGGGGGGTTATAGGAATGCCCTTCGTCCGTCCGTCAGTCCGTCAGTGTGTCCGAAACATTTTCATGTCCGCTCCATATCTCATGAACGCTTGGACACATTTTCTTCAAACTCGGCTAAAGTGTTAAACTCATTGAGCTGATGTGCAGAAGGCATGTGGCGGTAATGCTGGCTCAAGGTCAAGGTCATACTTGAAGGTCAAATGTTATTATCGTGTCCGCTCCATATCTCATGAACGCTTGGACACATTTTCTTCAAACTCAGCTAAAGTGTTAACCTCATTGAGCTGATGTGCAGAAGGCATGAGGCGGTCACGCTGGCTCAAGGTCAAGGTCCTACTTGAAGGTCAAATGTTATTTTCGTGTCCGCTCTATATCTCATGAACGCTTGGACACATTTTCTTCAAACTCGGCTAAAATGTTAACCTCATTGAGCTGATGTGCAGAAGGCATGAGGCGGTCACGCTGGCTCAAGGTCAAGGTCATACTTGAAGGTCAAATGTTATTTTCGTGTCTGCTCCATATCTCATGAACGCTTGGACACATTTTCTTCAAACTCGGCTAAAATGTTAACCTCATTGAGCTGATGTGCAGAAGGCATGAGGCGGTCACGCTGGCTCAAGGTCAAGGTCATACTTGAAGGTCAAATGTTATTTTCGTGTCCGCTCCATATCTCATGAACGCTTGGACACATTTTCTTCAAACTCGGCTAAAATGTTAACCTCATTGAGCTGATGTGCAGAAGGCATGAGGCGGTCATGCTGGCTCAAGGTCAAGGTCCTACTTGAAGGTCAAATGTTATTTTCGTGTCCGCTCCATATCTCATGAACGCTTGGACACATTTTCTTCAAACTCGGCTAAAATGTTAACCTCATTGAGCTGATGTGCAGAAGGCATGAGGCGGTCACGCTGGCTCAAGGTCAAGGTCATACTTGCAGGTTAAATGTTATTTTCATGTCCGCGCCTTACACAGATCACTTCTTGACTTGGATTGCACTTCCACAGTGATTTATTGTACTCGGTAAATAATAGTATGTCATGTTCACAATCATACAAATTATGTCATGATATATAAAGTTTTTAATTGAGTTACACATGTATTTTGTGGTTACCTAACACATCCTATACTTCATTGATGTTCACTTTTTGTACTGTTTCCCATGTAAAACTTGTCAGTAAACTTTTAATATATGTGCCTCCGAATTTTGAGATTCGTACATAACTCGGGAGAGTTAAATTGTCTTAAACTTATCTTCTATGTCTGCTACAACCATGCCAGGTTAAGGTGAACATAATCCTATGACCAAACAAATTCTAATATTTGGCCAGCGGCGGGGGATATAGCTGTCCTTTGGACTGCCTTGTTTCATTTGGTACAAAAAGTCATCTCATAGCCCATAACCAAAATTGCTAAAATGAAGTTGATCCCTTGCAAAATGAGGCCCCTTGTGGTTCAGCTATATTCCGTTTATTCTGTGTAGAAAATTTCTCTTTTTATGCCCCCACAAAGTGGGGTGCATATAGCGTTGCACTTGTCCGTCCGTCCGTCCGTCCGTCCGTCAGTCCATCAGTCCGTCAGTCCGTCAGTCCGTCCGTACGTCCCGAAATCTTGTGAACGCAACTCCTCTTAAACCGGATGGCAGATTTTGCTTAAACTTCCAGGGATGAACAACCTTAATGTGTAGATGGTAGTAAAGAAAGGAATTTTCGCGGCGACCAAATTTAACAGAATTATGGCCCTTTGTTGATTTGTTCACTATATACCATATAGAAATTTTGTGAACGCAACTCCTCTTCAACCGGATGGCAGATTTTGCTTAAACTTCCAGGGATGAACAACCTTAATGTGTAGATGGTAGTAAAGAAAGGAATTTTCGCGGCGACCAAATTTAACAGAATTATGGCCCTTTGTTGATTTGTTCACTATATACCATATAGAAATTTTGTGAACGCAACTCCTCTTCAACCGGATGGCAGATTTTGCTTAAACTTCCAGGGATGAACAACCTTAATGTGTAGATGGAAGTAAAGGAAGGAATTTTTCGTGGCGACCAAATTTAACAGAATTATGGCCCTTTGTTGATTTGTTCACTATATACCATATAGAAAAATTGAAAACGCAAATCCTCTTCAACCGGATGGCAGATTTTGCTTAAACTTCCAGGGATGAACAACCTTAATGTGTAGATGGAAGTAAAGGAAGGAATTTTTCGTGGCGACCAAATTTAACAGAATTATGGCCCTTTGTTGATTTGTTCACTATATACCATATAAATAATTGAACATATAAATTTTACATTTTTAATTTAATTTAACATGTACATAAGGTTACCCATAGATCATTTTAGGTATATGCACAGAAATGAAACAGTGGAATGAAGATGGAATATTGTAATTCCATCTGTAAAGAAACCAAATATGATGCCTCAAGAGTTAGGTAACTTTTTTATCATTAATACATAATTGAGGAAATTTCAACTGAAACGCTATAATAAGAACAGAATTTTGTAGACATTAAATGAAGCTGCTCTTGTTTACGAGCACATCTGCACAGTGGGGGCATCCGTGTCCTTTGGACACAGTTCTAGTTTTTCTTTTGAAATCCCCGGTTTTCTTCTAAATTAAAAAATTCTTCTTCTTAAAAACCAATGTTCAGAATTTTAATTTCATTGGGCACAATTGGTCATATCATAGCCCCATAAAAAATTGCTGAAATAAAGATGATCCAAAAAGAAAATAAAGCCCCTAGGGGAATGAATAATTTCCTTTATACTCTATAGAAAATATAAAAATTCTTCTTGTATGAAACCTATTGTCAGATTTTAAATTCATTTTGCACAAATGGTCACCTCAACCATAATTACCAAGATAAAGATGATCCCTTGGAGAATGATTCCTCCAGGGTATCAGCTAGTTTGCTATTATAATTTTTATGGCAACTATGGATTTTTTTTTATCTGATATTTGATTCTTTTTAATGCTAAAGGAAATCAGGCAAAATCAAGTGACCTGAATTTCTTTAATTAGGTACTCTGCAATCTGACTAAAGTACTCAATCTTCTGAAAATATACATGTAGCATGTAAAGGAGGTGTACTTCAGAGAGATTGGGTACTCTTGGTGTGTGTTGTAGGGCCACCATGACCCTCTTGTTTACATTCTCATATATTTTAGTCTGTATTATATGTGAGATTTCCTCCATTTTTGCAGGTTTTCAGCTTCACCATGTTACCTTATCCATAAAAACAGGAGATATCCTTGCTGAACATGCAGATGCAATAGTTTGCAGCACAAATAGAAGTTTTACTTTCCAAGGTGAGTTAATTATCATGTCTCCTAGTACTGGTGATTTTTAGCTCACCTGAGCTTTGATTGGGAGCATTTTGATACTTTGGTGCAAAACTATTGTAATTCATTTATTTATTACAGTAGAACCTCGTTAAATCAAAGTCCTTGGTACCAGCTGAAAACTTCGAAATAACGATTATTCAGATTAAAAATCCGATGGAAATTTCAGTTTGTGAGCGTGCATGTCTGCGTTTTCATTACCGGTGCATATTGTGGAAATTGTTATTCCGTGAAAACCACCTATTAGGTGTACGTATATACTATTTGCAAGTTATGAAAAGTAATGAAAATATATCATGATCTACTTAGATGCTTCTCGTGAACATAATCATTCTACTATGTCAAACAATGATACATATTTTTACCGTCGATCTGCTGCTTCAGGTAGCATCGCATGCCGGTGACAAACGCGATGATACGGAATGTACTTAAGATCTGACACCTGGGTTTATCAGCTGGCACGTGCATATTATAAAAAATGTCAGACATCGATTAGCAATAATCAACATTTCCGGTGGGACACACGTTTCCCTACCCAATTTCGAAAAAAGGTGTGAAAAACTTGCTTGAGCCACTCTCCAGGTGCCTCCGCAAAATAAACTAAGTCACTGACCCGGATACGATTGATAAAAAGGACGATAATTTGTTCACGAAAATTTATGAATATTGACTTCGAAATAAAAATTGAAAAATGTACATGAATTGCAACCTCGGGACTGGGATTTTTACTTCGAAATAGCTAAAAAATGGAAATAGCGATATTCTGATTAAACATTTTATTTTTAGTTAAAAAGGGAAGAAATCAGGACCGAAAATAAACTTTAAAATGGCGGGAATTCGGTTTGATGATATTCGGTTTGGCGAGGTTCTACTGTATTTATATTATATAGTTACCATAGTTTACATCAAGTCCTCATATTGTAGATATCCTGTGTCTGGCCATCCATGGTGCGCCTTCAACAAATTACTTTTAAATGAAATCAAATAATGAAATCAATGATGAAATTATGCATAGATGGTCCTTTTATGGTCCATCACAAGAGTTTTGAAGAAAAAAAACTCTGGTTCCAGTTGCAACCAAAGGAAAAAAATCTTTGGATATAATCAAATTTCATTTGGCACATAATATTATCCTTTAACAAAGTAGATCTATCTTAGTTCAACCATGGAGGTTCAACTACTATTGATCTACTTTGTTTTAGCAAATGAATTTAAACTGGGAATCTCAGTGTCAGTTGGTTGCATGGTCTGATAGTCGGTCTGTCCATCTGTACTCCAGAAGGAATTGCTTTTAATAAATTTTGTTGCATGCAACATATCTTTACTTCATGTAAACTTTGTGTGAAGATAAAGCTTTGATGTGCTGATTGAGTTAAGGTCACTGAAATGTACCTTTGTTACTACTAATGGTGTGTCCCATAAATAGAATTTCCTATTGTCAAAAAATGAGATATTATAATCAAGTTTAGTACTCTGGATACTTGACCAAATATGCATTTTTGTCCGATTCTTCAGTGTGAAATTAGGTTCAGGTACTTTCGTCAGTAAAATTCTCTATAAACATTAGTTCCCAAATATTTTAGTATTGATTACAACAAATGATTTCAATTTAGCTAAAAACTTCCTTAATCATTTGAAAAGAAAACAAAACATTGAGTATGTCCAGTTATATAAAAAATTAAATCTTTTTTGGTTCAATAATGCCTATAAATGGTTTATAATAATTCATCACTGAATCTCACTCTGCTTGACCATAAATTAGCATATTTGACTTTGTATGTTTTAGGAGCTGTGGCACAGACATTGTTGAAGAAATGTCCTGGTATGAAGGAAGAGTGTGAGAGTAAGGATTATTTTAAGATTATGTCTTATTTTCAAAATCTTGGAAGGTTAGGCAACAATGTTTTTTTGTGTGTACTATTTTCAGTCAGTGCATTGCTAATCCCATTGCAAAAAATAGGAAAAGACATAATTATATGTTGATATGCAATTTTCTTGGAAGAGGATGGAACATTCAAATATTATTTGTTAAATGTAGTGGATTATATATAATGTATTGTCAAATGTTATGGTATGTTGCCTCATTTGATAAGAATATAATCATGCTCTTTGAAAGTAATTGCTGTACCTATGAATTTTAGGGAAAAAACACAAGATTAAAGACAAGGATGTTGTCTGTACTGAAAGCAAAGGGATTCCAGCGAAAAACGTTTTGCATGTTGCTTTTCAAGACTCTGAAAATGGCTGGAAAACAGTGATGAAGAAAGCTTTAGAAAAGGCAGAAAGTAAAGGATGTAAATCAATAGCTTTCCCTGTGCTTGGATCTGGTGAGAGATATTAGTATTATATATTTGGTTTGTAGTATATCATTGTTTTTTGGGGGGTTTTTTTTGGTATTAATAGCACTGGATTATCATGGGTCATTGTGATGGTTACGATACAGTAATTTATTGCAGTAAAAAAAAGTCCATTTACGATAATTTGAATGGTCTGTGGACTGACTGAAATGTTCGAGAAATCGTGTCATTCGAATTACTGTGCTAACCTATCGGTGGACATTTTGTGTATTTGTAAGAAACACATGTCGTGATAATCAGTTGGCGTATTATATGCATGTTTATAAAATAGAGAACATGGTTTTATTCTGCATAAAAATCATAAATCACGTATTTAAGCACAGCATAATCAACACTAAACAATTATTTACAAGCCTTATTTTTAACCTGGGCCCTTCACTGAATTACTTTGAAATTGAAAATTACCTATCTCTATTCAGCTATCCTCCCAGCTGACCTGGGCCCTTTACTGAATAACTCGGAATAATAAATAGTAACTCACAATACATCTATGATCTACGAATCTTTGTTATTTATAGTGTGATATTACTCTTGCAGAGCAAACGACAAAAGTGAGGTTCGAACACTCACTTATATTTATAGTTAAATAAAAATTTACTCTGTTCATACTCTTGACAATCAAGTGACACGTGTCAACACATGATTCTCAACGGTTTGCATAATTTTAATTGAAATGACCGCCAATCAACATAGGTGTGAAAAATACGCATGTGTGTAAATTACGGTGACACAGCGTCCGAACTATTGTGTCATTGATCAAGAACTTGATTGCTTGTTGGGTCTGTAATAAAGTTCAAATTGCCCCATTTATCTGAGTAATTGTAAAACGAATTATTGCATTTATTTTAAATGAGATAGATAGGAAAACTTGATGGGACCGTGACATTTATTCAAATAATGCTGTCAAAATGAAAAATTGCATTCTGAATTATCATAAATGGACTGTAGTAAGTTTTGAGTATTAAGGGACTTTGATTAGTTTTTCAACACTGTCCTCATTGGCTGAGTGGTTAGAGCATCTGCCTCTGGAGGGGGGAGGTTGTAGTTTCAATCGCGGCCGCGACATACCAAAGTTGTAAAAAATGATACTGCTATAGCTCCCTTGCTTGGCGCACAGCATGTAAGGGGAGTTCCAGGACTGATTTGCCCGGTGTCCAGATAATGTGACTTGGTCGCATGGTATCATGCCACATGTCTATGGCGTGATACTGCAGTGTGGCAGCACTATATCTGTCTTAAGTAGACATTGTCTCCAAATGACTGAAATACTGTTGGTGGGACATTAATTCCAACAAACAACCAAACAACAGATTTTCTAAGAAATCAAAGAATGCTGATTATTTGTAGAAATACCAGTCATTCTTTTACCACATTCAGGTTGTATATTCTACTTTCAAATGGAAGGTATCTGTGATAGGGACTTCAATAATTATGTCTCATCCCATATTTATATGGGGGAGACATATTGTTTTTGTTAGAGTTGTCTGTCTGCCAGTCAGTCTGTCACACTTTTTGTCCAGAGCATAACTAAAAAAATATCAAAGATATTAACTTGAAACTTCACAGGTGGATAGATCTTACTGAGGAGAAGTGTCATGCACATGAACTGCAACTCTGCACATCATATTTTTGGAGTTATTGCCTGTTGTTAATCCCCCGCCGCGAAGCGGGAGGGGGGTTATAGGAATGCCCTTCGTCCGTCCGTCCGTCCGTCAGTCCGTCCGTCCGTCAGTCCGTCAGGCCGTCAGTCCGTCAGTGTGTCCGAAACACTTTCGTGTCCGCTCCATATCTCATGAACGCTTGGACACATTTTCTTCAAACTCGGCTAAAGTGTTAACCTCATTGAGCTGATGTGCAGAAGGCATGAGGCGGTCACGCTGGCTCAAGGTCAAGGTCATACTTGAAGGTCAAATGTTATTTTCGTGTCCGCTCCATATCTCATGAACGCTTGGACACATTTTCTTCAAACTTGGCTAAAATGTTAACCTCATTGAGCTGATGTGCAGAAGGCATGAGGTGGTCACGCTGGCTCAAGGTCAAGGTCATACTTGCAGGTCAAATGTTATTTTCGTGTCCGTTCCATATCTCATGAACGCTTGGACACATTTTCTTCAAACTCGGCTAAAATGTTAACCTCATTGAGCTGATGTGCAGAAGGCATGAGGCGGTCACGCTGGCTCAAGGTCAAGGTCATACTTGAAGGTCAAATGTTATTTTCGTGTCCGCTCCATATCTCATGAACGCTTGGACACATTTTCTTCAAACTCGGCTAAAATGTTAACCTCATTGAGCTGATGTGCAGAAGGCATGAGTCGGTCATGCTGGCTCAAGGTCAAGGTCATACTTGCAGGTCAAATGTTATTTTCGTGTCTGCTCCATATCTCATTCAGGAGTGTTCCCCTTGCCTTACACAGACCACTTCTTGACCTGGATTGCACTTCCACAGTGATTTATTGTACTCGGTAAATAATAGTATGTCATGTTCACAATCATACAAATTATTTCATGATATATAAAGTTTTTAATTGAGTTACACATGTACTTTGTGGTTACCTATCACATCCTATACTTCATTGATGTTCGCTTTTTGTACTGTTTCCCATGTAAAACTTGTCAGTAAACTTTTAATATATGTGCCTCCGAATTCTGAAATTCATACATGATCTTCTATGTCTGCTACAACCATGCCAGGTTAAGGTGAACATAATCCTATGACCAAACAAATTCTAATATTTGGCCAGCGGCGGGGGATATAGCTGTCCTTTGGACTGCCTTGTTAAATTTCATACTTAATTTTTGTCAGGAGCATAACCCAAAAGGTATCAAAGCCATTAACTTGAAACTTCACAGGTGGATAGATCTCATGTAGGAGAAGTGTCATGCACAATAACCGTAACTCTGTACATATTTTTTTCAGTTATTGCCCTTTGTTAAATTTCATACTTAATTTTTGTCTATTATATAGCATAACTCAAAAAGTATCAAATAACACAGTGGATAGATAACATGCAGAGGAAGTGTCATGCACAAGAACTGTAACTCTGCACATCATATTTTTTGAGTTATTGCCCTTTGTTAAATATCAGACTTTTTTTTGTAGAGACCATTACTCATGAACTCTGAGACATATAGCCTTAAAACTTCAATGGTGGATAGATGTTATGGATGCGAATTGCAGTACACTAGACCATAACCTATTTCCAAGGTTTTTTGTTGGAGATTTTCCCCTTATATACAATTTCATGTTCTTAAGATAACTCCTGTTTGACTCGTGTTTTTGAATTTGAATTTCATTTATGGAAAGAAATAAATGTGAGAAAATAAGTGTCATGCACAACGTTCATAACTCTGGCCTCAGAATTTTTTTAGTTATTCCCCCTTTTCACAATTTCTTGACCATAAGATAACTCTTGTTCTACTTAAGCTATTGAAACAAAATTTCAGCTATAGGAAGAAATTGCTGAGCAGACTCTTGTGTCATGTCACTGTATGCCTCAGTGTATGTGTGAATGTGAGGAGAAGGATGTGGATGGGTGGGGGGGGGCATCAGTTTTTCTACAAAAACAAATCGCTAGTTTTTAGCTCACCTTAGCACAACGTGCTCATGGTAAGCTTTTGTGATAGCCTTTTGTCCGTGCGTGCGTCTGGCGTCAACAATTTCCTTTAAACAACAGCTCCTCCTAAACTGCTGAATGGATTTTGACCAAACTTCACAGGAAACATCCTTATGATGCCCTCTATCAAGATTGTTCAAATTATTTTAATTGGTTGAAAAAAATCAAGAGTGTTCAAATTATTTTAATTGGTTGAAAAAGTAGGTTACAGGAGCTAAAAATAGATTTTAAAAATGCAAATTTTGATAATCTTCTTCTGCAAAACTGCAAGGCCTAGAGTTTAGATATTTGTTGTGTAGCATTGTCTAGTGAACCTCTACCAAGTTTGTTCAAATCATGACCCTGGGGTCAAAATTGGCCCCGCCCCAGGGGTCACTTGATTTTACATAGGCTTATATAGGAAAAAAATAGAAAAATCTTCTTCTCAGAAACCACAAAGCCTGGAGTTTAGATATTTGGTGAGTAGCATTGTCTAGTTGATCTCTACCAAGTTTGTTAAAATCATGACATCATAAAATCAAAATTGGCCCCACCCTGAGGATCACTTGATTTAACATAGACTTATATAGAAAAAAAAATAGAAAAATCTTCTTCTCCACAAGGCCTGGAGTTTAGATATTTGGTGTGTATCATAACCTTATGAACATCTACAAGGTTTATTTAAATCATGGCCCTTGGGTCGAAATTGACCACGCCCCATGGGTCACTTGATTTTACATAACTTATATAAAAAAAACTAGAAAAATCTTCTTGTCAGAAACCACAAGGCCTGGAGTTTAGATATTTGGTGTGTAACATAGGCTAGTAGGCCTAAACCAATTTTGTTCAAACTGTGGCCCTGGGGTCAAAATTGGCCCCGCTCAGGGGGCACTTGATTTTACAGACTTATTTAGGGCTGGAGTTTAGATATTTGGTGTGCAACAGTTGACTTATGGACATCTTCCAAAGTTTGTTCAAATCATGGCACTGGATTCAAAATTGGCCCCACCCCAGGGGTCACTTGATTCAACATAGACTTACATAAATTATGAAAGATTTTTAAAAGATACCCTTGTCAGAAACCACAAGATCATGGGTTTAGATATTTGGTATGTTACCTGGCCTTGTGGACCTGAACCAAGTTTTCAAAATATGGCCTTGGGGTCAAAATTGATCCCACGCTAGGGTTAACATGGTTTTTTGGACCACATGTAAACTTTTTGCGTGGAATTAAAATTATATTGCTGTTCTTCTGTATGGATTTTGTATTCAGTATGACTATGGAGTAAAAGGCAATGAAAGCAAAATTTCTAAGGTAAGCCATTCAGGGCCATCTTGGCCCTCTTGTCTTAGAAATGTTACTTGTACTTTATTTTTCTCTGGTATCCACATTTAGGAAAAAATCTTTTTCAATCAATGTTACAATATCAATAAATAAAAGATCATTACATGTATTCAAAAATCAGTGATACCACAGGTGTTAAAGTGCCACTATGATCCTTTTGTTATTACAAGTATTTTTTGCTGATGACTGATCAGAAAAAAGATACATGAATTTTGTTACATTTTTATACGCCCATCTTAAGATGGGGCGTATTATGTGAACACTCACGGCGGGCGTGCGGGCGGGCATGGAACATTTGTTGTCCGGGCTCTAACTTCAATACCGTTTGCCCAATCCTTTTCAAACTTTCCACACATGTGCATGGCCATAATATCTCGGATGAGTTCGATATCCAGCATTATCGCGTGAATGACTTAGAAGTTATGGCCCTTGACGTACACAAAATACTTGAAATTGTGATTGTCCGGGCTCTAACTTCAATACAGTTTGCCCATTTCTTTTCAAAGTTTTCACACATGTGCATGGCCATAAAATCGCGGATGAGTTCGATATCCAGCATTATCGCGTGAAAGACTTAAAAGTTATGGCCCTTGACGTACACAAAATACTTGAAATTGTGATTGTCCGGGCTCTAACTTCAATACAGTTTGCCCATTTCTTTTCAAAGTTTTCACACATGTGTATGGCCATAATATCGCGGATGAGTTCGATATCCAGCATTATCGCGTGAAAGACTTAAAAGTTATGGCCCTTGACGTACACAAAATACTTGAAATTGTGATTGTCCGGGCTCTAACTTCAATACAGTTTGCCCATTTCTTTTCAAAGTTTTCACACATGTGCATGGCCATAATATCGCGGATGAGTTCGATATCCAGCATTATCGCGTGAAAGACTTAAAAGTTATGGCCCTTGACGTACACAAAATACTTGAAATTGTGATTGTCCGGGCTCTAACTTCAATACAGTTTGCCCATTTCTTTTCAAAGTTTTCACACATGTGCATGGCCATAATATCGCAGATGAGTTCAATATCCAGCATTATCGCGTGAATGACTTAGAAGTTATGGCCCTTGACGTACACAAAATACTTGAAATTGTGATTGTCTGGGCTCTAACTTCAATACTGTTAGACCAATCCTTTTCAAACTTTCAACATGATTGTTTTAATAAGTAACATTCATTAACTAATGGGATTTAGGAGACAATAGCTTTTTCTCTGAGCTATTTCTGAGAGTCCCCATACTGTGATGGGCGTATTTTGTGGCAGTCCTGACCCTTGTTTACTTTCACAACACTAATTTTGTCCAAGCCCATTAAGGAAAGATTGATTTTGACTGATAGAAATAAAAGTCTTTTATTAGTCCGCTACCGGTGTTTACGCCAGGGAGGACTATAGGTTTGCCCTCAGTCTGTCTGTCCATCCATATGTCCTGAAATCTGGATTCCGTGATAACTTAAAAACCGTTTAAGATAATATTATGAAACTTGATATATAATTAATGGCAGTATGGATATTCTGCACATCACTTTTTTTTTTTCTCAGACCAAATTTCTGGTTGCTATGGTAATGGAAAAACTATGCACCTCACCAGTAGGGGACTCATGTGTAATGCATGAATGTTGAATCTGTTTTGAAATTGGCTTTTGCAATAGTTTAATAGATTAACTTAGCCAACAACATCACTCAAAATCAAGGTCACACGTGTGGAAGGATATCTTGTCTGATGTGTACTTCTTAAAAAACAGATTGTGTTTTCATTTTTTCAAATTCAATAACATCACGTAATATGATGTTTTGATTTTAATGTAGTATGATTATGATAAGCACACTAGATTTGTGATACTAGACTTTCAATTCTTGAATACTATACTGTTTATTACATTGATTGATTGTTACATACATTCACTTAAATTATCATTCATCTTCAGTTTCAATATTGTTTTACTTATCCTTTACTTTTGCAATGCACTATATAATTATTCTTTGTCTTTTATTTTCTAGGACAAGGATCAAAAGTATTCAGCCCAGAAAAAATATCTTCACAGTTGTTTCATGCAATTGTAGCATTTTGTGAAAACAAAATGCCGAAGAAGAAGCTGAAACTTAAAGAAGTCCGACTTGTCGTGTTTCAAAAGCAATCAGAGTGTTTAGGCCCAATTGTGTCTGTAATCCATAAAGAAATTCAGATTGCAATGGCACCTGAAGGCAAATTTCAACGTTTTACAAACTGGGTTAAAGGGGTTAAAGACAAAGGTAAAACATTGTAATAGCTGTAACAATCATGTGATCTTAAATTTCAGCACTACATACCCAGAGTCTGCTTGAATTCATTATTCCCCAGCTTTGCATAGTCTTGTCCTTTCCTTCACTTACATTACACTCACTTACATTAAGTTTGGTAATTGTAGATGTTAATGCAATAACAATTGAAATAATGATTTATGATAAGACGATTCAGCAAGTGCAGAAAACTATGTCAAGGATTTTCACCTCAATTAAACAGAGCTATTTTACTCACCCTGTTGTTGCCGATTACTAATATATATGTGCTTTCGAAGAAGAGGGCGCATATTGCTTTGCACATGTTGGTCGGTAGGTCGGTCGGTCCGTAGACCAAACAGTTTCCGATCAATAACTTGGGAACGCCTGGGCCTAGGAACTTCAAACTTAGTCTGGAGATTGATCATGACCAGTAATGAACCCTATTGTTTTTGGAGTCACTTGGTCGAAGGTCATGGTCACAGTGACCTTCATTTACTGGGATTGAATTTGAAAATGGTGACCAAGCTGTTTCCAATCAATAACTTGAGAACGTCTGGGCCTAGGAACTTCAAACTTAGTATGAAGATTGGTCATGACCAGTAGATGAACCGTATTGTTTTTGGAGTCACTAGGTTAATGGTCAAGGTCACAGTGACCTTGATTTACTGGGCTTGATTTTGAAAATGGTGATCAAGCTGTTTCTGATCAATAACTTGAGAACGTCTGGGCCTAGGAACTTCAAACTTAGTATGGAGATTGTGCATGACTAGTAAATGACCCCTTTTGATTTAGGGGTAACTAGGTCAAAGGTCAAGGTCTTTTTTATGACCTTGATTTACTGGGCTTGATTTTGAAAATGGTGATCAAGCTGTTTCTGATCAATAACTTGAGAACGTCTGGGCCTAGGAACTTCAAACTTAGTATGGAGATTGTGCATGACTAGTAAATGACCCCTTTTGATTTAGGGGTAACTAGGTCAAAGGTCAAGGTCTTTTTTAACATAGAAATTTTGATTAAAGTTTTGCATGCAAGATACTTTCATGCTTATATCTCAGTATCCAGGCATGCGATTGATTTGAAACATCTTTAATACGTTTAGGGGTATCATACTTTCAAGGTAGATATATCTTGATGGAATATATTACAAATTATGACCCCCTTTTAACTTAGAAATTTTGGTTAAAGTTTTGCATGCAAGGTTCTTTCATGCTTATATCTCAGTATCCAGGCATGGGATTGATTTGAAACATCTTAATATGTTTAGGCATATCATTCAATCAAGAAAGAGAACACTTGATGGAATATATTACAAATTATGGCCCCTTTTTAACATAGAAATTTTGGTTAAAGTTTTGCATTCAAGCTACTATCTGGCTTATATCTCAGAAATTGTTCATGGTATTGACTAGAAAGTTAAGGAGTGTATTCAGGGGCATCACAAATCCAAGGAGGATAACTTTTGGACTGAATTTTATACAAATTATGTCCCTTTCTAACTTGGATACTTGGTTAAAGTTTTGCTTGCACAGTGTTATTATGCTTATGTCTCAGTAACTAGGCCTGAGATTGATTTTAGATTTCATAAAAACATTAAGGGGTATCAGACTATCAAGGTATATAATTTTAGACTTTTATTATATACAAGGTATGTGAAGGGCAAGAATTGAAAAAGATTTCATTTTATTTAGCAACAAGCATTTTGAATAGTCAAGCGTGCTGTCCTCTGACAGCTCTTGTTTTCAGTATTTTCACCTATACTGAATGCAATATAAAATTTGCATCTACTTTTGTATCATAAGTAGGTCAACACAGCAAGGGCACAGCAGTTTTAATGCAATTAGCACCATGAAATTAAGTGAAAAGCATGCAGACAATGAACAAGAAGAATAAGCCAAACATCATACATATAATATAGCTATATAAGTATTATGGCATATGAGGGGGCATATAATGATGTTTTACAACATTTCTAGTTGATTTAATATTTCACTATAAAGCTCTTCATGGACATTAAATAAACAAGTACGGTACTCATTACCAAATCCAATGTAAGTCACGGTTAAGCAACTAATAACTGCAGAATATTCCTCCAAACTGTCTCTTTAAAATTGTAGTCTCTAGTGTCTGCTAATATATGCATTTGTTTTAAATAGTTTTATTTCTATGTGAGCTCTTCAGCCTGACTATGCAAAGCATAAGGAGAGCTATCCTCTGGCGTCTTTGCGGCTGTTGCCATATTTAATGCTTTGGTTAAAGTTTAGCATGCAAGGCAATATCTCAATAATCATTGCAGGGGCCTCTGAGGCCAAGAGGGTAAACACTCATTCAGCCCCTCACTGCATGGGTTCGAATCCCAGCAGGGTCATTTGGATTTTCATGTGAGGAAGCCTTCCAGCTGGCTTGTGGTAGGTCAGTGGTTCTACCCAGATACCTCCGTGCATTTGGGGTCTTCCTTCACTTGTAATTAGCTGGACATTGCTATATGACTAAAATACTGTCGAAGCGACGGTAAACTCAAATAGTTGAGTCAATAATCATTGCACATATTGGATTGTCTTCCTGAAGCAGTTACCTACTATCCAAGTAGAATTAACATTTGGTTTCAGTTCATATAAATTACAGGCTTTTCTTGACTTTGATTAAAGTTTTATGTGCAAGCTACATGTACTATCAAGGCTTTATCTCAACAAGCAGGTCATATATTGAAATGAAACTTAATACTTGGGTTCCCAGCCTTATTTCCTCCTGTCTCAAACAAGAATTATGAAATATTTTGGATGCCTGGGTATTCTAGTGGTAATGCACTTTATTTCTCAATTTGTCCTTAGTTCCTGAACACATGCATGAAAGGTGTTACATGGAGTACAGTGATCTTCCAACCAGACACATGGATTTTGTCCGGGTCCTCTGTTTTCTTCACACAATAAATACAATATACACTGCTGCCAGAGCCATCAAGAATGATTCAAATAAATTGTGATAACTTATTTCGTAATCCATGTAAAATAATAAATTTTTAATCTACGAAATTTGGAAATAATGAATAGGGTGCACACCATGTACTTTTCATAAGGGGCATTACCATATCATAATATTGCACTGTAGACTATATGATACTATGAAGCTTAGATAGTCAAGCGCTCTATCTTCTGACCACTGTAATTTTTTGTTACAGTGTCCAGTTGGACAAAGGAACCTGAAGATTTCAATGAAGAAAAGAAAAAATGCTCGGAGATACAAGTGTGTATATACTCTGAAGAAAAGAAGAATATTGATGAATGCCAACGCCAGATAGAAGCCTCCATAGATGTCGCAATAATAAAGAAAGTTATCAGTGATTACAAGGAAATTGTTCAAAGCTTAAAGGACCAGCAGGTATTTCTGTCTTAAATGTTCTTAAGATCCTTTGAAAAAATATTTTCATTATTAGCTTGTCTGTTTCGAAGAAAAAGTCAAGCTATTATGATTGCTGAATCATCATCATCTTTGTCGTTGTCATGCAAAAACTTTAATGTAGCCCATTTCTCTAACACTTTTATAGGTATTAACACGAAACTTGGAATACTTAATAATCATGATAAGGTGCAGTTTTAAGACAAGGGGCATTATTCTGAAAGCTCTATTTTCAGAGTTATGCTCCTTCTTAACTTAGAATTTTGTTGTTGACATGTAAAACAGGCAAGTGTTAGCACCACTTGGGGAGCTCTTGTTTTTCTGTTTATTATAAATGGGAGATGATAAATTAAAAAATATTTTTTATGCCCCCACCATGAAATGGTGACAGGCATATAGTGTTACACCTGTGCGTGTTAGTGTGTCTCTGTGTGAAAGAAATTGTGTTCTGGCTGTAACTTTGTTGTGTATGATTGTGTTTTGAATAACTTGGCACAAGTGATCCTGAGGACAAGACAATGTGTCATGAACAAGAACCAGGTCGCAAGCATAAAGGTCAAGGTCACAATCATTGGTTGACCTTATTATGCCCAAGCCATGAAATGGCGATATAGTGTTACATCTGTGCATGTACGTGTGTCTGTGTGTGAAAGAAATTTTGTCCCAGCTGAAACTTTGTTGTGAATGAGCATGTTTTGAAATAACTTAGCACAAATGATTAAGGTCAAGGTCACCGCAGCAAGTTGAGTTTAGAATTTGTGCAAGCAGTCCTGCCCGGTTGTATCTCTGTTTTCATAGCAATCATAAAATTGTGTCTGGGCTTTAACTTAGTTGCATATGGTTGTGTTCTGAAATTACTCAGCACAAATTATCCCTAGGACTAGGCAATGTGTGGTAAGGTTACTAGCTTCAAGGTCAGGGTCATATCACTCAGTTGACCTTAAAATGTGCAAGCAATCATTCAGTGAAGTGATTTCGTAAGTTCATTAATGAAGTTAACGCATTCAGGAAAAGTGAAAAAGTGAATGAATCTAAATATAGGTTATATTACCTGTGATGGGGAAACCACCCAATTTTTAGCTCACCTGAGTGCATATGCTCAGGGTGAGCTATTAGGATTGATGAATGTCTGTTGGCCGTCTGTCCCTCCGTCGTCCACAATTAGTTTGTTTGCACTCTAGTGTCTTCATTTCTATAGCAATCATCATCAAACTTTATGACAATGTTTATTACCATAATATCTTGGCCAAGTTCGATTATGGCTAATATCGGCTCTTTAGGTCAGGAGTTATGGCCCTTTTAATATTAAAAAAAAACAGATTTCACTTTGTTTGCACTCTAGCATCTTCATTTCTTAAGCAATCATCTTCAAACTTTATGACAATGTTTATTACCATAATATCTTGGCAAGTTTGATTATGGCTGATATTGGCCAATTAGGTCAGGATTTATGCCCCTTATAATGTTTAAATTTATGTGTTTCAAGCCACAATTTCTCAGGCAAGTTTGACTTCGAATTTTGACTACAGGCACTGTTTAGTTTGTAGAATAACAAATGATCTCATGGATTATGTATTCAGTACAACTATACTATAATTTAGTAACTTGTACAGGCAATTAAGGCAGTTTTTCTCAGGTGAGTGTCTTTAGGGCCATCTTTGCACTCTTGTTTTAAGATCACGGATGGTTGCATTGGGTGACATTGCATCTGTAGATGGATATTGATAGGCATAATACACACAGATAGTAAAAAAATCAAATTCTTAGTCAATGACCATCTGTGAACAAGCTGCTTTAAAATGACTTGGCACAAATGATCTTTAGGACAATACAGTATGAGCTGCCCTTTTTTAGCTTGACCATTTGAAGAATATGTCACCCTTGCATCGGCATTGCAGCTTTCGGTTAAAGGTTTGCATGCAAGTTACTATCAGTCTTATATCTCAACCCTGTATCTCAATAACCATTCATGGTATTGACTTGAAAGTTTTTAATATGTTTAGGGGCATCAGACAATCAAGTTAGATAGCTCATCTGAATTTAATACAAGTTATGGCCCCTTTTTTACTTAGAAATTTTGGTTAAAGTTTTGCATGCAAGGTACTTTCATGCTTACATCTCAATTCACAGGCATGGGATTGACATGAAACAACTTGAATATGCTTAGGGATATATCATACTGTCAAGATAGATAACTCTTGATGGAATACTGTATAGCGGGTTATTTCTGCGTTTAATTTATTTCTGCTATTCTGCGGATGACCATGCATCAGGTTCTTAATTACATGCCAAACAATGCAAACTGTTTATATTTTCACCTGTATACCAATGAAATTTATTTACAGTTAAAGAATCTGGTTTAGAATTTGCATTGGAAAATCTATAAGCATACGACTGAATAGTAATGTATTTACTCATGTCTGTTCTTAAATTATACCAAAACAGCTGTTAAATTGTGTACAGTATGGTTGACGGTAGTGTATGTGAGATGTAATATAGAGTGATCTTCCTGATGTGTAATATTTTAATATGTTTGCATAAAATAGCTAGGTAAGCAAGCGCAGAAATAAATTCTTCCTGGGTCAGAAATCACAGAATCACGGTATATAACATTATATTATATTAAAAGTTATGGCCCCTTTTTAACTTAAAAATTTTGGTTAAAGTTTTGCATGCAAGGAATTTCATGCTTACATCTCAGTAACCAGGCATGGGATTGATTTAAAACTTCTTTAATATGTTCAGTGGTATCATACTACAGAGACAGATAGTTGTTGACTGAATATAATGCAAATTGTGGCCACTTTTTGACTTTTTGGTTAAAGTTTTGCATGCAATAGAAAATGCATGCAAGGTACTATCCAGCTTATATCTCAGAAATTGTTTATGGTATTGACTAGAACGTTTATGAGTGTGTTCAGGAGCATCAGAAAACCAAGGAGGATAACTCTTTGATTGAATTTAATACAAATTATGGCCTGTTTCTAACTTTGATATTTTGGTTAAAGTTTTGCATGCACAGTGTGTCAGTAACTAGGCATGGGAATAATGTTAGACTTTATAAACATAATCAGGATTTCAGACTATCAAGGTATATCATTTTTGACTGTTATTATATACAGGGTATGTGAAGGGCAAGAATTTAAATATAATTAATTTCCTTTACAAATAAGCATTTCGAGTAGTCGAGCTTACTGTCCTCTGACAGCTCTTGTTTAATGCTGCAGCTATGAAAATGGCGATGGGCATATAATGTTACACCTGTCTGTGTGTATGTGTCTATGTTAGACTGGGCAAGCTGTTGTGTTCTAGCTGTAACTTTGTAGTATATGGTTGTGTTTTAATATAACTTGCATAAAGGATCCATACGACAAAACAGTGTGTCGCGAACAAGAACCAGGTTGCTAGCTTGAAGGTCAAGGTAACATCGCTGTTCACTGACACAAATACCAATCTAATAAACAAAATGGCAGGGGCATCCGTGTCCTATAGATGCATTTCTAGTTAATATTAAAGCATTTTAAATATATTGTATTTGAGATTTCATGATATCCAGGTCATAGTGATTCTTCCTGGAAATCTTTCACAATGCCAACTATTTTGTACTGGTTTTGATGCTCTTCTAGGCAGGACGCCTTTCTAAGGAGTGTGAAATTATTGGTTGGATCTCTTGGATAGGGACATACTGAAAGTCAATAGATGATAGCTTTTTGAAACCCCTTCCTATATGTTCACTTTTTTTATAATTGAGGTTGCATTTTTACCTTGCTTACTATATTATTTACAAAAATGCTTATACCAATTTTGATATTGTAACTTGAAAATTAAACTTTTAACAATCAAGTTTCTGTTTGCCATATTAACGTTAAAAGTTAAAGTTGTATATTACAAATTCTTAATGTAGATTCTATATTGTAGTTTTCACTTGTTTACTTTTGACTTTTGATTTGCATTTTAGATAGAAAATGTTCATTTTAATTGGACAGTATTAACTCTTAATATCTTATTTTGAAGAAGTATTGAAGGCACACAAAAATTAAACCTAGAAAACTATAAGAAAGCAACGAAAGATAGAATTGTCATAATGCAAACAAGAATGTTACTGGCGGGTACTCCACACATCATATTTTACTGACAGAAGGCGCTGCTACATGACAGGTGTCAGATCTGCTTTGAGTTTCAGAATTTAATTTTGTTTTGCACACATGATCTGTATGTTCCTAATCATGTTTATAAATGAGGCCTCAGAGAATAAGGCTAGTTTACTTTTAAGATCTTGAATCTGGTTGATTCTTAATCTTAAGTGACCTCAATGGCTTTATTTAGTTTGATGTTACCAATTGTTATTGGGGCCAGTATGATCCTCTTGTTTTAATGTTGCAGTTAATTTTTGGTATTATTGACTCTTTTTAACTATATTTCAGGTAGTGAATATTGAAAGTGTTCCTTATGTTGTGGATATTAAAGTGGACAAACAAAATGGTGTAATTACAATTAAGGGCCCGGCCGAAAATGTGTCGGCTGCCAATGACAAAATTCAGACACTATTAAGGAACATTGACAGACATCAGAAGAGGGTTGAAAATGCAAAACTGTTGGCTAAGCAAGTCAAATGGTATTTTGAGAATATAACAGAAAAAAGTATTGAGTTGAAAGAATACGATATGCAAACAAATCTGTCAATTGAGGAGGCTTACAAAAAGAATGAAAAAACTTATCAAATCTCAGATACAGATGGTAATATATATGTGATCGACTTCGAAAATCTCATTGAATACCCTATATCAGATAGCAGTGATACTGTCAGAGTCATGCGGAAGGACATCCTGAAATGTGAGTATCTTTTGCTCCACATATCGTCCATTGAAAGCCAGAAAGGGCTATCAGCCTTCTTCTTACATATGCTGATAGCCCCTTCTGGCTTTCAATGGACGATATTTATCACAGTACTTTTCTTTAAGGTCACATTACATCCCCTCAAGTCATTTTGTTGCACCTTCTTCCTTGTTTAACTTTAAACAGCTAAAAAATTGCCTTTCGCTGTTTTGTTTGGAATAAATCCATTCTTCTCCATATCGAGCTCGTCATTGTATGCCATTTTGAAACATGTTGACAAGGGAGTGTACTCCAGTTGCTCAGAAAATATACTTATGTTGACCAACCTACTTACTAAATTTAAGGAAGAGTGAGGCACTGGGCTAATAACAGTGCTACTGTGATTGAAGGTATTACTGAAAAAGTTATTTTCCTTATCAAGCATACTGAAAACGTCCTTGTCCCATTATACCTCATTCTCTGCGGCTGTCACTACTTTACCATGCAGGTGCAACAGTGCTGTTCCCAGCTTTCTTGTTTAACCCTTTCCCTCATATAGACTCATTTTGACGCACTCAATAGGTACCACATAAAGCCTGATCTGCAGAAAACCACAGTTATACCTTACCAAATTTAATTACAAAATCCTCATTTCAAGACCACTGAAGAGCAGCGAACAGCATAAAACCTGATCAGCCTCGCAGGCTGATCTGGTTTTATGCTGTTCGCATAGGTCTTTTCATGGTGTCCTCTATGGGGGAAAGGGTTAAACAGGATCGCTTGCAACTTGTATCGGACAATATTTTGGGGCTATATTTAGACCCTAAATTTGCCTCTCTTTTACGATGCAGAGATAAAGTTCCAAATTTTGTTTTCTGTCTTATCTGGGGTTTTTTTTTACATATGATTGCATTATGGAAGTCTAAATTGAATTAAAATTTGTTAATAATTGTTGCTTGAAATTAAGTGTTTTTTTTCCTATTTCAGCTGAGAGTACTGCTATACCTAAAGAATGGACAGCAATGAAAGATAATGAAAACATACGTGTGGTTGCTCTAAAACCTACTGATCAAATATACAAAGACATTGAAAAGGAATTCCTGACTCAGACCAAGTCAGGAAAATACACCAATAGAATTCAATTTGATGTGAACAAATTGCAAGTAACAAAGGTTAGATTATTTTTGAAAATTTAAGACTTTTAAAGTTATTAAAACATTAATTTTAGTCATCCCTGAAGAATGGATGTATTAAATATGTTTCACAGCATTGTTAACTTTTACAATCAAATTCTTGAACTGATAATTTCTCAGCAGCCATTGACTGTAAGTCAGTGAAACTATTAAGTAAGAAGGCTCAATACCCAGGGAACATATAGAAAATTCATTGAGCTCTTTGTATTTTGACATCCAGATTCTTGTGTTCACTAATTAGTCCCCTACCGGTGTTCACACCGGAGGGGACTATAGGTTTGCCCTCTGTCTGTCCGTCCGTCTGTCCATCCGTCTGTCCTTCTGTCCGTCTGTCTGTCCGCTCAAATCTGGATCCCGCGATAACTTAATAACTAAGCAAGCTAACTTGATGAAACTTGGTTTATGACTAGATGCCAATGTGTAGATTATGCACGTCGTTTTATTTTTGTTCTTCGACTAAAATTGTGGTTGCTATGGTAACGGAAATAGTGAAAATATGGCAAAAAATGGGATCCCGCGATAACTAAGCAAGCTAACTTGATGAAACTTGGTATATGACTAGATGGCAATGTGTAGATTATGCACATCATTTTATTTTTGTTCTTCGACTAAAATTGTGGTTGCTATGGTAACTGAAATAGTGAAAATATGGCAAAAAATGGGATCCCACGATAACTAAGCAAGCTAACATGATGAAACTTGGTATATGACTAGATGGCAATGTGTAGATTATGCACGTCATTTTATTTTTGTTCTTCGACTAAAATTGTGGTTGCTATGGTAACGGAAATAGTGAAAATATGGCAAAAAATAGGATTGATTACCATATTGAGTCAAGGTGGAGCTGGTAGGGGACTTTATGTGTTGCATACAACACCAGTTACTTGTTTTCATCAACCATGCAAGATTTCAGTGAATTGTCATTAAGAAGCATCTCTACCTTGATGACATGCACATATTTACAGCCTTTATTGGTTTGACTCTTTTTATTAACAACATCTGCTTAATAGTTTGGCGAAGGTTATAACTTTGTAATGCATTGGATATTGACTAGCCCAGAATTTCCTCACCTTTACACCAAATCTTTTAGATACATAGGGAAAACTGAACTAGTTGAATTTTTCCCTGAAAAAAAAAATGACTATGGTGAAAAGTCGGCTGGTAAACAGATTCTGTAATTTTTATGGATCCAGAATCCTGTACAGGCTTTTTCTCAAATATTCTGGTTTAAATTCAGTGAAACTAAATGGGAGTTCTCCTGTAGATGCACAGTTTATCAATAATTATCAACATGTTTCGGTTTGATGAGTTTTTACAGTTATGGCATTCCTAACTAACCAGAGCACAGTGTGCTCAAGATGAACTATTAGGTTCACCCTGCATCCATCGTCTGTTGTGCATCATCCATCGTGTTTCATTAACATTTGCTTTAAATGACATCTCCTCTGAAATAGCTAAGTAGAAATTGATGAAAAGTTGCTAAAATAAATGTGATCCATGCAGAACTCTGGTGGCCATGGCAACCAACAGAATTTTTCTTTAAAAATTTCAAAAATCTTTACCTCTGAAATCAATGGTCAGAATTCAATTTCCTTTGGCACAAATGGTTACCATACAGTGTTTTACCATAATTTTTTTAAATTGAAGTTGACCCCTTGAAAAATGAGGCCCTTAGGGAATTTCCTAGTTTCCTGTTATGCTCTATATAGAAAAATTCTAAATTTTTTTCAATGAAGTCAATGGCCAGAATTTAATTTCATATAACACAAATGGTAATGTCATGGCTGTCTTTAGTTACCATAATTGCTAATATAAAGTTGATCACTTGAAAAATGAGGTCCCTAGGGGGTTGCCTAGTTTCTTTATATAGCTCTATATAGAAATTTTAACATTCCTCTATGATGCCAATGGCCAAAATTTAATTTTAGCACAAATGTCACCTCATGTGTGTCTACAAAATTGCTAAAATAAAGTTGATCACTTGAAAAATGAGGCCCCTACAGGGTCGGTTTGTTTCCTCCATATAGAAGATAAATCTTCTATGAAACCAATGGTTAGAATTTAATTTCTCTTAGCACAAATTGTAACCTCCTGACTGCATGCTACTATAATTTCTAAAATAAAGATGATCCAATGAAAAATGAGGCCTCTAGGGGGTCAGCTAGTTTCCTTTTATGATCTATATAGAAAACTACAAAATTCTGGAGGTAAACGCTCAAGTGAAAGTGACTTGAATGGTTTATATCAGCTTATGTACTCTGGTGAGAGATCTAGGCCAAATGGCCCTCTTGTTACATTAATCGAAAACTAAAATTGTGGCATTTTTATACCCCCGCAAACGATGTTTGAGAGGAGATATATAGGAGTCAGTCTGTTGATTTGTTGGTCTGTCCATCCATCCCAAAAACTTGTGACACAAACTACTTCTACATTTATTAACCGAATTGGTTTAAATTTTGTGTGTGCATTGATAATCAGGTGGAGAGGTGCGTGACATAAATTTCACTTGAGTTATCTCAAGGATCACAGAGTTATTGCCCCTGATTCAATTCTAAATATCTTGTGACGCAACTCTTCTACATTTCCTAACCGATTTGGTTCAAATTTTATGTATGCATAGATAATTAGGTGGAGAGATGTGTGTCATAAGTTTCACTTGAGTTATCTCAAGAATTACAGAGTTATTGCCCCTGATTCAATTCTAAATATCTTGTGATGCAAACTACTTCTACATTACTTAACTGATTCGGTTCAAAGTTTGTGTATATATATATATGCATTGATAATCCCCAGGAGAGTTGTGTGTCATAAATTTCACTTGAATTGTCTCAAGGAAGGTAGAGTTATTGCCCTGGTTCCATTTTTGAATTATCTCCCTTTGCTTAATTATGTTTTTCCGGAACATAACTCGAAAATTATACAAGGTATTGACTTGAAACTTAAAATGTAAACAGATGGCAACTAGAAAAATTGCAGTGTCCAAGAACTGTTACTCTATCTGGTCCCATTTTTAGCTCACCTGAGCACGTAGTGATCATGTCAGCTTTTAGGACAAATGGCAAGTTTGTTCAAATCATGACCCTGGGGTCGAAATTGGCCCCACCCAAGGGGTCACTTGATTTTACATATACTTACATAAGAAAAACTAAAAAAATCATCTTCTCAGAAACTACAAGGCCTGGAGTTTAGATATTTGGTGGGTTGCATTGTCTTATGGGTCATTACCAAATTTGTTCAAATCATGACCCAGGTGTCGAAATTGGCCCTGCCCAAGGGGTCACTTGATTTTACATAGACTTAAATAAGAAAAACTAGAAAAATCTTCTTGTCAGAAACCACAATGCCTAGAGTTTAGATATTTGGTGTGTGGCATTGTCTTATGGATCAATACCAAGTTTGTTCAAATCATGACCCTGGGGTCGAAATTGGCCCTGCCCTAGTGGTCACTTGATTTTAAATAGCCTAATGATACCAGGTAAGTGATCCAGGGCCATTATGGCCCTCTTGTTTTACAATCACGTATAGTTGCAATGGGTGACCATGCATCTGTATATGGGTATTGATAGATGCACATATAGTTAAAAATCAAATTCTTAATCAATGACCATCTGTGAACAAGCTACTTTTAATGGGAAACTAAAATTGATCAATGTACCAGTATAACTAAGGTGAAAAACTATTAATATACTAATTACATAGTTGACTTTCCATTTAATGTTAATATCTTTTCAGATTGAACGCATCCAGAACAAAACACTGTACCAGCAATATATGGCTAAGAAAAAATTAATGACAGCAGAAAAGGGTGACAAACTTCCACCAAATATGCCCATAGAACGGACAGTATGGCATGGAACAAAGAATGAATCAATAACCAGTATACAGACTCATGGATTTAATAGAAGCTACTGCGGAGTAAATGGTAAATGATTTTTTTAGATGGCAACAGCCGTCTTATGCTGAAAAACAAAATCAGGCCTTGCTTATTTGCATATTTTCCACGGCAAGTTTAACTGTACCTCTCAGTGCTCAGTGCGGATCCATGCTATGCGATTCTGCACAAACGAAAACGAGTGGAATATGTTACACAGACGTTTAAATCATAATGGTAAACACTTATAATGTGTTATTGTTTGTTAACATGTTTTATTATGCTCACTGAAGGTGACGCATGTAGTCGCCGCTTCGTTCGTCCGTCCGTCCGTCACACTTTCCTTGTCCGGACTATTTCTCAGGAACTAATGGCTTGAATTCAACGAAACTTTATGGGAAGCTTTATTACCAAGAGGAGATGCGCATATCGTCAGCATGACCAGGTTCCTAAATTTTTCAAAGAGTTATGGCCCCTTGACTTTTCGGCCTATAGTACATATTGCATGATTCTTGTCCGGGCTATTTCTCAGGAACTAACGGCTTTAATTCAACGAAACTTTATGGGAAGCTTTATTACCAAGAGGAGATGCGCATATCGTCAGCATGACCCGGTTCCTAAATTTTTCAAAGAGTTATGGCCCCTTGACTTTTCGGCCTATAGTACATATTGCATGATTCTGTCCGGGCTATTTCTCAGGAACTAATGGCTTGAATTCAACGAAACTTTATGGGAAGCTTTATTACCAAGAGGAGATGCGCATATCGTCAGCATGACCCGGTTCCAAAATTTTTCAAAGAGTTATGGCCCCTTGACTTTTCGGCCTATAGTACATATTGCATGATTCTGTCCGGGCTATTTCTCAGGAACTAATGGCTTGAATTCAACGAAACTTTATGGAAGCTTTATTACCAAGAGTAGATAGCATACGTCGGTGACCTGGTTCCTCAATTTTTCACAGAGTTATGGCCCCTTGACTTTTCGGCCTATAGTTCATGCTGCATGATTATTGACCAGGCTATTTCTCAGGAAATAAAAGCCTTAATTCAACGAAACTTTATGGGAAGCTTAATTACCAAGAGTAGATACGCATAGCGTCGGCGTGACCTGGTTCCTCAATTTTTTCACAGAGTTATGGCCCCTTGATTTTTCGGCCTATAGTACATATTGCATGAATCTTGTCTGGGCTATTTCTCAGAAAATGATGACTTGAATTCAACGAAACTTCATGGAAAGCTTTATTACCAAGAGAAGATTTGCATATCATGGGGGTAACTTTGTCCCTCAATTTTTCACAGAGTTATGGCCCTTTGACTTTTATGCAAACGGTATATCTAGTATGATTCTTGTCCGGGCTATTTCTCAGGAACTAATAGCTTGATTTCAACAAAACTTTATGTGAAGCTTTATTACAAAGAGGAGATGCGCATATCTTCGGCTTGACTAAGTTCCTACATCCTCCCACCCATTGACCAAGGTCTTATTTGTAACAATGACGTTCTTCGGGGAGCATCTGTCAGTTCTACTGACTTTCTTGTTTTACCATTATTTTTCACTAGAAACATCTATTTTAAGCATGAACAAAATATCCTTGACATTTCTTAATCAGAACAGCAACCTATTTTACATACTCCTGTAAAAAGAAAAAGTAGTGCTCCGTATGTATGTAATTGACCTAAAAAACGTCCATACGTAATTTAGCATTATGGATAGTTAGGTTCCTCCCAGAGCATTTCTTAACTTTGAAACAGAAAGGCAAACATTCTAGTATCTTAAATAATCAAATAGCTTGTCAATTTCTACACGTACACAACAACAGATAGAATGTTTACATCAAGTTCACTAGTATTGAAGAAAGAGAATGACCTACTTAGATATGCAACTTTTTATGAATGAAAGGTTCATGACCCTTGCTCCAGATAATTATGTATTAAACAGCAATTTCAACTACCTCTGTAGCAACAGCGTTTGGAGTTTTTGTTGTCATATGACTGCTTCAATAACTTCAGAAATGGTAGGTTTAGAATGTTAATCCTGTCGCCATCTCTCAGCACATTGTGCGCTTTGATTAAAATACTGATCAGGTACTTCATGCAGGTAACATTGTAGCCGTGACCTTTCTTGTAGCTTCCTTGGTGATACTTCGCCTTTAAATCTCATCTGAGCTTGTTAACACATTCAATCAATCTACTGATGTTGTTGTTACTGTTTTACAGATGGTTTTCTCCAAAACAACAAAACTGTTTATGAAAATGAATTTATTGCTGTTTGGGTCATTATTTAAAATCAAAATGAAAAGTATTTTAAGCTTGACTACTGGAAGAATAAGAACAGAACAGAAATTTTTATTGATATAACTTGAACATATACAGTTCATCATAATAAGGAAGGCTGTTCTACTCACTTGAGCATCGGCATCGCTGTAATGGTTTTTCTTACCACCTCAATTTTTTTCTGAACCCTTTAAGGTATTGCTTTATATTGGAATACTTGTTTATGATCATCATCCTAACCTGTAGGCAAGAGTGGATAAGTCTGTCTTGGATTTTGCCAAAATTATTCCCCTTTTTCAACTTAGAATTGCAGATAAGTTTTTCCAAATGATACCCCTTTTTATCTCCGCTTTTTTTTCTTCGAAAAGTGTCATGACCCTCTTGTTGCTTTGGCAGCAGTGGCATTGGTTTAGGTTTTTGTTCAGGTCCATTTCTCTATAACCATGAACATATTCAATTCAAACTTTTATACTTGTTCACTATCAGAAGAGGAATTCATTTCTAAAGGGCAGGTAACTCATAAATTAATTTTTGCACAGTTATGCCCCTTTTCAACTTTAATTGTTCTTTCCTGTTCATTTAAAAAAAATTGTCAGATTCTTTTGAAACATGGAATATTTTAGGTTAAAGTTTTCCAAGTCGTAAGTAAGTACCAAAGCTAGGGGATTGAAACTTTCCACATGTTTTCGGGCTCAATACCTCATGTCTCATGTTAATTATGTGAACACTAAAAATTGTAACAGAAAACATATACTATCCAGTACTCAGAAAAGTGGAGCACGCTGTCTTGTTACAGCACTTATTCAACTTTAAAATCTGTAGTACCACCTCACATTTTTCACTTAACACTTTGAAGTAATGCTTTGAAACATGAAATACTAGTTTATAATCATCACCTCCACCTGTAGGCTAGAACACAATACACCATCATGGATTTTGACCAAATTATGCCTCTTTTTTGTCATAAACTTGGTTAGGGTTTTCGTACCACCTCATTTTTTACTGAACCCTATAAGGTATTGCTTTGAAATTTGGAAAACTTGTTTGATATAAAAACCACTTTCACCTGTTGGCAAGAGTACATAACTCCATTATGGATTTTGACCAAATTATGCCCCTTCTTCTATTTAAAAAAAGTTTATCGTACCAATTCACTTTTTTCAATGAACTCCTTGAGGTATTGCTCTGAAATTTGGAATACTTGTTTATGACCATCACCTCCACTTTTAGGCAAGAGTACATAAATCTGTCATGGATTTTGACCAGATTATGACCCTTTTTTGGCTTAAAATCTCAATTAGTCGTTTTGTACTAACTCACTTTGTCATTGAGTCCCTTTAAATATTTATTTGAAACTTGGAATACATTGTACATGGGGGCTGCCGTGGCCGAGCGGTTACAGTCACGGACTACAAATCTCTCAGCCCCTCACCGCTGTGGGTTCGAATCCCAGTAGGGACTTCGGATTTTTCATGTGAGGAAGCCTTCCAGCTGGCTTGCGATAGGTTGGTGGTTCTACCCGGGTACCTCTGTGTACTCGGGGTCTTCCTCTACCTGTAATTAGCTGGACGTCGCTGTATGATTGAAATACTATCGCAGCGACGGTAAACCCCAATACAAATACAACTACAACATTGTACATGTTAATGATACCCCAAGATATGAAGCATATTGGGGCTATATAGGAGTCATGTACTTTGGTCTGTCCTTCTGTTTGATGGTCAGTCGGTCATTCTGTAGATGAGATTTGTCCGTGCTATTTCTCAGCTGCTTTTGGTATATAGGATTTTATTGAAACTTTAAAAGACTGATAAAGCCTTGTTGTGCATATTGTTGGCACGTCAGCATGATTTTAAATGAGTTATGGCTCTTTGCTATATTTATTTAATAGATTTTCTTGTATATATATTGTCCGCACTATTTCTCGGACATCGTTGGTTTGATTTTGATTTAACTTCACAAAATTAATAAGTACCAGGCCTAGTTTAGCATATCCTTGCCTGCGATACTTGTATAAGTGTATTGAATCTCATTACAATGATATCCTGACTGACACTTGCTAGGTAGGATCTGATGACATCGCATAAATGGTCGACTCGACCTTTAATTAACCAGTCAAATCGTTGGCTTCAAAATGCTTGGGTATAACTTTGTGAGTATTCAGAAATGTTAATTTTGAGGATATCACTTAGGTATTTCAATTTCCAAATTTAAATAGTTTTAAAATGCGTATTCCGGTTGGACAATTACGATATCATTTTCTTATTCATATACATGACATAAAGGTTGACTTTTCAACATTTCATGGGTATGTTGTCAAATCTTCGTAGCAAAGAGTAGCAGAGTGGACATAAAAAAGCTGATTTTAATGAGATTGAAGTGTATCAGAGCTCTGTTTCTTGTATTTGTTTTTATTTTCTTTCTCAACAGTTACTGTATAAAGACGGTCTCTGACATAGTTACAGTAACTATGACAAAGCACTGTCTGGGGATGTTCATCATCTTGTTGCCTTTTTTACCATTTGATGATACAAATATAAAATGAAATTGTTTTATATTTACATGTGATTTGTCTCTTATTGAAAAATACCACTGTATTTACATAATGTGTCAGTACTTTGATTGGAAGTGTTTATAGATAATGTCAAATAAAGTAATGAGAGATACATAAAATTGAAGATATGAGAACTCTTAGCCATGATTGAAATATAAATGTTTGCATTCTTTTCACTGTAAATAATCTCTAGAAATATGTTTAAAATAGGTATCTGGTATGGGGCAGGAGTGTATTTTGCGGGAGATGCATCTTACTCTGCAAGAGGGTGGTTGTCAGGAGCAGGAGGCAACGCACCACAAGCAAGTCCTGTAAAAGGAACCATGTTCTACGTCAAAGCCTTGACAGGTATGGTTTATTTCCTTCAAATCTAAATATTTAATGATATTGTAAATGTTTAAGAATTGAGATCACCAACTCAATGTGGGATAATGTGATTACCTCCGTCATATATTTTTTGTACTTCAACAATTTACTTTAAATGACATCTGTTCTGAAAACCATTTCCTCTGAAATTGTTTGATTTTTGGCTTATATAACCCTAAATTACTCCCTACCACTGTTAAAAGGAATACTATTTTGCTAAAATTGTCTCATTTCCTTATTTCTCACATCCTAAAATGTTATAAAGATCCCTATTAAAATATGTCTTTGTAGAGATTGGTCATATCGTATGTGATTGAAAACAATTCAGAAAGTCATACATGTATGTTGCTGTTACAATACTGTAAATTATGGCTTAGTTGTTCTAGAAGCAAATTTGTCTCTTTGGTGTGCTGTAATTTTGAGTGACCCATATCATACATTTTAACATTTTTTATCCATCAAAAATAATAAAATAACAGACCCTGTGGCCAAACTGTATCTTCCGCAGGATTATTTGTGACATACCTAAGTCATGAAAATGGCACTGGTTGTCCCAAGTGAAATAGCAATGAGGCTGCCCCATATCTTATGTAATCAAATGACCAAAACACTTCTAGCTTGTGACAAATTATGTCATACATCATTGCTGAAATTACACTGTTTGCTTGCAGCTTGCATACTCCGCACATTAAACCCTTTATTGTCCTATCCCAAGCCTTGCACCGAATAACATGTGCTGGCTATAAGCTATATCCTGAGCATGGCTTGGGTTTATTATGCAGTTTACCATCTAAGGTATGTAACTCTTAGTGTAAATCAAATAAATATGTACCGGTACTGTAGTTGTCTCTCTTACACTAGCTTACAAGAATTAGAATATATCATTTGCATTCATGTGATTTTGAATGGACCAATCAGATGATTTTACTTGTATTTAGTAAACAAAGGTCAAAATGGCATATAACAAAAAAACAGTACATGGCAGGAAGGGGTTAAGTAATACCTTGACTTGATATAGCCTACCATTTAAATTTGCTTTTAAGTGCATTGCTATTACACGGATAAAATATGAGCTACCTACCCTAAGTAGGTTGGAACAGGGCCATCATGACATCTTCTTTAGGTCATCCCCTTTGCAAAGTGTAAAATGGTCTTTAACATTTCTGTGTTGATTACTTTTAGGACAGTACTGTAAAGGAAATCAAAGTATGAGGTACCTACCCCCAATTGATCCAAGCAAGCCTTTGGTTCTGTATGACTCTGCTGTGGACGATCCCGCCAATCCGATGGAGTTTGTGATATTCCATGACACGCAGGCGTATCCTGAGTACCTGATTACATTCACAGCTTAAGGACTCTACATTGCAACATCTTGAACTATTTATATACTTGTCATTCCACTTTAAATTTACCCGTTATATTCATATAGTGTTTGCTGAATTATAACATTTTTATCAAGTTTTGACACTTCAGTTACATATTGATTTGACTTCTCTGCTGTTTTGTGTACATAAAGTATGTTTAACTTGGTTTGTTTTGCAATTATTTGTCACAAATGATTGTTAAAATCTTTTTCTGTGATGACTGTTTTCAGTGGAAGAAAAATTTGAAAGTGTGAAAGGCTGCATGTAGAATAGTTTAAATGATCCTTTTTTTTAAATTATTAATAAAATGAGTAATTTTGTGACAGACCATGTTTCTAAATGTGTGACAATTTTCAGTATGATGTATATATATTTACAATGGTCATGACTATGTTTCAGATATGTTAAGTATTTGGAAAAGAGGGAATATTTGGTAATCTTTTTGTATAAAATTAACAAATTTATAAATTACTAAAATTATAAACCCCCCAAAAATAAGTATATCACAGTAAATTATTTCTTTTGTACAATGATTAAAGTAAGTCTCTCTCCCAACCCTATAGAAGCATATATACTCTATAGGATTATTAATATTGTCCTGTCACTTTACTTCTGCATTCTGTTCCATTAACATCCCATCTGGTTCAATATCTGAAGTCTGAAAGAAACAGAAATGGAACTTTTGCTTGTATCCTTATCTGTAACATAATTCAAAAGTTTTACAGTATGATTATCCTGTTTTACAAAAAATATCAAGAGATGTCTTAAGATTAAACTTTCTACACAAATTGGTAAAAAGAAACTATAACTAGTGAAAGGCATATCTTTCTCTAAGGTTTCAATAGTTACGGTATGGCCCCCTTTTTCCCCCTGGAATCTTTTGCCCTTTTATTCAGTACTTTAATCCTTTCTCTCATAGAGGAAACCATGAAAAGACCTATGCGAACAGCATAAAACCAGATCAACCTGCAAGTAACTCGCAGGCTGATCAGGTTTTATGCTGTTCGCTGCTCTTCAGTGGTCTGGAAATGAGGACTTTATAATTAAATGTGGTAAGGTTTGGTTTTATTGAGTGCGTCAAAATGAGTCTGTATGAGGGAAAGGGTTAAAAAAATATGCATATGATTAAATAATTTTTGTTGAGTCAAATCCGCATGCAGAGGTTTTTATAAATTTGATTACTCTATATTAATTGTAAACATACTTTATTGTTAAAATTAGCTGTATTTTGTGTCACAGTTACTTTATGTGACCCATAAATTTTCACAATTTTTTCAAATGTATATTTTTTTTTTTTAAAATATTACATCGAATGTAATAGATCAAGATCGTAAATCTTGATCATTAGTGGTTACGCAAATTTTGTTGTCTAATTAACTGTTGTATAATCAGCCTATGAAACCAACAAATCAGCATTTTTCAAGTCAAATCAGAATACATCACCACATGAATTGAAGGAATTAAAAGAATGTCTAGCATAAGCCTAGGTACAAGACAAAATCAGAACATTTCTATAAAGGTTCACTGCCAAACTCCAAACAGTGATTTCCCTTGCACGCTCACATAGCAAAAATAATCACTGCCTCCACAAATGTCAAGTCGTGATGGTAGGCTTACAAAATGGCGGAGGTTTATTATTATACGCCCGAAGGGCTGTATTATGTTATGCCGCTGGTCGTCCGTCCGTCTGTCCGTCCGTCCGTCTGTCCGTCCGTCCGTTAGCAATTTCGTGTCCGCTCTGTATCTTTTGAACCACTTAATTAAATGAAAACTATTTGGCAGAAGTATCACCCAAGTAGAGGATGTGCAGAACATAGGTTTCAGATGGCTAGGTTCAAGGTCAAGGTCACAATTCAAGGTCAAATATCTTAACTGGTGCAAAATTAGTATTTTTGTGTCCGCTCTGTATCTTTTGACCTGCTGGATGTAAATGGAAACTATTTGGCAGAAGTATCACCCACAGTAAGAGGATGTGCAGAACATAGGTTTCAGATGGCTAGGTTCAAGGTCAAGGTCACAATTCAAGGTCAAATATCTTAACTGGAGCAAAGTAAGTATATTTGTGTCCGCTCTGTATCTTTTGACCCGCTGGATGTAAATGGAAACTATTTGGCAGAAGTATCACCCACAGTAAGAGGATGTGCAGAACATAGGTTTCAGATGGCTAGGTTCAAGGTCAAGGTCACAATTCAAGGTCAAATATCTTAACTGGTGCAAAATTAGTATTTTTGTGTCCGCTCTGTATCTTTTGACCTGCTGGATGTAAATGGAAACTATTTGGCAGAAGTATCACCCACAGTAAGAGGATGTGCAGAACATAGGTTTCAGATGGCTAGGTTCAAGGTCAAGGTCACAATTCAAGGTCAAATATCTTAACTGGAGCAAAGTAAGTATATTTGTGTCCGCTCTGTATCTTTTGACCCGCTGGATGTAAATGGAAACTATTTGGCAGAAGTATCACCCAGAGTGAGAGGATGTGCAGAACATAGCTTTCAGATGGCTAGGTTTAAGGTCAAGGTCACAATTTAAGGTCAAATATCTTAACTGGTGCTAAGTTAGTATTTTTGTTTGTGTCCGCTTCAAACAGATCATGACAGGTCCAACCACAGATAATAACTCCACAATTGACCTCATATTCACCAACATTGAAGACTGTATATGTGGAACCAAAGAAGCATATTACACTGACCATAAACTATGTTGGGTTAGCTGGTAATGAGGTAACTCTTGATTAAAGCACTATTCACATAATAAGAAACATGAAAAACCTATTTGTAGCCACTGTTATAATAAAGCCCTTGAAGATTAACATTGCCAATCCTTCTTGTTGAAATAATACTTTATATATACATGTTTGTGCTTATCCTTTTTGTCTTAGGATATTCCCTGACAATACATACCTTCGGGCGTATATTGCCCCGCTGTCAGCGGAGCTCTTGTTTATATATCTTCAAGCACAAAAAAAGTTATTTTCTAAACGTATTATTTTTACCACAAGGCGATAAATGATGTTTATTTAAGAAAATATACTTAGGAAAAATGCCACTCACTTTAAAATAAAAAGAATTTGGAAAAAAAAAAAAAATCATTTTTTCTTCATTCTTCTAGAGATCTATGCTAAAAAATGAAGGGGAGATAACTGTGTGGAGATTGGTTCACTGCTTGCTCTCTTTTAATTAAAGCACAGACATTCGTGATTGAGAATAACAGATAAAACAAAGTATCATACAGATTATATAATGAATGTGTGTTACAAAAGATCACAGACAAAATAGATTGTTATCTTTATGGTAAAGATCAGTATAGGTTGTTTTAGGATGGTATTTTCTGTGTATATTTAGTAATAAAAGTATTTAGTCTGAATGTATATATAGCAAGTGGTTGGATTATGTGTGTGATCTGATCTTATAACAACACCAGTATGTTTAGACTCTGGTCATCCATGTAGTTTATCTATACACTATGGTTATGTGAAATTTGTTTGAAATTCAGTAGTTATATTCTAAAAAAAAGAGTATGTGTTGCAGGATTGCACTAAATACCCTGTGTACATGTTTAATTCAATTATATGTCTAAACATGCACTGTATTAAGTAGATTTAAACAAGTATGCCTTCTTTGAAATGACTGATTTTGTATTCCCATCCAATGACTATTGATTATAGTTGATTCAGCACATTTATTGTACTTGTCAGTTGTGTATTGTATATTGGCCTTTTTGTGATTTCTGGTTTGTGCCTTTTGTTGATACTTATATTTCTATAACGTTGATATATATCCAACTATCTTATTTAGAAGTGTTGTAGATTTTTATGGGTGACAAGTATTGTTTTGACGCTTCTTTGTGTAGTGAACCAGTCTTGAGGAGCACCAGCTCAAGTCCGTCTCTACCAGTTTGTACAGTGCCCTTGGATAGACATTGCACACTTCAACATTTTTTGTTTTTGACTCATTTATTTCATCTTAATACAAAAAAAAATAATGAAAAAGTATTTTGCACTTTACAAAGTGTTAGTAGTCTTTTTTTAATAAAAAGATAATTTCGTAAAATCAGAAAATTGTTTTTTTATTTATTCATAAATAAGAAAAGTTTGCTAAAATTATTTTGATAAAGAAAAACATTCTATGAAACACAAAATATTGTTAGGATGGTAAAAAGTTAAAGTGTAATAAAGTTGTTGTTTTTAGCTATGCAAGCAGTTATGTTAAATCTTATTTAATGTCCCTAGGTTTTGTCATATCAACAAACTTAGTAATATATACTGAACATTTTATGAAATATACTGAATAGTTTCTGACATAAGATGGTTTAATGTGCCTTGGTTTAAACAAATTCATCTTGATTTCTAATATGGGACACTCTAACCCATATTATCAGTTGTTTGTTTGTTCTTGAGTAGGTATGACATATGATGTGTTAGGTATTGACTTTGATTGTTAATTAAGTCCCTAAACAAAGTTTGGAGACTTATTGTTTTTACTTTGTTTCTTCTTATTACTGTTACTATTATTCTTTCTTCCGTTGGCGAATTTGTTCAGGCCATATTTTGGAGGCCACTCGACCTATGTTTACAAAACATAAAACAGTGATAGTCCTCAATGAGTTGTGGTGCCCCCTGATTTTTGTAAACGTGGGGTCCTTGGGGGTCAGGCCCCACCTCTCAAAGATGGATTTTTGAATAAAAAGTGTATTTTGGTTATACCTGTATATGTCAAATTTCCAATCCTGAATCATATATTTTTTTGTTCCTCATAATGAGAAGAATTGAATAGTACTACTTTGGTGTCCCCGAGGTCACCCAGGGGTCAGGCCAACCCCCGCAATTTTACTTCTGACCTTTTTTTCAAAAAAATTTAGATCTCCATCCATAAACAATATATATGTTGTTCCTATGATCAGATGGATTGAATAGTACTTCTTTGATGCTCACATGGGTCACCAAGGGGTCAGGCCCAATCCCCTCAATTTTACTTCTGACCTTAATTCTTAAACATTGTTTGGGAGACTTAGTAACAGTTCACTGTAACAATTATTACTTGTTAGAAATGTGATTGTTAATTAACGATGTGTTTGAGATTTGTTACTTAGAATTACTGTAAATTTTGCTTATATCAATCTTCTTGGGACCTGATGAAATTATTTAATATATATAATGTTGGTGATTGTGTTTCATTTTCAGACCAGAAAAACAATTTACTAGTGAGTTTGATATGCAAGTAATTATATCCGTTATAACTATGTGGGGTTGACTGTATTTTGTGGTTAACATAAGTAGGAATTGCTTGGACTCTCCTGCAATGTTAGTGACCCTTTCCCATGTGGGGTTATGAATCACTTTAAGTAAAAGGTTTCTATTTTGTAGATACTTTTTCTATAGACTAACAACATTAACACTGAAATCACCATCTGGACTGACTTCACTGTTGCTCCTTCATGTACAATCAATATACTTTGATATACTAGTAAAGAAAAACTGCAAATTGAGTGCACATCTCTATTGATTGTGTCTGGGTAACTTAATGGTAATGCAATTTGCTTAATACCAACAAGTCTTGGGTTCAATTCCCCGTCACATGAGTGGGATTTGTGGTCACCCATCCAGACACGTGGCTGATATCCAGGTATTCCGCCATATACGCCACCAACCGAGCCATCGAGAGTGATTTATATTCCCAATCGATGTAAATTAAATATCATCATAAAGTAAGTAAATTCAATAGTAGTCATTATGCTATATGTTTTTTTTTTATTCATTTTCTTTTTGCTATTTTTGCTATTGATTTTTTTGTCACCTGCTGTAAGCAGAGGTGACACACCAGGATAGCTTTTCCATCATCTGTCTAGCTGTCAAACTTTTTCCATCACGCTTCAGTAGGTGACACGTATTCCAAAGAACAATCTTGTGTTAATTTAGGACTTAGTCAAGTATTGACATAACAGTCATGTTGATTCCAAGGGGGATAACTCTATACCAATTCACATGCCTAATACTAGTCTCTAGTTTGTCTTCAGGACAAGAGGTTGTGGAATCTGACATCGGTGTGACATATCCCGTCTGTTAAAAGCGCACTGGGTTATCTTTGTTTTGCGATAACCATTAATTGTTGTTCAGTGATTGGTTAGTCTGGTGTCAGTATTGTCACTGAGTGTGGTAAAACATTTTGTCTATATGTGACATCATGATACTTGTCTTCATTTACTTAAGTCTAGCAAACTTATAAAATGGAAGATGTATATGAACTAATTGGAAGATTTAAGGACTGAAATGCAAATTTTAATGGTTAATTCTTGTTTGAACTAAATTTTGACTGTTCAACGTGGTCAATTGAGTTCCGAGGATTATAAACTCAAGTGTTTTTCTTAAATATAAAGTGGATAAGTTGTTCATATATGGCTAACTTGAGCATGCACAATTACTTTGACCCTGCTTTGTGAATTTAAATATATATACATGTAGAATTATTCGTACGGTAAATATACTACAAATTGACAGTTTCTCTTTCTGAACTCTGCCTATGCAATAATAATGATAGTATTTTAATCTCTGTCTGTCTGTCTCTCTCTCTGTATTTTATTTTTGAATGACCATCATCAGTAGTTCAACATGTTAATAGTTATATAATAATTCATATATCGTGAAAATATTTTTGCTAATTATTGCCCTAAAGTCATTTTAAATACTGAAATGTTTGCATTATTGATAAAACATGAGATGTAACTATAATTAAATCTTGACCCAGAATAGTGAACATCAAAAAATATATATATATAAAAAAAAAAAAAAATAAATAAACATGCTCTTCCTAATAACATGTTTTTTTTTCCACATTTTTTTCAATATCATTTTATGGTTAAGTTGTCAGTTGGAGTTCTTATTTGTTGAAGTCTAGAAAAGAGAGCTGGAAAGTTGATTTATTAGTATGGATGTCCGGAAATCTGGATCCCTCAGTAACTTAAAAACCGTTTAAGATAGTATTTTTATTTATTTTTTTTAAATTGGTAAGGTTATCACTTTGTTTTGGTTTTTCTCAGATCAAATTGTGGTTGCTATGGTAATGAAAAAATAATGCACCTCACCGGTAGGGGACTCATGTGTTGTGTGCAACACCAGTTACTTGTTATTATAGTTTTGTTATGTAATTTGTTTTGCATGCATATATCATATTGTAACTATTTTAAAATTTCGTTGTTTTGTATGTTTAGTATACTTGAGGACATAGGAGCCGTTTTTATTGAATGTTAGATTAGAGAAGGTAGGTATAATTTAAGAAACATTCATTAAACTAGCTTCTTAGTTAGGAAATGATAATAACATTTTAGATTCGGAGGCTGATTTATTTCAGATTTTGGTGAACAAGGAATATCTGTAACATGAAATAAATTCAAACAGACTTTTTCATAATCAGCCTCCTTGAACTGATAAATGTCATAGAGATGTAGCAAAGATATATCAGAAATATATACAATAGTATCTATTTGATATAAAATAATATGAAATCATATAATGACTTTTTATATATCACATAAATACAAGTTTAAGATTTTTTTATCACATAACACCAAAAAGCGTCTGTTCTTGATTATGCTGGGAAAACTTGTGACCAATTTACACAATTATCATATTTGAAGCGAGTAAAAAAGTAGTTCCATAAAAGGTTAAATATCTTTATTTGCATGTAAACAGAACATAACATTCTTTCAATAACAACAAGAGTAGAATTTATTGAAACCATCCAATAGGAAATGGGTCAGCCATGTTTGTATTACAAATGTGCTTAGA
>CM037785.1:13130358-13180358 GCA_021229015.1 Solen grandis
TCCGACGCCGGCATCCCTGTCGTCGGATCCGACCATGACACTTCCGAATTTCCGTCGGCGAAATTCCCAGCACTGTCAGTTATATTGACAGGAGTCAAAACTGGACTAGTCACACAATAGACACACGCAACACCATCACAGGGTCAAAAGTAAAATATTCAACAATGTCCGCTGAGTTCTCATTTTTTTTCTTTTCAATTAGTTTTCTAACTCTTTTCTTGATGAAAACGCATGTGTTTTTAAAAGTCCACCCACGTTGAATGTGTTAAGCCTGTATTGTTCACATCAACGTCACTGTTTTATCTGAGTGTCGTCGTTACATAGCCTTCCTGTCAACCAGCATGTTGGTGCACCTCTCCGAGATTAAAAAAAAATAAAAAAAATGACATATTGTGCATTACATTGTAACTGTTGAATTGCACTTTTTTTGTGAGAGAGATAGAGAGATGTTGTTTTTGTATTAGATTTCTAGGAAACGGGTAACAAAAAACTGATGAACCCGACGAGCACACAAAGACACGGTACGATAACATGTTTTGTTTATTACAACTAGAATAGCAAGTAAATAAATTGTAATAATAATAACAACAAAAAATCAATGAAATGATTTTAAGGCTTTTTATCCCCTTTTCACTTTGTCAGCCTATTTGTATCTATCTTTAGTAGACGTTTCTTTTTTAATAATAAAAAAAATCACCCGATTTTGTGGTCATTATAATAAAAAATAAATTTGTTGTCATTTTTGTTGTTGCTTTTTTAATGGTAGGAATACAAATTCATTTTTTTTTATCTTATTCAGATACATTGAAAAAAAAAAGGATATACATATACAAGTAATTCTATGACAGACGTAAGAAAATAATATAATAAGACACGCATGCTCTTAAAGAGACGAATACATTAATAAAATGTTAAATCCCGGCCAGTCAATCCAAAGTACACTAACAGTACGCTGCAAGTTGACAAACTCCGCCAGAACGTTATCAGCTCGTCACTGTGTATCGAGTTACACGGGGGTTTAAAGATTCTTATATTTTCCCAGTGTCCATAAATGATCGAGATAAAACGGGATTATATTTAATTTACGGCCACTTTAAGCAAACCTTTAAAATATGAAAAATTGCTATAAAACCTCCAGGTTATTTACCACCAAATGTCAGCGTAAGTGGAGTTTAGTGGCTGCGCGGGTAGAGCTTCTGTTTTGAGAGCGGGAGGTCGCGGGTATGATTCCCAGTCGCAATATATAAAAATGTGTCTTGTGGCTCCTTGTTCGGCGCACGGAAAAAATTAGGGTTGTTTCAGGACTAGTAAACCCGTCATAAGAGTGGTGTTGTGAAATATGTTTTCGATGTGGTAAGACTGTATTTGTACCAAAACGCGGTTAGTTTAGTGCTAATTCTTATATCTTATATCCTTCACTTTCTTACTGACACTCCGATGTGCCGTAACCCTTTTCCCTGACAGAGGATGGCAATAAGAAGGTAACCAGAGCTCCACAGAGCAGCGCCAACGCTCGTCTGTTTAACATGTCGACAACGGAGGGTGGGGGCAGATTTATGTGATAAAGGGGCGTAACTCTAAAAATACTGATCACTGAGTTATGTCACTTGTCCCCTTTAGCAAGTATGCCAAGAATGAGTACAATATCTTTAATAGGTTTAAAAATATTTTATCAATAAGCAAATTTAACAAAAAATGTAAGTTAAAAACGGACATAACTCAGAAAAAAATTGCTTTCAGAATAAAACCCACTGTCTTACAACTCCGCCTTGTCATGATTATCAAGTCTTCCAAATTTCATATTGATACCTTTAATTGTTTTCAAATCATTCTACTAAATAAGCAATTTTGGCCAAAATTCTAAGTTAAAAAGGGACATAACTCCGTCCGGAAATATAGCTTTCAAAATAACGCCCCTTGTGTTACAACTGTGCCTTGTCATGTTTATAAAGTATTCCAACTTTGGTGTTAATACCTTTAATAATGTTTGAGTAATGGGCTACATTAAAGATTTTGCACGACGCCGACGACAACGACAACATCGACAATAGCTAGACTTTTCTTCGAAACAGACGAGCTAAAATAAAGTTATAACTGAAATAAGTGTTTTAAAGGTGTTATTGGTAGATCTACCTACAAATTCGTTATTTATTTGAGTAAATTTCAGTGTATCCCAACTAATAGTATTGGTAGAGTGTACCCCTCCAGAGATATCACGCGGGGGGCACCGTTTGATTTATTTGTCAATAAACAAAACCACACAGGCCTGCAATATTTTGATGGACCTCGTTACCTCTCGGTTCGATACAAGTGTTATCTAGTAAACCTGGGATGTACCCGGAAGATTTCCCAAACGTCCTGATGACGTACCAAGAGGATTAGATAAGGTGTTGCAAGAGTAGCAAGGGAATGGCGGTTTCCAAGTATGGCTTTATCATACAGCTACCATGCCATTTTTATAAGGTTAAATAGGAATTAGGCAAGGGCACACACGTATACCAAGATTGAAACTAATTCGCACTTACGCAAGTGCACGAAATTTATTTGACGATTTCAAATATTAATAATGACAATGCTAATAAAAAAACTCCCCCAAAACCGCATGTTCAATTATTTAATGCGTAGAATATATGATAAACAATTAGTAATTCAATAAGAAAGGATGAAATCTAGCAATAATTTAAGAAAATCAGGAATGTTTGTTTGTTATCAAAACTAATAATAACAATAAAAACACCGTCTTTCAAATTAAGAATTAAAATTGCGTGTGAAAATGTTTTGTTACATGATTTTCTGAACGTTCATTTTCTTGGGTAAAACACAAAATCGTCACCGCACTTTTTATAACATTTCTTTGATACATCCTATCTTATGTGATTTTTTTTCTAATATGTCGGGTATAATTACGTTGAACATTTAATCTTTTTTGTTTGTTTTGTAATAGGAAGTTGATTTGTCGGAGGAAACCACTGTTAGAATAATATATGTTTTTGTTTTTTTTTTATTAAAAGGTACATGGGTTAATAAGTATATTAATAAAAGAAGCTATCACTTTCAAATGTCATTATTTAACCCTTTCCCTCATACAGATTCATTTTGACGCACTCAATAGGTACCACATAGAGCCTGATCTGCAGAAAACCACAGTTAAACCTTACCAGATTTAATTACAAAATCCTCATTTCAAGACCACTGAGGAGCAGCGAACAGCATAAAACCTGATCAGCCTGCGAGTTACTCGCAGGCTGATCTGGTTTTATGCTGTTCGCATAGGTCTTTTCATGGTTTCCTCTATGAGGGAAAGGGTTAATTAAACTTAACGCTTTGTCCTGTACGTAAGCCGAATTACAAAAGCCGAATCGTACCAAGAAAAAAAGGAAATATTTTTATATCTCATTATTACGAAATATTATTTGATAATAACGAGTTTTTCGTAATAACGAGATAATTATCTCGAGAAAATGAGATATTTATTTACCCTTTCGAGCATAACGGAAACCAGTGGAGCTCTATTTATTTCATGACACTATGTACATTTGAACAACGTAATTGACGACAACGGTGGCGTTTACGCCGTTCAAGATAACTGAATGGTCGATGACAGCATCTGTATATTTCTCGAATGTTTGTTTGTTTGTTTGGTTTAACGTCCCATCGACAGGATTTCAGTCATTTGGAGACGATGTATTCTTGAGACAGATGTAGTGCTGCCACACTGCAGTATCACGCCGTTGATACCATAACATGATACCACACCCAGTCACATTATCCAGACACCGGGCCAACCAGTCATGCAACTACCCTTATATGCTGAGCGCCAAGTAAGGGAGCTATAATAGTACCATTTTTTACGACTTTGGTATGTCGCGGCCGGGATTGAACCCACGACCTCCCGCTCCCCAGGCGGATGCTCTAGACACTCGGCCATCGGGGTCGGTTTCTCGAATGTGTGTGTGTGTGTGTGTGTGTGTGGTAAATATATAACATGAGGAAAAGTAGATTTACATTGTTATTTTCGAAAGCATATGTGCATACCATTTACTGATTCCATGAAACATACGAAACAAAGCAACTGAAGTTGCAGAAAATAATGCAGCACAATAGTATTTATATTAGCATTACAGTAAAATGTTAGTACCTACATAGAAATGGAAAAACACTGTTTATTATTCCGGTGTATACAGGCAATAACCAGGAAACAGTTTTTAGTAGGAATGAAACGAGAATAACATTGAAATCTATTTGTTTAAGAAAAGAAGTTGGTTAATTCTATATAGACTATATACGTACATGTATAAGTTTACGCATAAAGAATGTGATATTATTCCACAAATCTACAATATGACACGGCGACTTCAACCCTTTACTACCTGGAGGAGACATAACAAAATAACCTACACGTTGTCTGTTACACTAATGGTATAAAATATATCCCGGCTATGTTTTGTGTTCAGTCTGACCTGGCATTTCATTTGTATGATACTGCGCGAAGTAGAATACCAGAGAGATGAATGACTTGATGAAAGAGAAATGAAGTCAGATAACGGTAACTGCCCATCTCATCGCTCGCTTTTCATCATCTTGTCGAACACATGTCAAGCATTTAAGCATGGTCTCTGTTGGTCTATGAGACGTATATGTTTGCACATGAAAATCGTTTTAAGATTTTTGCAAAGTTCAATATTTTGCAGCTATAACAGAAAATCTATTGCAACTTAAGTGATTTGTATTTTTCATCTCCAGCGCATTGGACGGTTACTGGAGATAATCACGGCCCATTAATTTCTAAATTGTAATATCGCTGTTGGACGCATCCAGTGGGTCGATTCTCAACGATCGTAACGGGCTTGGAGCTTAGAGGGAGATAAATAGACCAGCTGGTCGCATAACTAAACTTAATGTTTATCACATGTTACAATACAATGCCAAATTACAAACCTCGCAACTTTTATTTTATTACAATCACCGATTATCATAACTGGGCGGTTTCTCCCCTTGAGATTATATTCCCGGCGGCCACAGCAGCCCCGCCCCTCCCCAATTGCCCAAAACGTAGTGCAACGTAGGAATTTGACCATCTCTTCTCCGTATCCAAGGTTTGTTAGGTCTTGCCAAGTTTTTTTTCCGCGGTCTATCACGGTTAATCCGTTGCGGGTCGAAGGGGTAAGGGGCTGAGTCCCAGGGGCTCTAAGGTTACTACGGTTCTGCCCGCGGTCTGTCGCGGATGCAAGTACGTTCCATGCTGTTTGATTTTGACCGTTGAGTAAGCATTCTGATTCGTGTACGCAACACTCCGTCTTAATAATCAAACAGTTGTGCCAAAAATTTGAAAACCATGATCCTTTGACAGGCTAGAGCCCGGACAAGCCAGTTGACACTATTTTTTTTGACAATTAACTTTCGAATATGTCAATGATCTTTGAGCAGCGATCTGGTTTTGTACATTCTGTCTTTAAAAGGCACACATTGTTACCTTACATTTTGAAAATCAACTAATCATTTGTCAAGTTGGAGCACGGACAAGCAAATTTAAATAGATCCATGACCTTATACCACTTGATATGACCTTGAACTATAAATTAGCAAACCGGTTCTTGCGAGCGACATCTTTCTTTAAAAGATAAACATTTCTACCGAATAATTTACTAATCCTTTGTAAAGTAAGAGCCTGGACAAGCATTTTATTTACTGATTTTTGACCAACAAGTTGACCTATTTTTGAGCTACCAATCTGTTCTTGCGCGTGACACTCCATCTTCAAAAGACAAACATTTGTGCCAAATCATTATCACTGGGTTTTTGTCAAGTTAGAGCCCAAAAAAGCAAATTTGAGGTAGCAATCTGGTTCTTGCGCGCGACACTCCGTCTTCTTGTGATATAGAACGTACCGAGTCTTTGAACCAATTGATGGGCCTTTTGTGTATATACCAATAATTAATGGTATCCTTTTTTCAGACATGTATAGATTAAAAAAAATACGCATATTTGATTTTGATTCCCACTTTTAGTCGCTATGTGAAGCGAGGCTTTATCCCAATTTTACATTCATTCTTAATAATATCAGTTTTTCTGAGTTTTTAGTCAGTTAAACAACCCCCCCCCCCACAAAAAAAAAATAAAAAAAAATATCTACATGTATTCATATAACGCGATTGATTGGCATTTCGGAACGAGTCTCGGCTGACGCATTAGTGGTTAAAGGAGAAGTGATGGCGAAATAACCCTACTATATCATATATAGGGGGAAAGTATGTCCCTTTCTCGGTGAGATTTTAGAATTGTTAAGTATATCATATCATGGAACTATAATAGACATCATTATTTCTTATTTACATTAGATATGTAATCTTAATCGTCTGATACGGAGGACCTGACCCGCGTCCGCGAACATAAAACAGAAGGAGTATATATACGTGTCGGCACCGTTAACTTTATGGCTCAACATGGCCGCCAAGTTTCACCACTGAAATACAAGATAGCCGACTATGTCAACATAAATGGCCGCAACGCCTACACCAAAAGCGTTTTATAAATAGTTACAAAAAGAACCAGAAACTAAGACATCTTTGTTTACACAATATTGACCGTCGTTTATGCCACTCACTGGCACTAGAACCACATATATAATGTGTCCATGTAGGTACCGAAGTCATCTATGAATTAAACATTTTAACATATTCTAAGGAATCGTTTTTGCCCTTCTCCCTTCTTTTTTCTATATCAATATAGAAAACAGTGGCGCAAAAGTAAATATACGTTTCATAGGAGTGTACCGATGAAAATCAGCCCAAACACGACAAACTTACGCTGCTCGTTTCCATTTTAGTGCCAGAAAAATTTCAATAACAACCCAAAGCTTCCTTTTTAATGACATTGAAGATGCCCTAAATACTATAAATTAACTGTACACGAGATATTGAAAATGGAGGAGCGACAGCATGCATATTCCAGTATCAGTGCACGCGGGCGGTCAGGAAGGGTCGTATGAAAACATAAACATATGACATGCTTCTCATGACAGGTTTGAAAGTAAAAACAAAACAAAGCTTTCAACAATATCACAGACTCTTTTATTGTACACGTCAGTAAGTGTTTATAGAGTTAACTTATGGACAAGTATCATAAACCGGAAGTGGATTTACGTCATCATAACATAAACATGTTGGTATTTATAGCACGTACACGTTTATAGAATAAATTGTCACGTAAAATGAAAGTAACTCTGTAAATCTTGAATAAGTAGAATTATACTTATACGGAGCACTCTGAAAAAGATATGTTAATAAATATGATATATAACGTTTATACCATTAACAAGTATTTATTTAAATAACCGTTCACTAATATACACAAAATACAGTTGACCTTTCAAAGGCTAACTTATCAGATTTTGATATTACTTATCTATATGTAATTTATATTTACTATATTATTTAAATTTTGAGAGAGATGTAAAACAATTAAAAAAACTGTATTTTATTTACAAATACCGGATATTGCAATTAATGTATTTCGGTCAAGGATTTGTATCATCTTCAATGAAAATACGGTCAAATCTGACTGAAGCAAGCAATCAAGGGAAAGATGGACGTGGTCACTCAGCGTGATTGGCCGGTAAATGAATATTAGATAAAGATTTTTCGGAATCTTTAAGCTGGCTTCTTAGAACAGATGCTTAGTACTAAACGTCACCCTTACTACGGGTTGGCTGCCTTTAACACAAATGTCTAGCGACGGTAGGCCTAAAATACGCAATGGAAATTTTACGACGGAATGGAATTTTTTTTTGACGGAATGGGATTTTTTTTACTCTAAATGTGATTTAAATCATTCAAAACTAGTTTTAAATCATCAATTAGTGTATTTTCTTCAATATATATAAATATTTTAATGATGATATGTGAAACAACCTAATATTATTACAGTTTAGTTTATACGCATACGGTGCAGTGGACGGAATGGAAATTTTTTTACGGAATGGGATTTTTTTTTACTGAAAATGTGATTTAAATCATACAAAACTAGTTTGAAACCGTCAATTAGTGTAAAACACAAAGACTACAAACAATTAAAGAATCTCAAATATAATCAAAATAGAAAAAACGAGCCACGTGCGAACGCTGCAGATCACATCATCGCGGTAGAAGAACTAGTAAAAACAAATGACTTTGTACAGAATGTGCAACACATGAAAGGTGTGAATCACCCAGTTGTTACTTTATACAATGAACAGCAAATCACCGACATTAAGAGATTTTGCTGCATAGAGAATGGAACGGTTTTGGGAATGGACAAAACGTATAATTTGGGAGACTTTCATGTAACACCAACAACTTACAAGGATCTGTCCGTTTTGAAAAGGTCAACTTTGCAGCACCCAATCTGTTTTGGCCCTACATTTATACATACTAATTCTTCAATCAAAACATACAGCGCATTCCTTCACCAAATAGCTGACAACCTCACCGAGGAAGAAATAAATAATATAGTGATTGGTTCTGACGAAGAGCTTGCTTTCAAAGGGTCCATCAAACGTGGTCTTTCAGGTGCAACCCATATTTTGTGCACGAGGCATTTGAAAAACAACATCAGTAAGTATATGGAAGACAACGCCAAACTAAATCAGCAAGAACGAAAACAAATACAGGAAAACTTATTTGGGAAAACGGGCTTAGTTGAATCGGCAGATATGGATACGTTTAATGATCGCGTTGTAAAACTGTTCGACTCTGTCCCGAATAAAGAAGATAACTGTACATTAATAAACCATTTGAACAACCGATTGATCCCACTTTTACATCAGCATGTTGTAGAACCTGCAAACGAGGGGAAAATAGACAGGAATTGGACTTCTAACAACAGCGAAAGTGCAAATCACATTTTAAAGTCAGCAGTGAATTGGAAATCCAGTGACTTATGTACTCAAAATATTTATTAGTTTAAAAGATAGTACATTTATTGATGGTTTAAAACTATTTCACAGTTAAAAAAAATCCCATTGCGTCCAAAAAAAAATCCATTCCGTCTTTTGCGCCGTAAAACTTCCATGGTTCATTGCACTAGTGCTAAATTTAAGTCTAATCAACACATCAATTTTTTTTTTATAATTGATACATCATAAAGCAATATTCGTTGGTTTAAAGGTATTTTTATGACTTTAATGATATTTCCCTCTAAACAGAATTTCCATTGCTCCGTTAAATTTCCAATGCGTCGTATGAGTATAAACGGAAATGTAATAATATTAGGTTGTTTCACATATCATCATTAAAATATTTATATTTTATTTAAAACAAAAGATATATTAAATTGAGTACTGATCGGTATTTCGTTTATACTCTTGCAGTGATAAGATATGAATGTTGACATATCTGCTTATCCCTCTTTTTAACTTTTTTGCTGAGACTTCAAGTGCAATATCTGTATTAAAGGACACTGCCATCCGTAAACCTGTCCATCCATTGCTTGTGAAAAATGGAAATTTAAAAGCTACACAGGCGAGAGTACTAATACTGAATTAAAATGCAGATACTTAGAATGGGGACAGGTAGATTAGAATGAGGACAGGTAGATTATCTAATTTTGAGAATCAGTCAAAAGGACAAGAAAAGGTGACCTTTTAATGTAGGTGAGCTGTAAGTGAGGTTAACTGTATTTTTATTTTTTAAATAGGTCAGTTGTCCACTTTTCCGTCGTCACAATAAACTATAAATGAGCCGAATTCAGCTAAAGAAACAAGTATTGGGTTTTAACCTTCGAAATAAAACCAATACTACACAGAAGTTGGTAATTTAATTTTAAGCAAGTCTACACATGTCAAATATTGTGACATAAATCTTTGCCAACTGTATACAGTGTCATGGCAGAGACCAGGCTTTAGTGTTCTTTACAGACAGATAGATCGACCCAATCGCTTACTCAATCCTGCCAGCAAATTCCTTTGAAGCTTGTTAATTTTTAAGTCTGTAAGCTAGTTATCGTGCTGTTGAAATAACGGCCATTATAAATGCCACATAAAACTATCAGTTACAGAGAGAGTATACAAAACAAAATCTAATTTACATAATAAAGCATTTGCTCAATTTTCCAATATTCAAAAATTTAACCCTTTCCCTCATATAGACTCATTTTGACGCACTCAATAGGTACCACATAAAGCTTGATCTGCTGAAAGCCAAACTCAAACCTTACCAAATTTAATTGTAAAATCCTCATTACCAGACCACTGAGGAGCAGCGAACAGCATAAAATCTGATCAGCACTACGAGTGCTTGATCTGTCTCTACAAAAACATCATATGGTCCTCCTCCTAGTTCATTGTCATCTCCTGTTTACTTATTTACTGGCGTAACATTTACAGTGGCAACCATTGCAACATTATCATCAATGTCACCTACAGACTGCTCATCCTTAGCCTCATCTATTTTTTTGATGTCATCTTCATCAACTTTGTTGACATCTACAACGGTTTGTACCTGACTTTCACTGCACTCTTTTGCATCAGTGTCATCGTCGTCCCAATCACTTGTGTCTTCATAATCACTGACACGTCCTTCCTTCTCAGGTTCTGCATTTGTATTTTGTATTTCTCTACTTGATGCATCTCCGTCTTTATTTCTGTCCGTGAGTCATCAAAATCTTGTTTGTTCACATCTGCACTATTTCCTGCTTGACCAGTCTCTTCATATTCAGGAGATCCCTCACTGTCGAATCCCCTTGTCATTGGTTTACCGAGTTCAACATCACCTGACCTCTCATTAACGTCATTAGGCTCTGCTGTCGGCGTTACATGATCTGTATCTATCCTACTAAAGTGTACTTGCTGGTGTGACATGCCAGGATTTTCCTCTTGATACAGAACTTCTCTGGATGGGTGTGCTGGCTTGTCTAAATTGAAAGGTGGTGCTGAAGGCTCAAGAGACAATGGTGTTGGAACATCATTGCTGAAAAAGGGCATCTTGTCCTTCAATTAATCATATTTTGTATTTCTTCCCACACTTCTTGCATTATACAATCAGATTATGTACACAAAGAGGTTGAATTTGTATAAACTACACAGGCTTGAAAAACTTTACGAAATATAAAAAAAAATTTTTTTTTTTGGAAGTCCACATGAGTATTTACTTATACTAATAACAGTGTTTCATGAATTGAATTACACAAAAAGCAAACTATAGGACAAAATGTAGAGGAAAATTTACAACCTGATTTTGTGCGTTTTGACATGGAATGCATTCATATGAGTATTTACTTATACTAATAACACTGTTTCATGAATTGAATTACACAAAAAGCAAACTATAGGACAAAATGTAGAGGAAAATTTACAACCTGATTTTGTACGTTTTGACATGGAATGCATTCATATGAGTATTTACTTATACTAATAAAATTGTTTCATGAAATGGATTACACGAAAGGCAAAATATAGAAGACAACACAAACATGATTTAATACAAAAACAAAATAAAACGAAACAAAAGTTGAAAAGTTGTATCCTACTTTTTGTTGCATCCTTATATTTTAAATTGCCAGCAGATTACAAAACTAACAATTCCAGTAAAATACTGGACACTTGGAGAATCATGACTTAATATTTCAGGCACATTTCAAAAGTCTAATGTTTGTACTTCAGTAAATAACAAAATGGAACATTATTATTAGACAATTCTGAATTTTATTCATCACAAATTAAACAAAAACTTGGTAGAACGCTACCTCTACTGCAAACATGCTGCAAGTAAAAAGCAATTGAATTCTGATCAAAAATAATATGAATTAAAAATTTAATTAGAAAACTATAGAAGCCATATTTGCTACATGTAAAATGAAAAAAAAAAAGCATTGCTATTCATCAATTAAGAAACATGTTAAGAAAAATTAAAAATAAAAAATCGTTAAATATATGTCAAATGTAAATTTAAGAAAATAAAAAACAAAAAAATATATAATGTTATGGTGAAATACGAAAGCACATTCTCCTTACAATACACAAACTGAAACTTGAGAAAAACAGCTGAATGATGGCAAAGAGAGTATTAGTGCGACAATAAAATAATGTCAATTAAGCTTAAAATAAAATTTATTGGCAAGTATCAAATATTATGAATATCAAGTAAAAATAAAGAGATGTTTTTTCTATAAACGAAAATCAAATTTGCCTGAATCTAGATTGCTCTAGAAATGAAGAGGGTGAATAGTAAAACCAATATGGTCAACAATATGGACATCCAGTCGCCCTTTAAATTCATCTTTGTAAAGAAAACTTAAGTATATGGAGGGCTGACCACAAAAGCTTGTTCTCAGTGCTTACAGAAAGAGAAGAAATTTCTTGGTCAACCCTCGATATTTTGTATGTACATGCAAAAGCAGAAAATGTATATATACAAATCTGTTTCTTTTGTACATAAAAAAAAAATAGTGCTTGTAAATTCATGCGGCTACAACAAATGCTAACAAAAATATATCTATATTGTGCTAAGGAATTCTGATGGCTAAACATTGATGATTGCTTACCTAAAAATAAAAACAAGAGCACAATTATAGTCATATACCAGTAGTTGCTCATTAGAATACTCCATTATGCAAGCCTTATTTTTCAAGGAATCAACTTTATTCTTGACAAATGGTTAAAGAGAGGATTTTTAAAAAATAATTTCTGTAGATGCAAGTGCATTTTAGCAACCCTGGAGAGAGACTGTATACAATAATTATCCAGGCAAACTTTTATGAATTTCTTGCTGGTGGCTTTTTAGATGGCATACTGTAGACAATTGGGAATTTCAATAGCTTCCTCTAGCACAACCTTCTAAGGTGAGCTTAACTAAAAGTGAGTTTTGACAATACATATACAAATTTCTTACTGATCCTTCAAAATACAACTCCGAGTAAGAGTACAAATCAGAGAACATCATTTAATGGCACTAACCAACAATGTGCTGCCATTATGTAGAACTGAGAATGAGACATGAACACGTTTTTTCTTATTTTTCATAAAAATCTATCTGACATTAATTGTTTTTATGTGACTTCTTTGATAATGTCTATTTAAATGTGACAAAGACACACGGACCACTCCATTTCCAGTCCCTTATTAAGACTGTCTGCCATTGGCATATTGATGCTAAATGTCAGAAAATGCTAAAGTTCATAAAGGATAAAAATTAAACAGTGTTTCATACTTACACAATTTTATATAAATGAGGAGGCAATTATGGGGATACAGTACAAATAATATATCAGAAAAATGATCTTAAAATACAATACAGTGGTAATGGTACAATGACTATATATAATGTGATGTTTCTAATAAAAGCAATAATTTGTCACAGACAAATATGACAGACAGAAGTAAAAAAAACAAAAACAAATAAAAAACGAAATTGTAAAGTGATCAAGAAATAAAAAGCATAGCTATTAATCATTCACTAAGCTGTCATGTTTCTATGGCAACATAATCTAAGTGCAAAAGGCAAGTTGTAGGAGGCACAGCGTGTGTTGGACAAGTGTTTCTGTATTGTCCTACCAGCCACTTATGTTCTCCGGTGCAGTTTTGTTCTTCCTGAAATGTTGTACAAATCACAAAAGTGACATACGTTATTATGATAAAGCTATTTTGTGCTTGAATTTTCCATTCCATTCAGTCCATCTAATTACAGGTAAGAGAAGACCTTGAATATGCAGCCAGGTAGAACCACAAAAATTTTGTAATAAATTACATGTAGGTTACTAGCAATAATTTTAGGTTGATTTACAAATAAAGCTTTTGAATCTGAAAATAAATTGTTGATGATTAATAACGAACCAAGCAAAAATATCCAGAGGTAAGCATCAATGTTTGTTTATTAATGTATTTATTTGAAGAGTATTAAATATGAATGTGTTACAGTGATATTGCTTTAAAGCTGAATATTTTATAGTGATATTGCTTTAAAACTGAATAATCATTGTATACATTTAATGATCCTCACCTTAACCACCTGTCAGGTTTGGATGGCATCTGAGCAACAACCTCACTGAAAAGACATTAAAATTGATGAAGATATTTTGGAAGTTTAACATTCTATATATTATTTCTAGATGTTAAATCAACTTTGTCAATAGTATTCATAATGCCAAATAAGGCTAAGCTTTTAAGATCACAAATTAATGTACTTTCTATTCTTTTCTCTTTTGTAAAAAAATATATTTTTTCTATTTTTTTTCCTGAAGAAATTTGATGATCTTACCTATTATTGATGATGCAGATCTAGTCAGTTCTTTATTGATTACTTTGATTTATTAACATGGTAGATCACAAATTATTAGCAAAAGGAGACTACTTACTCTTCAGGATAAACTTTGTTATTGAATCTTCCATTTTCTTCCTCACTGTTTGAAGATCTATGAAAGTATTTGGCAAGTTTCATGGAAAATATAATGGAAGGTATAAAGAAAAAGGCACACCAACCAAGGGAAAACCAGAATCCATTCTGAAAAATAAAGATATGCATATTTTATCATAACGCCTGAGTAGTATGCAACATTTCCACTATTGATATGTAAAGACAGTATAATTACAAATGCTTGAAAGTTTAACATCCACCTTTTTTACGCTATATGATAAAATTTAATGTATTAATTAATTCATATATCAAATTAAGACTATACTGTATAATGTTTCAAAATGTGAAATGCTAACAAAAACAATATATTCATTTTTCACTAGATTCAAATGAAATCATTGCAAGTTTGGTTGCAGTGATACCAGTTTTTGGATTTTATCAATTGCACCAAAAGGTTATCATCATATATATAGTTAACCCTTTCCCTCATATAGACTCATTTTGACGCTCAATAGGTACCACATAAAGCCTGATCTGCAGAAAATCACAGTTAAACCTTACCAAATTTAATTACAAAATCCTCATTTCCAGACCACTGAGGAGCAGCGAACAGCATAAAACCTGATCAGCCTGCGAGTTACTCGCAGGCTGATCTGGTTTTATGCTGTTCGCATAGGTCTTTTCATGGTGTCCTCTATGAGGGAAAGGGTTAAGCAAATGTAAACATACCAGTGCACTGACAACGTTGTGACACAAAGTATGACCCAACAAAGAGTTGTAGATATTCCATAGTGGATTGCATTTCCCCATATCTGTCGTTACCTGAATATCAATTAAGCAAAAGCATCATCAATTAAAGCACTCACATCATTTGATTATGAGAAAAACTAGAACTGTATGTGTTGATCTTGATACTCCAGATAGAGATTTACTTTAGTTGGTTTTAACATTAACATATTCAGAAAATATTACAAAAGTGTATATGCAAAAAGCATAGTGTCAAGTCATGATGTATCCTTTGTGCTTACAGATCCATAACCTGGAAAAAAAATAGGACAGACACACTTTGTAAAGCCTGTGTAACCTTTGAACCTTAGATACGGGATATAATAGTTTACTTTAGATATGATAAAACATTTTGTATAAACTAAATAACTTACAGCATCCAGAGTAAAGTTTCTGAAAGAATTTGCAATATCCAAGAGGTCAGTTGCATAGGATTGAAGAATCTGTAATAAAGAAATTAGACATACAGCTAATTAACATAGACTTTAACAAGTAAATTAAACAAAATTAAAGCTAATTAATGCAGACCTGTATATTAAGCATACAGCTAATTAAACCAGACACATACAAGTAAAAAAATACATTAATTATATCAATGATTGCAAGGGCTAATAATGAAAATACATAAGAAAAGTCATAGAGTTTAAGCTATCTTAAAAATGATGTTTGTTTAGGCAACAGCAACCATAAATAAGGATCAGAAGAGCATCATGATAATATTATGCCAAAAGTAACCCTTATACGTATCTTGTATTGTACAACATTGTTGTCAATCATCACACAGAAAGCATAACCATCATAGATATTGTGTATTTGTGGTTTGTTATTGTTACACTTGTGGCTGAATCCAGCTTCTATGCTGAAGATTTCCATACTGACTATATATATACGTAAAAGGGAGGAAGGGCCTTAACTTCTCAAAGAAATATGTGAGCATAAAAACTTGTCTTCGTGCACAACTAAATACGAAGGCAAATATACATGTATTGGGTAAATTTGAAAAAAATCCCAGCAGTAACAAGGAGTTGTGTTCATATGATTCTTCCTACAGAAAAAGTGTCTGGAAAAAGTGACCAAGAACTACTGAATCAAATTGCTGCCTTCATGCAAAGCTATTAGTTTTGCAGTTATGATGCCAATGCTCATATGTTTATGTTTTGTTTTTAAAAAGGGAGATATATTTGGTCAAAATGAACCTAAGAGTTATGGCCCTTAATGGGAATGTAGCCGCCTTGTAATAGTGAACATGCAAATATGTGAAGTATGAGACAGAAGGTTATAGTTTAGAAGTTATAGCCAAGTTTTAAGTTTTTCATGGTATTTTTTAATAGGGTGATAAATTTATCATAATGTACCTAAGAATTATGGCCCTTGATGGGACTGTAGCCCTTAAGATAATAAACATGTAATGTGGAATTTGAAGACAGAAGGTTAATTAGTTTAGGAGTTATGGCAAAGGTTGAAGATTTTTAACCCTATGACAACAACAACAACACAAGTGATGACAATATCTCTACTTTTTTCTTTAAAGAACAGCTGAGCTGATAAATGAGCAAAATATTATTTTGAAAAAAGTTATATATATGGATCAAAGACATAACTGATACAAGAGGAACAAGAACACCCAGAAAATGACCATGATATTTTAGCTTCAAATCTGAAAAATGTGCAAAACATCATAGTATGGAGAACATGTGTGTTCAAGATTTCATCAAACAATCTCAATTATAGCCAAGAACAGAAACAGAAAAAAAAATCTGTTTGTAACAACGTCATTTGACTTGACTGCTAACTTGAAATTTGCACGCAACACCATATGATGTATGTAGAAATTTAGGGTAAAGTCTCAGCAAAATTAATGCATGTGAAGAATATGGATTGATGAACAGTTGCAAGACTAAATAGTGCAATCCTACAGTCTTCAAACCAGTCTATGACCTGTTGCATAATCCTGTAGTCACTCAACCAATGTGATCAGTAGAAAAACCATATTGTCCACAAATTGGTAGAAATATCCTTTACCTCTAAAACCAGTCCTTGACAGGTTGAGTAAAATAATACTTAATGAGCTTTTCTATGGCACATTTTCAAATAAATTGTACATTGTATTTACTTAATTTTACTTACTGATGTCAGGACAGCTGTTGTATTTGTCTGTATGTACGTGTCTGTAGCTTGTAGGTTTGTATCTAAGGTAGTTAATTTGCTCTGAAAGAAAAAATAATACATGTAATGATTCAGTATTGCAAAAGTGAATTCACAATTCATTATCAATTTGCATATCAAGACAAGAAAAAATAATATAAATCTAGTCTGAATGATATGTGAAAGGGATATTACTTTTAAAGTTAGCCATATTTATCTATTTACAACAAGGAACAAATGTCACCAAACTTACACAGCTCAAAGTAATACTTTAATGTAGGAACACAACCTACTTGTTGTTACTCTAATATTGCTCATCAGTGTCTATGGTATACAAAAATGTATATTTCAGACATTTATTGAAAAACACGAATAGTAGAATGTATTCCTATTCCATTTAAAAGTAAGAGTATTTACCAACAAGACGAGTTCATACGCTTTTTGGGCTTCCAAAATGGGTAAACCTGTTCTGTTGGCAGCGAGAGGGAAGCAGTCACATTATGCTAGTACAGTAATTGTCTGTAATTTCTAAGAAATTTCAAAGATATTCCTTGGCAAATAGCCTGTTCATATATTTATAATAGGTGACCTGGCAGCGAAAGGACTTAAAGATAAGTTGGGTTGATAAGAGAATGGAATAAATCAGGTTGTGACACAATGTTTAAACCTGGCTCTATTCATTTATCTTTTAAGTTTGCATTTATACTCAGATGATTCTAAATTTGAAAAAGGCATTTTTCAAATCTTATTAACACAACAAAATCAGTAAAATTGTTCATTATATGTTCAATCATAATTATACCTTCTTATGTCAGTGTATAAAATAGATGATAATTTGTGCAGAGTTTGCATACAATCTTAGTTATGATGGTCACTTTAAGTCAAACCTGCACAATCTAAATATAACTAGAAGTAAGAGATCTGACCTTCTATGTTTACAAAGTTAACATGTACGATGATCTTTGCTACAAATGATTGTCATACATACACACTGATACTAATGATTAAAAAGAAATAGAAAAGAATGAATAGTAACGTCAATCTATTCAATGCAAGATTATCAAAAGAAGATCAGCCCTGATTTCTCTCCCACCTGAGTATTTTCTGGAGATGATATGAATACCAACATTACAATAAGCAACTTAGGGCAAGTTGCCTACACAAGTAGTTTCAATGAGTTTCGTTATGTTTTTCACTGAATTTGTATGCAACCGGATGTTGCCTTTCAATTAGTTCCGAGGTAGAAGAAGGTACTCTTCAAAGGTGTCTCGTGAAGTAACATGGTAAACAAATATAGCCGACAATGTGTTGGATTTTCATATTTGGAATGGATATTATTTAAATGCTCATTTAAAGTGGACATACAAAACGTTTTGTTTGTTATTTTGTTTGGATTTATAAAATTAGTGTTCATATGCCAGTTAAATGCCTTGATTATTTTCTAAATCTTGCAAATTGATATTAGTTTCAAATTGAAGATAAATATTGTCTATGTTAGATGCCATACTGAAAACACTTTCTTTTTTATAAAACAGTAAAATCGTTAAATAGAGCACGAAGAATATGGGAATAATAATGTGACGATGCAACACATTGTCTGAACAACTTGCCCTGTACTATACAGAGAACATGTTTTAACTCTTATATTGACTGATATAGACATGTTTTGACACATGGTAAACACAACTGGCCCAGACTCGAGGTCTTCTCTGTTTGCTCATACAATATTGTAGCTCAGATTCTTCGCACAGCAAAGCAAATTCTTTTGTTTATATACCATTCAATGTTTTATAATTTAATATTCATTACATCAAAAATTTGAACATGAATATTCATAAGGTAAAGGATTGAAACAGTTGTTGCTATGTTTGATCTCCAATTAGAAGATACCTTGACTAAGAATTTTTTTTTCATTCATTTGACTAGTCACTTGAAGTAATCCACCCAACATCAAATACAAGTATAATCATGGTCCTTCAAATGCTTAAAAAAAACTTTAGTATAGATATAATAAGCATCCACTGATTTGAAATTGTAGGCTCTTTTGCTTTAAGTCAACAAAGTCTTGCATTTACTATGAAATTCCCATGATCACTTGATTGACCATGATCACAATTCAATGATGGCTGGATCACCTTAAGAAAAATATTTACTTACAGGTAATGCAGCAACAGCCGTTTCCATAGCAGCCACAGAATTGTTTAACGCTGTCTGAAAAAAAAAAAGGGCCAGGAGATTTGAATAATGAGTTTCTATATCATAAATAATGTGTTTCTTGATATGCCATGTTCTTCAATACTTGAAGAGATATATGGTACCATTTACATAATAATAACGTTTAATACACCACAAATCAATGACTGCTGCATAACAATATTTTGCTGCCAATATATCATGAAAGGAAATAAGTCAACCATGGGTTTCAGACGATGTAATGTGACACAGGATTCCATTAAAGTTGTAAAGTTTTGAAGTAATTGAAGGCTTTCAACTTAATCCAGTCTACTGGATAAATTATATATTATAGAGGTCGAAATAGCATTTGTATTTCCTTGTCTTGGAGCTAGCCTTTATGGTAATGTGGTAGTGTATCAGAGTTTAACCCTTTCCCTCATATAGACTCATTTTGACTCACTCAATAGGTATCACATAAAGCCTGATCTGCAGAAAACCACAGTTAAACCTTACCAAATTTAATTACAAAATCCTTATTTCCAGACCACTGAGGAGCAGCGAACAGCATAAAACCTGATCAGCCTGCAAGTTACTCGCAGGCTGATCTGGTTTTATGCTGTTCGCACATGCCTTTCATGGTATAAGAGGGAAAGGGTTAAGAGTGTTTACCTGAGGTCTGGATTACAATTCAAAGGCAGTAGGATTTTACATGGTTACATTGGGTATCCAATGTTAATAACCGAATTGTAGAGATGATTGCATGTTTTAAGAATCTTAGGACAGTCTTGAAAGGAGGGGCTAAAATACCAGTCATTGCCATGGAGATAGCTTTTAAGGCGATGTGGTAACGTGCCTGGTTTGTATACTGAAGATTCAGAGTTTGAGTCCAGTAAAAGTTACTAAGTGTTAATTGATTGCTTATAAATGTACTCTTCACATATCTATTTTGAAATATTTTACAAAAGCACCCTTACAATGGCTGCTTGCACAGCAGCATATTCTGTGGTCTCAATGGCTCTCAAGGAATCAGCCTCTGCTTCTATCTCAGCCTGAAATGTTAATGTCATATCTTAAAACATCTTAATAATTTCTGTTAAGAAACATGTCAAACAGAAGCTGTTTTCAATCTTTATTAAAAAAACAACAACAAAAATAAATCATTCTGTTTCACAGCTGACAGCTTATGAAGTTTACTGATTTTATCCCATGTTCAAGTGTATGCAGAAAATTTAGTGTCCCTTGTACATGAGCCAGATTAGTACATGTACCAAGGTTATTAGTTTTGTGAAGATCGACAGGCATGTAGATGGGTGAGCATGCCTGCATCAACTTCTTTTATTAAATGTCTCTGCTTTGAAGATAATAAAAAAAATCTGAATATCATGAATGTCTGTTTTTATTGTTTTGCATGGAAAACTCAGGTTAAACCATAAGAACTTTTTCAGACACAGAAAAAAAATTACTTCTGTAGCATCTGGCATGGAGGGTGCATGAGTAGCTACATATGAATCAAGGTCATCTGCCAGGTCAGACAGGTCAGCAGTTGTTGGGGAATTAGACAGCTGAAAGAAAATGAAAGTCATGTAAATACAAGTAAAAAGATAATCAGAAATAAATGAGGCAAGACTTTCAATACATTGGTGGTTTTGTCTAGTATAACAAAAGGGACGCACTATTTCCAGATGTCTTTATATTATGTTACAACTGGACAAAAATTCATTGTTCTGTCGAACTAATTAACAAAGAAGCTAACATGATCATGTATATTTATCTCCTTATAAGCCGTATTGAAGATAATGAAGAGATTTTGTCACTACCCAGTTTCCACGGATAAAACTATAGATTTCCTGTTTTCAGCTTTATTTTAAAAATCAGGTAGTAGTGGTAGCCACAACACAACACAAAATCTGAAAACTACCTAGTATCAGTTTTTAATGTCACACAAACACGCATTTATTATATATATTTATATTATAAATAAGGTGAGAAATACTTGAGGTCAAAATTTAGATATTGTATTATACTTGTCTTTATCATGTATGCACATCTGTAAGTTGAAAAGGGTCCATAATTTACATTAAATTTAGTCAAGAGTTATCTAAATTGATGAAATGGTGCTTCTGAACACCTTTATGGTATTTCAAGTCAAATCCCATAACTGACGGCTGAGAAATAAGCATGATAGTTTGTTATGCAAAATTTCTGAGTCTAAGCTGGCCATAATCCTTAACAAAGTTATCTGCACTTGTCTTAACATGATTAATCATTATAATTATCAACATGCAACATGACGGATGGTGCATATGTGATTCCTATATAGCCTCCCCCCCCCCATTTCACTTTGTTAAACAGGAGTATAATAAAGGAATACAACATAAAAAAAGATTACTGTGAATAAAATACCCATACATTTGCTCATGTTTTAGAAGACTGTACTTAAGGTGGCCATGATGCAACCTGTTTCAACTAGCCAACATTCAGAGTCCCTTAGTAGTATCCATCTTCTTAATTAAGACGGGCTACATCAGAGTTTACAAAATCCAATCAATTTGTTTACGTAACAGTCAATCTTTAACAAATATTTTAGTGACTGGATCGGCTTCAGTATAATCATGGTGGGCAATTTCATCCCTCTCATTAACTCCTTCATGGGCCTCACAAAGAGAAGAGGCAGCTATAGGTTGTTGTATTGGGGTTTACTGTCGCTGCGATAGTATTTCAATCATATAGCGACGTCCAGCTAATTGCAGGTGGAGGAAGACCCCAAGTATACAGAAGTACCCAGGTAGAACCACCGACCTATCGCAAGCCAGCGGGAAGGCTTCCTCACATGAAAAATCCGAAGTCCCTACTTGGATTCGAAACCCACAGTGGTGAGGGGCTGAGATTTGTAGTTCACGACTGTAACCGCTCGGCCATGGTGGCCCCACGCAGCTGGGGCTGGTAGTAAGGTCATAACGAAATTAACATCCATCTTTGACTGGTAGGATATGGGTTAAATCCCCTGCTGTGACACATCGAACTTGTTAACATGGCTCTGTTTTATCCTAACTCCTTGACTGGGGTTTTGTATATATGGATATAGAGCCAGGATTGACTGGCCCAGTGTTGGATAATTAGACTGAGCGTAGTATAACAGGGTTTTCGATGACGCACAAAATTGTGCGTTTTGTCGCAAAATAATCTGAAATGACCCCCATATTGAATGCTAGTGCGCCGTTAATGACACATTTTCAAAACCAGGTTCTAAATATAAGACACATTCGATTGATATCAAATACATGTCAGTTTAAACCTACTATATGTGTTTCCTTTAATTTGGAAACAACATGTGACGTTCCAGACGTTCATTTTATTTTTTCTGCTTGCTCTGAATAACAGATTAAGATATAGGACTTTCCGTTTCTTAAAATAGAACCTGGACTGCCAGCATTGCATAAAACGATGACGTCACGTCGTTGTCGTCCCGAATATAAGACTGTCTGTTACGTACATGGATGCATGGTTTTATTTATGTAGACTTACTTTGATTTTTTCTCACCATATATCGCCCTTTCATATATTTGGATAAATTTTATCACAAAAAAATCCCTCTTTACAAATTAGTCTGATGTTCCGATACGTTCTGTACAACTAGTCCCAACCAATGATGGAGAGTTGTTGCATAGCAACGTCATTCGGATCATCGCAAATGCTGCAACAATTGTTTATTATTATTATTATTATTACCTAGCTGCAGGTATGTCCCCCTAAAATTTCAAATGACCCCTAAATCAAATATTCGAGGGGACACATGTCCCCAAAATAAAAATGTATATATTTAACCCAGGTATTATACCATTTATCTATGACATGATGCAAACAAAGTCCCCAGTAGACTGAAATACAGTCTGTGGAACATAAACCCTGAAACAATCTTACCTCTGTATAAAAGTCAGCAAAGTTGATATTTACACCCTGTTCTATGTCATCCAGCTGGTTTTGTAGGTCAGTGGTGTACACGACAACACCGGAGACATCTACATTTATAGTATCAATCTCTTGCTGTATATCAATATGCTGAAAGGGGAGATAAATCAGATAAGGGGGAGAAAACTCTGTAAGTATACCTTTTCTTGTAAACAATAACCTTACTGCCATCTATTGTAAAGTTTTCTGGTGGAACACTTCTGACATTTTTTTTGTCAATAAAAAACATCACAGGAGCAAAATTAAAAACAGGAGAAAATTTATATTTGAACAGTAAACAGACAGCATTATCATACAAATCATTACAATCATACAAAAAAAATCAACAAATATCCTCTTTTAACCCTTAACCTCATGAATATTCATGTACATATTTATGAATGTTAACCAATGTTGTATGAGCAAACAGAGGATATCCTGATCTGGATTTGCTCTGTTTGCCAATGCATCAAAATGAGTGTTAAAGGTTAAATTTGAAAATACTTTAGCTAAAATACAAAGTTTAAATTCTTATTCTAATATTTATTAAAGCCTATATTAGTACACAAATACTGAGAAATCAATCCGTCTAAACTTGCTTTATCTATCAACCAATTTTGGGACAAAGATATAGAATATTTACCTGGGAGAAGTTTGTTAAACCTACAATATCAAACACGTTCTCAAATTTAAACGCATCATATGCAGATTTTCCAGCTTTGCAGTCTCTGAAATAGATCGTAAGTCAGCAATATATTAAATAGGTCAGCAATATGTGAAAGAAGATGGCCATGGTGACCCGAGAAGGCTCATTAGAGTACCATAATGCTAAGTTTCATTAATGTCTTCCTAGTGGTTCCCTATGAGATGTCTTTTAAGGAAAATTATTGATCGTGGATGACACACAATGGACAACAATGGATGATGGACACAGGGTGATCAGAGTAGCTGGCCTTGAGCACACTGTGCTCTGGTTAGCTATTAGGTCAAATGTTAGCAATATTTGAAAAGGTTCAAAGATCATGTATTTTAAAAAGGTAAAAGGTGAGTAATATTAAGCCACATTAAAGGAATACGCTCGGCTGATAACAACTAGGTTTTAATTGAAAGATATTGATGTAAATAAACGAATTTAATTACTCATTTCATTGAATCAATCGTAATAAGAAAGAAATTGCAAGTTAAAGACGTCTATTTACACCAATTTGCTCCGAGACATGGGCGCAGACATTGTTTACGTCTCGTGGTCTCGCGAGACTTTTTTTCAACAATCGTGACGTCACAGACACACTTCCGGTTGCGTACATACATTGAAATATAGAAGGGAATTATGTGTGTTGTGGAGAAATTGTTTGAAAAATGTTTATTATTTGAATATGATGAAAATATATTATTAAAAGATTAACTATGATCATTTTATTGTTTTCTTACTCGTGAGTGAGAGAGTCTGGAGCCCCCGTCCTATGACCTTTGTATGCCAGAATGGTAATGAATGCAACTTCTAAAACAGAATCATTCAGAACTAAGGTGTGATAGTCCGTATGGTTCGTAATGCACGTAAGTTCATCTAAATTTCCAACAACCAAGTCACTCGATTTGCAACATACATTATCCATATTGGATGGCATCATAACACTGTTATCACACAGACAAAAGTCCTCAGCACATAAATATTCCTCCTCCCGTACGTCATTGTCTTGAAGCAGTTGCAGCTCTTCCTCAGTATATTCGGGCTCAAAGTCGTAAGGAACTATACACTCCATTTTAAGAAATATCTCAAAAACTTTATTAAACTTCCTGCTATAGTGATCGAACCATAACTAAAGTCAATACCCCTTGTCACGCAATCATTTATGCACATTCTCACAAACATCGCTATTTTAATTGCGCAAATCATTACAATTTTAAACAGTTTTTTAATCAAACATATAAATATATAAAAGGGGCGGTATCATGTATGTAGAAATCTAATTGCAATGACGGTAACTGTGAAATACTATAGAAACGAATCAAAGGGACACCGTGTTGTAATTATGATTAACACACCTAATTGCTCGCAATTTAGCAAAATAATGTAAATTATGCTAACTACTTTCTGTAATCACAATAACATTTTTTATATATTTATTTAAACAGACTTTTTCCGTAAAATAGCATAATATAGATTATTATAATATAAAACGTGGATTCAACACTTTTCTTTCATATTTATATAATGCATTTAGTATGTTTGTGGTGATGATTATACTCTACATGTCCGTTTCAGTAAAACGTGCACATCAATTGTCTGTTGACATGGTGACTCGGTCGCACGCTTCGTTTTATGGCCGTGTTTTATGGCCCTGAGGTGCGATTTTATATGACGCTTATTCTGTTACAAAGGCTTGCCAGTGATTTCTTATCCAATCAGTTTAACACCACACAACTTTTCAATAACCGCAGTTGCAAGCATTTCACGGTAAAAATGACAAAGATGTATTATAGAAATAAAAAATATCGCGGAGCAAATTGGTTTAAATAGACGTCTTTTACTTACAATTTCTTTCTTATTACGCTTGATTCAATGAAATGAGAAATTTAATTGGTTTATTTACATCAATATCTTTCAATTGAAACCTAGTTGTAATCAGCCGAGCGTATTCCTTTAATGCTTTTATCACAACCCATATTAATCGCACTCATCGATCGGGATATGGTTCAATGGGTATTTGTGACGTCACAGAAAGGTAAACATGAACAAAGATGGCGGCGGCCATAGCCGATCGAAATCACAAACTTTTAACAGCTATATCTTCACAAATAAAGCGTGTATAAAAATGAAAGTCATGTCAAAGGGATCTACACTAAAAGGTTTATTGATGGTTAAATTTTCATTTCAGCCGAGCGTATTCCTTTAAGCAAAAAAAAATAATCAGAAAGTTGCTAATTATTATATGATATACAAAAAATGATAAATGCTCTTGACTTTTAAAAAATATATTTTTGTTCATTCTTAAAAAATTAATCAGTTTAATTTTGTAGACTGGAGAGAGGAGGACAAATTGAAAGCAGACTGACAAATAGACAGATTGATAAACTGGTCAGATTGAAGGACTTAAGAATAATCTAATTTTAACACCATCAATTACATACTTTTGGTTATTTATCACTGGTCCGCCTGCATGACAGCTTTCTTGTTTAGATATGTGTCAATTAGACAAGTTTTGGTGAGTCCTGGGACAAACTGATTCCTACAACTTACTGTGCCATCAAGTAGAACATCTAGACACAGCACAAAACACTTTGAAAATACTTTGATAGATTAAGGACACTGAAAAAATAGATCGTACATTAGAAAAGTAGTTTGACTGGCAGATAGTCATATAGAACTAGACAAACAGAAAGAGAGACAGACAGACAAGCAGACATCTAGAGAGCCGTACTTCAGGATGTTGGTGGCAGTGAGTTGTATGGTCTTGTTGCTTAGTAACAGATCACTCATAAAGTAGTTCCCTGCTCCCATCCTCTCGTTGTTGTAGGCCTGCAGTATCTACAGACAGATAACCAATCAGGAGTAGGGTAGTTCCAGTCTAACACTAACACACTGCGGCTAGCTGGACAGATACAGTGTAGGTCCACTTAACTTTGTACCTCATGAATATTCATGTACAAATTTATGACTGATGAATCTTTAAAAGGGTTTCGAGATCGTGGATTTTTCTTTGCCACAGATGACTGTGTAGAAACTGAGCTTCAATATTGTATGAGCAAACAGAGGAGACCCTGATCAGACAGTTCTTATAGGAGCTGTGTGACCTGGGCCTGCTCTGTTGGCCTATGCATCAAAATGAGTAGGGTTAACATGCACTATCACAAGGCAAGTGCAGATTTTGATGTGATTCAGACCATAGACACCTTAAATCTTGAAGTTGAATGTTTATTGTTGATAAGTAACATTTAGTGACTACCATATTTTGAGAGAGAGCATCTGAATAAAACTACAAACCTGCTGCCAGTAAAAAGGCTTCGATTACTCACATGAAAAATCCAAAGTATTATATGGCCAGATTACAAATCAACACTGATATGAAACAGTGATTAATTGTAAGTCAAAAACCATAACTGCCCTGTCACGGAGACCCCAATCTTGGTATTGAAAATGGGGAAGATTTTGAAGAAGAGGGTTGAACAAGGATTGATTATCTTACCTCTTCTAATTCTGCTAAGTCATTGATTGGATGGCAGATGTATCTCTGTAGGGGTGCACCAGGAATAAAGAGGAAAAACGTCAGCAGCATAAAGAGTGTGGCAAACAGAAACATCAGTACCGACGACCTGGTGGAGAGACAATCATGGATTTAATTAAAATTACAAATCTATCCAAACATTCATTGCAGGTCCATTACTACATGCTCTGAGGATCCCTGGTTCTTTCATTGGTGAATTTTTGTCATACAATCATAATGCTGTCAAACAGAACATAGTATCCAAGTACTTTTGGCAGCACATACTGTGCAATAGTAGATCTGTACAGTACACTGAATGACGTTTTCTATGATACTCCAATCCAATAGATGCAAGATTTAAAAAAAAAATCAACAAAGGCACAACAAAAGAATTAATATTTGAAGCAAATTGTTTGGTTATCAAATCTGAGCTAGAAAATATGTAATAATAATATTTTATGTTTTTTTTTTTTTTATTTTTTTTTTAATATTGTGCTTTTTTTAAGAATAATGTATTTACATTAAAAAATTTAATATTATATTAGATTACTTTTTTAGAGAATTTATATATATATAAATAAAAACTCAATCAGCTGAATTTCGATATTTTTCTACATGTTTTTTCTTGTATGGGGAAATAAGTGAATAGCAATTGGATCAATATAATATCATAGGAAATTGAACATAATTATGTTCTTAACGTAATGGGAAAAATGAACCTAATAACACAAAAACATTTAGTGTCAACATAAACATAAATATATTAATTCATAGTGACTCTATAAACTTATTATGGTACTCACAAAATGAGTAAGGTCCCTCCACAGTTTGCCACACCTGACCTCTTATCTGGAGGGGCATCCAGGCTAGTGCCACATAGGCCCAAAAGTAGGCCAAAAAAGCCCAGAAAGCTTATCAGTAACACAACAGCTGATAAGCCTAACACTCCATACCCCCTGTAAATAGAATGTGACAAATTATTAATAATTTATCTTCTAATGTTTACAAATATATCCCAATTACAAGTTTTAGCCTATCAAAAGTTCCTTCCAGGGCATTTCTAAACTATGAAGTATGAAGTGAAAGCTGTTTTTCATCATTTGCATATGGAAGGCATAACCTTGGAGTACGAAGAGGACAAACTGTATTGGTTTATTACTATGGTTGCACAATTCTCCAAGACAAAACTTTCTTAAGTTCATTTTTAGTTGTGTGTGACGTAGTCACTCACAACTATAATACCTACATTCTGAGGGTCCATTTCTCTACATTTAAAACAGAATAACCTCTCAATTTTGTATGAATGACTGAACGATTGAACAGAATTCTACAATACAGATATGCTGAGATTCAGCCAAAGTAGTGAAAACTCAATTTTGAGCACAAAATAAATATTTACGGACACAATAATTGTACGTATTTTAAAAGCACAGAAGAACTATATTTTCCCTAGGATGTTGCATAACTCACTTTTCCACACGAAGGAGTATAGTTTCTTTCAAATGCAAAGGTGGCTCATGCCTGAATTTGGATGGTGGATGTGCAGGTTTCGGTTATTTAGTGGTGTTTCACTGGTCCATATAGAAAGCTTGAATTACGATAAAAACCCTATAACCTCCTTATAATCACATCTAGCTTTCTCAGATACATCAGAGATATCTCCAGGGGTTATTTGTTGCTCTATAGAATGGCTGATACAGGTGTATATCTGCTATCCTAAGTTACCAAAGACACAGTATGAAGCCGAAGCATCTATAAATAGAAACTGTGTTGTCGCTCGGAAGTACAAATCAAAGCACTGATAGTGCTAGGAGAAGCATATTGTCTCATTTCTTTTGTTTATCACAGTAAATTTAATAAACGGAGGTCAAATTTTGCACAATGCCAATAACCCCGCTTTAACGTTGCATGGTCATTAGATGAATGCACCATTTGTTTCAACAGACTGATAACAATTAGCACATTGTCACTCTTACCCCTCCTATATTTCTATAGCCTTCGATGAACAACTGTTTATTATTTTAATATAAATTTAATTTTTGATAAAACTAAGTTACCCTGCATATTTGCAGCTTGTCAAACCCTCTTCCACTTGAGACACACACAACTTCAGTGCCTTCAGCGCTTTGATTTTCTTTAAATCATGGTAGCACAGGAAACGAAGCAAGAAATTCAAGGACTTTTTTTGGGCTAAGTTCATTTTTGGATGGCACTGTGTTTTCTTCATCGAAACAATACAAAGTCGTTATTTAAGCCTAGGCACATCTGCTAGACTGACACCCAAGATTTGCCACTGATTCGCTGTAGACTTAACAGAAAACCAGCATGTCATCAAAAAGCTAAAATGGCCGATAAAATGGTGGATATATGGCAGACTTTGATATCACTTCAAACTTCAGACTTGATCCCGTCTCATCATAAGAATCATGAAGCACACATAATACTGAGCAGGCAAACATCTCATCAGGTGCAAATAATATATCAGGCAAGTATCGAGGAATGACTCCAGATGTTCCGTCCCATGGGAAGGAACTATAAGATTATCCAATAGCTTCACAGGGATATCTAATGAATGTTGAGAATTATAATACAATGTATAATGTAAGTCATTTAGAAATATTATTTTCATGTCAACTTGCCAATAACTCTCATTATCATGATATTCAACTGAGATGTTATTTGGTTTAAGATACAGTAACTGATCGATGATAACCTACCTATAGGAGTCATAAGTGTCTATTGTAGTCTGAAAGTCCGAGACTTCTTGTGCAATGGAGTCCAGATTCATTGTTGAATTGTCGGCAACAAGCTGTTGGAAATAAAAGCTTGATTATAATGTGTCTGAGTATGATTAAAATGAATTTACCCATAACCTGCTGAATTTCTCAAATGGACTTAGCTGGCATCTTTTTTGGAACTGTCCATTACCAATTTTAGGGATAACAAGATTTAAACTTGAAGCTGGTCAGCCAAAGGCCAGTTTTGAGTTTCCCTTGAGTGGCCTTCGTTTACAGGTTTAACTCTACATTTTTTTGGTAGCATTTTGTTTTATTGTAATTTAAACATATAATGATTAAAAATATGGTTGTCACCTTGAGATGGGTAGTTGAATATCCTCACTATTAGAGTGGTCATGAAATAATGGTCAAGCAAAAAGGAAAAACAATCTCAATAAGCTTTTTCTATAATATGCATTTTATGTTTTGTGAATTGCATTATAACCACATCTGATAATAAAATATTTATAAACTAAGCAAAAGGATGTGTCATGACAAAAGTGACATGCCATTCACAAAGTCAAGTTGTGAAAAAAAAATGTGTTAGACCTAAACTTATTTCTTTTTCATCAATTAAGGAATACATTTTTTTACTTAGTGTGGCTCTTCTTCACTAGTGACAATAATTTTTCAAGACTTTCCAAAGTACTGGTCCAACCCAGGAACCACTGAGAGAGAGAGAGAGAGAGAGAGAGAGAGAGAGAGAGAGAGAGAGAGTTGAGTAGCATGAATTGTAAAATCTTAATTTCCAAAAGAGGTAAAATAATCATTAAAATAAAATAGAATTATGAAAAATATATATAAAGTTGGAATAACTGATAAATTTTAAGAAATAAACAAGCTTGTGATCAAATTTCCCTGCTACAATCCCAAGTATGTTTGAACACTGGTTTAACCCTTTCCCTCATAGAGGAAACCATGAAAAGACCTATGCGAACAACATAAAACCAGATCTGCCTGCGAGTAACTCGCAGGCTGATCAAGTTTTATGCTGTTCGCTGCTCCTCAGTGGTCTGGAAATGAGGACTTTATAATTAAATTTGGTAAGGTTTAACTGTGTTTTACTGCAGATCAGGATTTATGTGGTACCTATTGAGTGCGTCAAAATGAGTCTATATGAGGGAAAGGGTTAAACAATTTTGTTGCTATTGATACAGGACTGCGGTTGCAAACACAGCTAGTTAAATTAGCAAATAAAAGGCCTAGCACCCTTAATACAAAAAACACACATGCTTATAAAAATTCAAGCAAAACTTTTGCCTCAGTAAAAATCTCAAAACTCAGTAATGATTATATAGTTATATATTTATCAGGAATACCCTGTGCATATCTTAATTTCAAGACTCAGGCTACAATTAACTGAATACTAAAAGAAATTATAAAAAAGATTTCAACTGACCAGATCGTTCCAATCTGTAATCTGGTCGATCATCGGGTCTATGTCGTCACTGAGGCCAGCAATGTCTTGCTTTATGTCTGCAACATGTAACCATATGCTTTACCTATAATCCTTTAACTCAAAATATGGGGAAAATGACATGTACATTTCCAACACAGTGATCTCCCCTTGCATGTTAGAGCATATCTCTGAGACCACATTGAAAAAGCATCAATTTGACTCTTTTTTTTTTTTTGAGGAATACTTTTACTACCCCTTTTTCCCAATATTTTATGAAGTTTCCGTTCTAGTTCTATCCAGTTCATGTTCATTGATATTTATCTGTCTACTTGTCTGATAAGAGCAAAATTTTAATTGATTTACAGTAAAGGCAGGAAAGGATCCTTATAAAAATCAAAGGTATCTGGTATGTTGTTCTGACTGAAAACTGTGCTGCATTTTAAAAAAAAAAGCGACAGTTTTAATGTGGCAATTTTTTTGTCAAGCAACATACCGGGTACCTTTGGTTTAAACACTATCCACCTGCTACCACTTACCATTCCTTACAGTCAGCGAGTCGTTGAACACCCTCTCTGGTACACTGTTTAACTCATTCTCTGCCTGTAATACATAATATTAATCATTAATCTGCATGAAACTTTGCATTTGTTAGAATCATAATTGGTAACCATATCTACATTATAACGAATACTTATTTTCTTTTCATTATAGTGATGTGATTTTTTTTCTGGTATTATACCCTGCTCTTGGGAATTTTCGTACATTAGGTGGATATCAAAAGTTGTGTTGCACCTTGACTTCTAAGACTCGCTTTCCTGGAATTTCTTCTATTCAAGAGGAGGGGCAGAACTGGAAAGTATACAGACCTTTTAAGTTTTTTTTTAAAGAAAGCCACTTATTATTTATTTTTAAAGAGTTATTTTACTTTCATGGCCAGATCAATTGCTCACAATCAGTATCGCAAACAATGCCATGTAATTGTGCATGCTCTATTATGTGAACTTAGTCAGCTACTGATCCCACAATATCCCAGTGTAACTATTGCATAATCCAATGATTTAATTTTAATATTTCTGTAAATGTTGCCTTGGTTTTACAGATTCAATCTCTAAAGGGAGACAACTTGTTACTTACCTCAATGATGTTGGCTGTCAGGTTAGCATTCTTGGCATTGTCTAGACTGGTCCTGGGGCCTGATAAATCTGGGAACTAAACCATCAGAATTGTGCTTTAATTTGAAAAAGAACAGAAAAGTGGCAGCGTAACGAGACTGCCTAAGCCAACTGGCAGCCATTTTACCAGGGTAACTTTTATTAAAAAACAAGTTCTAAAAGGCATAATATCAACACCTCTGAATTGTTCTTGGATTGGACCATTACTTTGCACTTGGGACTAGTTCTTGAAAGATTTTTGCCCCTATAGTGCCCCTAATATAAGTCAATAAACATCCACGATGACAGTATCCTAGCTTATACCTCATGCAGTTATATATTTGTAAATTTGTATAATTATTTTGATACTGCATTTTGCTTTTACATTAATTTTACATTATAAATGTAATTAAGCATCGTGAAATGACTAAAGAATTCCAGCTGGAGAAGAAAAGAGAAGAAACATTAGGTCTATAGAGAAATCTCAAAATATGTGTACACTTAAAATAAACAGTATACAAAGAAGGCCTCTGGGAGACAAGTATATCAGAGGACCCTAGGACTCCCTAACAAAATGTCAGGACAGCTGTCAAGGGACTGAACTGAATATAATGGAGCTGTAAACTAAATATAAAATAACATTAAAACTGAACAATTGTAGACTTACAGCTAATGGGTCAACATTAACGTCCATTGAGCTGTAGTCAGGGCGACTCCCTGCTGGACAAGATGCACCACATGTAGTGAATATATTGTCCAGGTTAGTTTGTACTGCTGTAATGGCTGTGTCCAGATTAGTGATGGCGGTCTCCAGGTTAGTCTTGGCTGTCTCTACATCACTGAGCGCTGTATCGGCATCGTCCAAGTCTGCAACCAGCAAAATATCCCTTCAAACTAACTGAAGGTCATTAATACCCAGACAACATTGATAGTCTCATTTTGAAACCTCATACTGCTATCTATTTTAATATTTAACTTTAGTTTCTATGATCTTCATCCCAAATGCAATTCAAAGCTGTCTTTAGTGACACTAGGATAAAAATGAGGTTCAATTCACAGCATGTTATTTTTTTCTTTTACATACATACATATTATATAATCATGCATCAGCTCTCACCAGATCATTTGTTGCACCAGTATGGCAGGGAAAATCAATTGTTTCAAATACCATTAAAAGATCAGTAAAATATTAATGAAATCATAAACTTGTATATTAAGGTTTTATAGTTGGTGCAAAACTATTTTAACTCCTATTTTACATTGTATTTATAATCATGCAGTTACCATAGTTATGCACCTTGCCCTAAGAAACTGTTTCTGTCATGAATATTCATGAGGTAAAGTGTTAAATGATCCCTGAACATCTGAACATAAATACTACTAATACTAGATTTGGTTTGGTTTGGTTTGGTTTGGATGGGATATTTAACTATCCATGCTTAGGCTTACCTTGTACCAGCGTGGTTGCAAGGGTCAGAGTGGTCAAAATCCCTGTATTGACCTCAATATCCCTCCGCAGTGGCAGGCCCACCAAGTAGTCCACATCTGAAACCATATAGACACTTAACCCTTTCCCTCATATATACTCCTTTTGTCGCCCTCAATAGGTATCACATAAAGCCTAATCTGCAGAAAACCACAGTTAAACCTTACCAAATTTAATTACAAAATCCTCATTTCCAGACCACTGAGGAGCAGCGAACAGCATAAAACCTGATCAGCCTGCGAGTTACTCGCAGGCTGATCTGGTTTTATGCTGTTCGCATAGGTCTTTTCATGGTGTCTTCTATGAGGGAAAGGGTTAAATGATAAAAGGGCTTTTCTTCAATAATAACAATATCACATATTTGTTGTTGTTTGGATAAGACTATTCTTACAAAGGTCTTAGTATTGTGAGAATGCAGCAGCAAACCTCTTAAACATGTATATAGTGTTCAAGGTAAAGCTATATTAAACACAAACCATGATCAAACACATGATATTTTATTTATTTTGTTTTATGTACATTACACAACAAAGCCATATATTTAATGATTGTGTGGGTTAAATGTGTTACGGTAAAGAACTTCTCTGCAAAATGGGATTGGGATGCAAAATTTACAAGACAGCTAAGTTTGCAGAGCATGTTAATGGGCTCTGAGAAAAGGCTCTAGGTTCAAGGGTCAATCTGACTGCATATTTTTTCTCACCCTAAAATGGAACCATAAATTCATATGCCCCAAGATCATGTGCTATATTAAAAGACCAGTAAGAAAATTTTAATTTGTCAGGAAAAGATTGTATTTTTCAGGAGGTCACAGAGAAGACTGTGTAAGTGACACTGAAGCTCAGTAGGTATAACATGTGCACTGTTAAATGAAATTAAGGCCCCTGGTTCAAGTCCCAATTTAGGCTGCACATTTTTCTTATTCCCTAACATCTAATAAAATCGGTTCAAAATGATCAACCATAAGTTGACAAAAACATTGAAAAACAGTATTGTTTTACTTACTGTCCAAATTCCTGTATATTAGGGCTTTCATAAAGTCAAAGTTTGTTCGACCAATATGTCTTGCTTGCTGTGAAAAACAAGATATAATAGACTCTAGTTAAGCTATCTACAATTTGTTTTCAAATTAGATAAATGCCTCTGAAATAAAACAGGTCACAATATGCCTAATTAAAAAAAATCTCTTTTTCTGTAAAATATATGCAGATGAAACATATCATGTTAATTTGGGAATAAACCTGAGAAATTTTTAAATGTAGATAAATAATTGTGGACCAATAACATATGACTAATATATAATGTCATAAATTAATGATGTTTTGTCAGGGGCCATAACTCTACTTTGACTTGACAAATTTTAAAATGAAACACAGGGTACATGTATTTTACTCATATAGGGATATAAAGGGGAAATAACCAGGGAATTAAGATGACTGTCTCCACATACCTGCATTGTATTGTTCACATATGTCTTAATGTCATCCAGGTTGTTGTTGGTTTCCGTAGCGATGTTTTTCAATGCTGTAGATGTGTAGTTGTTGTTGACAAAGGTGATTATACCTCCTGCCCTAAAAAATGATAATTTCTTTCATTTGATGACTTCTCTTGTGTCAAAAACAGACATGTTATACTCTTTCTCGTACTCGAGTATTTTGAGTACAAGTACCATTTTTAACAGTACTCGCCAGTACTCAGTACTCAGTAAAAATATCAGTAATCATACTAACTCAGGTAATGAACCTTCAATACTCAGTACTCATGAGTATTTTATGAGAACTGCAATGTTTTAATAAATAAATTAAATAATTTAATAAATAAATCAAATTTTAATTTTATAATAATAACTTATATTATGAGATTAAAATTGTTCTCTAGGGTCAGTGAGCAGACAATTCATTGAAATTCATAGTACATTTGAACAGTTGATGATGATTCGATGCCACATTCTTTGAGAGTGAAACTTGAATTACTTGAGTGGTAGAAGATAATATTCAAAAGTCTGAAAAGTTTATTCTTAATGTATATAGTGATGCCATAAACATTACATTGCTTATATTATAACATAATATTATTATTATAGTATATAATGTGCACATTGTTTTCTAGTTCAGAAATCAGTATTAAATATGAGCTGATTTTTGTGACCAATTTATAAATTATCCCAGTACTATAAATACTCACAAGTACTTGAGTACTACTCGATTACTACTCGAGTACTCCAATAAAATCAGTACTCAGAACTATAAGTACAAGTACTAAATCCAAAATATACTCAAGTTGTACTCAAGTACTGAAACTCAGTACTCAACCCATGCTGGTCAGAAATAAAAAACCTTATATGACTACGATGTATTGAATAATTACTATTTATTGATTATAAAAAAAACATTTTCTTTTCAGATTTGAACCTTACACACTGATTGGTTCTTTTGTAAGTTACTCAATGATATTCTTCATGTGTAAATTTGTTATATTAAACCACTATGAAAAGAACTACATGTACACTGTTTTAACACTATCATTTCAAGAAAGACTTGAAAAAAACTAAATTACTATTAGTTCCACAACTCACAATAAAAATGAGAAACATATGAAAGTGCCAATCACAAATGCTGTTTTTCGACAGGAATTCTGAGCCTCCTTTTCTGTCTGGTGACGTTTCCCGCCACATTTTCCGACTGTACGACAGCAGCAGACGCAGCAGCAGACGAAAGGGAAGATGAGGAGGAAGAGGAATCCAATCAGTATACAGATGGCGTATACAATGAAGTAAACTGTGTACTGAAATAAACAGTAGAAATTGTTTCAAGTAAAGCTTCTTTTATTATAGTATTTTTTGAAAATAGTCCAGTGTATGGTGGGAGGCTTTGATTTATATTGTGTTTATTTTTCTCTCTCATGGGTTATCAGATAAATCACATAACAATAAGGTACACTTCCTGATTCACTGTAGGACAAATCTGAGGATTTCTTAAAATTGTGAATAGAGTAAAAATAATCACTCAAATAAAGGATCTATACAGAAATCTCAGGCTCAGATTTCAATTTGATGATAGACTTTTTTGTGGATGCGCTATACCTCAATCTTATTTCGGTTTGTGTTCTGGGTACTTGTAATTCAAATAATAGAACATGCCCAACTATCAAATGTAACAATCATTCCTTATTGTTTCTAAATTCTATGAAATTCAAATATTAAAATGAGTCTTTGCCAAATTTTATTGTGCAAATAAAACTTAATATGGCATGTATTCAAGTCTAACAATCATTAAATAATCAAATTAACAGTTCTTTCATACAATTATTCTATAAGGTTCTTTTGAAAATACATGTGAATCATGTATAGAGGTTGTCTACACTTGACTCAATAACATTTGAAGGATGAGAATTTAAATCTCCGCTGGGGGGCAAGATTCTTCCATTAACTTTTTGGTGCAAAGTACTAGTCTGGTAAAATTTCCCCAAAAGCATATTTAAAAAAGCAATGGGTATATGTAAATCAACCATAACTACAGTAATGCAAGTTTGTGTATTGGAAATTCATGTAAAGCGGAAAACTGTAACAGTGATCCTTTCTTTAACCCTTTCCCTCATAGAGGATACCATGAAAAGACCTATGCGAACAGCATAAAACCAGATCAGCCTGCGAGTAACTCGCAGGCTGATCAGGTTTTATGCTGTTCGCTGCTCCTCAGTGGTCTGGTAATGAGGATTTTACAATTAAATTTGGTAAGGTTTGAGTTTGGCTTTCTGCAGATCAGGCTTTATGTGGTACCTATTGAGTGCGTCAAAATGAGTCTATATGAGGGAAAGGGTTAAAGACTAATATACATACTTTGTGATATAGTTGTTATATAAAACTCTTCTGATAACTTTTATTGAATGTTTAGACTTATCTAAAAACAAGTAACATGTTACTTACGGCTTTCCGCAACCTGCGGAAAACGTAAAGGGTTTGTTATGTTTATTCTTATTATTATTATTCCTTTTCTTCCAACCAAATCTAAGAGTTAAATTCAAAATGTTGTCAAGTTCTAAGCAACATGAAAATTAAATTGCCTCGACAAAAAATTTCAAATTTTTAAATTCAATCATTTTTTAATTTTCAATGATGTCAATTGACGTCAGATTTGACGTCAGCTTCAAAAGTTTGTTCGCGCTCTAGAGCCTTTATTTTTTTATATTTTATCTTGATATTTTCACAGAAGATGTATGTTATGATGTAGATGTTCACCTTGTCTTTCAAATTTTCAAATTCGAAAAATTTAAGAATTTATGGCAAAACCGAGTTTTGAACTTTGGTCATAAAACTATTATTTAATTGTTACAAAGGCTTCTGATGAGATAGAAGCATGAAAATTGGACAGCTTATTGGCTCAGAGGTCTCCTTTCTTTTCTCTGAAAGATTTCCTTTTAAGTCACGTGGTTATGGCGTCATTTAATGGACAAATCCTATTTTTTCAAAGATTTCTCTCGCTCTGGCATCATACATTTTGAGTCAATTTTAATGAAATTGAAATTGCAGCGATAAAGAAGCATCTTTTTATACATTCAATCATTTTCAATTTTCATTGGCATCATATGACGTCAGATTTGACGTCAGCTTCAAAAGTTTGTTCGTGCTCTAGAGCCTACAATTTTGATCCGATTATCTTGATATTTTTACAGAAGATGTATTTTAGGATGTGGATGTCCACCTTGGCATTCAAATTTTCAAATTCAAAAAATAAAAAGATTTCATGGCAATACCGAGTTTCGAACTTTGGGTCAATAATTAAATTTAAATGTTACAAAGCCCCCTGATGCGTTAGAAGCATGAAAATTGCACAGCATATCGGCATAGAAGTTTACATTCTATTTTCTGAATGATTTTCTCTTAAGTCACGTGGTTATGAAGTCATTAAAAAGACAAAAAGCATTTTTTTTTTTTAGATTTCTTTCGCTCTGGTATCGTGAATTTAAGTCAATCTTAATTATATCTTCAGAATTGATAGAGTTAAAATTGAAGTGATGCATAATGCAAGAAATGTTTGTTTTGTCATGTGATTATGATGTTATGCATACTTAAGCAAGAATTATTTTAAAAAATTATATAATATCGCCAATAAGACCAATGAACTTAAACTTTTCATAAATGTCGAAACTTAGTACGTTCATAAGGTCTTGAAAATTTCAAGTGATTACCGGTACGTCATCAAACATGGCAGTTATTCATGTTTGATGGAATGCCTACTTGAAAATGAGAAAACAAACCTGTTCGCATTCTCGAAGATACTTTTTTTTCTTGATTAATAGAACCTAAGCTGAACATGTCCTTGCAAAAAAGATATTTTTGTTTAGTCACTTGATTTTGACGTCATTGAAATATAAAAATCATTCATTTCAATACGTATTCGCGCTCCAGCGTCATGAGTATTGATGCCAATCTTAAGCATACCTTAAAGAATTTATGTTGTGTCACTTGTTTATGACAACATTGATTTGTAAGCAAAATATATTAAAAAGATCAAAAGATTGTATATATTAACTTTAATAAGTAATAATGCGTACCTTAACATGCGTAAAAGTCAGAAAATTTCAAGTGATTACGTTATCAAACATGACTTATTCATGTTTTTCGTAAAAGGACTAATTCATGGAAATCTATTATTTGAAGAAAGAAATGTAAGTGGTCATTGGGTTGGTTGAGCAAGATCCGATTGTTCTTTTGCAGGAATGAATGCCTGCGTTGAATAGTGAATTGTGATACGTTTTTGAGTAAATGAGTCGCATTTACGATGAATTAGTATAATTATACCAGAGCCAGAAAACCTATACGGATATCTTATTGCATTTGCTATCACGACTCTCTGCAAACCTGAAGAAAATGACAAAAAAAAGATACTACCTATGATTTTTTATGTTTTCTAAATGTTAAAGGTTTCTTTTTCTAAATCTGTAAAAATAAGCAAATATACAAAGCAAATGAATTGTTGAAAGTTTCAAGACGTTTATAATGTTAATTACTTAGAAATAAGAAATTATTTTCATTATTTTGCTTACACCTTTGCCTTTGTTTCCATCTAATTTTGCAATCAATTTAAAGGTTGAAAGTCATTGATTTTAAAGTATTTTTTTTCTTTTTTACAATTTCAATTGTGGATCAAATTGCAATGAATATTTGTTAAGTAATATGCTAACAAAGAAAAAGATATTAAATAAAGAATAAAAAAAAAAAAACTTTCGAAATCAATTGAATAACGTAAGAAAACAGTTCTTGAGGATAGTATTATCTTAAAATTTTCCTGTTTTTTTTTTTTTTTTTTTTTTTTTTTTCCTGCATGAAAGTAAACGGTTGTGTAATCAAATAAGATCCATATTTATGCTTTCTCACTATCTTCTTAAGAAGATGAAAATAAATAGAAAAAAAAAAGAACATAAGTATAAATAATTTATGATAATGGTGATTTATGTATTTAATCATCTATTATAATGCATCATTATTCCATTTCTTTGTATTAACTTATATATTCAATACCTTTAAAATGAGCAAACGGAAAGCCGTTTCGTTTATCTTAAAGAAATGACTTCTAATTTGAAATGAAATGCTTTTTTGAAAAAAAAGTTGTGCATGTGTTCATGTACAGGACAAAATGATAAATTTTGTTGCCATTTAAATTTCAAATATAAATTTTGGGATTTGTTTTCTTTGGAAAATGTTTTTATCTGTGTATTATTTCACTTAATGATGATTTTACATGAAGCATGCAATGAAAGAAAATACTAACAAGGATGATTAGAATCATTATTTCAAAATTTTGGTCACATTGTTGCTGAAAAAAAACTCATGAAGTAGCCACTGTACCAATAAGTGCATGTTTTTATGAGCTTACCAGTAATATAGTTAGGGGGTCAGGTTATACATGATGTTATTACTTTTATTATATTTATGTTAACCTAGATAAAATTGTGCATTTTTATGTTTGATACAGTATATGGACAACTGTGCACAGTTTATTCTGTATAAAAATTATTTACTATACCAGGAATGGCAGTGATACTATTTTATAAATAGGAAAAAAATATACAATTGTAACATGAAGATTTTCTACATAAATCGGACACTCTACCACATCGCCACAAAAGCTATCTCTGTGGCAAGATAGTACAAGTGCCATTTTATACTTCTACTACATTTCTAACATGTTTTTCCATTTGATATATCCCTTAGGTATATCATTAATGTACTCATGAGAAATAATTGGGAAATTTAGTGATTTTATAGCAGGTTTTATACATATATTCTCACAAAATATTTGCATTAGCTTTTCAACAAAGGGTTAGATAGACTGAAAATTATCATGTTTTTAGAATTTATGGTTAGAAATGTCTAATACACACAAAATGCTTTCTGTAAATGTATAGAATAAAAAACACCATAAAATCCAAAATTGAAACATTCAGGCATTAGGGTTCCACTATAATTAAAGGCGGAGGTAGAAAAAGTAAAAGTAGAAGTCTAAAAGAAGACATATCGCCTATAAAGGTGATGGATGCTCCCCGAACATGCACATTTGTCAATGTATTTCAATAAGATGTAAAGTTCTGTTTTTAGCATCATTGACCTTGCCCCCAAGTCAGTCAAAAAAGACAATGGGTAATCTCAAATGAATGCAATTTAGTGGAATGGAGTTTAATCTTGACCCACTCCCGAGTGACTTAAAATATATACAAGAGGGCCATGATGGCCCTGGATCGCTCACCTGAGTATACGGTTACCCAAGGAACATCAGTCTGTATTAAAACATTTTGAAATCTGGCCAGTAGTTTTAAAGGAGATGATCCCTGTAAAGTTTTCCCTATATACATAAAAGGCAAATAAGCTCCGCCCCTGGCGGCCATGTTTTTTAATTGGATCGGAATAATTTTAGCAACTTCGGTAGAGGTTGACCCAAGGAACATCTGTACCAATTTATTTTTAAATCTGGCCAGTAGTTTTGAAGCAGATGATTTTTAAAGTTTTCATATTTTTTTTCTTTTTGTTGCCATGGCAACCAGAGTTCTATATGGATCAAGTTTATTTTAGGAACTTTTGTGAAGGTTGACCCAAGGATCATTCCTGCCAAGTTTTAATCAAATTCTGTCCAGTGGTTTCAGAGGAACTGTTGATTAAAGTTTTCCCTATATACATATAAGGCAAAAAAGCCCTGCCCCTGGCGGCCATGTTTTTAACGGATCGGAAATTTTTTAGCAACTTTGGTAGAGGTTGACCCAAGGAACATCTGTACCAAATTATTTTGAAATCTGGCCAGTAGTTTTGAAGAAGATGATTTTTAAAGTTTTCATATTTTTTTTTCTTTTTGTTGCCATGGCAACCAGAGTTCTACATGGATCAAGTTTATTTTAGCAACTTTTGTGAAGGTTGACCCAAGGATCATCCCTGCCAAGTTTAATCAAATTCTGTCCAGTGGTTTCAGAGGAGATGTTGTTTAAAGGTTTCTCTATATACATATAAGGCTAATAAGCCCCGCCCCCAGCGGCCATGTTTTTTTTCGGATCAGAATAATTTTAGCAACTTTGGTAGAGGTTGACCCAAGGAACATCTGTACCAATTTATTTTAAAATCTGGCCAGTAGTTTTGAAGAAGATGATTTTTAAAGTTTTCAAATTATTTTTCTTTTTGTAGCCATGGCATCCAGAGTTCTTCATGGATCAACTTTATTTTAGCAACTTTTGTAGAGCCTCACCCAAGGAACATTCCTGCCAAGTTTCATTAAATTCTGTCCAGCGGTTTCAGAGGAGATGTTGTTTAAAGGTTTCTCTATATACATATAAAAACCCCGCCCCTGGCGGCCATGTTTTTTTACGGATCAGAATAATTTTAGCAACTTTGGTAGAGGTTGACCCAAGGAACATCTGTACCAAATTATTTTGAAATCTGGCCAGTAGTTTTGAAGAAGATGATTTTTAAAGTTTTCATATTTTTTTTCTTTTTGTTGCCATGGCAACCAGAGTTCTTCATGGATCAACTTTATTTTAGCAACTTTTGTGATGGTTGACCTAAGGATCATCCCTGCCAAGTTTCATTTAATTCTGTCCAGCGGTTTCAGAGGAGATGTCGCTTAAAGAAAATTGTTGACGACGCACGACGCACATAGCACGACGCACGACGACGGACGAAGGGTGATCACAATAGCTCACCTTGAGCACTTCGTGCTCAGGTGAGCTAAAAAGTGTTGAACAGCTACATGTAAATGTGAAGCGGTCTCATGATATCTGGAACATCCAAGATGGTTAACAGGATTATGAAAACACTTGATTTGTTATAAAGATCTTGAGAAAATTAAGATGAAAAGCACCAGTGACCTTGACCACAGTGATCCATAACTCCACCAGACGTTAAATGACCAGCAAAGGTGTGTATCTACCAAATATGAAAGACATCAGTCAATAAATAATTAAAGGCTGTGTAACAATGTATAAGCAAAAGTGTAAAAGTCTATTTTTAGCACCAGTGACCTTGACCCCAGTGACTCCTAACTCCACCCAATGTATCTACCTACCAAATATGAATGATACTGATTGATAAATTAATTTGCTAGGAGAAAATGTAGGAAAGACTGCAACGGAAATGATGACTATATGCTCACCAATTTTTTTTTGGAGCATAAACAATTGTACACATTCAAATCATATCTGCATCTTATTACCAGAAATATATTCACCAGTGGTAATTTACAAACATTTTGATATTGTTCAATCTGACTGTAATTGTATCTTCAAAAACACTTCACTTTGAAATGTACTGCTTCTTCAGTGGGAATGTGATTAATTTCTACAGTGTTGCTCTTAATTTCATCCATCCAATTTTCTTCTCCACTGTACAAGAAAATCGAGCTGGACTAAATGGAAAATACCTGTATTTCATGCTTGTTAAATAACATGAGTGTATCAATTTCATTAAATCAATAACCCATCAATCACTAAATCAATAACAATTTAAACCTTATACTGGAGTGCACCAGTGATTTCATCCTATTTGATGCATGGCTAATCAATATCCCTTTCACTAATTATATTTTTGATTCAATTTCCTTCAATTTAACTTTCAACCATTTGCGTATAAACCTTAAAGTGCTGTTGGCACTTGTGACTGCCTTTGGGACCAGTGCAGACCAAGATCAGCCTGCACATTCATGCAGTCTGAACATGGTCTTCACTGTTTGTTATTCAGTCAATAAATTTGGCACCCCCATAAATAACTAATAATAAAAGAAATAAAGGACAGGTTTAATTTAGAAATTAGCATGTAAGTGTTCAATTCTTTGTCAAGTAGGTACAAAATGGGATTTTGTTGTGGATTATTTATCACAATTAAATTACATAACACAAAAAATATCTAAATCTATATTTTACTTTAGACCTGTTCTTTGTTTTACCCTACTTTTTTTAAGGATTGGGCAAAGGGTTCAAATATTATTTTTCCACATCTAAAGTTTTTACTTCAAACAACTGGGATGTATACATTACAATGTACGTAATATGTTTATGTTTTCTTTTTGGTCCAAGCAATGATTTTAGAGAAAAAAAAATGTTTTCAAGATGTCAGCTAATATAGACAAAATCTTCCTTCCGTTGTAACAAATTTCATTCTGCAAGACTTAGCAGATGATCCATGTATTTATCTGATAGATTGACACTCACGATCACTTTGATTCAACCAAACAGAACAACAAACAAAATTTGTTGTTTTTGTCCATATTTTCAAAGAGCAATTCAGAAATGTCCATTCCAAAAAGATTGATCGAAAACTTTGCCAGCCATGTTTGTTGATAATATTACTGCATGAGGCAGCATTGAAGACTACCTTGAATTGGCTATTGGCAACATATATACCGGTACTACTGCATAGAATGAAACGGAAATTAAACTACCTTGAAACTTTTTGTGTATGCATCATAAATAAATATTGCTTGATTAGCATAAATTTTCAATCAATCATTCATGCAACAGATATTAACAAGTCTCATGCAGGGCCAATGTGAATCTATTTTGCTTACCTGAATACCATTGCTTTATAGAGACAATAACTGAAGCATCCTATTCCAGAATTTTATTACTTTGGGAAATGAAATCAATATTTTGGCTGCATGAACAAGATAAAATAATGATTAATTCAACAACAGAATTTGCAGCAACCTCGACTACATGAATAAATAATCTGAATTTGCACCAGCCAAAAAAGTTTCAATTTGACTGGGCTCAGACTTATAAATGTCCACTTATGTTAACCATAATTATGCTGTTTTAAAATCCAGTAACTAAAGTGTGAACAATGTAAACATTTAGTACCTAATATATAATCAAAGGCCTGAAACACAAGATCATGCAATATATTAAAATTAACTTAACAATTACCTGAAATTTATCTAGCTGACCTTTGTGCTTTTCTTAAAGGCATATTCTTTTTCTTTCAATACAAGTTTGAAAAAAGCCTCAAATTGTACTTTATGATATGTTATGATTGTCTTCTTACCATCTTTGATAAAGACTTTCAAAGAAATTAAGATATTAGATTGTATAAAAGTAAAGTTGGACATTTTTTCAAAAAGTTATAATCCATGCAAACTCCAAATCTATCCACTCTTATCAATTAAAAAATTATAATTAGCAGTGACCTTGGTCCTATCAACACATTTCTGGATATCAAGTTTGACTGATGCAACAGTTTTATAATTATGTATAGCAAACTAATAGGCAATCCCAACAGCTCATCCTTTGAGCACTCAGGTGCTCCGGTGAGCTCAAAAGCTAGGTTAATGACAAACAAGCAACACAATTAAAGAGCAAGTACCGGTATTATTTTTCACACTTTTCAAAGCAAAGCAATTTAAAAAAAATATAGTCACTGCATAGTTTCAGCTTACCACGTCTAAGACACTTCTGGCTATACACATCATGTCTATAGCACTGTAGTCAGTACTACACTGGAATGTATATTGGTAAAACCTGTGGTAACACTCACCTGCACTTACCAACCTGCTGCATTAAGCAGTCATCAGGCACTTTCTGTGTAATTCATGAAAACCAACCTACAAGAAGCCACTTGTATAAATAGCTTGGGTTTTAACATCCCACAGACAGTATTTGAGTCATTTGGGGACATAAGACTCATGAGACAGATATAGTGCTGTCTCACAGTGACATCACAAGTGGCTGATGCAACACCCAGTTACACTATCCTGATCATACTTGACCAACCAGCCCTAGAACTTCACTTTTCCACTGACAGCCAGGCAAGCAAGAGAAGTATACCAGTACTATTTACACAAGTTTGGTATGTCAAGGCCAGGGATAGTATACACACAACCTCCGACTTACTTCAAATAGTTAATTCTGACAATTTATTTCTTGTTCATTGGTCAGGTACTGACGTCAAATCATATTCATAGGGCAAAGGTAAACCTGAGGTTTGACAGATGGATGAACCAACAAACAGACCAAATATAAATGTTTCAAACCAAAAAAAACAACATAAAAATTAATGTAAACCTTAAATATTTAGTCATATAATTTATGTGTTAATTAGTTTTTTTAATGCTCTTTTATTTTTCATTACAGGAACATTAATCTTTTACAAATACCCCATTTGATTAAGTTTTACAGTAATTGAGAAAAATATATACAACTTTGACAAATCCCTATTGACCATTACTTTTGTGTACCCTTTCCACACCTCCCAGCAAGCCCAGAGTTCCAAAATCCTTGATACGCCCATAATTGTTGTACTTTATAATTAAACATATAAGACTTACATCACTGTAGGTTTGTGTCAGGTCCGATATTTCACCGTTGAGACCCTTGACAATCAAATCTGAAATATTTTTAACAGTGTGGATTTAACTAACAGAGGAAGCTGCAAGACGATAATTAATATACATGTATAGCTGCAACATTTATTCCTACAGACAAACAAATGGATAATAACACAATTATGATTTAATACCACTGCTACACTGCCTTAATTAACTCAACATTAACCCTTTCCCTCATATAGACTCATTTTGACGCCCTCAATAGGTATCACATAAAGCCTGATCTGCAGAAAACCACAGTTAAACCTTACCAAATTTAATTACAAAATCCTCATTTCTAGACCACTGAGGAGCAGCGAATAGCATAAAACCAGATCAGCCTGCGAGTTACGGTTTTATGCTGTTCACATAAGTCTTTTCATGGTGTCCTCTGAGGGAAAGGGTTATGACATTTCTGAAAAGCATGACAGTATTAAACTTTACTTCTTTTACAGTGATTGGATAGAAAGCGCCAATTCACTTATGAAAATCTTCTAATTGGCATTTGCGTAGTTCTTAGTGTGGGAAGAAACTGGGGTACCCAGAAAAAACCCCGCATGTCTGAAAGGATGACCAAATACCCTTTGACATGCAACATTGGACCAACCTTTAATTGAACCCTGGTTGCATTGGTGAAACCAGTTTTTTAACCACTACGCTATTCAGACACCCAAAGCAGAATGAGACAAGACGCAGCAACTGAGATTAAATGAAGAAAGGACAACAAATAAATTACTAATAAACAGGAAAATTTTACCTCTATTTTCCACACTTCAGGACTAGACAGCCCTATTCTGCACAATTCCCAAAGGGGCTACTTTGGACAAAATTGCCACAAGAAAAATATGAATGTAATGTACAGATATAAAACTTTGAAAAACAAGAATTACATCAATATCTTGATACTATATTCAAAAATTTTACACATGATCAATAATCAGGTGAAGAAAAATCAAAGGAATCAAACCAGGAACACTTGCTTATGGGCTTGGTGAGTACTTTACTAACTGAAGTACCGGACTGCTTACACTATTTCTCACCAATAAGAGTTACTTTTGGGCCATTACAATCATATTCCTCTGGACATTGGGACTTTATCCCTGAATTCACAGGACAGATTGCTGACAAATCGACAGGGCATAATTGCAGGAGAACTTTACTGTTATGGTCCTATTCCTAAAGCAACCGAGAGTGTTATAATTAAGCTAAATTTACAATTATTATAAGTAATATGCTTAAATACGTGTATTATGCATATTTTGAAAGGATATAAAAATAATATTTTCACCTACCAATCGAGATCCCAGCAGGAAACACAACATTGATGAAAGTGTTGACCATACTGTAGTAAGACTGGCTTCCAATCTTTTCAGGGCTGTCACTTTTGTATGTATCACCATCGCTTAATGGAGCCCAACTGTGACTGTCGTTATCTGCTGTGTTACCAGCGCTGTCACTCAGCGTGTGAGGGCTGAAAACTGGGTCGTGACTTGTGGCAACAGTCTCCTGCAGGAACGCTGCTGCCACAAGCATCCAAAGAGTCCATAAGACCATGGCTACTTCTCTGATATATGCAATCCAAGGTTTGACTTCTTACATCCTTTTTCAAAGAAATCCAGTGAAGTTATATGGACTCAAATTGCTTCCAACTGAAAAAGAAAGTCATATATTGTAATAAAAATTTCATGAAATTATCATATTACAAGTAACTTGAACATATAACAAAAACCTATTAAACAAAGATTGGCAAAACTAGTCTATACCTCACAAAAGCATGTAACAAATTTCCCATTCTTGCAAAGTCAAATATCTCCTTTTCTATTGAAGATACGTGAAAGTAAATTGTATCTGACAAAAGAACATTTAATTACCATCAAGAAGGCACATTATTTATTAATTAAAATAAATCGAAGAAATAAAAATGTTTCATGTTAAATAGAAAAGTACCTGCATGATGATTACTATTCAAAATGTGCTGTTTTCTGCTACACTGGATGAATTGAAATCATAATTTGAAAGAATTTTCAAAATAAATCAAACTGAAAATAATACCTTGCAGTAGAAAAATGATTATCTTATAGTATGGTTATATTTTCCTCTGTTATTATATTCCATACTTTTTTGAAAGTTTGCGATATTAAATGATCTGCTGTGTGCCTAAGCAATATTTTCCACTGACTTTTACAGGAGTTTCCCATCTCTGTTTAATATGTTTTTGTATATAATAAACGGTTTCAGATTAAGCTTATTTCCTTTACATCCACTACAAAAACAAGTTTGAAAACTTATGCTAATGAGTCCCAGCAGGGTCACTTGGATTTTCACGTGAGAAAGCTAATTCCAGCTGGATTGCAGTGGTTTAACCCTTTCCCTCATTGAGGAAACCATGAAAAGACCTATGCGAATTGTTCGCTGCTCCTCAGTGGTCTGGAAATGAGGATTTTGTAAATAAATTTGGTAAGGTTTAACTGTGGTTTTCTGCAGATCAGGCTTTATGTGATACCTATTGAGTGCGTCAAAATGAGTCTATATGAGGGAAAGGGTTAACCTACTATGCATCTGTGCACTTGGGTGACTTCCTTGACCTGTAATTCGCTGGGGGTTGCTATATACAGACTAAACAAACTGTCACAGCAGTAGTAATGTCCAGCACAATTAATCCTCTTATTTTGGGACCAGTACCTTGCACACAGGGAGTTGCCCCAATCTGGGTTCATGTACAATACCACTGAGCCATTGCATCCTTGGATATTCTGTTGAATTGATTT